>OX422217.1:537109636-538345886 GCA_949130495.1 Sambucus nigra
GTGTAAGAGAAATTTATGTCCAGGCTCAAATGACTTTCGTAGGGTGGACTTATCATGAAACATTTTCATTTTCTCTTTCTACAATTTTTCATTTTCGTATGCATCATGCCTAATCTCTTCCAACTCATTGAGTTGGAGTTTTTGGACCTCTCCCGCAACAGGTAAATCAAAATTGAAGGCCTTAATGGCCCAATAGGCCTTGTGTTCTAACTCTACCGAAAGGTGACAGGATTTTTCATAGGCAAGCCTATACGGGGACATACCGAGTGGTGTTTTGTAGGCAGTGCGATATGCTCACAGTGCATCCAACAACCTTAAGGACCACACTACACCAAATCTACCAAATTGTCACGGTCATTGACCTTGACAAGTTTAACTTTTAAAGGTCAATGACCGTGACAATTCCTGGGATGACAATTTTTTTATCACGGACTTGTCACAGTCATTAACCGTGACAAGTTCATTAGAATTATCACGGTCGTGTCACGGTTATTGATCATGATAAGTTTTGTCATGATCAAGGACTGTGACAATCTCGTGACATTCTTTAAAAAATTGTCACGGTCATTGACCGTGATAGGTCCGTGACAAGTTTCTTTGTCACGGACTTGTCACGGTACCGTGATAATTCTGGGAAAAATTGAAAAAACATCTGTTGGGCAGTATAGCCACTGCCACTGCCTAGCAGTATATTTATACATATTATAGTAACATTATACCTGTTCAAACATCCTATATCCAAATAAAATAGAGATAATGCAAATATATGTTCAAAATAGAGACAATATGCATCACGATATAATTCAAATGTAACAACTTAAAACAATTCAATTCAACCTTAAAACAATTCAATTCAAATTTAAAACAATGTCAATACATGTCTTGGGTAAGGTTAACTCTGAGGAGGTGAGTAGGCCACACGATATACGAATGGACACACCCACTGATATACATCGTGCCGCATTGTTCGTGCAACTACAATGGGGAGTTCTCCTTCCCGGGTATTACATGCGTGACGAGCACCTTGGACTCGATGTCTTGAAGCTCATGTCCATGAACTAGTCCACTCTGGACGATATTCGGGTCCTTCAACCCCGGACCTATCCGTTGGCCATCAAATATGTTCAGTATAAACACGCTCGGCCAACCAAGTGCCGACATCGGTCGGTCGAAGGGTGTCAAATAGGGAAGTGGATCATCAAAGTCCGCACATGTCGGCGATGAAGCACGAGGTCCACATCCTCGTCATCCTGCACCTCCTTCTCCCGCACCTCCTCCTCCACTGCCTTCTCCTTCCCTTTCCCCTTGCATTTTCTTCCCAACGAATGCTTTATAAATGAGAACATATCTTGGACCATCACCTCCAAATGAGACAACTTCGCGTCATGCGAGTCCACCGTTCGAGCCAACTCAGTATCGCTCGTCTTCAATCCGATGATCCTAGAATTGGCCACCCGCGATCTCACCCCCTTGTCCTCCCCTTGCGATTAGAGCCAAGTACTTGGTTGAGTGCGTCTGTGGACAAAGATGCCTTGTCAGCATCAGACTGCGACTCATGCACTTCCTTAAGTTTTGCCTGAAATGACAAAAAGCACATAATCAGTAAAATAAGTAAATTAAAAAATTATAACTTAATTAACAAAAAGTAAACTGTCGGATAACTTACAATCGTGGTCGCGAATCTCGGGGGCACCTCCTTGTCCTTCCCCTTCTTCGTCCGAAGAGCCACATAAGTATCGAGCCTATGTGGCCTACCCCCAGGGCCACTCCATGTTTCCTGAAATAAATAAAGTAAAATTAGTATCCGCCCCACAAAGTAAAATAATGCAAAATAATATATTTCTGTAGTTATAGAACAATTAAATCTTACCATCATCTTATGCTCCACCTCGGCGTAAGACGTTCGGCTGGAGTAATGCACGTCCGTCTTTTTTGCCCGATTTTCCCTCCCCGATAAGAGAGATGCCAATTTTTGCTCTCCAATCTCATTGTCAATGAACTGTTGCCATTTTCCCAATGAGATCAGCTCCTTTGGCAGGACGGATTCACGCATTTAGATAATGGACTCTCGTGTCTTCCTAAAGTATCGGGTCCGTATATTTTTCTTCCACGTTTTGTGTTGCTCTCTCAACTGCTCAAGGACGAAATCGCGTAGCTTGGGATCCAGGTTGAATTGTTCCTGTCCAACAAATACAATGTTAGTTACGAATAAATATAAACATAGATATAAAATGAAATTGAAATCGAAATCAAAATCGAAATCGAAATCCAAATTTTCATATAAATATAAATATAAATACATTACATGTAGTGCCACCCAAACAGCTAACTTGAGCTCATATGGCACCTCCTTCCAACTAATGTACCCCGGGCTAATGATCGTCTTTACCAGCTCGAGGGATCTCACTAATAGCCCCGACTTGTTCTTGATGGCCATCCCCAATTTTCCATATTTGGGGAGCCTAGGGGCCGAGAAGCCCTCGTCGCATCTGCTACCACCGAGCCCAAACGACATCATCATGACCAACATCATCATCCTCGCCTTAATACCTGAAGGAGATATTTTCTGTAAACAAATGTTATTAGTACAAATCAGAATGAATTAGAAGAAGACATGCAAATATGTACAATTACTACAAATAAAAATGAATTATTACTGTTAAACACCTCAATTCTGAATTCCAAAATAACAGCATCTAGCTCATAATATGTACAATTACTAAAAATCTAAAACATCCCCACCCCCACCCCTACTGCCCACACACACGCACACTTGTCAATCTAGTATGTACCCAGAGAACATTAGGATACGACTGTAGAACTTCCTCCAAAAGTAACAACTTTAAGCCACTAAGAATATTATACAGAAATTATGCAGTCCCAAACTGTCCAAACGGGACAATTCGAGAGATCTCATTACAGGGGTAATGACTCTCGATAGGGTCTAAGGGCTATTAAATGCGTACGCATAAGAACTAGAAGGCCACTTTTAAAATTAACCAACCCAACATCGATCCACTATAATCCAACAGCGATGTTAACAGCAAATGTGTATCCTGTACTCCTTCTAATTCATCTACTCAATTAATTATTTTCATCAATTAAACTAACAATTAAAGTATACAATTATTAATTTACTAATTTACAATGAGGGGCAATCCTACTTTCATAATTAATCATATATTAATTTACTAATTTACAATGAGGGGCAGTCATATATTAATTTAAAAAAAATTAATAATCAATCAATTCGTTTACAAGGGACACTACGCACATACACGCACATATACACACACGCACGCATACACACACACACACACATCCCCTCACCCCTACCCCACCACTCACCCACCCATCCCTGCCCCCTCCCCCCCACCCTGCGTCACCCCCTTCCCCCACCACACACACACACCCAAATAGCCCCACCCCCCTCCCCCACCCCCACTACTCACACACGCACACACACCCTACCCCACCACCACACACACACATATAAACATACCCCCCATCCCTCCCCCCCACCCTGCCCCACCACACACACACACACACACTGCCCCACCCCCTCCCCACCCCCACCCACCACACACACGCACGCACACACATACACACACACACACACACACACACACACACACATATATATATATATATATATATATATATATATATATATATATATATATATATATATATATATATATATATATATATATATACACACACATATATATATACAAATGGAAGAGAGAGAGAAACTAACCTGAAAGTAAAAAGAGAGAGAGGGAGAGAAGCGTAGAGAGAGAGAGAAAAAAGGAGGGAAGAATCGGAGGGGGAAAAAAAGAAGGGGAAATGGAACATTTATCACGGACGTGTCACGGTCCTTGACCGTGAAAATATTATAAGGATTGTCACGGTCATTGACCGTGACAAGTCATTGTCACGGATTTGTCACGGTAAATGGCCGTAATAAAAAAAAATGCGTGTTTTTTGTCACGGTCAATGACCGTGACAAGGCTAGCCGCTGGAAGGGTGCCAATTTACCCATTTTGGTGTAGTGCCAATCCTTTCGGTTTAGATTCACTGTCTTCTCGATGATTTGCTTGATTTTCCTATTGGAAACTTATACTTGACCACTGGTTTGAGGGTGATACGAACATCTGACTTTGTGCGTGACCGAATACTTTTTTATAAGACTCTCGAAGGATCGAATAGAGAAATGGGTTCCTTGATTGCTAATGATGGCGCGAGGTGTACCAAAACGGGAGAAAATATTTTCGCGAATGAATTTGACCATCACGTGGCGATCATTCGTCCGACGCGGTATGGCTTCTACCCACTAAGATACATAATCAACCTCCAAAAGTATGTAGAGATTTCCATAAGAATTTGGGAATGGACCCATAAAATCAATGCTCCAACAGTCAAAAACTCGATAATTAGAATGGGATTTAAGGGTATCATTTTCTTACGTGTAATCTTTCCTAACTGTTGGCAACGGTCACATCTCCTACTGTAATCGTTGAAGTCACAAAAAATGGTGGGCCAATAGAATCCACATATTTTGCAGTGATCTTTTTAGCACTGAAATGACCTCTACAGGCTTGGTCATGGCAGAAAGAGATTACACTTTGAATCTCGTGATCGGGTACACACTTCTGAATGATTTAATCGGGATAATACTTGAAGATATATGGGTCATCCCAAAAGAAATGCTTGACTTCCTTTAAAATTTTGGAAGGATCTTGTTTAGGCCAATGCTGAGGCATTTCACCCATCACAAGATAATTCACAATATCAGGGAACCATGGAAGCTGAGAGACAAGCATCAGTTGCTCATCGGGAAAGGACTCATTTAGCGGTAACAAGTTATTGGATGATTCAATGGTTAACCTAAACAAGTGATCCGCCACCACGTTCTCACACCCTTTCTTATCCCGAATTTCAAGGTCAAACTCTTGCAGTAATAGGTGTTGGGGTTGTATACTAAAATTCATGGTTCACTAGTGAATTTTAGTATGTCTATTTAATAGGAATCTTTACAAGTAATGTTTTGCGTCATATTATTTTATATGTTTATGCATATGTGTATTTTATTCTACACAGTAGATGATTTGGTGTGTAGAGTTCGACTTACACACGGAAGATCAGATCATCTATCCTTATAGAATATAAGTCGGGCTCACAATCTTAGATTGGTAATGGACACACCATCAGTAGAATTGTAGCACACTATTTTAGTAGGTCTATCTTTATTACAGGAAACGGTATAGTTTTGACTTATTGTGCTAGTACACGTTGTGTGTATTGAACGGGACCAATTAGAGATAATTATCTTTATACTAACTACATAAGATAATGAACATCTCAAGGTTGTTATGAGTGCTTAAGCTCTTAATCCAAACATAATTGATGGATATGTGCATCAATTATTCGTTACTTTGACCTATTGGGTGAGATTCATTTATGGATCAATAAGCTTCTAGATTGGGTAATGTCGATTAGTGTATGGTGAAAGTTAATTATGAATGGAATCCGCGTCTCGATAAAGAGATTGATGATACCCTATTGATGTAGCTTATATGTCAAACCCGGACGGTGGATTTAATTATCTGAAAGGACATATTTTTAATAAGTCAGTCACAATTAATTATGTCGCATACCACTACAAGTTGTCGAAGAATTGAGAAGATTGCATCTACAAAAGGCGAATCCGAATTACAAGTTGTCTTCAACATTCAAGCCCAACAAAATGAACTTTGGTAAGATAATGTTTTAAAGCTTCATATACATTTCATATTAAGAGTGCTAGGAAATTTTCAAAAGGAGTTTTAAAAAGATTTTATATATAAATGCTTTTATAAATGTTTTTTTAATAAAAAGGGTTTTATTGTTGTTTTAGAAAAATGTGTTTTTGAAAAGGTTTTATTACTGTTTTAGAAAACATTGATTTTTGAAAAAGTTTTGGAAAAAGTTTTGAAAAAAATTCTAAGGCAGTAAGGCAGCAAACGTACCTCGATTTCGACACCAAGGTCGTTCAATTGAGATCACCATCTCATTCGAATGACATTGGGATGTTGCGCGTAGTCGTTCAAATTACACGCGATCTCGTTCGAGCGAGATGGGGTTCTCATTCGAATGACCTCGCTTTTGACTGACACGTCTGACTTCATCCTGATTTTTCACCGACTCAAGTTTCCTTATAAAAGGGGATGTCAGCTTTGGTTTTAGACGTGGAGAACAGTTTCAGAATGAAAGAGTCTTATTCTTTTGAAACTTTTGTTTCCTCTGCCCATATTTTATATCGATAATACTTTTGGCAGAAAGTTTTTCTCCAATAATTTTAAAGGTTCAAATATTTTTGTTTTAATTCACAAAATCCAAATTACTTTTATGTGAATTGTTTTGTGGAACCCAAGAATATATCTTGCTATGGTTTACACTTTTTGGGGAAAACTCTATAACCGACAGCTGCGTGCTTTTGTGGAGAGAGTCCTTATAAAGTTTGCAACTTGTGGAGAAGCCGTTTCTCTTCTTCATTGCTGACCACCTGGAGTTCCTGTGGGAGATTTCAGCCGAGACATCGAAACCGACGCTTGAGGGTATTTCGTATATCGCCATTATTTTCATTGTAATCCTTGTAACCATTCTTTACAAATTATAGTGAAAATAAAAGGTTTTGCCCTTCGGGGATTTTTCCTTAATATTTGTGTCGCATGCTTTATTTATTTATGGGTTGACACATGCACACATAGATGCATGTTTAGGGGATGAATTAATTTGGTTTATATAGACTCCAATTATATAAGTGTGCCAAATTGGAAATTTGTGAATTTTATCAATTATTACACAGTCTCATTTTTTACAAATTGGTATCAAAGCAGGTTACGCAAATTTATTGCGTATTCCTATTTTCCGTAAAATTGTGTGATATTGAGTTTTTTTTTTTTAAATCAGTTTTGTAAAAAATCGCAATTTTTCAATGGAACGCCCATTTAATGAGGAGCCTATTTTTGAAAAAGTTCACGACCGTGCTGAAAAATTAAAAAGTTTGAATTTGAAACTTTGCAAAAGAATTAAAGTTTGGGAAAAAGAAAATTCTCTCTTTAAAAGTAAGATTGAATATTTGCAAGCGTTTCAAACTCAAAGTGATATTTGTCGTGAGCATTTTGGTAATTTGTGTATTGATTTTGATTCTTTGAAAATTGCCAAAAAGAAGAGTGATGAGAGAGTCCTAGTTTTAGAGAATGAATTGGAGGACTTAAAAAATTCTAGGGTTCCCGTTTGTGCCGTCGAGGATAAAATATTAATCGATGATTTTACGGCACGTGAAAAGACTCTTAGGGATAGGTTTGTTTTAATTGAGGGGAAACGTGATAAACTATTAAGTTTAATTGAAAGTTTGAAAAAGAAATCCCTATCTTTGGAAGAGTCTAATTCTTTGCTTGAGTCAAAAATTTTGAAGTTAAAAAATGATTTGACAGACTCAAGTAGGTTTGATAGTGATGGTAATTGCTCATCTTGTTCTCATGCTTCTAGTGCTAAAGACAAAACCATTATTTATTTTAGAGGGTCATCCGTTCCCAAGGATGTTAGAAAAGGCCAACCCATAGGTGTCGTTCCACCCGTTTACTCATGTTCATATTGTGGTAGGAAAGGTCACCTTAGGCGTTTTTGTTTTGGTCTTAGAAAATGTCCTAGAAATTTTATGCCTAGTGTTCCCGTGGTTCCCAAAGCCCCCACATGACGTTTCACATCTATTTGGGTTAGGAAATCACTTTTAGAGGCACTAGATTTTAGACAAGTTGATTCTCATTTACTTGCACATGATTCTTCTCATGCCATATCATATAGATGATTGTGTTTGCATGTTTGTCATACGATAGTTATGCTTTTTGATATATTTTTGCTAGCGTTGTGATATGTACTTTTTGTATAGATTTTTATTTTTGAAAATTTTTTAAAATTACAAAAAGATTTTATATTGATAAAATTTTAAAAAATCCAAAAAGATTTTTGTATTTTGTTTGCACCTTTTATGGATGAACACTTAGGATGACCGAGTCACAACATCATTCCATTTTTCACGTGACTATTTGATAGTGTTTTGAGACAATAGATCAATTCATCCATGTGTTGTATAATGTTTGGAGTCATTAAGATGTAATTAAGTGTTACTTCCTACATGTTTAACTCGTGATTTCCTTTATTGCACACATGCACGGATTTGTTTGATTATTTTGCTTGTCTTATCACATTTTGGTTGGGTGTTTTCACTTCAATCTTGTCCTTAAAACGAACCAAGCGTGATAAAACTTGATAAGAAAGTTGTGCATGTAAGAGTCGTTTGTGTGCTTTGTTTAAAAATGGTGAAGGGCTACGAAAGTTTTTTTTTTGCGATTAAGACGCCGTTTAAATTGGACCTATAAAAATGAGGAATTTTATTATCCGGGGTCCAAAGAGGTTTAAAAGAGCTCGAAAAAATTTAAAGGCAATAAAAAGAAATTCATGCCAATTAAGGGACATTTAGGTTTTTGCACCAATTCTCCAAAGTTTGAGAATTTGTTTAACACCTCTAAATGAAAATATATATGAGGGAGTTTGGTTGGAGATTTTACAAGGGGTTTGCACGTCCTTGAAAGTCTTGAAAAAGCGCTAAATAGTTTTCGACGTAATTGGTGTGGAAATCACTTTAACTTTGATTTGTTGATTTGCATAAGACGATGTCATCTAAATTTCAATAATTTTACACCTAAGGATACTTTTGATGCTCATTCGTTAGGAGTACACGTATGCATCGTGCACATATGATTGATTGAGTTTATTTACCTATCGAATGTGTTCACACCCATTCATTCCATTTCCATGACTTGGTTGTTTTAGTTTAAATCCAAGGTGTGATTCTTAGTATCCTATTTTTGTATAAAAAATTGAAAAATCAAAAATAGTTTGTGAAATTTTTGGGACATACCTTTGCATGTGCGTAGCTTGATCTTTGTTTGCTATGCATTTTGTCGTGACACTCCATGTTTTGATTATTTCTTCTTATCTGTCTATTTGGGGACATCATAAAAAGGGGGAGAAAGAATTATCATGTTATGGGGGAGTTTTTGCATTATGGGGGAGATTTGATTATTAATTCTTTATTCTTATATCATTTCAAACTCTATGTGTCACGAAGGTTTTTGCTTTATCTCATGTGTGTAGGTATAAATATTAAAGATCATTATATTGCACACCCCGATGATAAAAGCTTTGAGAGTTTTGATGTTGAAGAGAAATTTGACAACTTGCAAATTTTACCTTTTCAGTTTTGGGATTCATGGGAGGGTAGATTTGTATAGGTAATTTGGTATTTGATAATTCAGATGTTTTTATGTATGTACCGGCATAGACATAGGGGGAGATTTGTAAGGACGTATTTTTAATAAGTCCATCACAATTAATTATGTTGTATACCGCTACAAGTCGTCGAAGAATTGAGAAGCTTGAATCTACAAAAGACGAATCTGAATTACAAGTTATCTTCAACATTCAAGCCCAATAATATGAACTTTGGTAAGAAAATGTTTTAAAGTTTCATATACATTTCATATTAAGAGTGTTGGGATATTTTTAAAAGGAGTTTTAAAAATCTTTTATATAAAAATGTTTTTATAAATGTTTTTTCTATAAAAAGGGTTTTATTGCTGTTTTAGAAAAATGTGTTTTTGAAAAGGTTTTATTACTGTTTTAGAAAACATTGATTTTTGAAAAAGTTTTGGAAAAAGTTTTGAAAAAATTTCTAAGGCAGTAAGGCAGAAAACGACCTCGGTTTCGATGCCAAGGTCGTTCAAGCGAGATCACCATCTCGTTCAATCGACATTGGAATGTCGTGCGTAATCGTTCAAACGACACGCGATATCGTTCGAGCGAGATGGGGTTCTCGTTCGAACGACCCTGCTTTTGGCTGACACGTATGACTTCATCCTGATCTTTTCACCGACTCAAGTTTCCTTATAAAAGGGGATGTCAGCTTTGGTTTTAGACGTGGAGAACAGTTTCAGAATTAAAGAGTCTTATTATTTTGAAACTTTTGTTTCCTCTGCCCAGATTTTATATCGAAAATACTTTTGGCAGAAAGTTTTTCTCCAAAAATTTTAAGGGTTCAAATATTTTTGTTTTAATTCACAAAATCCCAATTACTTTTATGTGAATTATTTTGTGGAACACAAGAACATATTTTTCTTTGGTTTATACTTTGTGAGAAAAACTCTACAACCGACAGTTGCGTGCTTTTGTGGAGGGAGTCCTTATAAAGTTCGTAACTTGTGGAGAAGCCGTTTCTCTTCTTCATTGCTAACCACCTGGAGTTCCTGCGGGAGATTTCAGCCGAGACATCGAAACCGACGCCTGAGGGTATTTCGTATGTTGCTCTTATTTTCATTATAATCCGTGTAACTGTTCTTTACAAATTATAGTGAAAATAAAAGGTTTTGCCCTTCGGGGATTTTATCGCATGCTTTATCTATTAATGGGTTGACACACGCACACACATAGATGCATGTTTAGGGGCTGAATTAATTTGGTTTATATAGACTCTAATTATATAAGTGTGCCAAATTGGAAATTTGTGAATTTAATCAATTATCACACAGTCTCATTTTTTACATTATCCGATATATCAAATAAGTTAAGCGAACGGTCTCAAGAAATTTCTAAGAGGTCGATTAAATATAATTGTCAGTAATTTAATTTAATTGACGGGTATATGTAATCTTAACATGGGGAGATTATTAAACATTTAATAATGTGGAGCTTGAAATTATAATTTTGAGATAGTAGATTAGAGTGCAATTATTATTATTTAGTGGAATGAATAATGATTTATAGAATTATGGAATTAATTATAGAGTTTAATTAGAATTCCTAAATTCTGTAGGAAGCTAGTCTTCTATTTCTAATGGGGGTCCTCGTGATAGCCTATATAAGTAACCCCTTATCTTCTAATAAGTAAGGGATCGATATAGATCGTGAAAAACACCTAAAAAGGAGTAGTAGGGTGGTGATCATTGTTTCCCACACACCAATGACATGTATTGGCTTAAAGGAATAGCATGGAAGATCTCGAGGTCTCTTTCAAAGCTCTTATATTGTAAAATCTATTACGGTCAATCGGCGAGTCCAAAAATTCTGAAAGTATAATCATGGGTTCTTGACATATAGAGGAAGAGGCACAAGAAATTTTAAGTCATTTAGAGGTCATTTGGTCTGCCTGCCTCACGCATCTTTACCAAATTTCAGTTATCCAAACAAATGCACGACACGGCATGGTATCTACTTGTTAAAGCCATAACTTAACAACCGTTGATCGGATGGGGCTGAAATTTTTTCTATGGGTTCCAGAGGTCGAAAGACATAAAAACTCATCAAAAGATCTTTTTTTAAGGCTGTTGTGATTTTTTAAAAAGATTATTTCTTTTTGTGGCTGACATGCATTTAAATTTTGCGACACGGGTCGGTGTAACATGAAAGATATCAAATCTCTACGGTTCAAGCCAGAAGGAACCACAAAGGTATGATATCTTGAATATCTTATGTAGATACACCACGTGTAATTTTTTTATGATTCGATCTATACGCGTTTTCAATAGACTCTTGGACTTCCGCTCCAACAATAGGATCCACCTAATGAGACGGGACTTAGCATCTTTTTGAGACAAAAGGTATCGCAAAGCCAAGTGATCGGTGAAAATGACAACTTTGGATCCTATCAAGTAAGACCTAAACTTCTTAAGAGCAAAAAAACAACGAGGAACTCTTTTTCAGTTGTAGAATTGTTCAATTGGGCATCATTAAGATCCTACTAGCATAGTAGGTGACATGAGGAAGTTTCTCATTACGCTGACCTAGAACCGCACCTATAATATAGTCGGAAGCATCACACATGATCTCAAACGGATGACTCGAGTCGGGGGGTCTCATAATAGGTGCAGAAGTCAATTTCTTTTTTATCCTTTCAAAAGCTTAAAGGCATTCATCAGTGAAATCGAAGGGTGTGTCCTTGGCAAGAAGATTTCGCAAGGGTCGAGAGATTTGCTAAAATCCTTAATAAATCTCCGATAAAAACTGGTGTGTCCTAAGAATAACCGAATATCCCACACAGTTTTAGGGGTGGGAGATTAGTAATGAGAACTATTTTAGCTTTATCTACCTCGATACCCTTTTCAGAAATTATGTGACTTAGCACTACGCCTTGTTTGACTATAAAGTGACACTTCTCCCAATTAAGCACAAGGTTTTTTTCCTTACATCTCCTCAGAATGAGGGTGAGGTAATGGAGGCACTCATCAAAACTAGACCTAAATACAGAAAAATCATCCATAAATACTTTGAGAAAACGCTCCACCATATCCGAAAAGATACTCATCATGCACCGCTGAAAGGTAGCAGGTGCATTGCATAACTCATAGGGCACGCGTCGATCAGAAAAATTACCAAATGGACACGTGAAAGTGGTTTTCTCTTGATCCTCGGGAGCGATGGGAATTTGATTATAGCCAGAGTAACCATCGAGAAAACAGTAATATAAATAGCCGGCTAATCTCTCTAGCATTTGCTCTATAAAAGGAAGAGGAAAGCGATCCTTTCATGTAACAGCGTTCAACTTCCTATAATCAATACACACTCTCCAACCGATTTGAATCCTAGTGGGTATTAACTCATCATCGTTATTTTTCATCACCGTAACATTGGATTTCTTAGGGGCCACTTGAACAGGACTGATCCATTGGCTCTCAGAGATGAGGTAAATGATACCCGCATCGAGCAATTTTAGTACCTCGGGCTGAAGACCTCTTTCATATTGGGATTAAGTCTACGTTGTGCTTCACGAGAATTTTTAGCATTGTTTTCTAAGTGTATCCTATGCATGCACACCGAGGGACTTATCCTCTTAATGTCGGCTATAGTCCATCCTATGGCTTCCTTGTGTTCTTTGAGAACACGCAACAGTTTACCTTCCTGTTCTTTGTCCAGATCAGACGCAATGATAATAGGCAAGGATTCGGAAGGTCCTAAGAACCTATACTCGAGTGTTTCAGGTAGTGGCTTCAATTCAAGTTCGGGAGCTTTCTCAATCGAGGGAGGAATAGGTGATGAGGAAATTGAGAGGGTCTCAGGCTTATACTTCCAACTCCCTATTTCCATGATAAGGGAAGAGTTGAGGAGGGCATTGACTTCTTTGATTGACTCTTCGACATCAAATTCGGACCCAAAAAATGCAAGGCATGCTACTCAAGGGTCGTCTTTACAAGTTTGCTCGAAATTCTCTTAGATGATATTATCAATAATGTCGACATCCACGGGTTCATCATCATTGGGTGGTTGTTTGACCAAATTGAACACATTAAGGTCCATAGTCATGTTCCCAAAGGATAGGTTCAATTGGCTGCTACGACACCTAATGATGGCATCAGATGTGGTGAGGAAAGGCTGACCCAAAATAATAAGGATTTCTCTAATAGGATTTTGCACTTGTTGGTTGTCCAAGTCAACAAAGTCGACAGGAAATATAAAGTCACCCATTTTAATTAGGACGTCCTCAATAATACCTCTCGGGATTTTAACAAAACAGTTGGCTAAGGACAAGGTAATCCTAGTCGGTTTCAACTCCCCCAAACCTAGTTTCTCGTACATGGTGTACGGTAGAAGATTCACGCTTGCTCCTAAATCTAGAAGGGCTTTATCAATGAGATGATACCCTATCTTGATAGAGATTGTTGGAGTACCGAGATCCTTATACTGGATGGGAGTTCGATAAGAAATGATCAAGCTTGATTGCTCGGCCAGAAAAGCTTTCTTAGGTACGTTGGTGCTTCTCTTGAAGGTACAAAGGTCCTTCAAAAATTTGGCATAGGATGGGACTTTTTGAATAGCATCAAGTAGTGAGATATTGGTTTATACTGGCTTGAATACTTCCAAAATATTATCAACTTGCGCCTATTTTTATTTTGGGGCGCCAAACACTGGGGAAACGGAGCTTTGGGGACATAGGTCTCGACAGATGGCTCGGAAGGTGAGGCTGAGGAGGAAGTTGGATCCATGGGTGGATCTTCATTCTCTTTACCTTTCTCGAATTCACTCTCGGTAGGTGGTGACATGTTTTTCTCTAATTCCTTGTCGGACCTAAGCGTGATGATGGCTTTTACATGCTCTTGGATGTGTGATGCGCTTGTGTCGTCTTGAATGACAAATTGACCCCTAGGCATGTTACCCTTTGAATTGGGTTCGGGCTGACTAGGGAATGTTACCTTGTTCCTCTCACTCAACGCGTTAGCTAGTTGGATCATTTGAACCTCGAGTTTGATAATGTCTTGAGTATTCGTGTGCATGCTTTGCTAAGTGGATTGGAGGACATTTTGAGTGGTTTGTTGGAATTGAAAGGTACTTTGGGCAAGAAGGTTCATCGAATCCTCTAAAGATTGTATCTTTTGGGATGAGGGATTCGAGGGTGCGGTGGAATTCTTTTGGAAACCCGGGGGTGGGTTACTAGAAGATTGACCTCCACTTCCTTGGTATTGACCCTTGGACCACGAAAGATTGGGGTGGTCTCGCCATCCCAAATTGTATGCATTGGAATATTGGTCATACTTTGGCCTATTTTGGTAGAGGGCATTGGCTTGCTTGGTGAGTGTCTTGTGGGCCAGAAGGGTGGGGCAATTTTCGACTAAATGGTCGAATGCATCACAAAGTATACACATAGGGGAACCTACATTTTGAATGGCCCCAGATGCGGTTCGATTACCCTCTTTGCTCGTCTTTAAAGTTTCTAAACGTCGGGCCAATGTGACCACTTTGTCATTTAAATCATCACTTTGTTCGACTCTGTGAGTAAAACCCTCATTGGACGTGGTGGACCTAGATTCTCTATTGGGTGCCCGTTGCTGGGACTTTTTCGCTATGGCTTCTAGGAATACCCACGCATCAACCTCACTTTTTTCAGTAAAATCACTGTTACATAACGACTCGAGCATAGTTCGAGTATTACAATCGAATCCCTCATACAAAATTTGGACCTGACATCCCATCTCAATCCCATGGTGCGGACATTGTAGTAGCAAGTCCTTGAATCTCTCCAAATACATCCATAAGGATTCTCCCTCCTTTTGGCTAAATGTGTTGATGGCATGACGTATCGACACCGTCTTTGGTTGGGAAAGAATTTTTGTAGGAAAGCTACACTCATTTGGTTCCAAGTGGTGATAGATTCGGGTGTTAATGAGTTAAACCAACTCTTGGTTGTCTTTCAATGAGAACGAGAATAATTTAAGTTTGGCAATCTCATCGGTGAGTTGTTGATACTTAATGGTCCCACACATCTCCTCGAATTCCCGAATATGAAGGTATGAATCCTCTTTGTCAGTACCTCGAAACACGGACAACAATTGGATTGTTCCATGATGGAATAGGAAATTGTTCGCAGTGTGATTGGGAAGACGTATGCACGAAGGTTGACTAGACCTAGTCGAATAAAGGTAATCTTTAAGGGCACGTGGCGCTAACTCGTCTTCCATATCGGTGAATATAAAAAATCTACCTACGTAAGTATCGAGAATGCTAGAATCCACACTCGACAAACGACCGGTATGATCTCGAAACCAACTTCGCATACACTGAGCTCACTAGAAATTCTCTCTTTTTATTTTATTATTTTATTATTTATTTTTCTTTTTTTATGTGAAGAAAATTAAAAATATTTGACTCAAACCAAGTAATTCCTAGCTAACACATAGCAAATTGAATTTCTAATTTAGGTGAGGGAATTTTAATTTTAAAATCTAGTTTTCCCGAGATTAATCGATGACACAAGGGTCTCCAAATTAATTTCCCTAATTAGAGAGCTCCTACTCTTTGACAAGGGAGAATTTAAAAAACCACCAACTACGGTTATCGCCTCAAAATCCGCTTTTTCCTCCAGGTAGGTGGTCGGTGTGAAGACACATTAAAGATCACCAATCCTAGACAAGGTGAAGCGGGATCGATTTGATAAGTTTGCGTTGAAGTAGCTTTTAATTCTAACCTTGTTAAGAGGTTTCCTATGAGCTATGTGATATCATAAGGACAATGTCTACATGATTTTAAATTAAATGTGATGGCTCGGGATATGCAAATGTTGGGTTAATTAGTGATTTTCGGGCCAAGGAAGGGTGATGAAATCTCCACCTTATCTTTCACACAGGGTTTGCCCTTAAGTCAATTTATGCAACGTTCTAAATTATATGCAAAAAACATGTGGGAGCACACAAAAACGTACCTTCGGCGTGGACTTTTTAAGGTCACTTGTTTACGCCGGGATAAAGTTTTATGCTGACATCGATCAGAGGAAAACACTTCCTATGTTTCAGTCGTCCCCGAGAGTTCCTTGTGCTCGTGGCAAGATTGCACAATTTTTCTTCACTTTCGCGCACTATTGAACTCTTTTTCGAAATTTTCTTCACTTTTTTTTCTCCTTTTTTTTTGAATGTGCTTCTGAAAAAAAAAAGTAAAAGAAACTACACCAAACTTAAAGTGCGACACAAAAAAAATGAAAGAAAAGAAAAGAAAAAAATTAACATGACACACACACTAGTGGTGTATTGAACACACACGAAAAAGTACACTTATGAAGCATTTTTTTTAAATAATCTGGAAAAAAACATAATTACTAATGGGAATAAAAATTATTTTTTTGAATTTTTCATTTTTTTAGGATCTACCTACTGAAAAAAATGAATCTAGAAATTTCCAGAAAAAAATTATTTTTTTTTAATGTTTTTATGTATTTTAGGATAAAATAGTGCTAAATGTGCTATTTACTAAAGCAAACTTAAATATAATTTTATTTCTTTTTTTTTACTGCCAATACAATAGAAATATTGTTGTTGAATTTTTTTTTGTTAACAGAAATATGAATTTTTAGTAACAAAAATGCGAAAAGTATAAACAACTAGTCAGAAAATCACAATTTTTTTCTAAAAAAAATCGAACAAATCCCCGGCAACGACGCCAAAAACTTGTTGTTAATTTTACAAAATATCGCAAGTGCACGAAGTATTATAGAATAACGAGTGTAAGTACCGGTCGAACCCACAAAGATTTATCAATTTTTTTCATTAAAAATAATTGTGACTATCCAACTAGACGAAATTGGTTTGGAGATGAGATTTAGTATTATACTAAACAAACACACAAAAAAAAAACTATAACTACGAGAGATATAATCAAATGAGCGTGGAAACTAGGACATTGAATCAATTTATCATGTTTACTAACACTATGAAATAATTTAAACTCATCATTCCGATTTATAACTCAAATTAAATCGACTCTTGTCGTATTTAATTCGGAAAAATAACACGTTATAAGTCCAAAATATATTTTAATGTCTCTAAATTTAGACGACTAAAATTTATATTCCCTTAAAAAGTTCATTTTTAAATTTTAAAGTATAGTCTTTAAGCATGGACTATCAATTCATTTAATAAAAGTATAATCCATCAAAAAGTACTCATACTTAAAATAAAATAAAAATAATTTTTTCAAACAATGTAGAAGGTTACACACTCTCGTGTCGTTTTAAATGAATAGCGAATTTTTTTAGAACCTTTAGCACATACCGAGAATAAAGATAAATTTAAATCACACACAATATTAATCATACATGATAAATTTCACTTAGTCCTATAATGGAAGACATCACAAAATTGCAAGAATGAATACTAATTTTCATTACTAAAACAACTTACAAATGGTGTGTCACACAAAGATTCTTGACAAAATTCATTCCCAAAGATACAATTTTTGGCCCTCAAATATAAATAAAACACTGAAAATAACACTACCAACAATTGTTCTATAGTGGCTCTCTAATTTTTTTCTCCCTACATTATGAGCCCCAAGGGTTTTATTTAAAGGGTTAGGGGTGAGGTATTTGAGTTGGTGTAAAAGATCTATTTTAATTGATAAAAATGAATTATAAAATTCATTAACCAATTTTCACGTAATCTGATTCGGAGTCTTGTTGGGATTTTGAAATCCACATTCATCCTTAAAGATTTTGACTGAACCAGATAATGTAGATAAGTGTTGATTTTTGAATGACTTGGATTCATGACATGGCGGTTTGACTGGTCAGCGATGATGTGGCGCTAATGGGTGGCAGGTTGATTGGTCAAAGGATGATGTAGCGCTGACTGGGCACTTGCTGAGTGGACGCTGATGGGGCTAAGGATCATTTAAGGCCTTATAAAAGGTCTTCCTTTTACCAAAAAGTTAAGGGTGAGGGGAATGAATCGAACCCTGACCTTTTCCTGTTTATGCGCGCGCGAGACCACTAGGTTGGGATGCCTTTTCATTTATATACTTGCTTGCGAAATATATAACTCAATCTTCTTTCCAAAAATTTCATTTTTCTATTTTGGCCCCTTAACTTTATACTTCTTTCAATTCTTCCCACAATCTTCATATCTTCACCAAATGACCTCGAATATTTATCAAACCTCAGAGGTGTACCTGTAACAATATAAAATAACTTATATTAATTTAATTTTAGACCCTCAAAGTTTAAAAAATTATACTTTTACCCTTAATTTCAATTTAGACCCCAAAATTCATAACTTTTCCATCTTAACTCCAAATTCAACCAAATTTCAGGGAGAACTTTGTTTTGCTTAGATAAATATTTAAAAATTATTTTCGATCAATAAAATTTCTAAAATTATGATTTTATCCCGTGTAGTTACTAAAATTGCATTTTTCAATCGAATTTTATTTAAACTTGTATTTTTTTTTTTTACGAAAAAGACTTTAAAAGCTCATTATTTATAATACAAAAAGAGTAAAAATGCGTAGATTTGGAAATAATTAATGCAAAATAATGCACTCATAATTTTGAAATTATGAATATTTTGCGAACCATCGCATGTGATTTTAAAAGTTTGAATTTTTCGAGAAACCAATGTTTCAACAGGTGGTATTAGAGAAATTTGTCCCTACAAATTGGTATCAGAGTTGGTTACCCTAATTTATAGCGTGATCCTGATTTTTTATTGAATTTAAGGCTTTTATATGGAAAATATATCCTTTTTGAAGTTTTCATTTTTTATGGTTCCCGAATGTTAGCACATGACTCCTCACTTGCAATATCTTATGAGTAATTGCTTGCATGTGTTACATACACTAGCCTTTTTACTTCATCATATATGTGTTTGCTAGTTGTATGTATTTTTAGTCTTTTGTGTTTTCATTTTCCATTTACTGATTTTTATTAAAAATACAAAAGATATTATGTATCTTTTAAGTTATCTCTGCTTTAAAATTATTTTGTAAAAAAAATTGAAAAACACAAAAATATATTTTTGTGCATTTTGATTTTACACATTTTGTGTGGCACATCCTTGTATTTGAATCCTATATCACTCCGCTTCAATGTGGATAGAACTTTTGGTGATGAATTTTAATGCTTAAAATGTTCTTTATGAAAAACGTCGCTAATGCCGTTTAATACAAGATTAAACTGTATAAGCAACTCCGAGATGTTTGTTGGAGAAACCCTTTTCTTTTTAAAAATAAAAATTATAAACAACAAGAAGTGTTTACAAAAAAACTTATGTACGAGAGTAATCAAGACTTTGTAATCAGTTTTTAAAACAAGACAGTTTTAAAAATCAGCACACTATAGACTGAGATGAGGAGATGAAGATAATTAAACACACGGTTTTTAACGTGGTAAAACCTCTCCCAACAGAGGAAACATCCACGGTGACTTCTAAGTCACAAAAACAAAAATCCACTAATAACAAATAATAGTTACAAACAATACAACATACATGCACACAAATCAACCTATTCTAAGTTTAGGAATATACCCCACTTGGTGTCCTTCTAACTTCTCATAGATCTGATTGTTGATGATGTTCTTCCAGTTTGATAACTTCCTTTGCTTTAGCTTCCTTATGTCGACTCAATGATCTTTGATCTTATACACAACACTTCCAGTGTAGTAGTGTGTTAAGTGTTTGTGAAGTGATTCCTATCACATGCATGAACTCACACACACTTAGATTTACAGACAGTCCTAGAAAAATTACATATAAAGTCTATATGCTGTGATTTTGTTTTCTTTCCTTCTTACAGAACTAAAAACCTGTTTGACCTTTAATATAACCCAGATTCCACGGATATCTCGCTACAAAATCGGTCAAGATCTTAATCAATCTCGGTTTTAAAATATTTTTGAGATTGAAAATCTCCAAGTGTGAATCCAACTAGGTCAAGGCTAAGTTTCGTAAGAACAGAAACCATAAAACATTTTCAAAACCAAATCAGTAAAGATTTTCTTAAACCAAGTAAGAAATATGCAGATCTAGTGAAAATGTAACATGCAGAATGTAGATCTAAAGTTTCTATGAAAAAGAAATACAGATCTTCACACGAATGTTTAAGTTGTGAACAAGATCATAGACAAAGAGGTTACAGCTTCAAATGAACAAACCACTCTCACTCTCAAACACTCAAGGTTGTGTTTGTGGTTAAGTGTATACGAAGGTTTGATTCTAAAAAAATGAAGTGTTTAGGGTTAGGGTTTGATTTTTGGCTAACACCATTTCTTTCTCTATCTTCTCTCTTTTCTTTTCTCTCTTCTCTCTCACTTCTCTCTTATCTTTTCTCTCTTCTCTCTCACTTCTCTCTTCTCTCTTTTTTTTTCTCTCAGAAATGACGAATGCCCAAAAGTCTTAAAAGTCTGAGAAGTGGGGGGTTTATATAGGGGTGAGGGAAGGTTCTGGAACGACGAAGGGAATCAATGGCTGAGATCAAGTCTTTCTAACTTTGACTTGATCCAAGGGTTATGAAATAGCGGTGGTTAAGATGATTGTGATTGGTTCATAGATATAGCACCAGGATTGACTAAAAACACATGCAGACCATCGATTAGGAATGATCCAACGATCAGCAATGCACCAGGCAATCCTCTCACAAAACAAACACAAATTGATGCAACTAGCAAGTGACAAGTGTTGGCATGTGATAGGTGTTCAAACGCGGGTCTAAAATATTTACAAGCAGCCCCCCTGAAGTCTTTAGCGCATTTATATCCTACCCAATCAAACATTTCAGTGAAAACTGAAGTTTTCAAAATAGAATATTAACCCCACAAATTATATAAACACATTTTATAAATGAAAACATTTATTTAAAATATGTTTAAAAATGTTTAAAAAATTCCCAAAAATAATTAAAACCACATTTTAATGGGAATTAATCACACAATCAATTTTAAGCAATATATACACATGAATGCACTTCTAATTGTGTGTAGTGTGATTCAATTTATACCTTCATGGATCATTGAAGAGGATTAGAGAGATAAGTTCTGAGGCTTTTTGGATTCTAGGATAGACAACCAATTTTGTCACTATTTCCAAACTAGATGAACACTTATACAGTATAGACTTAAGTAAGTCAAAGGTATAAGATGCTTCAATCTCCCCCTTTGGAAATATGAGACAAAATCTCATTTGAGTTAGCTTAAAACTCGCAGGGAACCAAAAAAAATAAAACCTAGTCCTATACAAAAGATACTATCTACCCATTTCCTAGAAAGTCAAAAATTACATAACTCAACTATTTACAAATTTTTACACTATAAATGGTAGACAATCAGTAGAAGAGATTCCTGCAAATATGCACACTAAGATCAAGCAGTTTAGATGAAATGTGAACAAAACATTGAACCCGTAAGACTCAAATTTCTCCCCCATTTTATCTCAAATGGACAAAGGGTAAAAGTTAAGGTCTTAAGAGTTTAATCAGCGCATACCATACCTATAGAATTACGCAAATATAGAAATCTGTTATAGTCTAAAGGTTTAGTGAACATGTCTTCAAGTTGCAGATCAGTAGGCAGGTAATCAATTTCTAATTCCTTAGTTTCAACATGTTCGCGTATAAAATGATGCCTTATTTTAATATGCTTAGTTCGCGAGTGTTGAACCGGGTTTTTAGATATTTTAATGGCGCTTTGATTGTCACAATACAATTGTAATTGATCTTCTTTAATCCCATAATCACTTAACATCTGTTTTGTCCATAACAATTGAGCACAGCAACTTCCTGCTACTATATATTCAGACTCAGCCGTAGATAAAGATGTGCAATTCTGTTTTTTGCTACTCCAACCAACTAAATTATTGCCGACATAATAACAGGCACCTGATGTACTTTTACTATCATCAGTACAACCGGCCCAATCAGCATCAGTATACCCTATGATGGTGCTACAGGTATCCTTAGTGTACCTAAGTCCTAGATTAAGAGTGCCTTTTATGTACTTTATTATACGTTTTACACTCAATAAATGGCTCTCTTTAGGGTTATTCTGGTAACAAGCACACAGACATACAGCATACATTATGTCTGGTCGTGAGGCAGTTAGATAGAGTAGTAGACTACCAATCATACTACGATACAGTGTGGAATCAACTGACTTTCCATTTTCATCTTTACATAATTTAACAGTAGTACTCATAGGTGTTTTGGCAACTTTAGCATTATCTAAACCAAATTTCTTAACAAGATCTAAGGCATACTTAGTTTGAGAGACAAATAGTCCATAAGAATTCTGTTTCACTTGAAATCCTAAGAAAAGTTGTAGCTCCCCCATAAGGGACATGTGAAATTCCTTATGCATAATAGTAGAAAAAGATTTAACTTCAGAGTTTGAAGTTGACCCGAAAATGATGTCGTCTACATAGACTTGGGCTATAATAATGTTTTTGTCAAAATGTTTGACAAAGAGAGTCTGGTCATTTCCTCCTCTCTTAAAACCCTTATCCAACAAAAAGTTGGAAAGGCGTTCATACCAAGCTCTAGGAGCTTGTTTTAAGCCATACAAAGCCTTTTTTAGACGAAAGACATGGTCAGGGTATTTAGGATCAATGAACCCTTTGGGTTGTTCTACATATGTTTCTTCGGACATAATTCCATTGAGGAAGGCAGATTTGACATCCATTTGATAAAGTGTAAATTTTAAGTGACACGCTATGGCGAAAAGAAGTCGAACAGATTCAAGACGAGTGACAGGGGCAAAAGTCTCGCTAAAATCTATTCCTTCTATTTGTGAGTAGCCTTGAGCAACTAGTCTAGCTTTGTTTCTAAGGATGACCCCATTTTCATCAGATTTGTTCTTAAAAATCCAACGTGTCCCAATAACATTTTTGTTTTGAGGCCGCGGTACAAGATACCAGACATCGTGAATGACAAATTGTAAAAGTTCTTCCTGCATAGAAGAAATCCAGTGTGTGTCATTCAATGCTTCATTAACATTTTTCGGTTCCACAAGGGAGACGAAACATGCATAATTAGCATAATTTCTTAACTGGGATCTAGTACGAACTGGCTCGTTAGGATTACCGACCATGTTGTCAATGGGATGATCTTTAGAGACCCAGCCAGGTACTTCGGACTCTCGCTAGGTAATGAGTCATCTATTTCTGGTGAATCAGTTTTGAAATCATTTTCAGATTCAACCACAATAGGTGATTCAGATATCTTATTTTCGATAATAGTGTCGCTTACAATTACATTTATCGATTCCATAAGGGCCTTAGTACGCAAATTGTATATACGATAAGCACGACTGTTTGGGGAGTATCCTAAGAAGATGGCTTTATCACCACGTGTCTCGAATTTAAACAGATGTTCTCTATCTTTACAGACATAACACTGGCTTCCGAAGGTTCTTAGATATTTCAGATTAGGCTTCTTACCGTACCAAAACTCATAAGGGGTTTGTTTAGAGTTTTTCCTAAGGTAAACCCTATTAATGATATGACATGCAATTCTAATAGATTCTACCCAGAAGTATTTAGGTAGAGATTTGGCATGCAACATGACACGTGCCATCTCTTGAAGAGTTCGGTTTTTCCTTTCAGCAATACCATTCTACTGAGGAGTTTTAGGGGCACTAAATTCATGTTTGTAACCGTTGTAGTCACAATATTCAACTATTCCTGTGTCTATGAACTCTCCCCCTCTATCACTACGAATACGATTGACTTGAGTGTCCTTCTCATTTTCAATTCTTAGTAAAATTTTCAAAAAATTCTGAAACGTGTCAGATTTTTGTTTCAAGAAGGCAACCCAAGTGAATCGTGTGAAATCATCAACCATGACAAGGATATAACTGTGTCCACAAAGACTAACAGTTCTAGAGGGACCAATAAGGTCCATATGGATGAGATCTAGAGGTCTAGAGGTGAGAATGTCTTTAACCTTTTTATGCGAAGTCTTAACTATTTTTCCTTCCTGGTAATGACCACGGACAACACTTGAAATAGGTTTAATTTTAGGAATTCCTCTAATAATCTCTTGACTAGACAATCTACCAAGGATATCATAACTTAGGTGACCCATACGATTATGCCAGATTTCATTGTCATCCATTCTGACAATGTTACAGGTTTCAGAACTTGTCTTGACAGTATAACAATTGTCAGGTGTTCTAAATCCTGTAATAATGCATTCACCTTTATCATTTAGAATTTTAAAATTGTTCTTTGAAAAGGTGACTGTATGGTCAGAGTCACAAAATTGTGATATACTTAGGAGATTGGCTTTAAGGCCTTTAACTAATAGAACATTTTCGAGAACAGGCATTCCTTCTTCTTTTAGGGTTCCTTTACCTATGATCTGAGATGAAACTCCATCACCAAAAACTACTTTCCCACCAGCAAATCTGGTTTTGTTTAAAAGTTTGGTTTCATATCCTGTCATATGTTTGGAACATCCTGAATCTAAATACCAACCAGATGAAGTGTGTTCAGCTTTTAAGGTAGTGATAACAATGTTACACTTCATTTGGGGTAAAAGATCATCTTTTCTAACCCAAATAGCTCTAGTTTTAATTTTGCACAAGTTTGCCCTCATTTGATAAAATTTTCGAGAAATAGCTTTTTGTCGAAAAACATTTGGAGCAGCAAACTGATTATAGTGGAAAATTTGAGCTTTTGGTTTAGGAAAGTTTCTGGGAGCCTTTCTCTTAAATGAACTCTTAGTTTTGGTCTTTCTATTTCTGTAGTTAGAGTTCTTATCAGGTTGTCTTGGAAGGACATAATGGTATCGATTTTGCCTAGAATAGTTAAAGTTCTTGTAGACAGAAGTGTTGTACACAGGGGTGTTTAGACGCCTAGCATAACAACCTTCAAAGGAATGACCATAAATGTCACAGTACGAGCAATATTGATTGCTTGAGGGATGAATTTCCTTAGGAAAACTTCTAAAAATGGGTTTAGCAGCATTCTGTTCAGTAGTGCTATTTCTAGGAGGGATGGTTTTAAAGGTAGAATCAGCCTTTCTGATCAAAGGACAGACGTATTTAGTCTTAAGTGCAGTGTCAGCCTTAGAATTACTAGACTCTCCAATGTCTTTCTGTTGTTGCTTTTGATCAAATTCCTATTTAATAAAATGAAAGTCTGGACATGTTTCAATTGGTCTTTTGCCCCCAGACACAAACTTAATAGGTTCAAGATTTGTAGTTTGTTCTTAGGGCAAAATCCAATACCGGTTCTATCATCAGAATTGGTCTTGGAGTCAACAACAAAGTCAGTAAAACAATTTGAATTGCTTTCAAACTTAGAAAATTTTTTGAAAACAGTAGCTGTTCTTGTTTTTGCTTCCTCCAGTTCTAATAATGTTCCCTTGTATTTCATTTCCAGGGTTTCATTAGTTTTAGTCAACTCTTTTAATTTTTGATCAAAAGTTTCAATTTCAGATTGATGAGACAGACACTGGTTAGTGTACTCTTCGGCATTCAGCTTCACAATAAGACTTAGATCATCTAATTTCTTAGTCAGGTCTCTAACAGTCTTCTCCAGTCTAGTGCCTTTTTTAAGAGTTTTAGCATACAAAGTATGGATATCTGGGAGGTCATCTGTGTCTGAGTCGCTAAGTGAAGTGTGTGTAGTGACCCCTAACGATTCAGTTTTAGTACTCACGCACCCATTTGCATCGTCATTATCGAGATCACTTTGACTCACACACACGGTAGTAGAACTAGCAACATTTTCAGATAATAAAGCATCTAGGCCAGTCAAAACAGTATTCACACAAGCAAGAGTAGGAGCATCATTATAACACACAGGCATATCATCATTGTAAATGATCTTAGCATAAAAAGACATGCAAGGGTCAAGTACATTTGATGACTCAAGTTCCTCTTCATCAGAGTCACTTGAATCATTCCAAGTTTTACAGACATTGGCTCTATTGTGTGTGTTGGCTTTATTCAGATTAACTCTGCAATCGTGAGCAATGTGACCTAGTTTCCCACATCTAAAACATTCAATCTTTTTAAGGTCTCTAGTGGGTCTGGAGTTGTTTTCCTTAGGATGTTTGTCAAGACCTCTCTCATGAGGTTTGGGATTAGACAGAGTAGGATAATTAGGCTTGCCTTGTTTAGTTGCCTGTTTGTTTCTAAATTTAACAATTTTCTTAAATTGTTTAGACATTAAGGCAATCTGATTATCTAGTTTGTCTATATCACACTCCTCATCAGAGTCAGAGTTGGTCAAATTAGTCTCAAGTTTAGATATCTTAGAGGCAAAACTTAAGTTAGAGTTGGGTTGTTTTCTTTGTGAGTGATTTAATTGTTTCTTAAAGTCTAATTCCATTTCCACAGTTCTAAGTTTGCTACTGAGTAACTCAGGGGTAAGGTTTTGATCACTCATTTCCTCAATAGCATACCTCTTGCTGTCAAACTTTTGTGGTAATGATCTTAGAATTTTAGAGACAATTTCATTCCTATCATAAGTTATACCATTAGCATGAAACTTGATGACTATATCAGTTAAGTTCATGTAGAAATCATCAAAAGACTCAGAGTCAGACATAATCAAAGAGTTGTACTGTTGGGTAAGCATTTGAGTTTTAGCATCTTTAATTCTTGAGTCTCCTTCATGGGCAGTGATTAATGTGTCCCATGCTTCCTTAGAAGTGGCACAAGATGAGATTCTCTTGAACTCATACTCATTAATAGACATAAAAATGGCATTCTTGCCTTTGTTGTTATTTCGAGAAATAGTTTTCTCTTCTTGTGTAAACTCACTTAAGATTTTCTTTACCCTCTCATCACTTCCTTCAGTGGCTGGTTTAGTAGGATAAGTGTATCCGTTTTCAATAATGTCCCAGACATCATCTCCTAAAGTCCCTTGGATGAAGGCAACCATTCTTACTTTCCAGTAAGCAAAGTTGTTTCCATCAAAGAGTGGAGGTCTGGACAGATTACCAAACATTTCATTCTTCTCTTCCATAGTTAGGTTTTTCAGAAAACGATTTCAGAAACACAAGATCTTTTTTAAATAAAAGTTAACAGGGCTCTGATACCAATTGAAAAACGTCGCTAATGTCGTTTAATACAAGATTAAACTGTATAAGCAACTCCGAGTTGTTTGTTGGAGAAACCCTTTTCTTTTGAAAAATAAAAATTATAAACAACAAGATGTGTTTACAAAAAAACTTATGTACGAGAGTAATCAAGACTTTGTAATCAGCTTTTAAAACAAGACAGTTTTAAAAATCAGCACACTATAGACTGAGATGAGGAGATGAAGATAATCAAACACACAGTTTTTAACGTGGTAAAACCTCTCCCAATAGAGGAAACATCCACGGTGACTTCTAAGTCACAAAAACAAAAATCCACTAATAACAAATAATAGTTACAAATAATACAACATACATGCACACAAATCAACCTATTCTAAGTTTAGGAATATACCCCACTTGGTGTCCTTCTAACTTCTCACAGATCTGATTGTTGATGATGTTCTTCCAGTTTGATAACTTCCTTTGCTTTAGCTTCCTTATGTCGACTCAATGATCTTTGATCTTATACACAACACTTCCAGTGTAGTAGTGTGTTAAGTGTTTGTGAAGTGATTCCTATCACATGCATGAACTCACGCACACTTAGATTTACAGACAGTCCTAGAAAAATTACATATAAAGTCTATATGCTATGATTTTGTTTTCTTTCCTTCTTACAGAACTAAAAACCTGTTTGACCTTTAATATAACCCAGATTCCACGGATATCTCGCTTCAAAATCGGTCAAGATCTTAATTAATCTCGGTTTTAAAAATATTTTTGAGATTGAAAATCTCCAAATGTGAATCCAACTAGGTCAAGGTTAAGTTTCGTAAGAACAGAAACCATAAAACATTTTCAAAACCAAATCAGTAAAGATTTTCTTAAACCAAGTAAGAAATATGCAGATCTAGTGAAAATGTAACATGCAGAATGTAGATCTAAAGTTTCTATGAAAAAGAAACACAGATCTTCACACGAATGTTTAAGTTGTGAATAAGATCATAGACAAAGAGGTTACAGCTTCAAATGAACAAACCACTCTCACTCTCAAACACTCAAGGTTGTGTTTGGGGTTAAGTGTATACGAAGGTTTGATTCAGAAAAATGAAGTGTTTAGGGTTAGGGTTTGGTTTTTGGCTAATACAGTTTCTTTCTCTTTCTTCTCTCTTTTCTTTTCTCTCTTCTCTCTCACTTCTCTCTTCTATTTTCTCTCTTCTCTCTCACTTCTCTCTTCTCTTTTTTTTTTCTCTCAGAAATGACGAATGCCCAAAAGTCTTAAAAGTCTGAGAAGTGGGGGGTTTATATAGGGGTGAGGGAAGGTTCTGGAACGACGAAGGGAATCAATGGCTGAGATCAAGTCTTTCTAACTTTGACTTGATCCAAGGGTTATGAAATAGCAGTGGTTAAGATGATTGTGATTGGTTCATAGATATAGCACCAGGATTGACTAAAAACACATGCAGACCATCGATTAGGAATGATCCAACGATCAGCAATGCACCAGTCAATCCTCTCACAAAACAAACACAAATTGATGCAACTAGCAAGTGACAAGTGTTGGCATGTGATAGGTGTTCAAACGCGCGTCTAAAATATTTACAAGCAGCCCCCCTGAAGTCTCTAGCGCATTTATATCCTACCCAATCAAACATTTCAGTGAAAACTGAAGTTTTCAAAATAGAATATTAACCCCACAAATTATATAAACACATTTTATTAATGAAAACATTTATTTAAAATATGTTTAAAAATGTTTAAAAAATTCCCAAAAATAATTAAAACCACATTTTAATGGGAATTAATCACATAATCAATTTTAAGCAATATATACACATGAATGCACTTCTAATTGTGTGTAGTGTGATTCAATTTATACCTTCATGGATCATTGAAGAGGATTAGAGAGATAAGTTCTGAGGCTTTTTGGATTCTAGGATAGACAACCAATTTTGTCACTATTTCCAAACTAGTTGAACACTTATACAGTATAGACTTAAGTAAGTCAAAGGTATAAGGTGCTTCACTTTATCATGCTTGTATGGAGTAGTTTTACTTTGATTTGTTTAATAATGGATTCTCTTTGTATATGCCTCCTCACACACATGCACGAGCTTTTTTGAACGTGAACTTCACATGTATATTTGTGCTTTGTGAGATGTTCTCCCGTCAATTTTTCCATCTACATATTTTATGACTATGGAGGATTTGTGCATGTAAGAACCGTTGGCCGTGAGATTTATTTGAATTGTATATATATATATATATATATTAATGACGATGCACGGAAAGAGCTACGAAAGGGAAAAAAATGGCTTTGGGGGAAAGCCACTATTGGAAGGGGCCTAAAAAAGTGTGGCACTATAAAAAGTAGCCAAGGTCAACATAGTTTAGTTTGATATGTTCATTCAAAAGAAAAGAAAATAATTATTATTTATGAGGGAGTTTGGATGGAAATATCAACAAGTTTGCACAATGACAATGAATCATAGTTATGCTTATTTTTTCATGACTCTATTAATTTGTAGAATCATCAAAATTCTAGGCTTATATGCATTGTGTTTGTTTGTTCTTCGAGTTCACTTTATCTTGTCAATGTATTTAACTCTTTTAATTTGGGGAGATCTAACTTAAGGGGAGACGTATTTCTTAGGGAGATAATGGTACACAAAGGGGGATAAATTAATTATGCAATTTATAATATTATATTCCCTATGCATTTGATGGTGTGTGTAAATGTGTAGGTTTTCATCCATGCAACAAAGTTTTTAATGTAAAGCTTATAAACTTGTATGTCGGTCAAGCGTCTAAATTTTTTATTTTTAGGAGGAATTGTGTCTTTTATATGTGCTTCACGGTATTATGTCTTTTAGATGAGCATGATGGCCCATAAGTTTTTATGTTAGTTTTGTCCCAAAATAGTCAAAGGGGGAGATTTATAAGGAAATTTCCAATTGACTCAATTTGTAAGTGTCGGTTTAATTCCGAATAAAACTATTTGAGTCATGGGATAGAGGTTTCTGACCTTGAAGCCTATGACATTTGGTTGAAGACCTAGCAACCACGTCTAAGAAGATCGTATGATTGCAGTGTTTCGTGCCTTGTTTTGGGTCATCAACTTTCCAAGGTCTCTCGGGTATGAATGCATATGTTATATTGAGACTTAGAATTTTTTATTGGGTGTTAGAATTTTTGTCAATTTTTTTTGAATTCATACTACCTAAAGATTTTATTGTCGGATACCTTTGCGTAGAAAAATAATAACTAATTCAAAAGAATCAGAAAAATACAAAACTTGTGACCACGCGTTTGTATCGAATTTTTTTAGATCCATGGCCTTAAATTTCGTTTGATATATCGTTCGAACAACTTTGGCATGCTGTTAAAATGAGATATAAATGTCTTTTGAATGACCCTTCAAATGACATGTCGTTCTCTTCTGAAGTCTCGTTTGAAATATTGCACTATTTATCCAGTGAACTATGTTATTGATGATTAATGCTTATATTTTTTTATTTGTTAAATCGTATTTGGATGTTGGTATGGTGATAGAAAGACTGCCTACGCCATGTAATGAGTTGAAGTATCTTTCTATTAGAATAAACTTCAATGACAGTACTAAGACTCTGGCAGCTCTATGCCTAATGATAAGTTGTCCAAATCTAAAAGAGATTGAGATATTCGTATTTGTGAGTATTTTCTTCTTTTTATTACAAAAATATTAGGTGAATTGACATTGATAGCCCTCTATGCTTATATAATTATAATGATTAAATTTTTGTACGAACAAACTGGTGTGAGAATAGATGCATCTGTTTTGGAAGAGGAATATCACACATGGCCATTCCATTAACTTTGATTAGTTAATATAGTTAACATCTCTCATGCTAAACAAGGGTGGAGTTTTATGAAGCTTCTTCTTTCAAATTCTCCTATACTTAGGAAGATGACTGCTAAGCTTGCTTCAACTGATGGTGGTTGGGGATTGCTAAAAGAATTTATCAGATTCTCACGAGCTTTGGCATGAGCTAAAATAATTATTCTAGACCCATAATTAGGTAAGTGGTATCATGTAAGGTGTGGAGTACTTAGTGTTTATAACTTTTTTTGTTTTCTATGTAATTTTAGTGGGGTTTCTTTGTTAGCCGGATCTTAGTCTGTACTTATATATAGTGGCGTTAGTAAAAGCAAAAAAAGAACAACAGATTGAAAGTGCACTTCGTTATGATACCATCCGGGCAAAACCAGTAAAGAAAAAAATCGATTCAACGAGCAAAAAAAGGAGAGATGGATTCAAAACCTCGATAGTTATTTGTTCAAAACTATATCGATTTTCAAGACCGGCATTCGAAATGTCATTCCAACGGCTCTGTTATGTCGTTTGAAAGACATTCCAATTTTCAGCAGCTTTTTGGCAGTTTTATTAAAACCTCCCACTGCGTCATTTCTTTTTCGACTTGTTTTAATAGTTCGGTACACTTTTTACTTCTTTTGAGAGAAAAAATCATTTTCTAAAAATTCCCTTGTGTTTTGTTAATCCTTAATTATTTATCCTTCAAACAAAACACAAGTGTTTACACCCAAATGTACATACGATCGAAGCTTCTTTATAACATATGTTTGGAGATCATTGGTTTGGAATCGGGTTTCATTCTCTACCCAAGAAAGATAGTTTCTTCTAGAGGATTCCGTGATAGTGGTGATTTTACATAAGGTGGACTTCGTGTGGTTGACAGTATCTTTGCCCCTTCAGTGGATTTCGAGACGAAGGTAGATTTCGAAGTTGTCGACTAGGCAAAGGTGCAGGAATGAAGAGCGTTAAGGATTACGAGGGCGTCGAGTCTTGTGTAAGTATTATGTCGTGTCCTGTGTAATATCATATTTAGTGAACTTGTGGCTGGGTCGTTCGAGGTTTTTTTCGTTGAGGGTTCCCCTCGTACATCGCGGCGTTGTGGTTATGTTTAATTTTTATCTTACAAATTATCACGTAGATGCATGCTTAGGGTTAACAAGATAAAAAATCGATTTAATCACAATAATTGTGTAATTTGGTACTAATTTAATTGGGTAATTTTTAGTTTACTTTAATTCAAGTCGAAATCATTAATTTGGCAAAATTTATGCTCGGTTTGTTTGGCCAAATTTAGAACTTGAATTAATATTGTTAATGAGAAAATTTAAATATTTGTGTTTGTGTTTTTAAAAGAGAAAACTTAAGTGTTTTAAAATTTTGAAATTAGGAATATTTTGTGAACCATCGCATGTGATTTTCAAAGTTTGAATTTTCTCGGGAACCTACGTTTTAACAAGTGGTATCAGAGCATTTTTACACAATAAATTGGTATCAGAGCGGGTTATGCTAATTTATTGCGTGATCCTAATTTTTTTAAGGAATTTTAGGCTTTTATATGAAAAATATATCATTTTCTAAGTTTTTCATTTTTTATGGTTCTCACATGTTAGCACATGACTCTTCACTTGCTATATCTTGTGAGTAATTTCTTGCATGTGTTACATGCACTAGCCTTTGTATTTCATGATATATGTGTTTGCAAGTTGTATGTATTTTGAGTCTTTTGTATTTTGATTTTTCATTTATTGAGTCTTATTAAAAATATAAAAAATATTGTGCATCTTTTGAGTTATCCATATTTTAAAATTGTTTTGTAAAAAACATGAAAAACACAAAAAGATTTTTTTGTGCATTTTGATTTTACACATTTTGTGTGGCACATCCTTGTGTTTGAATCCTATATCACTCCACTTATATGTGGCTAAAACTTTTGGTTATGAATTTTAATGCTTAAAGTATTCCTTATCATGCTTGTATGGAGTAGTTTTACTTTGATTTGTTTAATGAATTCTCTTTGTATATGCCTCCTCACACACATACACGATCTTTTTTTAACGTGAACTTCACATGTATATTTGTGCTTTGTGAGATGTTCTCCCATCAATTTTGTCATCTACATATTTTGTGACTATGGAGGATTTGTGCCTATAAGAACCGTTGCTCGTGATATTTAATTGAATTGTATATATATATATATATATATATATAACGGTGCACGGAAAGGGCTACGAAAGGAAAAAAAATCATTTTCATGAAGGCCACTGTTGCCAAGGGCCTAAAAAGTGTGTCAATGTAAAAAGTAACCAAGGTCAACATAGTTTAGTTTGATATGTTCATTCAAAAGAAAAGAAAATGATTATTATGTATGAGGGAGTTTTGAAGGATATATCAACAGGTTTGCACAATGACAATGAATCCTAGTTATGCTTATTTTTTCATGACTCTATTGATTTGTACAATCATCAAAATTGTAGGCTTGTGTGCATTGTGTTTGTTTGTTCTTTTAGTTCACTTTATCTTGTCACATGAGGCAAAATCTAAGTATTATAAAGTCTTGCAATCAAATAGAACTCCTTGAACATGTTTAAGTGATTGGGTCATAATTCCTTTGTTTCTAGTTCACACCCCTTCACTCCATTTACCACATGTTTATTTTGATAAATTTATGCCATATGAGTGTGAAAAGCTTATTGTATTTTATGTCATGTGCGGTGTTTATACCTATATATGTGTTTTTATGCTTCATTGATATATTTTTGCTTATATATATATGTGTGTGCGTGTGTGTGTGTGTGTGTGTGTGTGTGTGTGTGTGTGTGTGTGTGTGCGTGTGTGTGGTATTATTTGGTTTGAGTCTTTACTTTTACATCTAGTCTATGTATGCTTTTTGTTAATATAGATATGTATCTTGTTGCGACTTTTCATTCATATCACATGCTTATCTTAGAACAAACTAATTGGTATCATTTTGATATCGCATTGTAATTGGTATTTATTGCTTCTTGTATGGATTAGTTGCTTTGACGTTCTTGTATCACTATACACCATTGCATAATATACTTATTTTTTCATTATGCTTATCCCTTGTTTCATTTAGGGGGGAGAATTGATTTAATAGGATATAAATCACTACACCAAAAACAGTAATTTGGCACACCCTGATGTTAAAAATCTGGCACAGTTTTAAACAGTGCTAGATTCTGGCACGGTTTAAGGACAATCTGGCACACATTAAAACAGTGCCAAAATTTGGCACTCTTTTAAAGTGTGCCAAAATTGAGTACACTTGATTAAAATATAAAAGACCGAAAAAAAATATTATGTTTAGTTTCCCTCTTCTCTTTCCTCTCTCATCTTTCAATCTCCCGCTCCCCGACTCTCTCCCTCCCCTCACCCGCTTACCATCTCTAGCCGATCTGCACCTCCAGCCGTCGTCGCCGCCGCCTACTGGTAATCTCCCTCACCCCTCCCCCTCCTCCCCCACTACTGGTGATCTAAAAAGCAAACCCTATCGTGGCCCGTCTCAATCTAACTCATCGCCTCTCATTTCTCTACCCCTCCCACGCTACCTCCCTCTCCGGTTGCTACCACTTCCTTCCAATCTACGAAATCCAAGGCTTCCTCCACCGTATCTGCACCGGTCACCACCAGATATGAAATCCCACGCTCGAAAATTCCACAAACCTGATGTTTGAGATGTTAACTGTTTGTATTAACATCAGGTACGAAATTGTCAGATTCTTATGTCTACATAGTTCAATTTCCATACTTCATCACTGATTACTCCTCTTTTTCCTTTGTTGATCAGAAAATTAGGGCTTCATTTTTTTTACCCAATCTTCCTCTTGATCTGAAAATATGGGATGATTTAGGGCATCATTTTGATTTCGATTAAGATCTATTTCGAATTTTAGATTTGTTTACATGTATGATTCTGATTTAAATTTTTGGGGTTTCTTATTTATTTTTTCTTTGTAGGTGACCTAATTTAAGTCATTATTTCCCACAGAGGTATATGAGTTTAGTTTTATTTGTGCCATTATTTTTATAATGCATGTGATTGATGCTAAATAATGTGTATATGAATGTGTACCACTTTTTAAATAATGTGTATTATTTTGTTTTATTAGCAGGCCAATGAACATTGCCTTTATTGATACACCATATACTTGGTTTCTTAAATTAGCTAAAGCTTGATGGTCTATGAATCACATTTACTCTCTGAAATATGATGGAGTTTTAATTAAATGACTCTACTCAGTTTGAAGATTATTGTAAACCATTTTGCCTCTCTCTATACTCTCCTAAAATTAGAGGATTAATACCAATTTATTTGTTAGGGTAATTATACCAATGGCGTCTTCTCTTGAAAATGAGATGTTAGTGGCCAACATGAATGGTAGAATGTTGAATGAAATGGGATTAGATTGTGTAGTAATCCTATTGTTCTTGGCAACAATATTGGTTGTTTTCATGAATTTCGGATGAATATGGCAAAACACCAGCTGTTGAAGGATCTGCAGGAATAGGCGAATCTATGGAGGTGGTCATGTTGATCCTAACAGGGGTCGAAGATTCGAGATATATGACATGGATACGAAATATTACACGAGATTATTTCAAAGATCGTATATTTGCTAAGGCTGATTTGAGGTTTGCTTTAATCTTCAAAGATCGTATATTAGCATTTTTTTTTACTTTTCGCATTTTGTCTTCACACTTACAAACTGAGTAAGGCCTGCTACTTCTAACATAATAAAATTCTTATTTCAAATTCAATTTCCCATCTTCAGTAACTGACCACTACTTTTATACAATTCATGAGACTTAATGTGCCATTTGGGGAAATATTATTAATTGTTACTAAAGGCATGTATGGTTCTTGGAAGTCACTTATTCATTTGTCTTCGTTTAGTCATAATCTATGGGGTGTATTCAAATAGGGGGTTCCCATAGATTGGTTTCATTTCCAGGCTCCAATCCAATACCCTCAGGTGTCCCATGGAGCACTCGCTAAACGCTTGATTCATCGAGCACTGCCTCCGCCTGAGCTAGGTGGAATGTAGCGCATGTGACTTGCTTGTAAATGTTGAGCAAGTGGTACTTTGTTTACGCAGAGGATAGCGAGTGGACTTAAGCCTCTTATACATAAACACTTTAGATTGTTTGGACATAACTAAACCGGTAAGTGCACTAGTAAGGAAGAAGGTTACAATTAACATAGACAATAATGCTTGGAGGTCTCAAATTTTACTTGGATGTATACCTTAGAGAAAGACATACTAGTTTGTGATGTATGAATCCCAAGTATAACTGAATGACAAAGCATAATACATATCGCTGACCTCAAGTAATTGGAACAAAGATTTATGCACTGGATTGTTGGGCACTGTTAATTGCTCGAGGCATTTGCTACCTTTATTGCACTAGATATACATTATTCACATACATATGCTTTTAAATTATTCTGTTGCTTTCATTTTGGCCATACTGTGTACCAACTCATGAAGGCACACAAAAGTGCAAAAATTTATTATTCATGTAATTTATCATGCTATTTTCTAATTCTTAGGAGTATTGATGCTTATCTATTCTTAGTTATTTTTTTTCTTGATATTGCAAGCAGAGCTGAAGTGTGGTGTCCAATGATGGAGTAGTTCTTCTCTGAATATCTGAAGAGAGAAAATTCTAAGAAGAAGTAGGTCAGTTGGTTGAAAATTCTACTGCCCCTCCCTCTCTACCTCCCTCCCTCCTTCCCTCGCTGCCTCCCTCTCTGCCTCCCTCCCTCGCTGCCTCCATCAGGTCATATATGCATATATGGTGCATATATGCAAGCATATATGCACATATATGCATATATCTGCACATATCTGCATATATGCACATATATGCTTCATATATGCTGCATATATGCATATATCTGCATCTTTGCTGCATATATGCACAAATATACATATATTTGCATCATATGTAGCAAAGATGCAGATATATGCATATATGCTTGCATATATGCACATATATGCTTGCATATATGCACATATATGCATATATCTGCATATATGGTGCATATATGATTGCATATATGCGTGGGGAGTGGGGTGGGTTGAATTTGACAATTCTAAGAAGAAGCAGGTCAGTTGGTTGAAAATTCTACTGCCCCTCCCTCCTTCCCTCCCTCGCTGCCTCCCTCCCTCGCTGCCTCCATCAGGTTATATATGCATATATGCAGCATATATATGCATATATGCAACATATATCTGCATATATGCAAGCATATATGCAGATATATGCATATATGATTGCATATATGCATACATCTGCATATATGCTGCATATATCTGCATATATGCATATTTCTGCATATATGCAACATATATGCAGCATATATCTGCATATATGCTTGCATATATGCACATATATGCATATATCTGCATAAATGCACATATATGCATATATCTGCATAAATGCACATATATGCATATATCTGCATATATGGTGCATATATGATTGCATATATGGGTGGGGAGTGGGGTGGGTTGAATTTGACAATTAGTTTTTCTCTTAGATCACGGAGAAGATTCACAAACTTAAATCAAAAGTAAAATGTAATAAATATAAAACGTAATAAATATACATCGAACACATGTGCTTGGTTTGTGGCCTTTCTCAATTACTTACTCATTTTCACTAATTCTTCATGTATGCCAAAATTGAAAAATTGGTAAATAAAACAAAAAACCAAGAACATTTCACAAGTCAGAAAATTAAGTCACACGTTGTAAAATGACTACTTTCCCTACATAATGGTTAATATATCTTTTTAAAATATAATTTTGGTATTGCAGGACCTCTTTGTGTCGGGACTGATACAACATCGGCACACTGGTGAAAGCCAAAGCGGAACTCGAAGAAGTGATTGGAAAAGGGAAGATCTCAAGTTGTTTGCACAAATACGCAAGGATCAAGAATGAGGGAGCTTATTCGGAGGATCTCAAGTTGCGAATAAATTTGGTAAGTATTTTATATTGATGATAGAAGATTTTATAATGTAGTGCACCTTTACCAAAGTAAATTCTTCATTTAGTTGTGTGCGCGTGTGTGTGTTGTGTAAGATGTGTGTCTTAAGGCCTTAATAAGTGGTTGACATGGAAGAAGGGGCTATATATGGATTTATATACTATTTTTAGATGTTAAATCGGTGGAAGGGATTTATTGGTGGTTTAGCTGCGGCTTTTGTGCTTGTTGTTGTTGTTGGGCTTATGTTAATATTAAAATAAGTTGGATTTCATGAATAAACAAAGGAAACTCTGTCGAAATTTTATGAAATAAGTAAGTGTTCTAAATTGATTAAGGCTAGCATAGAACATTTGAAAATTGAACATTGGTGAATGAAAACGTAAAACAACTAATAAACATACCAGAATGAGACACGCGTAGTCACGAACACCTCGCACGGGATCAATGCGACTCATAGGAACCGACCGCGTAGTCACGGGGCTCCCAGTTTGAGTGTACGATATAAATTTACAAAATATTTAGATTTAAGCATAAAAACATGCAATCGAAGGGTGAAAACGTAAAACAACACAAAAAAAATCCCGTAAGAGGCACGAACACCTCGCACGGGATCAATGTAACTTGTAGGAACTGATCGCGTAGTCCCGGCTCTCCCGGCTTGTGAATATGACGATAATTTGCAAAAATCACACTTAGTTAAAAACAAGCCGTCAAAGGGTGAAAACCCAAACCACCCCCCAAACGACCCCGTAGGAGGCACAAACACCTCGCACGGGACCAATGTAACTTGTAGGAACTGATCGCGTAGTCCCGGGTCTCCCGGTTTGATAGTATGACGATAATTTGCAAAAATCAGCACTTAAACTTAAAAACAAGCCGTTAAAGGTGGAAAGCCCAAACCACCTCCCAAACGACCCCGTAGAGGGACACGAACGCCACGCACGGGACCAATGTAACTTGTATGAACTGACCGCGTAGTCCCGGGTCTCCCGGTTTGTAAATATGACGATAATTTGCAAAAATCACACTTAGTTACAAACAAGCCGTCAAAGGGTGAAAACACAAACCACCCCCTAAACGACCCCGTGGGAGGCACAAACACCTCGCACGGGACCAATGTAACTTGTAGGAACTGATCGCGTAGTCCCGGGTCTCCCGGTTTGATAGTATGACGATAATTTGCAAAAATCAGCACTTAAACTTAAAAACAAGCCGTTAAAGGGTGAAAACCCAAACCACCCCCCAAACAACCCCGTAGGGGGCACAAACACCTCGCACGGGACCAATGTAACTTGTAAGAACTGACCGCGTAGTCCCGGGTCTCCCGATTTGAGAGTATGACGATAATTTGCAAAAATCAGCACTTAAACTTAAAAACAAGCCGTCAAAGGGTGAAAACCCAAACCACCCCCCAAACGACCCCGTAGGGGGCACGAACACCTCGCACGGGACCAATGTAACTTGTAGGAACTGACCGCGTAGTCCCGGGTCTCCCGGTTTGAGAGTATGACGATAATTTGCAAAAATCAGCACTTAAACTTAAAAACAAGCCGTTAAAGGGTGAAAACCCAAACGACCCCGTAGGGGGCACGAACACCTCGCACGGGACCAATGTAACTTGTAGGAACTGACCGCGTAGTCCCGGGTCTCCCGGCTTGTGCATATGACGATAATTTGTAAAAATCACACTTAGTTAAAAACAAGCCGTCAAATGGTGAAAACCCAAAACACCCCCCCCCCAAACGACCCCGTAGGAGGCACAAACACCTCGCACGGGACCAATGTAACTTGTAGGAACTGATCGCGTAGTCTCGGGTCTCCCGGTTTGATAGTATGATGATAATTTGCAAAAATCAGCACTTAAACTTAAAAACAAGCCGTTAAAGGGTGAAAACCCAAACCACCTCCCAAACGACCCCATAGGGGGCACGAACGCCTCGCACGGGATCAATGTAACTTGTAGGAACTGACCGCGTAGTCCCGAGGTCTCCCGGTTTGTGAATATGACGATAATTTGCAAAAATCACACTTAGTTACAAACAAGCCGTCAAAGGGTGAAAACCCAAACCACCTCCTAAACGACCCCGTGGGAGGCACAAACACCTCGCACGGGACCAATGTAACTTTTAGGAACTGATCGCGTAGTCCCGGGTCTCTCGGTTTGAGAGTATGACGATAATTTGCAAAAATCATCACTTAAACTTAAAAACAAGCCGTTAAAGGGTGAAAACCCAAACAACCCCCCAAACGACCCCGTAGGGGTCACGAACACCTCGCACGGGACCAATGTAACTTGTAGGAACTGATCGCGTAGTCCCGGGTCTCCCAGTTTGTGAATATGACGATAATTTGCAAAAATCAACATTTAAACTTAAAAACAAGCCGTTAAAGGGAGAAAACCCAAACCACCCCCCAAACGACCCCGTTGGGGGCACGAACACTTCGTACGGGACCAATGTAACTTGTAGGAACTGACCGCGTAGTCCCGGGTCTCCCGGCTTGTGAATATGACGATAATTTACAAAAATTACACTTAGTTAAAAATAAGCCGTCAAAGGGTGAAAACCCAAACCACCCCCCAAACGACCCCGTAGGAGGCACGAACACCTCGCACGGGACCAATGTAACTTGTAGGAACTGACCGCGTAGTCCCGGGTCTCCCGGTTTGAGAGTATGACGATAATTTGCAAAAATCAGTACTTAACTTAAAAACAAGCCGTTAAAGGGTGAAAACCCAAACGAGCCCCCAAATGACCCCGTAGGGGGCACGAACACCTCGCATGGGACCAATGTAACTTGTAGCAGCTGACCGCGTAGTCCCGGGTCTCCCAGTTTGTGAATATGACGATAATTTGCAAAAATCAGCACTTAAACTTAAAAACAAGCCGTTAAAGGGGGAAAACCCAAACGACCCCTTAGGAGGCACGAACACCTCGCACGGGACCAATGTAACTTGTAGGAACTGACCGCGTAGTCTCGGGTCTCCCGGTTTGAGAGTATGACGATAATTTGCAAAAATCAGCACTTAAACTTAAAAACAAGCCGTTAAAGGGTGAAAACCCAAACCACCCCCCAAACGACCCCGTAGGGGGCACGAACACCTCGCACGGGACCAATGTAACTTGTAGGAACTGATCGCGTAGTCCCGGGTCTCCCGATTTGTGAATATGATGATAATTTGCAAAAATCACACTTAGTTAAAAGCAAGCCGTCAAAGGGTGAAAACCCAAACCAACCCCCAAACGACCCCGTAGGAGGCACAAACACCTCGCACGGGATCAATGTAACTTGTAGGAACTGATCGCGTAGTCCCGGGTCTCCCGGTTTGATAGTATGACGATAATTTGCCAAAATCAGTACTTAAACTTAAAAACAAGACGTTAAAGGGTGAAAACCCAAACCAACCCCCAAACGACCCCGTAGGGGGCACGAACACCTCGCACGGGACCAATGTAACTTGTAGGAACTGGCCGCGTAGTCCCGGGTCTCCCGGTTTGTGAATCTTACGATAATTTGCAAAAATCAGCACTTAAACTTAAAAACAAGCCGTTAAAGGGGGAAAACCCAAACCACCCCCCAAACGACCCCGTAGGGGGCACGAACACCTCGCACGGGACCAATGTAACTTGTAGGAACTGACCGCGTAGTCCCGGGTCTCCCGGTTTATGAATATGATGATAATTTGTAAAAATCACACTTAGTTAAAAACATGCCGTCAAAGGGTGAAAACCCAAACCAACCCCCAAACGACCTCGTAGGAGGCAGGACACCTCGCACGGGAACAATGTAACTTGTAGGAACTGATCGCGTAGTCCCGGGTCTCTCGGTTTGAGAGTATGACGATAATTTGTAAAAATCAGCACTTAAACTTAAAAACAAGCCGTTAAAGGGTGAAAACCCAAACCACCCCCCAAACGATCCCGTAAGGGCCACGAACACCTCGCACGGGACCAATGTAACTTGTAGGAACTGACCGCGTAGTCCCGGATCTCCTGGTTTGTGAATATGACGATAATTTGCAAAAATCACACTTAGTTAAAAACATGTCTTCAAAGGGTGACAACCCAAACCAACCCCCAAACGACCCCGTAGGAGGCACGAACACCTCGCACGGGAGCAATGTAACTTGTAGGAACTGATAGCATAGTCCCGGGTCTCTCGGTTTGAGATTATGACGATAATTTGCAAAAATCAGCACTTAAACCTAAAAACAAGCCGAAAAAGGGTGAAAACCCAAACCACCCCGCAAACGATCCCGTAGGGGGCACGAACACCTCGCACGGGACCAATGTAACTTGTAGGAACTGATCGCGTAGTCCCGAATCTCCCAATTTGTGAATAGGACGATAATTGCAAAAATCAACACTTAAACTTAAAAACATGTCGTTAAAGGGTGAAAACCCAAACCACCCCCCAAACGACCCCGTAGGAGGCACGAACACCTCGCACGGGACCAATGTAACTTGTAGGAACTAAACGCGTAGTCCCGGGTCTCCCGGTTTGTGAGTATGACGATAATTTCCATTCATATATGTAATTTTTTTGTTTTGAGTATTTTTTTTTGTAAATTATTGGGTTACTAATATCGTATCTTTTTTGTATTCTATTTTTTTTTGCAGGATAACAGTTTATCGTTGGCTTTTATTCGCGTGGAACACAAAGAACTCAATGGTTTACAACAAGGGATTTATTAATGAATCCATTTTTTTGTGTCATGACCGTACGGTCTTTTGTTGTTTTATTATTGACTTTTATGGCCATGAAGGCTTTTGTAAGTTAATTGTTATGTTTTGTGGCCGTGCGGGCTTTATGTTAGGCAGGTTTTGTATTAACAGGTTTTGGAATGTCCAGAAAATAGAGGAAACTCTGCCCAATTTTTTTTGGGCCTGTGAGCAATTAAAGACTTGTAATATTTTGAAGTTTGTATGTACATTAGTTTATTAATAACACGCAATATTATTAATTTGTGAATTTTGTGCTTTCAAATATTTTTTTTTAATTAAAAAATTGGCACAGTTCAAAACCGTGGCAAAAGTGTATCATATTTTGGCACGGTTTTAAACTGTGCTATTTTTTTAAACTATGCTGAATCTGGCACAGTTAAAAACTGTGCCAAAAGTGTGCCAGAAATATCAAATTCTGGCACGGTTTAAAAGTGTGTCAGAAGTGTTCCTATTTTGCTGAATCTGGCACAGTTAAAAATTGTGCCAAAAGTGTGACAGAAATATCAAATTTTGGCACGGTTTAAAAGTGTGCCAAAAGTGTTCCTGTTTGGCTGATTCTGGCACACTTTTAAACCGTGCCAGAAAAAAATTCCCATTTTGGAACACATGATTCTGGCACAGTTCAAAACCGTGCCAGATTTGATCTGGCACGGTTTTGAACTGTGCTAGAATCCTGTTTTTGGTGTAGTGAATGGATTACTTTATGTATGTTTACCTTTGTCTATTCCTGAACAAAAAGGGGGAGAAATGGTATCTAACTCTTTTAATTTGGGGAGATCTAACTTGGGGGAGACATCTTTCTTAGATAGATCATGTTAGACAAAGGGGGAGAATTTAATTATGCAATTTATATTTTTATATTCCGTATGCGTTTGATGGTGTCTTTAAGTGTGCAGGTTTTCATCCATGCGATAAAGTTTTTAATGCAAAGCTTCTCAACTTATGTGTCGGTCAAGCGTCTGTATTTTTTATTTTTGGGAGGGATTGTGTCTTTTAAATGAGCATTACGGCCCATAGGGTTTTTATTTTTATTTTTTCCCAGAATATCTGAAGGGAGAGATTTGTAAGGATAAATTTTCAATTGAGTCAATTTGTAAGTGTTGGCTTAATTCCGAACAAAACTATTTGAGTCGTAGGATAGAAGTTAGTGATCTTCAAGCCTATGATATTTGGTTCAAGATGTAGCAGCCAAATCTAAGAAGAACATATCACTACCGTGTATCGTGCCTTATCTTGCGTCATCAACTTTCCTAGGTCTATCAGGTATGAATGCATATGTTATATTGAGACTTAGGAATTTTTTATTGGGGGTTAGAATTTTTGTCAATTTTTTTTGAATTCATAATATCTAAAGATTTTGTTCTCGGACACCTTTCCATAACTAAATCATAACGAATTAAAAAAAAAATTAGAAAAATACGAAACTGGCGGACAACATTCGTACCAAAATTTTCTTGATCCACGACTTGAAATATTATTTAATAGGTTATTCGAACTACTTTGATTCTTGTTCAAACGAGATTAAAATGTCGTTCAAACGACCCTTTAAACGGGATGATTTTTTTCTTCTGAATTCTTGTTCGAAATGTCGTTCGAACGACCTTGCAGTTTCGAGCAGTTTTTTGGCAGTTTTCTTAAAACCTCCCACTACTCCATTTGTTTTCCCACCTGTTTTAATAGTTCGGGAGTTAATTTTTTCAGTAGACTTTTTACATCTTTTGAGAGCAAAAGTCATTTTCTAAAAAGTTCCTTGTGTTTTGTTAATCCTTAATGATTTATCCTTTAAACCAAACACAAGTGTTTAAACCCAAATGTATATATGATCTGGGTTTCTTTATAACATGTGTTTGGAGATCATTGGTTTGGCACCGGGTTTCATTCTCTACCCAAAAGAGATAGTTTCTTACGGAAGATTCTATGATTGTGGTGATTTTACATGCAGTGGACTCTGTGTGGTTAACGGTAACCTTACCCCATCGATGGATTACGAGACGAAGGTGGATTCCGGAGTTGTCGACTAGACAGACGTGAAGGAATGAAGAGAGCCAAGGCTTGAGAGGGCATTTAGCCTTGTGTAAGTATTATGTCGTGTCCTTTGTAATTCCGTACTTAGTGGACTTGTGGCTGGGCCGTCCGAGGTTTTTCCCGTTATGGGTTTTACTCATACATCACTGCGTTGTGGTTGTGTTTAATTTTTATCTTACAAATTATCACATAGATGCATGCTTAGGTTTAACAAGATAAAAATCGATTTAATCATAACCATTGTGAAATTTGGTGCTAATTTAATTGGGTGAGTTTTAGTTTACTTTAATTTAAGTCGGAATCATTAATTTGGCAAAATTCATGTTTGGTTTGTTTGGCTTAATTAAAACTTGAATTAATTTTGTTTAAGAGAAAATTTAAATATCTGTGTTTGTGTTTTTAAAAGAAAAAACTTAATTGTTTTAAAAAAATTAAATTAGGAATATTTTTTGAACCATCGCATGTGATTTTAAAAGTTTGAATTTTTTCGGAAACCTACGTATCAACAAGTGGTATCAAACCAGTTTTACTCTACATTTACCCCTCACAGTTCTCTTCAATTTCAAATTGCCATAACTCAGATTGAGGCATCATTTCTTCTTATGTTCTTGGGAACTCGAGATCTTCAACTTTTATGTTGGCTCTTTCTCCGGGTTCTGGATGAAAATTTATCGTTCTGCCCTAAACTTTACTTTCTCGCAAAGTTTTATTGTTTTCGCTATTCTCTTCCATCCAATTGCATGATTATCCTGTGAAACGTAGGAGAAATGCACAAAATATGAAATGCTTGCCAAATAGTTTAATTGCAATAAATATGAGATAAATCTGGAATAAATGTGATGTTTGGGATCATAAAAATACCCAAAATTATAAGGGTAAATGTGGAACACTCGTGCCGATTCAGTCCCCTTTCCAACTAAGCCTTTCCAGAAACCACATGTACAAGAGCTAAGGGATTCCCTGAAGATGGGAGAATTCTTGAGAATAATAAGCAAACAAACTGTAAATGATCACACCTAATATTAATGGTATCAAACTCTTACCTTTATCCATCTGCAAGACTACATTTGTTGAGTGAATGTCAAGGTATGTATTAACCGTCATCAAAAGATGTTAGGATACAAGAGCAAGAGCTAAGGCACCTCTATGGTCCCCCTGTACCTCATCTCTGTAATATCATACAAAGGCGATCACTATTATAAGATCGATCTCCTCATCGGTAAGGAACTCATGAGCCATAAGGTGATCCACCTCTAATAGTTTAGCAAGAGAGAAAACTCCCATTTGGCCTAGATAAGGCTCCACTATATGTTAATCTACATTATACCCCGTCAGAAGACTATAATCTTAGAAAGTCAGACAATTTTGTTTACTAACACGAAGTGAAAGATGTGATCCTCCAGTTACCAGAAATGAGCAGTTTCCTGGAAGAATGATCAATCAACAGTAATGGTCCTCGAAGACAACATGAAAACTAGGTTGCAAAGCTATACACCTAGAAGATACCAATCACCGAAACTATGGATGGAAGACTCTACTTGACGATTAAGGACAATTTGGTAATTGAAACGGGAAGATCCATTTCAAGAAAGATATGAAAATAAAAGAAGGCTATTTTTAGACTATGAAAAAGAAAAGATGGAGGTATGAGTTTCCAAGCCCGAATTTTGTCTCAATTTAGAAGAGTAAGGAGTTACTGTTCGATCCTCCTGAAAAGACCTGAAGATCGAATGGTCCTCCTGTCAACATAGCATATGCAACCTTATTTTACGAACCTGCAAATCCCAAAATCTGGTCATAATGACACGTTACGAAAATGGAGACTGTGATAAATCAGAAACTGTGGAAATAAGATCTTGGCAATTTTAGTTTTGATGTTATCTCTTATGTATTCACCTCATGGATGTTTTACATAATAAAATGACATGAAATAAAAATACAAAATCTAAAGGGAAAAAACTATTGTTACCTAAATAAAAAAATTATCTTCATAATACATTACAAATAAAATGTTTATTTCTAGAAAATAAGGGAAATCCCCTTTTAGATCCACAAAAAGAAAAAACATATAAAGAAGAAAAATAAAAGAAAAAATATTCTAAAATAGGATTTAGGGCCCATGAAGGAGGAATCTCTGACATCCTTGTCATCATCACTAAAATCGAACGTTGAAATCAGCATCCGTGTACCCTCTCGAATCACTACACCTCCTTTGGGAACCTGTACTGGGGACGTACTCTTCGGGAAGACTCGAGGATGTCCGCTACAGGAGAACCACTGTATAAAGGACAAAAAGCTCCATGGAGAAAGGTATCTGAGGCATCCTCCATCACTAGATGGCCCAAACTAGAATCTCTCATCGTCCTAAGACTGAAAGCCAAATATGGGCCCACTAATGGGGACAACTGCTCCAATACTGTGCAAGGCATGATATTAGTACATCAGGTTGTGATCAAAAGAAAAGAAAAGACAAAAACCAATTAAAGATCAAGTGTTAAGTATCTCAACCCCAATGGCCATGGAGAAATAAGGCTGAAAAGCAAAATTAGGGGTCTTATACTGGACCCCGTCATCACTAGTATACTGTATCGATAGGCTGGGAACCCATATCACCAGAGGTGTTGTGGAAGATTGATCGGATGATGTGTCAACCTCGATGGAAAGACTCTCAGAAAGTAGGACTAAAGTGGCTATCATAGGAGCCTCTCTCGAACCCTGTCCCTCTTTGGCCGATAAGATCACTGACATCAATCTCTTCGCAGTGAACATAGATCGTTGGGAGAAATAGGTGTGCCTCCATCATCTTAAATGGAGGTTCCATCGTAAGAGACAATCTTTCACGGTACGGCCACTGGCGAACGACCATCTCCCTAAAATAATAAGTTGCAACTCCATCACTTGAAAAGCAGTAGACATAAAGTGGTCTGAGTGATAGTCTTATCCTCAACCTAATGCCCAAGGGACATAATCATTGGGAACAAATTAACCTGTAATTCAAGAATCTAATGAGAGAAAAAAAAGGGCAAAAAAGACAAGAAAGGGTATATACCGTCTCCACTGTCAGCCCACTCAAAAGGTTATGTATCTCCCCTTAGAATATATGCATAAGCTCCTAACTTGTTGTTGGCCTATCTACATTTCCTTTGTGAGTCCAACTATCCTCCTCATACTCTCTCAATCAGACTCTATGGAGCCCAAAGACCCTAAAGGGACATAACTGCAAAAATAAAAACATAAAAATATTAGTAATGGAATAAAAGAAAACATAGATAAAATAAATAAATAAATCCAAAACACAGAACACCACGTAGCCCAACAGAACTCATGATCACTCGTTTAGACATAGCACTCGTACTAGAAAAGATGAAACCTAAGGTATAGGTGCACTAGTCATACTGTCAGACGCACGCAACTGAAATACATGAGGGAGAAGAATATACCCTCGTGAACGAGATTGTGATAAGAAGAATCAATGGTATGGCCCTGGGTAAAAAGCATAAACACCCATGTAAACTGTTGAACCTATATTGCATCCTCTCCCAAATATCTCCAATGACCCCGCATATAAGTCTTAAGAAACCTATGGGACAAAGTCAAACCAGATCGAACCGGGTATAAATCCTAAGGCAGCTCGAATGGCATCATCTGATAATCTGTCATGACGAGGAATCATCGTCGGATATGCACTAGATAACAAAACAATCAACATATGAAATTCCAAGGAGTGGGTGTCACCTCACCTAACGAAAGGTATAAAGTAAACGTTATGTTCCACCACCTCTCTGTAAGCATCAAAATCACGTTAGTGGAATCGACTATCACCCAAGAATCCATAAAAAGGTCGAACCCTAATTCGTGGACAGTCTCCCGAATGACCCATGAAAAAGACCTATCAGGCCACAAAGACACCAACTGATTAAGGTAACCCCTAAGACGGAGGTGTTTTTCATGGGTCATTCGGGAGAATGCCTCGTAGGAACACTGTGAATAAATCGCACAAAAAATAATGTACACATAAATAAATGTACGAGTGAATAAAGGGACATATACTAAATAGTCCTTCGAACATTTTTTAATACTCATTTAGTCCAAGTTTTTTTATTTTGCCTCAAAAAGTTCTTTGCCACATATTTTGAAGAAGGAGTGCCGCTGGCGCAGACCTCTAAAAATAAGAGAATATTGAGTGCTTGAGGGACTAAATGGGTTAAATTAAAAATATGTGTCCTTTTCAAAAAATATACATTTATAGTAGGGACTATTCAATAATTGACCCGTGAATTAAAAGATATTTACAAATAAGGCATCAAATAAATGTTATCTTGGAATAAAAGAGAAAGTAATAAATACTGTAGACATTACACATACCTAACCACTACGTATAACAGGGGAGATATAGCTAACGGGCTCCTGAAGAAGAACTATCGATCACCCGACTAAGGAATGATGATGTGTGCCAGCTTCCCTGGCTGCCGGCTCCATTGACAGCTCAACATCATCCCAATCATCGGGCTTTCTAGCCTTAGGGTGTGGCCTAAGTCTAAGGAGATCATCTAGAAAGATACCATATGCTCCCTAATGTCTCTTTCAATAATTACCAAAAAAGCCAACCATAGACTCGGGAGAAAATTGAGAGAATTTAAGACTAGAGTGAATTTAGTGAGATAATGTAAAAGATAAGAATGAACCATGAAAGGAAAAATTGGTTTTATAGAGATTGAGTGCCATGAGCGGTCGGTAAATCCCAATCGATCATGTGTGCGTGTGACTTACTATTCATGCGTACGCATGGTCGATCTTTCCTCCTCCCACTTTTAAGCCAAAATCCTTCCCAATTAGACAAAATTTTCCCTTTTCCCTAATAATTCCATGTTGAAGGCTCATGCATTCAAAATAAACTTTGTATGTCTTGGTGTGATGATAAATAGTTCGATCCCATGTGTACTTTAAATAGCTTCGTATGTCTCGGTGTGATGATAATCCGATTCCATATGTGCCCTTAAATAGATTCGTATATCTTGATATGAAAATAAATAGTTCGGTCCCATGTGTGACCTTAAATATCTTTGTATGTCTCTATGTGATGATAACCTTAATAGCTTCGTATGTCCCGATGTGATGATAAATAGTTCGTTCCCATGTGTGACCTCAAATAGCTTCGTATGTCCCGATGAGATGATAAATAGTTCGATCCCATGTGTGACCTCAAATAGCTTTGGGTGTCCCGATGTGACGATAAATAGTTGGGTCCCATATGTGATCTTAAATAGCTTTGTATGTCCCGATGTGATGATAAATAGTTTGGTCCAATGTTTGACTTTAATAACTTCATATGTCTCGACATAAAAATAAATAGTTCGATCCCATGTGTGACCTTAAATAGGTTCGTATGTCCCGACGTGATGATAAATAGTTCGGTCCCATGTGTGACCTTAAATAGCTTTATATGTCCTGATGTGATAATAAATAATTTGGTCCCATGTGTGACCTTAAATACATTCTTATGTTCCGATGTGACGATAAATAGTTCGATCCCATGTGTGACCATATATATCTTCGTATGTCGCGATATGATGATAGATTCATATGTCCTGATGTGACGATAGATAGTTCAGTCTCATATGTTACCTTAAATAGTCAATAGACCCTTACACAATGAGATGACTAAATGACTGCCACAATCCTATGCAATAATTCAGAAAAAAAAATATTCATCAAAATTAACCTCTCACAGGATCGAACTCCTCAAAATTATATCCAAAAATGACTAAGTCACCCACAGTCATAGAATGGGCATCTTTCTTTACAACAACATTCGCTCAAGAGTGTACTCAATTATTGAGGGGCTTTGTAGACACCCCATTTCGCTCCCTAACAACCCCGAAGAAGTATGAAACAATCTGTCGACTTTTGAAATCCAAAACAAGAGCCTAGAACCATGATTACGCCAAGGATGGCCCACATAAAACAAAATAAAGGCCCCAAATCCTTGGAAAGTGAAGAAAGGATGATCTAAAAAACTCAAAACCGGCCCCAAATTAGACCCAAAACAAAAACATGCACCCATGACCTATCGGTCTTGGGGTGCACTGCACTATGATCGCTCAATACTATCAAAGGACCTATCAGTCATGAGCCCAGACAGTTTTTCTATAAAAGCAACCCTCACCTACCAATTCTGCACAATAATAAATATGCCTCTTAAATATTGCCTTTCTGCCTTCAAGATCTTTCTCTCTAGAAAGGCCTCAAAACTCTCCTCTTTTGCCTTCTAAACTCCCTTCAAACCAAGATCTAAACTCATAACCCAAAGTTCTAACCTTTTTCCTTCTCACATAAATCCCAAAAGTCTAAAAACTTCGTTTTCCTTTTTTTTCTTCTTTTTTTCTTTTCATCTACACTTAAAAAGGTTGATTTCAAGCCAGAACACTGTCGAGATGGAAAGAAGCACATGTAACATCGTATGTGCACTTCTTATTTTGAATTCTAGATCTAAAATGGATGGTGTTGTGCTGTAACACAACCCAAAATTATCTTTTTCTTCATCGCATTCTTCTTTAGAAAGGAGTATTCTCTAAAGGTCATGTTTAAACTATATTGACTTTAATTCTACCTACGGTAGATATATAGGCATAATAGAGAGACTCGATATCAAAAACTCAAGTCAGATCTTGTAAATATTTACATACTTTTACATTTTATTTCCATAAACATCCAAAAAACAAACAAAAAATCTTCAAAAACATGAGATATCGTCATATTGGTTAGAGGATCACTAGATCTTGGGATTTTACCTACTATTTTGTTCTTAATGTTAGAATTCTCGACATTCTTTCTTCATTGAAGTGAGTTTTTGAGTGAAACTATCTCATCCATATCCTTTCACGGACACAAATCATTTATATCCTCAGATATAGTCTTATTTCATTCTAAAAATACCTTAAAAGATCAAAGAAAATTTAGGTCTCTTACATCGAGCCTCCATAAAAGGTAGAATCCTTCTTGTCTTCATATGAACTATGTGTACTTTCAGTCGAACTATAGTCCAAGTAAACAAGTCTGACTTTATACATATTTATCATTTATCTATATTATCTATACTTTCATCCCTCACTACACTGCATAGTATATTTAAATACTGACTATTTTAATTTTATTATTTCTTTTTACACTATAACATGCTAATATAAATATATTACTTCATTTGAGACCGAATGGGCGAATCGAGTGCCTAACGCCTTCACAATTTGTAACCCAATCCCCAAGCCTTATACTTTCTGGTTAAACATGCAGACCACTGCCCATCACTAGCTCTTTACAGAGGCCTACTCTTTCTTTTGTTGTTTTGTGTAAAATAGACTATAAACTCCATTATTCCTTTCAAAATGAGAACAAGGTGATGACCATGTGTCACAACCAAAGATGCCCCTTTCTCCAACATTTTCATCCAAAAAGGATGCATGTTGGGGAGGAGAAGAGTCTCACCACCTCTAATTTGAGGTTCTCACAGTAATTTCTCATTAATACCATTCCACCCCCTCTAGGTTTCTTTAAGGTGAACACTTACACTAATACACACACTCTCATACTATATTTGGCTACGACTAGTTGAAAGGGTAAAATCCTAAAGTTAAGACCATCTTTGTCAAAAGGTCAAATAAGACTCATATGCATACCCCACATAGTAACACTTCTAAGCTGAAGAAGGACACTCCACAACCATAAGTTTGCACCTATTGTCATAGGAAGGGTTAACTTAAAGGTTTATGTTTTGATCTTAGAAGAGTGCCTATGATGCCTATAACTAATTAATCCACTATCGAAAACTTAAATTCGAACCACATAGGTCGAAGGATTACGAATCTTATTAGACAAGTCAATGATATGCCTGAAGTTACGAAATGTTTAGGTCCAAATTCCAAGACCCAGGTTCTTAGGGCAAGAACCAAATCGATAACCAAACCTTATATTTTCATTGTTATATCTATTTGGGTTAGGAAATTCGACTTGGTTGCTAAATCGGTTGGTAGGCATGATGTTTCTCACCATGTTCCTTTGAATACGCATAGATGTGAACCTCTAGTAAGTAAAGAGTTATTTCCACATAGATGAGTTATTTGTTTCAATCCTTAGACTAGGAGTGCCAATTGTTAATTCTTTTCCTAGTCTTAGTGACAGTTTTACTTTAGTTTTAGATAATTTTTAATGCATCATGTTTTATATCCTTTATGACATGTGCATCTTTTTATTTTTCATATATACTTAGAAAATAAGAAAAAGCATAAAATATTTTTTCGGGGTTTTATAAATGAAAAGTGCAAAAATATTTTATTTTTTTCTTTTAAATCATTTAAGAAAAATCAAAAAGATTTTTTTAAAACTTTTGCAAAATTACAAAAATATTTTTGTTTGTGATTTTTGTGGATAGCTATTGTTGAGATGATTGAGGATTTGTGGAACATATCTTGCTATCCATTTTTTTATTCTTACATTAAATTCTTAGGGAGGTCATGCGAACCTATGAATGTTTTTCTTAATCATACATATGAAAATTCTATAAGAACGACTTATGTTGATTATGTTGTGGTCATTACCATACAACGCACACTTACACTAGTTAATCGAGGTTTATTCTAATTTTGATCCAAAAAATTTACCAGCACTTGTATTTACTAAATCAAATCATATTTTCTTCCCTGAATGTTTTTTAGATATGCTTATAAGAACCATTTCTTATAATTTTATTATAAAATGATGAGAGAAGCATCGGTAAGAATAACCTAAAGAGGGTGATAGTTACCATTGGCAAGAAACTTATGTTTATATGCTAATGAGAGAAAACAAAAAGAATTGTGAAAATACGTCAATGGATAAAATGATATATATATATATATATATATATATATATATATATAATGCTTATGTGCGGATTAGTTCGTATTTTAAGATTGCAGACCGGACATGTGTCACCTAACGGTGTGCCTAAAAATTATCACCTAAATTATAGGCACTCTTTCTCTCTTTTCTGGGTTCACCGTCACATATTCGGTTCGCATTCTTAAAATGCGGACTAGTCCGTACAAGAGCAGGAATATATATATAGAGAGAGAGAGAGAGGAAGGCTCACCTACATCATGCACTATACATCACACCATACATCACACCTAATTCTAGACCCTAGAAAACCTTTTTTTCAAATTTTATATTTTTCCCTTAAAATTAACCTTCCAATAAACACATATGAAAAAAATTAGGTCAAAATACATTTTGTAGCTATTTTTAAAAAAATCACAAAAAACAGCTGGCGCAGACCCTTATAAATAAGGTATTTTTAGCAGTTTTTTGTGAATTTTTTAAAAATAGTTACAAAATGTATTTTGACCTAATTATTTGCATATGGATTGATTAGAAGGTTAATTTCAAGGGGAAAATATAAAATTTGAAAAAAAAAAAAAATTTAGGACTTGTAATTAAGCGTAATGCATGCATGATTTATAGCGCATGATGTAGGTGAGCGTTCTCATATATATATATATATATATATATATATATAGACACACGATATATATATAGACACACGAACGAACGCATGGTTAAGGGAGTTATAAGTTGAAAGACGAGAAGTCCCTTTCAAGAAGGGGATGACTAGCGATCTGGTGGCGATGGAGGCTCTCAAGAACCACTGCGCCAATGCTCATCCGCCAAAACCTCCAGAACAGGTAAAGCAGTCAAAATCATATGCAGAGGCAGTTAAAAGCAATGATAAAATTGATAATCCATTGAATGATAGCGGAGCCCTAGAAGAAATCCAACAAAATTTGACTCCTCATGTAAACCCGCTAGGTGGAGTGGGCCTCAAGAATTTTCAAATGGAAGAAGGTATTCCAGTTATAAAGTTCTCGATGTAAGAAGTGGAATCATTATCACAATCCTGCAAGATGCTAATGGTAGGCAAGTTCCCGCATGGCCGACCTCACTTGGACAAGATTCACAGAGTGTTTCAATCTTTCAGTGTCAGATCAGGTTTCAGTGTTCTTGATCAAAAGCATATACTAATAAATTTATTCAGTGAGGAGGATGTATATAGAATGGGGATAAGGGGTACATGGTTGATTGAAAACTTCCCAATGAGGATTTTCAAATGGGATCACCGATTTAATGTGGAAAAGGAAAGTTTAATGGCTCCGGTTTGGATCTCCATTCCAAATCTTCCTATACATTTCTTTGAGAAAAATGCCCTGTTTTCCATTGCCCAAGTGATGGGCAGACCAATTAGAATGGATACGGCAACATTGGGCAAAACAAGACCGAGTTGCGCCCGTGTCTGTGTGGAAATGGATCTGGCTAAACATCACCCCAATAGGGTGAAAATTCACAATGGCGATTTTGAATTCTGGCAGACTATATCTATAGAAAATATTCCTCTTTATTTTAATGTCTGTAGCAAAAAGGGCCATTCTATCGAGCAATGTTTGAACAGTGCTGTGAAAACGAGTCCTCGTAGGGAAGTTATTCAGAAGGGGTGGGAAACCTATTCAAATTAGTGAGGGTAATCATATGGCATTTCAGAATGTAGGGCCAGAAGATTGTATACATCCACTTGAATCAATCTCTATAGAAGCAGAGGGAGACACTAGCCTTGCTGCAGGCAAAGAGAAACAGGTGTATAAGAAAGACATTTGGGTCCCAAAAGTCAAGTGTAGAGGTGGGCCGTCTATTTCACCATCACTTCCTGTGGTTTTAATTCGAAGAAATCGAGGAAAAAAATAGGTATCCTCATATCAGAATTCAGAAGAAAGGGGTGGGTGGGGGGGGGGGGGGGGATTGCAGTAGTTCCTTTAAGCCGGAGGGACAAGAGGGTACTCCATCAGAAGTTGAAGGGCACAATAGCTTTCAATGCTCGCAGAATGAGTTACACTCTGTGAGTGAAGAAAAATTGAGGAAGAAGTCTCAGATGAGGAGTTTGCAGAAGACTCGGAAGAAGATTTTCAAGTTCTCAACTCAGGGCAAATGAAATTAATTGCGTTAACTAATAAGATTCACCATCCTCAATGGTCTGTGGTTCATCAAATCAATCTATCACCAAGAGGCACCCAACTCCCAGCTTCCTTATCCTATTTTTTTGATGAATCAAAAGTTGCCTCTGATAGAATAAGGATGAATGACTCTAAAGTGCAATATGATCCAATTGAAGAGCTTGTAAGCATTGGGAAGCATATTAACCAAATAATTAGTACCTACACTAAAAGATGGATTGTATCAGATATACAGAATGCAGAATGCAGAGCATCCATGTAGAAGTTCCGAAACCAAGAGCAACATCTAATGGTTTTAACATGGAGAAGCTAAAGAAGAAAGTTATTACGCCAATTGCTAGCAGAATAACTAGATCAAATACCAAGATTAACCCTAATTTGCTGGACTTTATGTTCCAATGATAAGCTTCATATGTTGGAATATAAGAGGGGTGGCAAACTCCTCTTCATCTACAAGAGTCAAAAGATTATTCAGGAAATATAAGCTTTCAGGTATTGAATTACTAGAGCCTAAAACTCATGCTAGAAACCTGCAGAAATATGTTTTCAAATGGGGGTGTGAAGGAGGTGTAAGTAACTCCAACAAAATTTAGTTTTGTTGGAAATTTGGTGCTCGGGTGGAAGTGGTGTCTGATTTGTTCAATCCTTAGCACTTAAAATTTCTAATAACGCATTGATCCAACCTTTAATCATTATGATTGTGTATGCTAAAGGAGATAGAGAGGGTAGAAGAGAATTATGGGAGTCAATGAAACAACTAACTGTGGAACAGGCTAATTTACCAATGATGGTCATTGGGGACTTTAATGTTGTTAGAAACAATACAGAGAAGGATAGAGCACTGCCAATTAATGAAGGTGAAGTGAATGATTTCAATGATGCTATAGCTTTAAGTGGTTTAACAGAGCTGAGCTCAAGGGGAAGTAAATTCACCTGGTCAAATGGGCACTGCTCCTCAAGGCTTGATAGGGGTCTGTATAACCAACTCTGGTATGACAGTTACCCCATAACTTCTATACAACACTTACCCAGGAACTGCTCAGATCATAATCCATTGATGGTGGAATTGAAATTAGAAGAGGTAACGGGGCCTAAAATTTTTAGATTTCAGAATATGTGGCTCTCTCATGAGGGCTTGAGCAAGGTGGTGGAAGAAGCATGGACTTCAGTAGTTATTGGCAACCCCCTGACCAGATTCACTCTAAAATTGAAAAAAGTTAAGTCTGATTTGGTTGCGTGGAATAAAGAAGTATTCAAAGACATCTTTCAAGAGATGCAAAATTTGGAGGATGAGATAACTAGAATCGAATTCCTCTTTGATGAAGACCCCTCAGTTGAGCATAGAGCTCAGTATAGCGAGACCAAAATGAAGTTAAATCTAGCTATTAAAAGAGAGGAGATTTTCTGGGCTCAAAAAGCAAGAATTAAATGGTATGCTGAAGGAGAGAAGAATTCCAAATTCTTTCATGCATCAGTCAGGCATCGAAAGAATCAGAATGCAATCCATAGAATCAAAGACGAGCAAGGAATGTGGAGAATAAAGCACAAAGAGGTTTCTCAAGTATGTGTGGAATACTTTCAAAATCTTCTACCCACTGAGCCAGTCTCATCAGACAGGTGTCTATTTAATAATGTTCCTGCCTTAATTACAGAGAGGGATAACTTATTTCTAGACAGGCAAATCCGTGAAGCAGAAGTTTGGGAGTGTTTGAAGGGTATGAATGAAGAATCTTCCCTTGGTCCAGATGGTTTTGGAGTGAAATTCTTCAAGAAGTTCTGGGAGCTTATGAAAGTGGACTTAATGAACGCAATCAATTGGTTTGCAATGGGAAACCAATTACCCAGAGCCTCATGGGCGGAGCTACATGCACTGGATTTTTGGGATATATATATATCTATATAATAAAGTACCAATCTTATGTATGTCATAAGAAAGAAATGTGATGTCACGAGATAACACAAGGCACAAGGCTCGAGCCTCTCTCCATCTGTCGAATCCCTCGCCCACTAACAGAGCACAAGGCTCGAGGTCCATCACTCATTTTATCTAACCTCTCTCCTCTCTCCACTTTCATTTGAATACGGTTGTCCGTCGGAGAACAAGACTCAATACGGCTGTCCCTGCAAAATTCATTTTAATTCAAACCCATCTCTATCCCCCTTTCAGTTTACGGGTCTGAAATATTTTTAGATGGAGTTCTTTCCTCATCGTTTTAACTGCCCATTTCTTACGCATCTTCTTCTCTATTTCTCCATGCATATTCGAAGGGCTTTGATTCCCTATTACAAAGGTATTTTTGAGTTGTGAATTGTATTTTGTTCGTATAGATCTGGTAGGATATAATTTAGAAGTTTTTTTCATTTTTTTCCCTTTCGAGTTGTGAAAAGGGCTTTGATTTTGTTTTTTTCGACCACGAAAGGTCTGTGAGTATTGTTTCCCCATAGCAGGTGGGTATTGTTTTGGATTTACCCACGCTATTGTTTTGGTATTGTTTCCCCACAATTTTCGTTTTGGATTTACCATTTATGCGTATTGTTTCCCCATAACAGGTGGGGCTTGGCGATTCGTCGCTGTTTCAAACACAACATGTGGCCGCTGTTTCAAACACAACAATGGCAATAAATGGGGAGGCGGCTTGATCAAACACAACAATGGGGTTTTCGTGACGAACATCGGGGAGGCGAGACTTGGTCATCGTGATCAGGCCTGATCAAACAAAACAATGGGTAAGCGGTGTTTGTTATAAAATATTACATTTATTATCATTGTTGTGTTTGATGTACAAAAATCTTGAAATGAAAAAAAGTGTGCTCGATCTTAAGCTGCCTCTCCCATTTACTTGAATATCGTCATTACAGTGTTACTTAAGCAGAAAACCATTTGACGCTGTACAACCATTTGACGTTGATGACAGATCTCAACTACGACGCCGAAATGGCTTTTATTTCGTACATATCTCTCTTTATTTTGATCTCCATTTTCTTTTGTTTTGAATTTTAGACATTTTCCCACACGCCAGGTAGTTGGCAAACTGTTGGTTGGTTTATTTGATCTAAATGGTTTTGCAGGTGAGAGTTGTGAAGAACCAGAATCTGCGAAGGTTTGGGTTTGGAAAGGGAGAGAATTTCGAGAGATGGGGAAGTTCGATTCATGACCCTTCTTGGTTAGATTCGCCATCACCGGCGCCATCATCGCCAAGAGATCAGAGGTGAGTTTCAGGACGATCAATGTAGGGATGGAGTGTAGCTCTACATTTCTTCTGATGGGACCAGATTGTCTATCTGTTTGGTTCCATTTTATTAAATAAAACATTTCATTTTCCATTGTTGAGACTTCTAAGCAACTGTGCCTGATTTTTAATGAACATGAAGATTTCCGTTGAATTGTGATTAATATTTGGATTCTCTTAGTGGTTAAAAAAATAAAAAAGTAAAAAAAAAGTTGAGAGTTGGGGCATATTGTGTTTGGTGAATCTCAGGCTTAGTGTGAGTTTGATTTTTTTGCATTCCCTGCATTTTTTTTAGATCACGTTTTATTTTTTATTTTTAGTTGTGGTGTCGGTTTGATGCTATTTTAGCTTAGGGTTTGAAGAAAGTTGGGTTTTGAGCATTGATTTAGCTTGATCTCGGTTCATTATAGTATGAAAATCTAACTGTTATGCATCTTTATATATATGATTTGCGTATCTAATTTACACTTACATTTCCAAGACAGTATCTATTTATTAATGTTATTTTAGTTTTAAAAGATATTTGGGGTTTCACATCTAATTTATTTTTCTACAGTATTGGATTTAATAGTCCCAATTTTGACCTTTTTTCCCATTTCAGGTTGCACATTGTGATTATAGACAACTATTGCTTTGTTTACATATTTGGATTTTTGAAACCTTTATGTATTATTTCAGGTAGGCCCGAAGTTAGTTTTGTTGTATAATTGTGTATGAACGTGCCCAAAGAATTATTCTTATTTACGATTGAAGTAAATCAACACAAATTATACTCATTAACTATCGTATTTTATTAGTTTAGTGTTGACATGATTTGAAATTATTAAGAGGTTCAAACATTAATTCATAACTTCGTGTCAGTTTGTATTATTCTATCGCGTGTCTAATTTTGCCAAACTTAATTACTATTACTAAGTATCCATTCTGATTTGGAAACTCCGGCATTTACATTCGGCTTTACATGGACATTTCAACACTTTTCCTCTTTAATTGAATGAGACAGGCGTGAATGAGACAAGCGTTTTGTGATGCCCTTGGAAACATGCTTTCGTTGTGATGAGATTGTTTATCATCTTAACATGCAATTTTATTGATGACCGTGTGTCAATAAAATTTTCTTCAAAATTTTGAATTGTCTATTATGATACGTGCTATTTTGAATTGTCTATTGTGATACATGCTATTTTCTGCAGATTATTATTGTTTTCATATTTTGAATTGTCTAAACAGGGTGGATAGTCATAGAAACAAAGGGAACTCCACCCAATTTTTATAAAATATATGTATTATACACTTTAGAAAATTACCAACCACGAACACTACCATTTCAAGGATAATCCTATAAATAAAGGATATTATGGCCATTTATTTTTTTAAATTGCACTTTGTTTTGTCGGGGAATGATTTTTTTTCGTTTTGCAATTACGTATTTTGGAAATTTTCGCCGTTTTGCGATTACGTACTTTGAAAACTTTCGTCGTGCTATTAGGCACGGGCATACACTAGAAGAATGACACGTTCATTCAATGAAGTTTTGTTATTGGATTATTTCATTACAGGGTTATTTTTGGTCTTTAAAACAGGTGGATAGTCCTCTAACCAAATAGAATTTTGCTAAAAATTTCTAAAACAACGTACATTTTTTTATTATAATAAAAACTATTTTACAAAAAAATTTAGTTGATTCATTACTTTGGAATTATTCGTCGTGCCTTAAGGAAAATCGACCCCGATTGGGATTTATTGGGTTTAACGATTTGGGAGAGACGACTTTATGCGTTTCAAAATTATCAGCGTGCCTTCAGGCACGGGCATACCCTAGTATATATATATATATATATATATATATATATATATATATACACATGTGTGTAATAACTTAAATGTTAAGGTTAAAATGGGTAATTTTTGAAACTTAAGTCAATATATATACAATAGTAGCCGGTCCTAGTTTTTCAACCCAATCAAAGTTTTGTCTTTTCTCTACATTCAAGAATAAAACAAAAGGTAAGTCCCATTTCCCTCCTCCATTTACATATTTGTTAGTCTACAACACATTAACGGGTTCAAGATAAAAAAAATTCAAATGTGAACGGTCCTAGTTTACTGAAATTATTTCTGAAAATTATTACGGACCCTAGTTCAAGATAAAAATTATTATTAAAAATTTTCTCCTCCATTACATTGATTTTATTACTGAATTTATTACTGAAATTTACAAAGTGATTAATCATACAAAGTAATTAAAATTTTACTGAATAAATTTATTAAATAAATTCAATAATAAATTTCAACATCAATGGGTTAATCTTTTTCCAACAAATTTTATGTTAGATTAATTCTGATTTTTATGTTAGATTAATCTTTTTCCGTTAATTCTATTAATTTTAAATAACTTATTTAAGTTAGATTAATTTTGTTTGATTAATATATCGAAAGAGACGTGTTGAATGATATTAACACTGAACATATCATTCAATTTTTTCAGAAAATGAAGTCTAGGGAAGTTGCATTATAATAACTATCCTATTTCATTTTGATAATGGTTTTAAGTGTTGAAATTGAATATTAATACATGTTTTTTTTTGTTGAAATTTTCTTTAGTACTAGATTTATGCCCAAAATAGTACAAATAACTCAAAAAAATCGCCTCGGGACTCCCGCCCCCGAACCCCGGGGGTACGTCAGACAGTTTCGCACCCACTAACTCCAAATCCTGGCTCCGCCACTGAGCCTGGACTAGTACCATGCTGGTTTTGATTCCTAAGAAGAAAAATCCTGAAAACTGCAAAGAATTCAAACCGATAAGTTTATGCAATGTTTGCTACAAAATATTGTCCAAAGTCTATGCCTTAAGACTTGCATCAATTATCTTAAAGATTATCTCACCAAACCAATCTGGTTTCGTGAAAGGTATAAAATAGTAGACAATGTAGTATTGGCTCAAGAAATAATGCAAAGTCTAAATAATAAAGTCCATGGGGGTAATTTAGTTATAAAACTTGATATGGAGAAAGCATATGATAGATTGGATTGGATAGTCCTCATTTAAACCTTGAGAGCCTTTGGTTTTAGTGAAACTCTAATAGATATAGTTTGGAGGCTCATCTCAAATAATTGGTTTTGTATCTTGATTAATGGTCAGGTGGAGGGTTATTTCTCCTCTTCAAGAGGTATTAAACAAAGAGATCCAATATCTCCTTGTCTATTCATTACCATGGCCGAACTTTTTAGTAGGGGCTTAGAGGCCCAATTTCACAATGGTTCTATCCTTCCATTTTATCATCCTCAAGGTACCAAGATTCTTTCCCATCTCTCATTTGGTGATGACCTTTTGGTATTTCTCAGAGGTGATTTGAGGAGTATAAAGACCTTGCTCAATTTCCTCTCTACCTACGAATCTATCACGGGTCAGAAAATTAATTTGAGCAAAAGCACATTTATGATTGAATATAAATCCATAATAGGTAAGAGGAGGAGAGTTTCTCAGTTGTCAGGTATGGTGCATAAATCCCCCCCCCCCCCTTCTTATATATCTGGAATGCCCTATTTTCAGTGGAAGATGCAAAGTGGATTACTTCAGTTTCCTGAATCAGAGCATCAGGAGAAAAATAGGAGGATGGAATGTCAAGTATCTCTCTCAAGGTGGCAAAATAATCCTCATCAAATATACACTCCAATCAATTCCATTACGTGTTTTTGCAGAAGTAAAGCCTCCTAAATCAGTTATTAATAGAATTCACAATATTCTTAATGTTTTTTTCTGGGGTGGCAATGAAGAATTAGGATGGAAGTACATATGGAAATCATGGGAAAATATATGTTTTCAATGCAAAGAAGGGGGAATAGGAATGTTGAATTTGTTTGACTTGGTATTTGCTAGCTCAGTTAAATTGTGGTGGAAATTGAATGTGGATAACAACCTTTGGTCTGACTTTATGCAACAAAAATATAGAAGAGATCCTAAGGTGGTTTCAGTGACTAAAAGAAGGATACAGGAAGTGGAGACTTGGGTAGGGCAGCATACTGAAGTCGAGGGAGACGCTTTATAATGGAAACTTTCTAACTCAGGGTTATTTTCTTACTCTTCTTGTTTACATGAGCTCAAACTTCATAGAAGATCTTCTCTAACTTAGGATCTATTATGGCACAAAAAAATTCCAAAGAAAATTTCTACTCTATGCTGGAAGATGGGGGAGGGTTGTATTTCTCTTTATATGAGGCTAAAAAAATTTTAAATCTCAATTTGTTCACGATGTAGACTTTGCAGGTCAAATATAGAAGATGCTAAACATTTGCTATTTGAATGCCATATTAGTAAAAAGGTCTGGGAATATTTTGAATCTCTAATGGGCATTCCTTCTGGTTATTTCTTCAACATATACTCTGTGATTGCCAAATGGAAAATCTGATTATATAAAATTTCTACATTCCATTGGTTATCACATGGCAACTGTGGGCTTATAGAAATAAAAGTCACTTTGAGGGAGTGTCCATTGATGCGCAGAAGATCATTCAATCATGTGTTTCACAAGTTAGAGAAACTTGTTGCTCAATCAAGTTCAAACACGTTATCAAATGGATGGATAAACACATAGCAGAAGAATTTAAATTGGTCACTAAATCTCAGGGTAAAAAGTTGTTAAAGATTTGTTGGCTCAATCCCTCCCCTGGCTTCGTCAAGCTAAATATTGATGGGGCTTCAAAAGGAAATCCAGATCAGAGTGGGTGTGGCGGTATTTTGAGATCAGATAGAGGAATTATGTTGAAAGCTTTTGCAGAAAACTGTGGAATCAAATATAATACAGTTGTGGAATTTCTAGCAGTCTACAGAGGCATTAAAATGAGTGCTGACTTGAATATTAGGAAACTACAAATTGAATCAACTTCAATTATTGTAGTCAAATGCTTTTCCTTCCAATGGAAACCTCTATGGTTTGTTAAATCTTGTTTTGATGATTCATTGAATCTTCTTAATCAGATGGAATGGAGTATTTCTCATGTGTATAGAGAAGCTAACTCTGTGGTAGATGGATTAGCTAATGAAGGTATGAAAGTGAATAGTGTGAGATGGTTCGATTCTATCATTGATCTCCCTGGATTGGTTAGAGGCAAATATAGGCTAGATTATTGTCATATGTTCAAGATTAGACTAGTTTGATTTTCCTCTTTTGGTAATTGGCTCCCCCAAAAAGAGAAAATTTTGAGTTTTGCTTGTGCTTTGGATATTTTTGTAATGGGGATTCTTATAAATCCCCATTTTTAAGCATTTAATTCTAGTGTATTGGGCCCAACCACTACAACTAGGCAAGTTAGGGCTTGTATGCCACTGGTGAGGATGTTTCTCTATTTTTAAAAATTAATAAAATTTGTAGGGGGTACTATCCCCCTTTCTTAAAAAAAAGGTCGAAGACGAGTGGGTTTGCACATTTACGTCTAGTATGTATTTTTTTTTCCTATTAATTTGTTAATGCAAGCGGTTAATTTTAGGTCTTAATAATCATGAACCTTTGTAAATTCAATTTTTTTCAATATGATTGACTTTTATCATTTTCAACTATTGGTTGAATAAAAGGGTTTGTGCATAACATAAGTGGGGACTTCATAACTTTTCTCGATTTCAAGTCCACTCCTATTCTCATTTGATAGCTTATGTGGGATTTCATACATTTGAAGTTATCATCCACTTGTTCTTGGTTTTCTTTATTTTTATTTGTTTGGGGCAGGTTGAGATATGAATATTTGGGCTTAATTGATTATGTTGTTGATATTCATATTTCGACGTTTTGTATGTCACTTATTTCGTTGAGCGTATACTGTAATTATTTATGACTATTTTCTTGATTTGATCGATTTATGATACATTATTGAGGTCTTTACAATGTCTATTTGGGACAAAAGGGGAGAAGTTTTTATTAAGAGGGAGTACTTTATTAAGGGGGAGTAGATAGTTCATACATTGCACTTTTAAATACGCATCAATTTAGTATTCTCCTTTATCTATTGTGCACCAAGGGTCTGTGTTAAAGTGTGAAAGATACATGGTTTGTGAGTATGGACAAATGGATCAAAGTTTTGAATCCTATTCAGATATCGAGTCTCGTAATATTTGAGACTAGGTCGTTTTGATGTATAGGCGTATTTTTATTTGGTCGTGTTTTGGATCTTTGCTAGTCTTATTTTTTAAAGTTTTGTCCTAAAATAGATAAAGGGTGGATTTATAAGGACGTGTTTATATCCTTCCTTTGTGTTGTCTTACTTTAGATTTAAAAAACATAAAAATGTAGGTCTAAGTGCATCTTTGTGTTTTAAAAATGAGGTGTGCTTATCTACACTATCTTATCGGACAACACCATTGCATAAATGCACACATATCGAGGTTTTGTTAAGTCTGGCAATTAGTTTTGGTTTATGATGGGTCTTCACCTTATTTGGTTTGGGATGAATCTTTAAAAATGAGGAAATATATATGTGATATTTTGGAGAAATTTTAAGTTATAAAAATTATTTTTGAAAACTTTGAGGATAGTTTTGTCAAGTCAAATGTTGGAATTTTAAAAGTCTCAACAAGAAAAATGTGGAGTTCTGAATAAGATCTACAACGCAAAAAAATTTGCGTTATTTCGACATCCGAGTTAAAAGTTATGCTTAAAACAATGAACCTAGTACGAAGTTATTGTGCATGTTTGGAGCTCGTTCAAAGCCTCGTTGTGAGCTCGTTCGAAAAATGTTTTTAAAGAGAGCCCTAGAAATGAGGTAGAAAGGATTGTTCAAAATGTGTTTCAAATGAGAAGACCATAGTTCGAACGAGATTGACATGGTTTTAACGAAGTCCAAATATGTGTTTTTGACTTCTTTTATTATAAAAACTATAAATAGGACTTTAGTTTTGATCCAAAACAACCTCTCGATCTTCTGTAACCTTTTAAAACCTTAGAGAGAGTGTTAGAGTTTTTTGTTTGAGTGTTCCGAGAGATATTTCCAAACCAATCATTATATAAACACCCAACAACAAATCAAAACAACACACACCTAATATTATTGTGGTTTGAGTCTTTGGTGGATTCCAAGTTCGAGTCTGTCAAAGATTGGTGTTCTAGGGATTCATAGTTGCTATTTAGATTCAAACAGACTATATTCATTAGAAGATATCAGCACGAGTGATCATGTGGGAAGATTGTGTTCCTAGTTAAGATCGATGGATACCGAGACCCATGGGTTATGCAAGTTATGTTGGTCATGAGTAGTTGATTTCTAGTATGGCAAGAGGCATCGGATTAAAATTCAAAAGAGAGACTTTATGGTTTGTATCACTGTCTTATATGTAAGTCGTGTATATTCTTTATAAGACATGTAAACATCATCAGTACTAGTGAAATTGACTACGTTGGGGCGTAATTGTGGGTTTTTTTCCCATGAGAATTTTCGCTTTAAATACTTGTGTTCATTGTGTGTGATTTCTTTAGTTAATTATGCCATCATTTAGTTTACAATAACCACATATCATAATTAGATCTAATAAATTAATTGGGTAAATTTTCATTTGACCATAATTACATTAATTGGGTTTAATTAACACGTAATTTTATTTCGTGTGTAAAATTTTAGCAATTTTTTTAGTAAATTAAAATTTGGTATCAATTGAACAATCTCGTTTCGTAACAAATCAATATTTTCAATGCTTTTTAATTACGAGCTGTTTTGAGGACAAAATCTAATTTATAAATTAATTAAGAAATCGTAGTTAAACCATCGTAGGACGAATCTTCTTCGTTAAGAGGTAAGACTAGTTGAGGAACCTAACCTCAACCATTTCAATGATATGATATTGAGAGAGTTTCGCTTGTGAGGGAGTCTCATCACTCCCTTAAAGACACACTTCGCATACAACATGCGACGAGTGGCTACAAGGGTTGCACGTCCAGATTCACAAATAATCGATGGGCCAAGTAGGTCAATCGTTTAGTCATATTCACAAGCACCAAATAGTGCACTCACAAGTCATAAATAGGCAATGAGTGACCCACCCAGTCACTCATACACCATTTACTCCCAACTCTTTCATAATAAGTTTCCATATCCAAATTGATATAAGTGCGCAAACACTTTTCGTACCAAAGTACATGATACATAAGTACTTTTGCAGGTCAATGAGTGATAGACCGACAATATACCATGTTTTCTCTGTCGCGGAGATTGCACACACTCACAATGGTTGTGGTTTAATAACAATCAGAAGTATCAGGGGAAAAGTGTGCATGTTATTTAATACACCCGAAAAGCATTTAATGCACGTAAAAACACACCAACCTCTCGAGTGTGCTTATAAATAATAACCTTCATTGCACATTCACAACATGAATGCATAACTAAATGAGATGTTATGCTGCAAAAATAGTTTCACAATAAAGAATAATCAACACAACTAAAATACACACAAGAAATCTCATCCTCCATCTCTTTGTTAATTAAAATGTTTACCTCTTCATCCTCAATGCTATATCTCTTACATCTGTTAAAGGTTATATTAATCATAAAATTGAAGCTTCATTTATATTCATGGTTGTTGTTATAGTTATTTTTCATAATTGATGTGTATTATTATGTAAGTCCAAGATAGTGTTATATAAATAACTTTAGTTTATTTATTACAAGCATTCTTTTTTTTTTGGTCTTAGAAAAGCTTTTCACTATCATGTCCTAATTTCTCAATATTCATAGACCTTAAGACTACCCCAATCTGAAAGTTTACAAACATAATTATTCATTTGCTAAGGTTGCATGAGGTATCTTAATGTTTTTTGTCTTAACTGAAAGCTCTTAAGGTGTAACTAAATGACAACACTAGATACTCCCAACTTATATAGGACTTAAGTGAATAAACACCATAAAATGAATTGATGACAAAGGAATTATATTATTTAATAAACGGGGAAAATAGGTGCTCTGTCTCTCCCCCTCTCTTTATATTTTGACTACTCTTGTTTATTTGAGTCGTTTGATAATTATAAAGCCATTAATCAACCTTATGTGTATGGAAAATCTAGAGAGGCAGTGGAAAGTGACATCAATGAAAAAGTACACCTCATCACGAATCAAAGATGCGCGCCTAAGAAAATAAAACATACAAATGCATGCTTGAAAATGGGGCGCTAGTTCCAAAATTCTCAAATTTTTAATTTGTTCAAGTTAAATTTTCTCTTAAACAAAATTAATTCAAGTTCAAATTTACACAAACCAAATTGAAATATGAATTTTCCATATTTACTTTTTCTGAAACTGAAATTACCCAAATAAATTAAGCACTAATTAAAACAATTTGTGGTTAAATCAATTTTATCTTTTTAACCTCAGCATGCATCCAGGTGAATTGCAAGATAAAATAAACACCACAACACCGCAATGTACGAGGAAAACCCACAACGAAAAAAAGTTCAGACGATCCAACCACAAGTCCACTAAGTATGGAATTACAAAAGTACACGACAGAATACTTACACAACGACTCAACGTCCTCACAATCCTTAGTACTCTTCGTTCCTCAAACCTCTGCCTAGTGACAATACAGAAGTCCACATACGTCTCAGAGTCCATCTATAAGGAATAATAACCGTCACTCATACGGAGTCTACCGTATGAGAACCAACGGATACGGATTCCCCCGCAAGAAATAATCCTCAATAATGTAGAGAATGATAATCCCGGTGCCAAAACTTGATCTCAAATATACATCATGTAGAATCTCGGATCTTAAAACAATCGGGTGTAAACTTGAGTTTATGTTTGATAAAAATTAATCATAAATGATTAACAAACATTGATGAAATTTTTTAGAGAGATTTTGAACTCTAAAGCATGAAAACGTTTTGTGATAAAACTCTCGTCCCGCACTACATAAAGTGGATAAGAAAGTAGTGAGGAGTTGAGAAGAAAACTGCCACAAAAAACTGATTTTTGGGATTCTTGCAAACGATACTTCTAACGAGATGTCAGTACCATCTTGTTTGAAGTCTCGTTCGAACGAAACTTCTAACTAGACGATAGGACAGATAAAAAAATTCATTAGAACTGTCATTTGAACTACATGCACAAAACATAAAATATTTTTCTTTTAAAAAAATGTAAAGTCATTTTAAAATAATCCTAACAAAATTCAAACACCTAATAATTAGATATCCAAGGCTCAACATAAAATATGCATTCCTGTCTGAGAGATCCTTGGACCGTTGATGACGAAATGTGACACAAAACATGTCATAGGAATGTGATCTCTTTGACTTGGATGCTACGTCTTCAATAAAAATGTCATAGACTTAAAAGGTCACTAACTCAACTTCAATCCTATGACTCAGTGTTTTGTCTGGAATTAAGTCGATACATACAAATTGACTCAATTGGAAATTTATCCTTACAAATCTCCCCCTTTGGCTATTCCGAGACAAAACCAAAAATAAAAACACCTTTGGACTGTCAAGCTTATCTAAAAGACTCAATCCCCCAACCCAAAAGGAAAAGTATAGACGCTTGACCGACACATACTCTGAGTAGCTTTGCTTGTATTAAAACTTTATCGCATGATTGCAAACCTGCATACTTAAACACACTATAAACGCATGGAGAATATAACAATATAAATTGCATGATTAAATCCCCGTCCCATGTCTAACAATGTCTACCTAAGAAAGGACGTCTCCCCCTAAGTAATAGAAATCCCAAAATGAAAGAGTTAAATACCATTTCTCCTCTTTTTTGTTCAAGAATAGACAAAGATTAAGATGCATAAATTTAATTAATTTATCCTTGGTTAAACCAATTCTCCCCATAAATCAAATAAGGGATAAACATAAAGGAAAAATAATTATATCATATAATGGTGTATAGTGATACAAGTACAACGAAGCAGCTTGGCAACATAAGAACAACTAATCCACACAAAGAGCAATAGATACCAACTAAGATGCGATAGCAAAATGATAGCAACTAAAATGTACTTAAATAAGCATGGAATACCAATGAAAAGTCTCAACAAGAAAGATACCAATATGAACAAATAAGATACAAGGACTAGAAGTAAAAGCAAGACTAAAAAAATGATGTCATATATATAAATATGCAAAAGATATCAATGAAGCATAAGCACATATATATAGGTATAAACACCACACAAGACACTAAACACGATATCTTTCCACACTCATATAATGTAAATGTGTCTAAATAAACATGTGGTAACTAGATTGAGGGGGTGTAAACTAGAGACAAAAGAATTATGACCCAATAACTTAAACATGTTCAAGGAGTTATTTTTTATCGCTAAACTTTATTAAACTTAGATTTAGGCTCATGTGACAAGATCAAGTGAACTCAAAGAACAAACAAGCATAATGTACACGAGTCTAGGATTTTGATGATTCTACAAATCAATATAGTCACGAGACAAAAATATAACTAAGATTTATTGTGCAAACCCATTGATCTTCAACTAAATAACCTCAAAAGATAAACATTTACATATTTTCTCTTCTTTTCTTTTCTCAATTCATTTGAAGTAATTTCTTTTGAAAGATCAAACAAACTAAGCTATATTGGCTTTTAGTAATTTTTCTATTATTATTGCATTTAATCTTTTTATTAGTCTCTTGCCAATAATGGCTTTCTCGCAAAGGAGATTTGCTCATTTCGTAGCCCTTCCTCGTGCACCCTCATCTATTTTCAATACAATTCAAATAAAGCTCACGGACAACAGTTCTTACATGCACGAATCCCCCATAGTCCCAAAATATGTAAATGACAAAATTGATGGAGAACATCTCACAAAGCTCAAATATATATGTGAAGTTAACGTTCAAAAGAGCCAGTGCATATGTATGTGGGGGAATATACAAAGAGAATTCATTAAGCAAATCAAAGTCAAACTACTCCATGCAAGCATGATAAAGAACAGTTTAAACATTGAAATTCATAACCAAAAGTTCTAGCCACATGGGTATGGAGTGGTATAGGATTCAAAAACAAGGACATTCCACATAAAATGTGTAAAACTAAAATACACAAACAAAAAATCTTTTTGAGTTTTTAAATTATTAAAAAAAATTAAAACAAAGAGAACTCAAAAGACAAACAAAATCTTTTTGTATCTTTCAATATAATTCAATAAATGAAAAAAAATATAAAAGATACAATTGTGATAATTATAGCAAAACGCGTATGATGAAGCATATACTAGAATATGACTAACAAACATACAACTAGCAAAAATATATCATGAAACACAACTAGTGTATGTAAACAAAGCTAACACAATCAACCTTTAGATCTAGCATGGAAAGTATCATGTTCAAGCAAGTATGAATCATAAGGTCTATTATGTAAATCCTCCAAATTGGATCTCCTGACCCACATAGGTGTAACTGACGCTCTTGGATTTTGGTGACCTTGGTGACTCTACCCTTGGACTTCCTAGGACCATTTATAATATCCAAATGAAACCTCGTAAGGTGTCCCTTCCTACTACAATGTGTGCAAGTGAAAGCACAGTGAGAAGTATTACCTAAGGGTTGACCTGTTCTAACATTCCTAGTTAATTATCTCAAAATAATGGTTTTGGCTTTATTAGCGGAAGAATTTTGAGTATCGAAGCCAATACTATACTTATCATTTTTTATTCAAACGGTGCCTAACATCTTATCCAATTTTTTGGACCTAAACTTCACACGACTTGAGTCTCTCAATTTTTCTTTAAGATCCACTATCCTAGACTCAAGTAAACTTCTAGTCTCTTCAAACTCAAGAAGCTCTTTCTTCATAGCCTCCATTAAACCTAGAAGACTATCTCTCTCACCTTCAATATACTCTAACTTCTCTCGAAGAGATCTCTCACATACCCTAAGATCCTTAATTAAAACACTTTAATTATTACTTACGGCACGTTTTTTCATCCTAGTTTCTAACTTCAAGTTTGCCTTTGTAAATTTCAACAATTTTGCATACATCTCACAAAAATCAACTTGGAGTTCACTCACTGCCTCATCCTTTTCTTGATTCTCACTCTCTTCTCCACTTTATGTACCATCAAGCACTTGGGATTCACAAAATATGGCCTCGAAAGTGTCATGCATGGAACTATCTTTATGGGAAGATTTCTTATCAAAACTAACATGACTAGCCATAAATGCAATGAAGTTGTGCTCAATGGGGGGACTTGGGTCCCTTTTTCGGTTCACTATCACTAAGGGTGGCATTATATGCAATTGGTTTCTTGCCCTCCTTCCTTAGTTTGGTGGGACACTCAGTTGCCTTATGGACATAACCCTCATAACCAAAACATTAATTCGACTCGACCCTCTTAAAATCATTATTATTCTTTTTAGGGAGTTTCTCGACTTCGTTATACTTATACTTCTCAAATTTCTTATAATCTTTTTTAAATTTCTCTTTATTAAACTTAAGAAAAATTTTAAACTTCTTAGAAAATATAATCATATCATCTGAGTAGATGTCAAACTCATCATTCGAAATCGATGTTTCTTCCTTTAAGAATTTCAAAGTCATACCCTTATTCTTCTTCTGCACATCCTTAGAGGTAAACATGTCAAATTCATAGGTTTGTAAGTCACCTACAAGATTTTTAAGTTTCGTAGAGTTTAAAGTGCCTAAAGAATTCAAAACGGTCACTTTTGGATTAACCTTTTCGGGTAATGACCTCAAAATTTTCTTTATGACACGGTTGCCGGGTATCTTTTCTCCCAAGTTACAAGACGAGTTAACAATATCGGATAATCTAGCATAGAACTTATCGAAAGATCCACTCTCATCTATTGTAATGGATTCAAATTGAGTGGTGAGGTCTTGGATTTTGGAAGCCTTAACAACACTTGTACCTTCGTGGGTGAGTTGGAGTGCGTCCCAAGCCTCTGTAGACATTTCACAAGTCATAATACGGCGGAACTCCTCTGGTGTGATCGTAATAAAAAGAGCATTTAAACCATGTGAATTATAGTTTTCTAGCTTATGCTCATCCTCCATCCATCTTTCTATGGGTTTAGGAATACGAACTTCTCCTTTTAAGCACGTTGGTGGGGACCACCCTCTAAAAACCACTTGCCAAACCCACTCATCTAACGAATTTAATACTGACCTCATACGCACTTTCCATTACACATAGTTAGAACCATCAAAAACAGGAAATCTCGAACAAGCTAAATGTTCCATATTTAAACCTAAAAGGATCTGACACGATAATTTAGTAGACCCGCTCTAATACCAATTTCAAAATGGGGCTATGGTTCCAGAATTCTTAAATTTTTAATTTCTTCAAGTTAAATTTTCTCTTAAACAAAATTAATTTAAGTTCAAATTTAAACAAACCAAATTTAAACATGAATTTGTCAAATTTACTTTTTCTTAAACTAAAACTACCCAAATAAATTAAGCACCAATTAAACCATTTTTTGATTAAACCAATTTTATCTTTTTAACCTAATAATGCATCTAGGTGAATTACAAATAAAATAAACAACCACAATGCCGCGATGTGCGAGGAAAACTCACTACGAAAAAAATCTCGGATGACCTAGCCACAAGTCCCCTAAGTATGAAATTACAAAAGGACATGACAAAATATGTACACACCAACTCAACGTTAATCTTTAAGCGCTTTATTCCTTCAACCTCTGTCTAATGATAATGCAGAAATCCACTTACGTCTCGAAGTCTACCGATGGGGCACAACAATCGTCACTCATATGGAGTCCAGTGTATGAGAACCAACGGAAACAGAATCCTCTGCATGAAATAATTCTTAATAATGTTGATAATGATAAATCCGGTGCCAAAACTTGATCCCAAACATACATCATGTAGAAGCTTGGATCTTAAAATAATTGGGTGTAAACTTGAGTTGATGTTTGATAAAAATTAACATAAATGATTAACAAACATTGATGAACTTTTTTAGAGAGATTTTGAGCTCTAAAGCATTAAAAAGTTATGTGATAAAACTCCCATCCCGCACTACAAAAAGTGGATAAGAAAGTAGTTGTGAGTTGAGAAGAAAACTTCCACAAAAGAACTATTTTTTTAAAATTCGCATACATCTTGATAGGGGGAGAAATGGTATCTAATCCTATTGTAGTCGTATCCTAGTTTGGGAGATTTATCTTAGGGGGAGACGTTTTTCTAAGTATGTTATTGTTAGATAAAAATAGGAGAATTAATTTAGGGGGAGTATTTTCTTTAAAAGCATTTAATATTCTTGATATTCCCTATGCGTTTGATAGTTTGCTTAAGTGTGCAGGAATCTTTCAAAATGACAACTTTCACCGGCAAAGCTAGTTATCCTAAGTGGTCTTTGAGTCAAGCTTCTTAATTTTATTTTTGGGTGGGAAGTTTTTTAGTCTAGTAGAGCTTGACGGCCCTTTAGGATTTTACTTTGGTTTTTGTCCTGGAATAGTCAAAGGGGGAGATTTGTAAGGACACGAGTCTCCAATTAAGTCTTATGTAGTGTTGGCTCAATTCCGAACAAAAACACTTGAATCATAGGATAGAGTACTTGACCATCTATCAAGCCTATGACATCTTAAAGTTGAAGACATTGCGGCCTAGTGTTCAAGAGAACATCATTATCGAGTTTCAGTGCCACGTTTCACGTCATCAACATCATATTTCAAGTTTCCAAAGGTATGAATGCTTTTATATATTTGTAGGAGACTTGGAATAATTTTAATGGGTGTAATTTTTATTTAAAATAAAGTTTTAGAGCTCAAAATTGAAAAATAAACATTCTGTCATTTCGTTCGAACGAGTTTCTCATTTTGGCCACTGACATTTTGAACGAAAAGTCGTTCGAACGAAATGTCGTTTAAACGAAAATCTCGTTCGAACGGTATTTCTGGCGGGATTATTTTTTTGCAGTTTTATCCCATTTTTCCACTCTTTTGTCCCACTTCTTTTGACAATTTTTAAACCAACTTCGGAAGAGACTTTCCTAAGACTTTTGCAACATCTTTGAGAGCTTTTTGGAGAGCAAATATTTAAAAACAAAAGTCCCAGTTTTCATGTGTAAAATTTAATTAGAAAATTCTCTCATACACATGTATTTACACCCATAAAATTGTTTAGTTTAGAATTCCAAGTATTTCTACATATATATATATATATATATTAGCTTGGAGTGTTTGGCACCGGGTTCACTTTTCTACTCATGAAGAAAAGAGTTTGGGTCTTGTTTCTCTACCCCAACAAAAGGAGACACGGTTATTTACGCTGCGGTGTTCCCACTCGAAGAAAGACTTTGTATGAGGGTGACGGTGTCCAAGAGCCCCATCGGTGGAGTCCGAGACTGTGGAGGAGTCCACGATTATTCGGTAGGCGGAGTTTGAAGATCGAAGGAGCGCGTCAAGGCTTGAAGGGAGTCGAGTTTGTTGTGTAAGTCCTCTTGTCGAGTCTTTGTAAATTTTGAACCATACTTAGTGAATTCGTTAGGCCAGGGCCATCCAAGGTTTTTTCCATTTGAATTTTCCTCGTACATCGGCGCGTCGTGTGATATTATTTATTTTACCTTGCTGAATCACCTTAGAATGCAGATAGGGGTGTAAGCGGTACGGTTTGGTCGGTAAATAGGAGATACCAATACCAAAACCAAACTCTGGATGGTAAAACCAAACCGTACCAATTTATCACCCGGTACACCAAAATCAATACCAAAACCAAATCGGCTGGTATTTCGGTTTTTTCTGGTTTCGGTAAATTCTGGGTTTTTTTTTTTCTGATTTCTTCTGGTTTCGATAAATTTTGATTTTTTCTGGTTTCGAGTTTCGATTTTTTCTGGTTTCGGTAAACAACACTAAAAGCCCCAAAAAACCAAAAACAAAACCAACCAACTTTTTTAAATATTAAAACCAAAACCAAAACCAACTTTTTTCTGGTTTCAGTAAATTCGGCACGATAATTTTGATAATTTCAGTATGATACGGTAATTACGGTACAATTTTTCTGGTTTTGGTAAATTCGGTACGATAGAGTAATTTTGGTACGGTTTTTTCTAGTTTCGATAAATTCGGTACGGTAATTTCGATAAATCGTTTTTTTAAATATTAAAACCAAAACCAACAAATTTTTTTCCGATAATTTCAGTTTCGGTAAGATCGGTTTCTGGTATTTTAATATATAAAATCAAAATCATTTTTTTCGGACCAAAACGCTACGGTACGGTAAAAAGCCATACCTCTTCGACCCCTAAATGCAGGTATAGGTTAACAAGATAAAATTGGTTTAATTATCACACTTGTCTATTTTTTGTGCTAAAATTAAATGGGGTGCAATTTAAGTTAATTTAACTCAAGTCATATATTTAATTTGGTTTGGCCTAATTTGGTAATATTGAAAATATTGGGTAGGCAAATTTTAGGACTTGTGTTAAATTAATTTCGGGCTAAAAGTAACTTTCTCATATTTTACTTTAAGTGTTAATTTTTGTTTTTGAGAAAAACTAAAATTTGGTTTGAGTGAATTTTTTGTGTGCGTGTGTGTGTGTTCACCATAATTCACTTATTTAGGTTTAATTTTAATTTTGTTTTTAGAAATTAAAATTTGAGTTTAATGTAATTTTTCATCTTTTAAAGAAAAGAAAATTAAATATATTTTAAAAAAATAAATTTTATTAGTAACCATCTTATTCCCCACTTTAAGGAAATTGAAATTACTTTTAAAAGGAAGAATTTTAAAATTGGGAGTCCTAGCTTCCCAACACATCTTGTTAGAAATCTTGTGCGAACGAGATTTCTAATGAGATGACAGGATAGACGAAAAAAATCTCGTTAGAATTGTCATTTGAACTACACGCACAAAACATAAAAAAAATCTTTTTTAAAAAACTATGAAGTCATTTTAAAATAATCCTAACAAAATTCAAACAACTAATAATTAAATATCCAAGGCTCAGCATAAAATATGCATTTATACCTGAGAGATCCTTGGACCGTTGATGATGAAACGTGACACAAAACACGATATATGAATATGATCTCTTTGACTTGGCCGCTACGTTTTCAACAAACATGTCATAGGTTTGAAAAGTCATTAACTCAACTTCAATACTATGACTTAAAGTGTTTTTGACTGGAATTAAGTCAATATATACAAATTGACTCAAATTAAAATTTGTCCTTACAATGCTACCACTACCAAATAAATAAATAATGGGATTGTTATCAAAAATCTCATTTTCAAAGTAATCATATATGTCCAACATTTTTTTCCTTCGATAGATCCCATTATAACACATTCTTGCTCCAAAATGTCCCATTTGAAAATAAGTGGTAAGTATTTACTACTTCATGCAATAAGGCATATGGAGAAAAAATTGTCTTAATGGGACTTATTAAGTAATGTCTTATGTAAACTTGACCTATTTGTCGAGATCCCATAAATAATTATATAACAAATATTTTATAAAATGAAATAAATAAAAAATAAATAAAAACATACCTCATTATTCTTCACTACATGCGAGAAATGTCACCCCTCGTCAAGGATACGTAAGGATTAATCTTGCAACTCAATACGAGTGGGGAATTTAAATACCCGCATGTCCTTGTCATCTACAACACGCGATGAGAAAACAGTGTGCCTATCATATCATTGTGTTCTAACATTTTGAAAAATAAAGAAAATTAACGTATTTGTCTTAAGTAAGAATATAGAGAACTCAATGGAGAGCTTGGAAAGTTAAAAAGTTATGAATGAGCTCTAATGCCATGCATTTGAGCCTTAGAGTTGTTAGCGGTGTGTCAGAAGACTTAATATATCGATGTGATACTTCTCATACCGCGCTAGTAAAATACATGAAAACTCGTCAAGAGCATAACTTTTATATTAAGATAAAACCTAAAATTTATTTTTTCTACAAGTTAAAATAGGTGAGAGGGTTAGAAATCGTCTAAATGAGATTGTAACTTGTATGTTTAGAAATGTTAATTGAGGTGTGGCTCCACATTAAGGCGCCAAAGACATTTATCATTGGTTCTCACAATTTTCATTTATATCATTTTACCCTAGAAATATTATATATATTTTAAAAGGTGCTATAAAAAAATATTAAAAAACATTCTAAATACGAATGTCACTTTTAATAGTCACGTAAGTGTAACCGAAAATGTAATCCTAGGTAAACCTTTAGACTATCCCCCAAAAAACATGTTGAGTTGTTAGAAACATGTTAGTTGATGTTTTAAATAAATTTCATGTGAAGCCCAAACATTAACCGATATTTTTTTAGAATACAATTTGAAATAATTTTAGTATTTGAGGGTCCAAAGAAAAATACTCAAATCAAAATCTTGATTACCAAACTTTCCGTACTAAAATAGGGTAAAATATGCCAAAGTAATTTGCCTAGAGAATTTAGAATTTGAATGGCGTGACACCTCGTTTGCTTCCCACATGCATCGTGATTCTTGAAGCTGGAGCTTGTACGATATGAACTTCACAATCCGTTGACCTTGTTTGGAAGAATTAAAAGGAAAAACTAAATACCTGACAAGTAGGGACATTTTAGATTTACGATGTGCCGTCTATAAACATATTCCCCGTTTGTCCCTTCCAAACTGATATTGAGCCCCTCTCAATTAACATTTTTTTTTTTTTGATGAAGTATAATTTTTACTTAATTCATGAGCTTATTCAAATATTATGATTTTATTATATCAACCTTTAAACCACGAATCTCAATTGGCCTACATACAAAAGCGTGAATCTCACTTTAAAACTAAACAATTATTACATTAATAAAACTTTGTTCTTTCTCATTTTCCTCCCACGTTTGTTTACTTTGAGTAAGCCTATCAATTCATCCAATCTGATCTGCAGTTAATTTGAATGGGTTCCAAAATGTATATATTTGATTGAAACATATGTATATAATTTTATAAACTCCAAATTTAGATATATTGATATTGTTTTATATTTTATTTAGATTACACATTTTAATACACAAACCTATTTTTTTTATTATTATGATAGTAAATCAAAAGATATTGAAAAATAATTATGTTTATCATATTAAAAAGTTTGTTAGAGCATTCTTAATGGGTAAGGGACACTTAAACATTCTTTGTGATAATATACAATTTGAGTAAGTCTCGTCTTCTATTGAGTAAAAGTCAAATTCTACCAGCTAGGAGTGTCGATTCGTATTTTTGGATCATGTTTCGAGTCGACACGATAAGGATTTTTTGAAGAAGAACACAACATTACACGAATTGACGTTCTTTTTAACTGACACGAACACGATATGACACGAATAATATGATTTCTTGAATTTTACACTAAATTAAACATAAATAGACACGATACACTGAATAAAAATACGATTAACATGACTCATAATTTTGATACGAGCAAGACACGCCACGACTTCAGTCATAAAGATCAAACACAATACGACATATCGTGTCAATTACAATTCAATTTTCGTATCGTGTTTTAGTGTCGTTTCTAAAATTATTATCGATTCTACCCGGCTTTCAAGTGGCATATCATGTGTCGTGATAATTGAAATTTTGAATTTATTATGGCTTGCTAGCTAGCCAATTGCAAGTAATTAAACACCCCCCTTCCTATCAACAAAGTGTCACAAATGTTTGGTTACGAGATGAATCATTTTCTCTACAACTATCACTATAAATACATTTTAAGGACATTTTTTCATTTTCAAACTCTTCAAAGACTCGTTGTTTTATTAACATTTAAAACTATAATTGACAAATTTTTATCTTAATTTGTCGTTATTGAACATATAAAGAAAAAGTAGGGAGACTCATTCTATAATCCTCCTTAATGTTTGGTTATTTGGCCTACTACAGTAGCATGTCTAAATGATTCTAAATTTGTAAGAGCATCCACAGTGCACGAGGCGGACGAAAGGTAAGTTTACAAAATGAAAGGAAAGTTTTACCTTTTCTTATGGTTAGCTGCTGCACTGGTGAGAATGATGAGTATGTAAGATCACTTCCTACGAAATAACGTTGTTCGTAGGAAATATATAAAATATTTCCTACGAACAAATTAGTTAGTAAGAAGTTATACGGACAACACTTGTTCGTTGGAACCTAATTGTCCGTATAACTTCTTACAGACTTTATTTGTTCGTAGGAACTCTTTGCAGATTCATTAAATAATTTGTATCTTTGATGAACCCCTACAAATTGAGGAAGAGAATTGTTCGCTCATTCCCACGAGTGCAGACGGCTGAGTTTGTAAAGATACAAATTTTCTTACAAGGGGCTAATATGGTAATTGTAAAATTTAAAAAAAAAAAAAGCTGTTTCCTGTCTGTAGCATATAACGATACAAACTGGCATAAACAGGAATGAAATCTGGCACAACAAAAAAAGGCCGTTCCGAGCTTGTTGCCGCCCTTCCCCAGCCCTCGCAAACTCCGACTCCCCAACGAAAAGAAAACCCTATTAATAATAATAATATTATTATTATTGTTGTAAGACCCCTTCAATCATCATTTTCTTCACCACATTCCATTATCTCTCCTCTCATCAACTCAATATTCAACCGCCAGGTGCTAGCGCTCGCTCATCTTTTGATGAGCGTATCGTTTGGTATGTGTCTCTTTATGTATCAATAAAACCTATCATGTTATGAGAAATCACTTGTCATTTTATACTCTATGATTTCACCTCAAACAACATGTTTCATTCCAATCCACTCATTCAATCTTTTTTGCATTTACCAAAGTTTGTTTCCATCAAATTAGGATTAATTCATTTAGATTTCAGTGCCATGTGTATCCTACCTTTGCACCTTTTGAACTTATGAAATGGTCTGACCAAGTTATAACCGTAATGCAACCAAAGTCACTTAGTTTTGTAGTTGCAGATGTGATTTAAGAATTTCATTTCACATTATTATGTTATATCTGTTGGAAATTTACGAAGGAATTATAATAATTATAAATCCAAGTTTGCTGCAAGGCACATTCTAGGAACGCTGACTTTTAGACAATATTTCTCCCCTTCCGGATGAAGATCGCGAGTACACAATGGAGGTGAAGTAGAAATTTGCCTTCAGGATACTGTTTCTTGTTTGATTCAAACTATGTACGGTTTGATCAAATCAGGAACACTTTGAAATGTTAACCGGATAATGGCAGAAGGTAGAGGACGAAGAGAGGAGAATAGAGTGATTTTTGGTATCCAAAATAGAGGTCTGGAACTCTTTTTATAGCCATTTTTTGTGGCTATTCATGAATAGTTACCTCCTATCAGGTGTGCGATTCAGCAACCGTTGGATCAAGTCTTTTCGGAATTCCTTTGATCGCACGGTCTAGATTTGACGTCTCATCGTAAGCGAATGGACGCACCCTTATAAGAATCGCCGCGAGTAAATCAAACGGTTCAGATCATCCCGCTTGGATTATAACATCCCTTGATCAAATCGATTAACTACAGCCGTCGATCTGGTTGACTTTGACAAAACTTTAGGCTCCCACGTGATCGATGTGGACACCGAGCGTCCGTGTAATACGCTAATCGTTGTTATCGGCTTCCGACCACAATACAAAAAGCTAAACTTTAACTACACTCTTGTGGAGTATAGTGGCTAGTCTGGTTATCGAATCCTCAGGGAAAAAGGACGAATGAACGTGACGACAAAGGTAAGACTGTTAACCCTAACTTGACTCTAAAAAGAAACAAAAAGATGATTGAGACGGGAAATAACTAATTAACTAAGTGCAAACTAAATTAAACTACTGTATTAACTATGTGAGTAAAATTAACTAACTAAGAATGACTTAACAAGAATGAAGGAAAAAAACAGGTTGGGAATACTATCCCCCAAACCTTAGTAAATTTACCGTATAGAATGCTAGAATTTTGAATTAGAAATTTAATTGAACCCGGTCTTTAGTACTCCCAAGCATTACATATATGAGGTCCAATCCCGCATCATACATAATCAAAGGATGAGTAAAGCAGTGTCGCAATAGCTACACGCGCATCACATCCTTAACACCACGGTTACCTAGGGTCAACCGAGGTAAAAAGGTCTATGATGGTTGTGACAACTACACAACACGATTCATTCAAATTTCAATTCAAACCCTAGTTTCTACATGGCTAAATTACATCGGGTTGGGTTCATACACACCAACCCTTAGAAATCTAGCCTAACATGGTGCAATTAATTAAAAACATGAATCCTACATTGCATGTAATTGAATCAATAAGAAAACTATCTCTAAGCATGTATAAACGAATTGGAAACCCAAAAAATAAAGAAAGCCTGTAAATAAATTAACTACAAGATTAAGAAATAAAGGAACAAACTTTATTTAAAGAAAACTTCTAATTCAAACAATAAAAGTACCTACTTGATGGAGAATTGTTTTCTATGGTTCTAAGCTACTCTCCTTCCTTCCTCTCTATGAAAAACTATTCAGAACTATCTTTTCTAAGTCATTATAAAGATACAAATCCGTTTTAGAAGAGTTTGTAACATCTTAGAATTATTTGGACCAATCAGCATTCAAGTGAAAATTCGCGCATCAGGTACCCCAAACCGGTTCTGCATGTACCCCGAACCGGCTCCCCCCCAAACCGGTTCTGCATGTGGTTCTGGGGAACTTGCTGGAAATTCAACACTTCGAAATATTTTCATGCGTTCTTCTTTTCTTTCTTGGATTTTTTCTCAACTTCAAATGATCATAACTCCTTAACCGTAGCTCGGATTTGGGTGTCGTTTTTTCCAGTGTTATCGTTGTTCCGAGCTCTTCAACTTTCTAGTTGGCCCCACCTCCGTGATCAGGCTGAAGAATTACGAAAATGCCCTTGAACTTGCCTTCCTAGCCTTTCTTTCATTGTTTCGATTTCTCTTTCGCACCGCTTGCATACTTTACCTTTAAAACACATAAAAAAAACACAAAACACGAAATACTTGCCAATGAAGGTTAGTAGCATAATTACGAGTTAAATTCATATCAATTGCACCACTCGGGTTCACAAAGGTATCGAAATTAAGGAGATAAATATACAATATTTATGCCCGATCACTACGCTCCGAGCGACGATACGCGTGTGCGAAGTGCCAAGTGCGCCATCAAAGCACCGAATGCGGCCTAAATCGCCCAATCGCACGAACGTGTGCCGCTTGTAGCGAGCACCACCGTAAAGCACCGTAGCATAGCATCTTTGACTAGAAGACTAATAGTCATCTTTTGTCTTTTAGTTATATACTCTTCCACTTTTTTGTAAAGTTTTTATGCGGGACACTAAAACCATACCCACCTACATTTTGCGTTAGCTTTCTCTCTACTAAAAGAGCCAATCTAAAAACCCAATAAATGAAAACTCACTTACACAATATTAGGGCTGTGGTTTTTTTCTGAACATTCCGATTTTTTCGATATCCGATCCGATATTTTCCGATTTTGGTATAAATTGCATTCCAATGTTCTTGTCTAGGATTACTTGTAAACCTACATAACATTCCTACCGCATAGGCAATGTCTGGTCTAGTGCAATGCATTGTATACATGAGACTTCCAATGACACTGACATATTTAGGTTAATCCATCGTATGCCCAGTATTTTTTAATAATTTAATACTAGCATTAACAGGTGTGGTTGCTGGCTTAAGTTCAAAATGGTTATATTTCTTAAGAACCTTTTCAATATAGTGAGATTGAGATAATGCTAATGCATTATCTTTTCTTACTATTTTTATTCCTAGAATTACATCAACTTCCCCTAAATCTTTCATATCAAAGTTTGATGATAGAAACCTCTTAGTTTCTTTCACATATTTGAGACTATTCCCAAATAGAAGCATGTCATCCACATACAAGCAAATAATAATGACTCCAATACCATTATTAAAATTACTATAAATGTATTTGTCGACATCATTTACTTTAAAGTTATGGGATCTTATTATCTTATCAAACTTTTCATGCCATTGCATAGGAGCTTGTTTAAGGCCATAAAGAGATTTAACTAGTTTGCGCACTTTCTTTTCTTGGCTAGGCAAAACAAACCCTTCAGGTTTTTCCATATAAAATCTCTTCTTCTAAATCACCATTTAGAAAGGCTGTTTTTACATCCATTTGATGAATCACTAAATTACGAATAGAAGCAAGAGATATTAATTGTCTAATGGAAGTTATGCGTGCAACGGGTGCATATGTGTCAAAATAATCAATTCCATGTTTTTGTTTATATCCTTTAGCAACTAATCTCGCTTTAAATTTATTAATTGAACCATTCGGATTTAATTTCCTTTTAAATATCCATTTGCACCCAATTGGTTTTGCTCCAGGGGGAAGATCTGTAATAACCCAATTTTGATTCAACAAAATTGAGTTCATTTCATCATTTATTGTTTATTTCCAAAAGATAGCATCCCTAGATGTTACCGCTTTATGAAATGTAGTCGGTTCATCTTCCACATTAAGAACAAACTTGTTATTGTTCTTAGTTTCATTCACATCTCCCTCTATAAGATAAATTACAAAGTTAAGGTCCAAATGCCTTTTCTCAGTTCTTTATCTCTTACTTCTTCTTGGTTCAACGTCATCCGTTGATTCCAAAGGTGATATTGGTTATGATGAAGCATTAGAAGGTGAGGTATCAATAGTCGAATTATTATTTTCCAATCCTTGATTCAAAGTATTTGACTTTGTTAGATGTTCAAAAAATTGCACATCAACCGACTCAATAATTTCTTGAGTTTCAAGATTCAGAAATCTATACGTCATACTATTATTAGAGTATCCAATAAAAACACATTTGTAAGTCTTATTTCCTAACTTGGGTCTTTTAGGTTCGGGTTTTCTTTTATAAGCAAGACATCCCCAAATTTTAAGACGGTTAAGATTAGGTTTATGATTAAACCATAATTGATATGGTGTAATATCCTTATTTTTCAATGGAACTCTATTTAGAATATAGCATGCAGATAAAATTGCTTCACCCCACATAGACAAAGGCAACTCAGAACTGATTAACATTGCATTTATCATTACAACCAAAGTCCTATTTTTCCTTTCCGCTATTCCATTTTGTTGCGGTGTGTATGGTGCCGTAACTTGATAAATGATTCCATGAGTATTACAAAATTGAATAAATTCATTTGGGTAATATTCACTACCTTTATCGGATCGTAGGACTTTGATTTTCCAATTTTGTTGAGTTTTAACTTCTGCTTTAAAAATAAGAAATTTATCGAATACTTCATCTTTACTTTTAAGTATATATATATATATATATATGGAGTAATCATCAATAAAAGTGAAAAAATATTTATTTCCTCCTCGAGTGACAGTACTCTTCATATCACATATAATACTATGTATAAGATCAAGCATTTCGGATGCCCTCTCAACAGATTTAAATGACTTTCTAGTTATCTTAGATTGAGCACAAATTTCACATTTATCGTAATGATCAATTTTACAATCAGAAATTAATCCTAGATTAGTCGTATTTTTTATACTTCTATAATTAACATGACCTAATTTATTATGCCATAAAGAAATAGAATCAACCATATAAACTGAATTGATATCATTTATTATATTAAATTTGATCATGCCGTTACAAGAGTACCCTTTACCAATAAACTGACCATTCTTGGATAAGACAAGCTTATCCGACTCATACACAAGTTTGAAACCTCTCTTATTGAGATGGTCTCCAGACACAAGAATTTTACACATTTTCGGTACATGAAGTACATCAATCAAAGTAAGAACCTTCCCAGATGTTAATTTCAATTCCACTGTGCCCTTTCCAATTACTTTGGTTTGGAAGTTATTCACCATTTTTACTTCCTTTCCATCGATCTCTTGATATGTTTTGAAAAGAGAACAATCTTTGCAGCTATGAACGGTTGCACCAATATCTAACCACCAACCACTTTCATTATCCACAGAATTTGCTTCGCACACCATTGCAAGAAATTCTTCAACATTGTTGGTTTCCTTTGCCATTTGTTTCCCCTTAAATGTCTTCTTTTTAAGTCGACATTCTCGAGCAAAGTGAATCGGTTTGTCATAGAGGTAGCATTTACCTTTCTTATTTTTATTTGCACATTGTTTCTTGAAATTTGGATCATTCTTTGCTTTGAGTTTGGAATCTTTGGCACTTTTGGATGTTTGATCCTCAATCATATTTGCTTTAGATTGATTATCACTTTGATCTTCCTTCTTTTCCCGAATACGAGAATCTTCTTCAATACGAAGATGGCGAAGAAGGGATTCAACTATGTATGTCTTTTTGTCATGGTTAATTTTCTTCTTAAAGTTATTCTAAGCGAAAGGAAGTTTAGAAACAACCACCCCCACTTGAAATTCATCTTGAAGGTTTATACCGGCGGCTTTAAGATCACCGACTATTTGTTGGAGTTCATGGGCTTGTGCAACGACAAATTTATCATTAGTCATTTTATAATTCATATAATTTGAAATAAGAAGCTTACGGTTACCCGCTTCCTCATTTTGATATTTATTCTCCAATGCCTTCCATAATTCCTTCGTCGTAGGAGTCATATGATGTGCACTATAGACAGTTTGAGATAATGTATTAGGAATGTGTCCCCGACACATGAATTCGTCTTCTTTCCTCTTAACACGTTTTTGCTTGATATCTTCAGTGTCTTCGGGTGTGGGTTCGGGAATAGGTTCAAGCCCGTCATTAAGAATATACGCCAGTTTAAGAGATGTAAGGAAGAATATGATTTTGTCTTGCTAATAGGTGAAATTTTCTCCATCAAAACGATCTAGTCGAACCAAATCTTGACTCAAATCTTGACTCAGAACTTTGATGGATTGTGCTATCGTTCCATCCATTTTTTTAGAATTAATATTGCCTAAAACTGTTGGAAATTTATGAAGGAATTATAATAATTATGAATCCAAGTTTGCTGCAAGGCACGTTCTAGGAACGCTGTATTTTAGGCAATATTTCCCCCCTTCCGGATGAAGACCATGAGTACACAATGGAGTTGAAGTAGAAATTTGCCTTCAGGATCTTGTTTGATTTCAAACTATGTACGGTTTGATCAAACCAAGAACACTCTGAAATGTTAACTTGATAGTGCCAAAAGGAAGAAGACGGAGAGAGGAGAATAGAGCAATTTTCGGTATCCAAAACAGCGGTCTGGAACTCTTTTTATAGCCATTTTGGTGGTTGTTCATGAACAGTTACCTCCTATCACCTCCTATCAGGTGTGCGATTCAGCAACCGTTGGATCAAGTCTTTTCAGAATTCCTTTGATCGCACGTCTAGATTTGGCATCTCATCGTAAGCGAATGGACACACCCCTATACGAATCGCCGGGAGTAAATCAGACGGTTCAGATCATCTTTCTTGGGTTATAACATCCCTTGATCAAATCGATTAACTATAGTCGTCGATTTGGTTGACTTTGACAAAACTTTAGGCTCCCACGCTCTAAGCGACAATGCGCACGTGCGAAGTGCCAAGTGCGCCATCAAAGCGTCCAATGCCCCATAAATCGCCCTTTCGCACGAACGCGCGTCGCGATTGGTGGTGTTTCGCACCACCGCAAAGCACCATAACATAGCCTCTTTGACTAAAAGACTAATAGTCATCTTTTGTCTTTTAGTTATATACCCTTCAACTCTCTTGTAAAATTTCTGTAAGAGGGTACTTTAGATTATAGATGGAGGCGTAACCCCTATTTGAGTATGGTAATGATAAGCTAATTTGGCCAAAGCTTTAGATTAATGATAGGACATACAAACACAAAACCAATGAAGATGAACTCAGGTTAAACTCTCAAATCTCTCGTGTATAACTCAGAAAAGTAGTAATGAAACTTAGAAGTAACTTAGCTAGAGGGAGAGAGAGAGTAAGCACCCTAGATACACCTCGGTAGGCAGGTATAAACACACCCAAACACCCTCAAGAATCTCTGTCAAGTATTAAAAACTTCGTTATAAATAACAATGGTGAGTAAACCCCTTTGGTTTGTAATAACTCTTTCTGATGTGTATTCTCTCTAGCAATAACTCCTGAACTCTCAAAAGGTCATCCTCTCCTCGGGGGTGGTTGGGGTCCTTAAATAGTCCCCCACACCATCCCCGAGGCAACTTAGTCATTAAAGACTATGAAAGACATCCCTCATACTTTATGTCACAACATTAAATGCTTGATGCACTAGTTGTCTCCACGTCATAAACATTAAATGCCAAGACATGCCTTTTGCGTAACCACTGTGTGTCAGGGGGCTGTTGTCGCAGAGGTGGCTCACCAACTGCCTGACAGCCCCAAATACCACGGTGGTTTACTCAAGTGTATGTCTGACACTGTTTAGCTGGCTAGTGACATCACCTACAGTAGATGTGACATTAAGTAGAGGGCTGTTTGGTTCACAACTCAACGTCCGATGGAACTCTAAGCTGCTTCGCCCAGGGTTCCACGGCCAGGGTCCCTCGGTGTTTTTTACCAGGTGTATCTAAGATGGTCAGGAAAAGCCCCCAACGGTGCCTCACTTCTCAATCCTCCAAACCAAGTCCCTCTAAAGTTCCCACGGCGAGGTCATTCGATAGAGCATGAAAGCTCTCATAGGCCCTGCCAAGCCTGGTCTCTCGCGAGTACCGTTTGACTTCACACTAAAACTCGTTATCATTCTCGTTACAACATTACAACCGTTATAGCTTATAGTCAACATAAACAGAAATACAATATGACTAATACAACAAGCTAAAGTACGAGTTGCCACGCCAAGCTATCTCGCTAAGTTGCCACGCTTGAGCTGCCACGCTTTCTTAATCGCAAACACTGTTGTTTATTGGAGAATTATCCATAATCTCAGGATTACCTTTAAGCCCCCTCTACAATTTCTATGTGGGACACTAAAATCATACCCACCTCATTTACACCCATTTTGCGTTAGCTTTCTCTCTCTACTAAAAGAGACAATACAAAAACCCAATAAATGAAAACTCACTTGCAAAATATTAATACTAAATTATATTCCAAAAATAAAACTAAGTAATACAATTTAATTAAAAAATCATATTTTGAAATTCCCAACAATATCTCATGTGCATTGTTATTTTACATACGAGGAAATGTCTTCAAGTTAACATCATTGTAAAAGTTCAATTGAAAGAACAAATAATAGCTCAATATGGTTGAGGATTATTGTCGGGAGTACAAAACCGTTATATATTTAGGGTAAAGTTCCATAAATCCCCTAAACTATTGCTGTGATTACAAATATCCTCCTAACTGAGTTATGAAAAGTTGCAAATATCACCTCACGTGTAGGGGTGTGCATGAGTCTGTGTGGTTCGGTTCCATAGTAAACGAGAACCAGAATTAATATAATTTGGTTCCATAGATAAACCAGTGCCAAAACTAATGTAGTTTGGTACCATAGATAAACCAGAACCAGAACAAATGTAGTTCGGTTCCACAATTTCCGAATCTATGCAGAGCTGGACCAACGAAACTTTAGTGGTTTTCGGGTTGGTTCAGCTCGGTTATCAGTTCCACCTATTTTTTCATTACTCACATTTACCTCAAATGATTTAACTAACATAAAATAGTGTCATGTTGTTTCAAAATGGTTAACAATGATATCAAGAACTAGTAAAGTGATCATTTTCAAAATTCAAAAAAGAAACTTGTAAAGTGTTCAAAACTAGTAAAGTGATCATTTTCAAAATTTAAAAAAGAAACTTGTAAGACATGGAGAAAGTATGATACAAACTTTAAACTAACGAGAATAGTTTCCGGAAAACAAAATATTAATCGTATGATATCAACACTTAAACACTTGAAATATAATTTTAACATGTCAAAACATAAAGGATGTAGAGTAAAAATGTTTTGTCAAAATAAATAAGATAGATACACATATAAGAATTAAATATCTATTTTTAAGTTTGGCTCCGCCATTGGTTTGGTTCGGATTGGGTCTCAGTTTGGTTTTCATTTTGTAATTTTTGGAACCAAAACCCTAAAACCAAATAATTGAAACCGGAACCAAACCCTAGGGGTGGCAATGGGTCGTGCCGTGTCGGTTTCGTATCGGGTCTAATCGGGTTCGTGTCAAAATCACCTCTACCCAAACCCGACCCGTTAAGCCTTTTGTGTGTACTGTGTCGTGTCTTATCGGGTTCGTGTCATGTTTGGATCGTGTTCAAGTCGTGCTTTAACGAGTCGTGTTGTGTATTTACATTAAAAGGCTAAACCCAAACCCAATTCGTTAAGTTGTCGGGTTTAACGGGTCCACCTGTTAAGCACCCGTATTCATTAAGGCTTCACTTAAACCCGCTAAAAAGTCGTGTGAGTCGTGTCGTGTTATCGGTTCATGTGACAATTTGCCACCCCTACCATATGTGGAGGGTTTGGTTTGTTTTGATTCATTGCTAGTGTTCAAACAGAAATGCATCATAGTAGCACTCATAATATTTTCATAATGATTAGTAAGTAGTAATTACGTGAAAAATAGAAGTGATGTTTATTGGTTTACATGAGTGAGAATTCCATGATTATTATGCATTGAGTAACAGCTCACCTGCTTGTGCTAAAATTGTAGGTAACCATTAATCCGCAAGGAAGAATATGGCTAGCCTCCAAGATATCAGTGTTGCAGCTGCAATTAATCTCCTCTCTGCAATTTTATTCCTCGTGGCCTTTGCAATATTAAGACTTCAACCAGTCAACGATAGAGTTTACTTCCCAAAATGGTATCTGAAGGGTATAAGAGCCAGCCCAACAAGTTCTGGAGCTTTCGTGAAGAAATTTGTCAATATGGATTTCAAAATGTACATGAGATTCTTGAATTGGATGCCTGCGGCATTAAGAATGCCAGAACCTGAGCTTATAGATCATGCAGGGCTTGATTCTGCTGTATACATTCGGATTTACCTTCTTGGGTGAGTTTTGAAGATGCATATATGGATGTGTTGGAATATACATAGATGAAAATTAAATTTGCATTTTTTTGTTTATTTATTAATGTTATATAAATCATCTCATTCCCGAACTCTTCACGCAGCTTGAAAATCTTTGCCCCTATAACTATACTTGCTTTTGCGGTGTTGGTGCCTGTCAATTGGACCGGGGAAACTTTAGAGCATCTTAATGATTTAACATTCAGTGACATTGACAAGCTTTCAATATCCAATGTTCCACCTGGATCAAATAGGTGAGAATGTCTATTTTTTTAATTATTAAATGTGATACTTCTTGCCTTTCTTTATCCATGATATTCCAATTATCATCAGTATAGAAATCCAATAATATTCATCATCTTCTAGTAGGTTTTTGTCTTTGCATACGTAGTATTGATATCAAGCCACAATCATGTTTATTGAAGATTAAGTAGCATCTGCATGTCTTGAAACACGAGTCTCAATTATAAACATTGTGTCGTTACCTTAGGAGCCACTTCTGCCTCTAATTACAATGTCATTATTGTCTTTAGTTATTTTATACAAGTTTAATTTAGATAATTGTGCTAGTCCATACTTGTCACTAAGAACAAACTTTTTGTGTGTGTTTTTCCGTACAGATTTTGGGCACATATAGTAATGGCATATATCTTCTCGTTTTGGACATGCTATGTATTGTACAAGGAATACAAGATTGTAACTACTATGAGACTGCGATTTCTAGCTTCTGAAAAGCGTCGTCCAGATCAATACACCGTGAGTTTATTAACAATCCTACCAGTTTAAGTATCTTCAGTGCATGTGTTTCTAAAAGGTGGCCAAAACTTGAATCTGCCACAATTGACAGGGTTCAACAAATGATCCATATTTCATGCACATTTAGTAAAATTGGTCTCTCAGTTAGAGAGCTCCTAATGTCCTAAATAGTCAACTCTATAAATATTCTTCATTGTTGAAATGGGATATTTCAGGTTGTATTCTTGTAAGCTATCACTATAGCTGTAAAGATAACCAACATTGTATAGGATCAAATCTTTCTAGTTAGTTTTCAGCTTCCACGTTTATCAGGGTTTGTAGTTATTTTTAGGCTGCAAATCACCGTCCTTAACTGGTACGTAGGCATATTTGTGGATGCAATATATTTTTTTCAGCTACCGCAGTTTAAGTATCTTCAGTGCATCTGTTTCTAAAAGGTGACCAAATCTTGTGTCTGCCACAATTTTCAGGGTTCAACAAATGATCCATATTTCACGCACATTTTGTAAAATTGTTCTCTCAGTTAGAGAGCTTTTAATGTCCTAAAAAGTCAACTCTATAAATATTCTTCATCGTTGAAATGGGATATTTCAGGTTGTATTCTTGTAAGCTATCACTGTGTAAAGATAACCAGCATTGTATAAGATATAATCTTTCCAGTTAGTTTTGAGCTTCCACTTTTATCAGGGTTTCTAGTTATTTTTTAGGCTGCAAATCACCATCCTTAACTGGTACGTAGGCATATTTGTGGATGCAATATGTATTTTTCAGCTACTGAACAGTCCTAAAACATCATATTTATTCATTTAAATAAGTTCTTCATACTACTTTCTACTTGTTAGCTGCTCTGTTTTAATTGTCATGGATTATTCATCCACTAAAATTTGAGAATGGTTTGCTGTCTCACTCCCCCCTCAATAAATATATTACTTACATACATACATACATACATATATATAGGGAGAGGATCACAAGTGGACCTAAAAAGTGAACTTTTTAATGGACCTTAACAAAAAAACACTAAACCCATTAATTTTAATTCCTATGGTGTAATTGGTCCGTGTCAGGGGCAACGGACACGCGCTTGACACAAGACCCCCTTACCCACCCCCCCCACCCCCCCCCCACCCCCAAAAAAAAAGAATGCCATCCTCAAAAACCTCTCTCTCTCCAAAAACAACCCACCTCTTGCTGAAAACCCACCACACCTCCAAACCCATATCAACGACCCAACAGCAAACCAACAATGAAATACCGGAGCAGCCGCTCCGGCCAAACACGCACCACCCATCTACGCCGGAACCACCATGGCTGCCATACCAGGCCGGAAAACTCAACAACCTGCCATGGCCACTAACCACAACTCCGACCGCCATATCTGTACCTCCGGCCTGTTCAAACTAGCGACCTTAATACTCCGGACAGAAGACCCCATTCCGGAGTTGTGTCAACCACCTGCTGGTGGTTGTATGGCCGTGGGTTAGAAAGCAGTGATGGCCGGAGATGATTGAGAGTTGAAATGGGTCGGGGTAGCCATGGAGATCCGGTGGTTTGGGTGTTGGGTCGAGCAGGGTCTGCCCGGGGTTGAAATCGGAGCAGCGGGTGTGAGTCAATGGGGTAGGAGGTAAGGGTGTCTCAGGTCACACGCGTGTCCGTTGCCGCTAGCGCGGACCAATTATACCGTAGGAATTAAAATTAATAGGTTGTTAGGTGTTTTTTTGGTACGGTCCATTAAAAAGTTCACTTTTTAGGTCCACTTATGATCCTCTCCCTATATATATATATATGCCCGAGCAACTTTCGTGTAGCCTTAGTTTTTGAACCATTTTGTGTGTGGAGAAATGGTTGGGGGCATATCTCAATTACCCAATTAAAATTTGTTATTGAGATGGTGGTACCATTTTCTTTTAATTCATTTTATAGGCATACAAATGACCCATGTTTATGTGACAAATAGTTTACCAAAAAAATTCAAACAAAATTGAATCTTGTTAGGTTAAAGTGACGAATCAAAATGTGGAAAAAATAAATCAATGCATCAACACAAAGTCCTTTAAGGAAAATCATTAACGGGAAAAATCGTGTGTCTGATGAGCAACAAACAGATCATGGTAGAGATTTACACTAAGGAAGCTGCGACTTACAGTCCTTGGCACAACTTTCAGGACCCACTCTTTCAGAATGCTCGGTATCAGCGATGCGCTTCCTTCAGTTGTCTTTGAATCAACCTCAAACCGAGATCTTCTATAAGTTGAAGATAAAACTTGCTCCAAATAAATGGAACCAAGAGAAGCCACTAAGATGTAATTCAACTTCTAGGATGGCCTGACGGTTTATGGAAGTAATAGAAGTGTTTTGCCTTTACTCAAAAACTCACAAAAATATTTTTGAGATATCAAAGAGTTAAATGATCTCAAGAACAAAATTTGAAAAATATTTGTACAAGTCTTCGAGAAGAGGTAAAAAGACTTCAAATAACTTTAAACTCAAAATAATGTAAAGATATCTCAAGGACACTCAAAGGAGGTTTTTCTCTGAAAATCTGAATGTAAAAGCTTGAGGCAAAAGAATAATGATATGGGTACCAAAACCTCCCCCAAAAGTGATGTGGATTCCACTTATTCTCTCACTTACCTATTAGGTGTTGCCTTGTGGTATGGGTCCCGCCAGGGCGCAAAAACTTATTGCTTTTGGGGGAGGTTTTAGGAGACTTATTTGGGATTCATAGCAGGACTCGAGGCAAAAACTCTGGGAAAAACTTTAAAGCTGAAAATAAGACTCCATTAGCTTTATAATCAAGAAGATATGGAGTGCAGAGTCATTTCAAGGGTATAAGGCTATTGGGAGCTCGAACCTAGGCAACCCATCCATTAAGAAATCTGCAAATTTTGTTTACACAACTCCCTATGCAAAAGATCTTAAATCCCACAATCTAGGGGATACTCGTTACTTGTTTGCGAGCAGTCCTATGGAGAGAGCTCTCCATTTGCTGGTAGTGAACGATGGCTAGTACCCGAAGCAAGCAGAGAATATGAGAATAAAACTAAAGGCCGACCAACCTGTCTATTTGCGCCCAAAGAATTTATGATTCACAGGAACAAATTTCAAGTTCACTCGAATATCAAGTTTTATGGAGAGAGCTCTCCATTCTCTGGTAGTGAACGACAGCTAGTACCCGAAGCAAGCAGAGAATATGAGAATAAAACTAAAGGCAGACCAACCTGTCTGTTTGCGCCCAACGAATTTATGATTCGCAGGAACAAATATCAAGTTTTCTGGAAGTGAACCAATGGTGAGAAGATTGAAAGTTTGACAGTTAATAATTTCATGAGCGGCGAAATTACATTTCACAACAGCGAAATGGCCAAATGTAGTCAAAGGAACTTATAGCCAAACCAAGTCTTCTAAATACACAACATGCACCGTATTTTATATAGTTTTTCGTAGGAAACACACATGGAATATATATATATGGAAAATCTCTAACACGTACACAAGATTAACAAATTTTCCAATTCAAGAAAATTTCATTTTAGTTATATTATTAAACCAAGGTGTACTATGTCCTCCAAGTCCTTTACCTTCATCCTAAAGATGGCATTTCTCATTGGTTAAATCATAAGGTAGATTTGGACGAGGCCCGGCTTGAAATTATGATCATACAGCTTTCCGGATTAACTTAGACTAGGACTCAATGGAACTTAGAAAATTTAAACAAACAATATACATATACATATAGTCATCACAGATTGAATTCTAGACCACATGGGCTATTAGAAGTTTGCTAAGAGCATCTCCACCACAACTATAATTTGGAAAGGAAAAGGTGCAACATAGGAACCATAGACCAAGACAAAAAACAGCTCCCCATTTCAACCATGTTTAATGACTATGAAGATGGTATGGCAAGAATGAGGGAGACATTGTGAGCGCTTCTTTACATGTAAAGCATCTCTTAAATGGATGTTTTGTTTACCTAGTAGCAATACAAAGCCTTATACGCTCCATGATTTGGGCAGTTAAATACATAACAATGAATATATATAACCTATATATCATGGGATTCCACCTTGATAACTATAATAGGTTCACGTGTTTGTCCCAGCCATATTGGAGAGTCTGGTTACACGTGAGGTAGTGTGTTAAATACATACAACTTCAGCTCTACTGTCTTGGTTTGTAACAGTTAGTGGTTAGAAGTACTAATAGATAACTCTGGCTGTTAATTTGGATATGTTTGGAAATCCAGAGGCTATATGCTCACCATTTTTACCATTTGTGGTTATCTATGCTTGTGTGCCCTTGATTTAAGACAGACTCTCTCGTAATTCTAGCTTTTACCTATTTCACTTCCTCTTGCAGGTTCTTGTGAGAAATGTTCCACCAGACGCTGATGAATCAGTTAGCGAGCACATTGAACATTTCTTTTGTGTAAATCATCCCGATCATTATCTTACACACCAGGTTTGCATCTTTGTCGAGTAACTGCTCTTAAGATAGCGTTGAATATAGAATCTTCTGCAGAAAAGTAGGAGAAACAGGTTCACTATATCTTTTACCAGTGGACTGAAGTTTTTAAATATTTAAGCTTTTTTATATGTGTAATTCCAAATTCATATTATTACCATAGCTTTATGATTCTGAACGTATAGGTTGTATACAATGCAAATAAGCTAGCAGAATTGGTGGAAACAAAGAAGAGTATGCAAAATTGGCTTATCTACTACCGGAACAAATATGAAAGAAACCCTAAGAAAAGGCCAACTACTAAGGTATTTATCTTCACACAATTACACCTTCAATTTTAATTTTTTGTATTTGTATAACTTCCTCACTAGGTACGAGTCGAGTCTCGTTTCATGCCGTCAACTGACATATGATTCAGAACTCATTTCATCCTCTGTTGATTATTTATGTATAGACAGGTTTTTGGGGCCTTTGGGGAACAACTGTTGACGCGATTGACTACTATAATGCTGAGATTGAGAAGTTGAATGAAGAAGTAAGTTTTCATAATTAGAAGTTATCCTTTGCTTTGTCATTTATCATATCACCCACAAATAATTTGTGCCTTGGGGCCTCATCTTGCCTCTAAGGTTCCGTTTGATTTGGGTGGAATATTTTTAACCTAAAGTGATGAATATTTTTCACCTAATCAGAGTAGTTTTGTTCGCTCATTTGCCCAAAATCACATAATATAGCGTGTACTTATTTACAGTTTTATACTATCAAAATTCTTAATCCCGTATAGGTAAAAATAGTTTTCACCATTTTACATTTCACCCATGTGAAAAATATTTTAAATAGAACTAACTAGGGTCTGAATATGCATTCACGTCTTGTTCTAACTCAAGGTTGCTTGTGGCCTGGGTTTATTGTTTTTATCACTCAATGCTATTCCAGTTGGTTCATATTGTTTCCTAATTTCTTTCTCCAACCATGCCCCATTCCTTTTTTCGTATTTTGGACAAAATTAATCATTTGCTGCTGTAGTATACCTTGTACCTTTAACATCATTAATGTGTTTTCATAGTTTATATACAAAGACATTTACGGAAAAAAATAGAGTACTTGAAGCAGTATCGGTAATTACAAATACGAAGTACAATAGTTTAGCTCAAATTCAAAAAGAGTAACAGAGACATGCCAAACCTTACTACAGTAAGCGGATGGAAAAGATAGGGACGTGCTACATCTTCAAGTCTTTATTGAGATGGAATGAATTTATCTACCTTCATATTAAAATTAGAGATGGAATTTGAAATAAATTACGTTTATTGTTTATATATTTATCTTTATAAACCATGATTCAATGCAAGAAACTGCTAAAGATAGATTATAATGGAAAACATGTTTTATGCTACTCGCCTCCATATAACTAGAACCTGAATGCTTACACTACATGCTTAGTGAGAAACAGTTGAGTTGCGAAAAGACATGAGGTTCAGAAACTTTAATGAGAGAGATTTGTCATAGGTGTCTCGTAAGAGTGAGACATATTTTTTAAAACATTAAAAGTTAATTATGTTTGAGCAGCTCAATAAACAATTTTTTCCTGAGTGGTGGAATTGCAACTCCACAAATGGCTATAGGCACTCTAAAATGATACATTGTTTTGCACCTATAATATTGATTATTTATAACCATTGTGGGAGAGCAAATAGCATCACCCAATTTTTTAATTGGCTGTAATGATCTTGGAGGTTACTCTTGGCCAGTAAATGTGAATGAGGACAAACGTGCTTTGTTTTTACAACAACTATCTTATGAGAAAAGTTGACAAAGTGGGTAACAAAAGGCATTTTTAGTATGTACCGAAAAGTTACTTTCGTTGGTTAACATGGGGATAATTTAAAGCCAGACCTTGCTGTAGTATGGTTAAACCCAGCTTATAAAAAATATATTTGTTTAATCAACGCAAAGACATATCTTATGGAGGTTTCACTTATGAATGGTTATGCTATTTTGATTTAGGAAGCCGCAGAGAGAGAAAGGGTTATAAGCGATCCTAAAGCCATAATGCCCGCAGCGTTTGTTTCATTCAAATCGCGATGGGGCGCGGCTGTTTGTGCTCAAACTCAGCAATCAAATAATCCTACCATTTGGTTAACAGAATGGGCACCAGAACCACGTGATGTTTATTGGGATAATCTGGCAATACCATATGTTAAACTCGCTGTCCGAAGACTGCTCATGGCTGTTGCTTTATTTTTTCTTACATTCTTTTTTATGATCCCTATAGCAATTGTTCAATCAATAGCTAACATTGAGGGAATTGAGAAGGTTCTGCCTTTCTTGAAGCCACTAATTGAAGCGTAAGTTCAGGAATTTTGGATTATATGAATGAAAAACATTTGGAATTTACAAATATTGTGTTTATGTATATCATGGACTTGTTATCAGTAACACTACTGTTCTATTTCCCCTATTCCATGCTAAGTTTCACAACTAGAATTTTTCGGTGTCTAAAGTTGCTATACAACCAAAAAGAAGAAATCATTTGAATATAACAGGACTAGGGAAGTGTTGCTACATGTTTAAAACTTTCTCCTTGTTAGTAATGCAAAATTTGAGACACCCCTTGTTTCCATAATCATTTGAGTTACCTCCTTATTACAGAGAGGTATATAAAAAATATCTCATTGTTAACAGTTAAGTGCAAATGAATTTTCAATAATCATTTGGACTTACGCATGGAGGTTGGTCACGTGATTAGGAAAACAGGGGACTTTTGCATCATTGGCGAATGAGTAAGTGAAAAAACATACTTGACTGAAACCTTATCTATATACCTTGCAAGACTCGTGTCATAAGGTTTATTTTATCTTTTCTTGATGTCTCATCAATTTTAGTTATCGAATTTTTTGTGGGGTTGGGTATGGATCAACATTAAAGATTTCGGAATGTTGGAATTTGGTGTTGCAGAAAAGGTGTCAAGTCTGTCATTCAAGGTTTTCTTCCGGGGATTGCACTGAAGTTATTCCTTATTCTTCTTCCAACACTCCTAATGTTTATGTCTAAAATAGAAGGCTTTACATCACTCTCACATTTGGAGAAAAGATCGGCAGGAAAGTATCATTTGTTTTTGCTCGTTAATGTGTTTCTTGGGAGCATTATTACAGGAACAGCTTTTCAGCAACTCCACGAGTTTATGAACTCATCTCCAACAGAGTATGTTCCTTTTTGCTCCTCCAAGGATGAACTTAAATATTAATTATATGTTACAATCTGAGATAAAGACCGTGTTATAGATTTCTTGTCGTGTACATGTTAAACTCGGATGGAGATCATAGATAATTGCAATTAGCAAGAAACTTCTTAAATCTCATTCTTCATTCACAATTTCAATGGGAATAAATATGTTTTATTGTAAAGGGTGTGTTTAATTGGCATTACTTCTTTTTTCCCCATATTACTTCCTTTTACTTTCATTTTTTCAAACTTCTATGGTGTTCAATTTCCAATTGAAAACAATAGTCTTAAATGTGCTCATCTTTTAACTTAATTTCTATATAAAACTTTTCGTATCCACCCCAAATAATTGGATTCCACGGAAAACCAAAAAAGTAAGAGAACATCTCATTAAGCAACTCATTAGTCTTTTCATGCTTCTCTGAATTTCCCATAAACATGATCATTTTACAATCTTTTTTCAACTTTGTAATCAAACGCATCCTAAACTTACATGTTATTATGTTGAATGTTTGGTAGTTTTATATATTTTTGACAATTTTGCCCTCCTTGCAGGATTCCAAAAACTATTGGTGTGTCTATCCCAATGAAAGCCACTTTCTTTATTACTTATATCATGGTTGATGGCTGGGCCGGCATTGCTGCAGAGATATTTAGATTGGTTCCATTAGTTATGTTCCATCTAAAGAATACATTCTTGGTAAAGACCGACCGGGACAGGGAGCAGGCAATGGATCCTGGTTCTTTGACTTTTGCTACTTCAGAGCCTCGCATACAGTTATACTTCTTGTTGGGACTTGTATACTCAACTATCACACCTATACTCCTTCCTTTCATCATTGTCTTTTTTGCCTTTGCCTATATGGTTTTTCGTCATCAGGTATGTTTTACCTCTTACCTCCGCCTGTCCCATTTATTTGTTTGTCTAGTTACTCTTCAGCAACGATATTTAAAGTACTATTGATAAGTTATAAACAAACAGCTTAAATGTTTTTATGCGTTTTGCTAAAAAAAGTGATATACATGTGCTTATTGATCCATACGTATACAACTTTTGAATGCGTGTTTAGATAGGTTGTTTCTATTTGTATATAATTATATATTATATATAAACAAGTTATGCTCCCACTTTAGCAGTGTATGAGAGAGAGAGGTAGATGTAGGCAAGCCTTACCCTCAATTTTTTAGACTGCTTTAAGACTTGAACCTGCAACATATGGCTTTAGGCGGGCACTTTCCATCTCACCAAGTGAGATGTGAAATTTTTCGTTTATGGAAGGTGGATATTTGAAGAACCTTTGTCGTATCCCAAGAAGGGCTTGAGATTTACTCTGAATAAACTTTTGCACTTTATTTTCCCTCCCCAAAATATAACAATCATTCTCCCACTTTAATGTAATCTTCCAGATGTAAATGCGATTGTGTTTTTTATTTCAACTGAAAATCATATGGGCTCGTTCGTTGTTGTTATTGTTGTTTTTGTGTAGACAACTTCTTGTATCAACCATACCAGCGAAAAATCGCAAACAGTTCAAAGTCAATGAAAGGCTTGAACAATTTAAACATACAATGGAATAAAAGTTTGAGCAAATGATTCCAGCTCAATCAATAACTCATCGACCCAACCAAACATGGAGAAGCCTCGCACCACCTCAGATCTTCCCATATAGTTGTGTCATCCCTCAAAGGTTGACAGTCCAGCTCAAGTCACATCAGGAAGCAAAGATGAATAGGGCTGATAGTTCCAAAGCGGGTTGATCCCTACCACTAGATTGAGAGTTGCTATGTTCAATCTTGCTACTGGAGGTCCTAATGGAGGCTCGTCGGAACATCTTACATCAGTTCTGGAGATCAATGAAGGCATGGGAGACCTTGCGGTGGTCACTGATCAGCCAAAGATAAAACTGATGAAGCCTTGGGGGCTCAACTTGAAGGGAAGAAGATGGTGGGTCTACATTCTCCACACATTCCTGACCCACATGATACATGTTCAAGTTGGAGGGGCACCATGGGTTGTAAAGAGTGTTGTGGGATGCAACACTCCTCTTTAAATCATGTAAACTCATAGGCGAGTTGCTGAGCTTGATTGCCATAAAAGGTGTGACCTCCTCTCACTTAGTCACCCTGTCGTTTCCTGTTGAGATAGCGCACTCTATACCGTCTACATCAGACTTTGATATAAACAACAAAGACCAACCAACTATCACTACACAATCAAGGTCTCTTTAAGATCTTCAATTTAGTAAATGAGGAATTTTTACATAAATATATATAGGTAAGTCCAGCAAAGACATAAAGGGGAAAAATGATTTGAGGACGAAATATAATATTATGGGGTACCATTACCAACAAGGAAAAGACGATAAATTAATCTTATATCTTATTTACATCACTCTCCCCTCCTTATAAGAGCTGCATCACAAGCACAAAGGGGACTTCACTCTGTTGCAAGTAAAGATTCACCACCGAGTCACCAGAGTATCATGCTAGACTTCTTCCAGAGAGGGCACCTCGGGTCTCAATTCCATTGACGCTGCATGGGTTTTTTCTTCAGTTACTTTACTGCCCGGTGATCGAAAGAGCCACAGTAAAGCACTTGTACGTTGTATGGGTAGTCTAAGTGGTCGGTAATCGTGATGAATGGAGCTCCCTATCCAGTGCTCTCTTGATGGAAATACTTTTCTACCCTGAAGGCATACTCAATCGCCTTCCTCAAAGTGGGTATATCCCACAGGCCTAACCAATTGTGAATAAAGAGTAGGCGTACCTCTCAACACGCAACTCCTCACACTCAAGCAGCCCGACCCAAGTACACGAGATAAAACTACTCCGAATACTCCGTCACATTAATCAAACCCTACCGGAGACCTGAACTCTAACAAAAGTACGCTAAGGTAAGAAAGCACTATTCATATGATTCTTGATCTTTGGCGAAGACTAATAGGCAATGTTTAAAAAGGCGAAAGGCGAGATGAGGCATAAGTCTCGAGGCAGTTGAGGGGTAAAGCCTCACCGAAAGAAAAAAAAAAGTTCAAAAAAATATTAAAAATTACTAATAAAATTATAAAAATAAAATAACAAAGAAATATAAAAAAAATATCTTTGAGGACTTTCTCACATAGTTTGACATTTTTTTACTCTCCCATTTTTTTATTCTCCCAAGATGACTTCTAAAAAAAAAGTAATTTGACAAAATCAATTTTAATATATTGGTTATTTTACAATATGGCAATAATTTAATCAATGCAAAATCAAATTGACATAATTATTTTTTTAGTTTCATTCTCATTGGATATTTTATAATATGACTATAAATTAATCAATGCAAAATCAAATTAATAAAATCTTTTTTTTTAGTTTCATTTAAATATTGGTAATTTTATAACATGACAATAAATTAATCAATGCAAAATCAAATTGATATACATATTCATTTAAATATTAGTTTCATATACATATTTGTAATGCTAACTTTAACCTAAAAAAACAGCAACTTTATTCAAAAACAGTGAATTAAAAAACAACAATTTTATTAACAAAAAATAAAATCAAACAAATCTGTCAGCAACCTTGGTCGGAATTAAAAAAAAAAGTTTTTACAAAAATAAAAAGGTTTCTACCTAGGGCCGAAACAAAAAAAAACTAAAAAAACAAAGTTTTTATACCAAATAAAGGCCGTAGAAGTTAAAACATTAGAAATAAAAGTCGGAGTTCTTACCTAGGGTTGGAACGAGGGCCGAAATGGGGGAAAGAAGAGAACCGAAGGTCGGAATGGAGAAACGAAGGCCGGAATCTACTTTCGGAGCAGAGAAGAGAAGGTATATTTACCTAGGACTTATTTTTTACGCCCAGTAAAAGAGACGTACGCCTCACAACCTTGAGGCGCACAACCTCAACCACCAAAGGCGTAAGCCTCACTTTCCACCCTCGAGGCTTAAGCCTCGAAGCTTTTTTTCCCCGCCTCGCCTCGAGGCGTACGCCTCATTTGCCTTTTTAAACATTACTAATAGGTTGACTCCCCTTCCTTTCTCTGCTTGGTCCCGGATCCGCTCATTGTTGTTGTTGCATAAGTAACTTCTTGTATAAACCTCGCTTCCAAAGTCAATGCAGGGTTCGAATAATTTACACAGAGAATGGAAGAAAAAAATGGAGAAAATGATGAATTCTTACCTGACTAAGTCCATTTATGCCACGGCTCGATCACCCCCAGCCCAAACAAGTGGGTTCGTTGACCCGACCAACACTGGAGAACCCTCACACCACCTCGAATCTTCCTAAAGTGACATCAACCCTTAAAGGTTGGCTCTCCATCTCGAGTTTCACTATGAAGTAAAGATAAACGGGCCCGATGGTTCCAACGAGGGCTGGCAACTAATCCTTGCCATTGGATTGAGGGTCTTTATGTTCAATCACTCTATTGGAAGCCCTAGCAGAGGCTTCATTAGAACATCTTGCATTAGCCATGGCCTGTCAATGGACCCGATTTTATCCGAATCCAAATTCGAATCCGATCCATTTAAGCGGATATGGATCATCCCTAAAATCCGATTATCTGATTACCAAGTTATTCGATTACCCGTTTATTAAATGGAGCAGATTTGGATTCATATACTCCGGTCCGTTAATAATCCGATCTGATTAATATTTTTAATTAATATATATTGTATTTAATAATATTTTAAATATATATTATAATAGTTATAATATTATATAAAAAAATCTCCCTCGTATAAAAGGAAAAAGACGTACTCCTCTTCAAAATAAATTTATGAAATAAGAGTTGACAATTAAAATGTTGCAAATCAAGTGGTCAAAAGTATAATTTTTGACATATCATTATCTGTTTTATTAATGGAAATTATTATAAAAATAAATAAAAAATAAAACTAAACGGATAGGATGAACGAATTTTTAACAAATCGGATTCGGATTCCTAGCAGATAATCCATCGGATAATCGGATCGGATCCGAATCCGATCTGTTTACAGGTCTGCCATTGGGCCTGATGAAGGCAGAGGAGCCATGAAGTGTCCGTTGATGAGCCAACGAGCCTCCACTAAGACCTCCAATAGCAGGATTGAACATGGAGGCTCGTTGGAACATCCTGCATTAGCCATAGGGCCAATGATAGAAGAGGAGTCATGCCCATGCAGTGGTTGTTGATGAGCCGATGATGGAGCCTTCGGCTCAGCTTCAATGGAAGAACTCTGATTCACCACATATTCTTAACCCGCATGATAATATGATATGGGTTCAAGTTGCAGGGTGTCATAAGGGTGGAAAGTGTTATGGGATGCAACACTCCTATGTAAAGCATGTAAACTTATAGGCGAGTTACTGGTATTCAACTTCCTAAAAGGTGTGACCTTCCCTCACTGGGCACTATATGGTTTTCAGTTGAGATGGCACACCGGTCCCACTTGCATCAAGAACTATGTAAACTTATGGGTGTCTCATTGGACTTGAACGCCATCAAAGGTGTGGCATCCCCTCATTGTCACCTTATGGTTTTCGATCTAGTTGCTAGGTAACTTCTTGTATAAACCATGCTACCTAAAAATAGCGAACAATTTGAAGTGTTCAAGTGTTGAGAAGATGTACCCAATTTCGTTTACAACCGTGCCATCGGCTAATACATGTATATAAACACTTACAAAATGTGTGCATAGATATACACACATACATGCTTATATATGTGTATAGATGTGGTTATGATTGGGTGATGGATCCTTAAAAAATATTAAACAGGTTGACAATTTTTATAATATTATAATGAAAAAAATATACCAAAATGACTTTATAACAAAATAGAAGAAAAAATGTACTTTTAAAAAAGAGAGCATTACTAACCGTATCTTATTTTATTTTCCTTCTGTTTACTTCTTAATCAATCAGCCATCCAAGGTAACCTCCTTCAGATTATGCACTGCAAATTGCAAGAATTTAGACATAGGTTCAATATAAAGAGGTCATACCAAGTGCACAAGGCTCCTTGTTTAGTTGGAATTGTATATAGCATTTAGATTGAAGAGCCATTAAAAACATTATAAAAATAAATAGATAAATCAAGTTTCAAGAGAAGAATGCTTTTGCACTCTCTTCTGCTTTTATTTTAAAATCTTTTTTCTTTTTTTGTATATAAATCAGTTTAAAAAAATGCAACTTTGTATGGGCCTATAACTATGTTTTCAGAAGTTCTTTCTGCTTTCAAAGCTTTTACAAGTTCTGGTGTCGCACCACTTCAACCATCACCACCAAAATTTGAATAATTCCTGGTCAATTAGTTTGATCAAATAGGTAGAGATGGAATTGGATTTTCGTATTCATTATACTATAATCCATTAGGCTCCTTAATGCCAAGCATCAGTTGAAATTTCATGATGCAATGCATATATTTGTATTATTTAACTCATTATAATTAAACAAGTGTCTCAATTATGAAATTGCTTCTTTTTTTCAAGATTATCAATGTATATGATCAGAAGTATGAGAGTGGGGCAAGATTTTGGCCAGCTGTGCAACGACGTATAATTATTGGATTAGTGATATCACAATTTCTGTTGATGGGATTGTTGAGCACTAAAAAGGCATCCCAATCAACACCGTTCCTGGTTGCACTCCCTGTTTTAACCATCTGGTTCCATCTATTTTGTAAGGGGCGCTTTGAATCAGCATTTGTAAAATTTCCATTACAGGTTAGTTTTTTCATGTTTTTTTTTTGTAAATTTTGCTAGACATTATGCATACAAATAGATGCTGACAATACTTATGCATCAATACTTTTTAAGTCCTCGATATGAGAATGGAGAGACATTCAAATGCAGATGGAGACACCACCAAATGGGTCCAAAAGAAAAGAGAGAAAACAAGCACAAATCTAAAAATTATATTACCAACCAAAGAAATACATTTCACATTACATCATCACTTATCTATACTATTATGAATCCTACACTAACTAGGGAAACTTAAAAACTCTAAAATACACTTTAACTATTCTAATATCTACTAAAGAGAACTAACCCCTACTCTACATCAAAGAAGTACATTTCACATATAACAATACAAAACATTTAAACCCACTCTACATCATTCTCCCCTTCGCTGAAAAGGTTCGTCCTCGAACTTTGGGGGTTGGAGGCGAGTGCAAAAATGCCCAAAATATGTAGACGGGTAGAAGAAAATTTGAAGGTTCCAAAATTAATTTTCCAAAAATTCCTCCAAAATTGGGCCATATCAAAAAAGAAAAATTAACTTCAGAATGATAGCAAAAAATTGACAGATTTAGTTCAGAAAGTAAATTTAAGCTGAGGGTTAATTTGCAAATATGCCAGCCTCAGAATAAGTCTAAAATAAAGCAAGATCATAGTAGATATGGCGAGAAGTATCAGTATCCAACCACCACCGTTCAACCCCGCTAACCATATTGATTTAAAAAATCATAGCACATAAATCCTCTTCAGTTATATTCATCTGAAGCGCTGTAATATTCATCTGAAGAGCTGAGATTTGCAGGCCATATGTCTAGGCTTGTTACACTTAAAGTAGAGAAACTGCCCAATATTACTAGTCTGTTCATCTCCAGTAGGGTGGTACTTATTGTGATTCTTATTCGGTTTAAATTTTGATTGTGATTTTTTTTCTTCTAATTTTTCATATTTCTCTCATTTGGTTTCAAAATAACTGGAGTGCAGTTCTTGTTATAATTCTTGTTGTTTGACACAACAAGAACATCATCCTTATAATCTTGTTTTTGCGCTTCCTCCTTAATTCTCAAACGTGTGATTAAGCTACCAAATGAAAATTCTTTCGATTTATGCCTTAAAATATTTTTAAAATCTTTCCAACCGGAAAGTAATTTGTTAATAATAATAGCAACCTGGAATTGGTCATTTAACTCCATACCCTCAGAAATAATTTCGTGTGCAATTTTTTGTAAATTATGAGTTTGAGCAAATACAAATTTGTCATCCGTCATTTGAAATTTTAAAAAACGGCCGACTCCATATTTTTTTGTACCTGCCTTCTCTGTATCGTATTTTTTCGATAAAGCGTCCCAAATATAATAATCGTAAAGGTCATCACTTAGGCCATTCAAAATATAATTTTTGCAAAGAAAATCATTTTCATCCAAAGTACGTATAGCGTTGTTTTCATTGGCAGTAGAGAGTCAAACATAACAGGTTTGTCTAATTAAAATTCGATTTTATTTTCTTAGTAGTAAGGTAAAATGACAATTTTTGTCTCCATCGGTTAAAATACAAACCTTGGAATTTTAAAGGCATGTTAAGAGTCGCAGAGATATTTTCGTTATCCATAGCAGAATGAGACACCTTAAAATTGTTGTTACTGAAATTAAAAGAGGAACGAAATTACTCAATGCGAAATCCAATGTAAAAAAATAAGGTGGTTGAGTCGCGGACTAAGTCGCTCTCATTAAGGTATTTCCCGGCTTTGCCCAAAACTGTATTGCAGTTCAAATAACCCCTCCATCACCCCCAGGATAAAACAACCTCCGTAATATATGATTTCGAATTATCGTAGCACAGTGAACAAGTCGTGATACTAATCACCCATTCGAAATTAATTGTCCGATATCACAGTATAATATTTAAGGGAACAAATATTGTATTGTGATATATTACATTAATTACCCCGAGGATTCAAAATCGCTTTCCCAATGATGTTGGACTTTGTGTGATTGGGTTGTGAGCAACTTTCATTTTTCAAGTCAAGACATGTTTCATTTTTCAAGTCTTGACTTGTGGGTCTCTATGTCATATTTTGTCTCCTCTTGTTTTTAAAACTTTACACACTCAAAACTATTTGAAAAACCTTTTGGTTCCAACAACATGAAACTTGTAGATATAGTAAGTTATGCATGTATACATGATTATGTAATAATGCATCCATTCAAGGTATAATAGACTCACTGAACACATTAAAGTGATTCATGTCAAGCTCCTGTTTCAAGATATATTACACATTGGGAACATTTCTATTTGATTTGCAGCATAGTCACCATGCTCATTTAAGATAAAATCTAATGCTTCATTTGTGAATTTATAAAAAAAAATTGTGTTAATATCATTATTTTATGATATATGTCATGAGATGATTAACTTTTGCGGGAACCTTAGAATATCAAAAAGTACAGAGGGGAACCTGATCCAAACATAGCACCATGGTTTTGTATATTGAGTTTACGAGGATGAATGATCCTTTTGATTTACTTGCTCACAGGATGCAATGGTGAAGGATACATTAGAACGCGCAACAGAACCGAACCTAAACTTGAAAGCCTACATCCAGGATGCTTACGTGCACCCGGTATTCAAGGGTGGTGAATTTGAGAGACCACCATCAATTGATGAAGAAGAAAACAACCCACTTGTTGAAACTAAGAGGAATTCTCGCAGGGGTAGTAAATATGGTAGTTCTAATGATGGCAGTCCCACATTGGGTTCACTCAGAATGAATTGATTCTTATATTTCCTTGTACTACCGAACTCATCATTTTTATCAGAATGTCAATATTAGCCTAAGAATGCTATTTATTTGTCCATAGACGATTGATATAAAGTATAAATTTGGGGGGCATTTATACTTATTAGGTCTCTCTCAAGCAATTTTATTACTTTAAAATCGGGATAATATTTTTTTAAACACCTTAAGTCCCTCAAAACTCATTTACTTAATACTTTTTTAAGAGTCCGCGGTAGTAGCACTCTTCCCCTCCCCCCCCCCCCCCCCCAACCCACATCAAACACCCCACTTTCCGGCGACCACTGACGAAGCTTTGGCAGGCCTTGTCGGAGCTCCGGTAAGGTCTCTGGAGCTCTGGCGAGGTGCTGTCGGAGCCCCAACAATGGGGTGGGGGTGGGTGCTGCTAGCGTGGACTTTTACAAATAAAATAGTATTGTAAAATTGCTTGTGAGGGACCTAAGTGTACTTATCTCTAAATTTTTATACATGCGCGTAACTAGAAGAGAACTAAATGCCCAAGACAGGCAATATTTAAGAAAATTTTTGACCTCTGGTGCATGTTGTGGCCATCCCAAAGCCTGGTGTTCCTCGCGCGGCGTCCATGAAAGGTGGTCGCTCTTGGGGTCCCGCGGCGACAGGGACGGAGGTGAGTGGGGGCTTGAGCCCCCGCGTTTTTTTTTTATTTAAATAGTTGCAAGTATAGAATTTTTTAGGGGTAAAAGTTGATTTTTTATAAAACTTGTGGGGTAAAAAAATAAATACCTTAACTAAAACTCTTAAAGGTTAAGACCTATTTTGACACAGCAGCATTTTAAACACTCGAAGCAGCACAATACGCTGCTTCTTCGTTCGAACTTCCATTCCATTCTTCTTCCAACTTAAATTCCAATTAATTTCCATTCTTCCAACTTTACAAACAGCGAAGGGACGTAGATAAGATTTCCTTGTATCTATTCTATCCATTTGGTTTGGTAGCAGCTACTAGTAGCAGGTAACTCTATTAATGGCTGAAATTAACTCTATTATTAATTGTTGAAATTTATTTACTCTAATTGCTAAACTTTATTAACTATATTAATTGCTCAAATTTTATGGTTGAATTTTAGGAGTAAAATTGATGAAATTTAATGGTTGAATTTTAGGGGAAGTTTTATGGTTGAATTTTGTGCACTAACAGTTAGCTTGCCTGTGTAGGTTTTATTAGAATAAACAAATTACGTTTGTTTTTGTAAAATACTAAAAAATAACCTTAAAAAAATTTGCTCGGGGGCGCCCCCGAGCCCTCGGAAATCACGTAAAATTAGCCCCCACTACTAAAACTTCCTGACTTTGCCCCTGCGCGGCGATGATGTACTCACTCGATGGCGGCTTCGCGCGTTCGCATCTTTCTTTCCTTCCGAGAGGCGAGACATAAAGGAGATAATTGGTCAATGGGGGCTAGTGTTGGGTGTGATGGGGTAAGACTCAAGGTAGTTAACTTATTTACCAAAACGGAGGAGAATAAACATATAATACCTAAAAGGGGCTATAGCCTATAAGGCAAAATGATCTAAAGGAAACCATAAGGAAATGGAGTCGGGATTACGTTACACTGAGGGAAGGTGTTGGGCACCTCTCAACGCTTTCGATCTTTGATGGGTAAAAATCAATATTTTCCCGCTCTTGCATGTGTATAAGTGAAAGTGTGCTTAAAGTGTAAATATGTGCAAATATGAGTAAATATAATGTGTGTGTGTGTGTGTGTGTGTGTGTGTGTGTAGAGCATGTGCAAATACGCGAATAGGTGTGGATATGTGCAAATATACAAGTGTGTTTATATAAACAAGGCCTTGTCATAACATCATTGTGGTGAGGGTGATCACCACTAGTCAAAGTAGAGAGACATGAATGTGGGAGGGTTTGTTAAATCGTAATATCACTAGAGGTTTGGGTACAAATGGATATGCTACCAAAATCGTTAAAAAGAAAAGAAAAACAAGGGTGTTTCTAAGGGCATCCCAAAAATAACTCTCAAATATCAAAAGCTTATTTTTTTACTACAAAACCTCAATCTAATTTTTACTTCAAAATATCACATTGAGGGCTACCATATTTTTAAAGTGTAAAAAATTATTTTACCAACTTTCCATCCTTCTCTCTGCACATTCAAACCTCTCAACTTCAAAACCTTCAAAGCTTTAAAGATTTTCATCAAATCATCATCCAACACCATACAAGCAAGGTTATAGTTTTCAAAACATATATAATAGACATTATTTGATATATTATTCATTGTAAAAACATTATAAACCCTTTAAAAACATGTTGAACTACAATAATGTGTTAATTTTTTGTGCAAAGAACGTTTAATACCCCTCATATGTTAAGAAAACACCACATAAATTATAAGCCCTAGCATACAAAACCTCGCTGATAACCCAGTGGTTCGCAGTATCCCAAACTCGAATAAAGACCCAATATTCATCATGTTTACCCCGAATCAAATATGGTATGAAAATTTTGATTCAAGCAGCATTCGGTATAATTATCCCGAGTATATGCGTTTAATTCGACATAATTACCCCGAGTATATGCGTTTCATTCAGTATAATTACCCCGAATGAGAATTTTCAACAAAAAATATATATATGCATTCTATTCGGTATAATCATTCCCAATATATGCATTCCATTCGGCATAATCATCCCGAATGAAAAATTTTCTTCAATTTTTTTTTACTTCGATTCGGGATAATCACCCTGAAAAACATCTGGTTCTTCGGAGGCCCGATACCGAAACACTGTAAAGTTTTATTTTTGGATTTAATTTTTTCTAGGGTTAAAAAACGTATTTGTGCAGCAAAAATTACCTCAAACATAATGTTTTGGCAATTTTCATTAGTTTTAGAGTTGTCACACCCATTGTTAGCACCTCAATTAGTTGTTGTAACTTCAATATGATAACCTCAATTACTGAAAAACCTAGTTATTATGTTGTTTCAATAATTAATATGGTAATTTGTTGGTGAAGTTTGTCTAGTGTTTGAATGGAAAGTTTATGTAAGGTTTTGAGTAAGAATGATTGAGAGAAAGTTATCTTGAGAGAAAAAATATTTTGGAAGAAGGATTAAGAGAAAGTAAAATATATATATATATATATATATATATATATATATATATATATATATATATATATATATATATATATATATATATATATATATACTATGTGGTGGCCCTTAGCAAAAAAATGTAAAAAAATCTCTTGTGGTATTTTAAAGCATTTTTTGGTAGTGCCCTTAGAAACATTCAAAAAAATATGAAACTTGTAGGAGGTTGGTCAGATGGGGATCTATTAATATTATGAAAGCTTGGACCGTTACCCATGATAATAGAAAATATGAAATCATAATAAGAAAAATTACAAATGAAATAAAATCGCTTCTTTATAATCACTGTAAATTTCTACAATTTGGGTACAATGATCATGAACAAAAATTATTACAAATGTAATAAATGATAATAACAATAATTTCTCTTTTATGATAATTGTGGGTACCTCGGTTTGTCATTTTGGCCCAGAGTCTACAGGCCCCGCGCCTCAACCAATTTAGTTTTGACCGAGGTAGTTCCTAAAATCTCTCTTCAGAGATATTCTAGGGATCGTGGGCTAACGTGGGGGAGTCCCACTCCTCCACTCTCCGAAATAACATGTATATAACAAACCCTCCGCTCGGGGCAAAGGGCATGCATTATTTTTCCTGTAAAACACTCCCCAGAGTAAAAAGAAATAATATTGAGAGCACCACCGTGGATGTAGGCATTCTTGCTGAACCACGTAAATTTTGTGTTGTGTGATTTTCATTCCTTGTGTTCTTTATTTGTTCTGGTGATTGCCTTTTCTTGTTATTTTGTGCTGAACGTAATTGTCACCACAATTGGCGCCGTCTGTGGGAAGCGTTCGTCTTCCTTTAAGAAAGCCCTCACCAACAAAGAATTTGGAATGTCTGGTCACAGTAGCAATGCCCCTCAAACAGGGGATATCCAAGAGCAGCCTGCCCTTCGCGGGATCAGATATGAAGTTCAACGTTCAGATCATAGGGCTCGCCCAGAACGACAAGCCTCAGAAGAAAGTCAAGGACCATCCAGGTCCACGCAGATCTCCAGGTTGGTCGATGCCTGTGAGGCTAGGCTCCAGGAGCAAGGGGACGCCGCTCGCAAGCAAGAAGCCAAGAATGCTCACCTCAAAATGAGATTGGAAAGGATGGAGAAAGAACTCCATCGTACCACCAGGCAACGTCAATATCGCACTCCTAGCCCTTAGGCGAGCAAGTCTCGCAGCCGAAGAAGGAGCCCTAGACGTGGATCTCAGAGATTCGAGGAACACAGGTCGGATGATGACTTACTCGAGCAACAAAAACTTGCTCGTCGTTACTGGAGTTCAGCTCGGGGAAACGATGACATACGAAATTTGGTCCGGGGGGAAATGGACCAGCACCCAGCACATCGGGGTGCTAGATCGACCAGAGAGCTAGCTAGGCGAGCTCTCAAGACCCAGATGAAATCCCCTTTCTCAAGGGAGATAGAGGAAGAAGAAGCCCCCAAGAAGTTCGCAATTCCTAGATTCAAGATCTATGATGGAAAGACTGACCCTATCGATCATGTTAGGCAGTGCAGGCAGACCATGACTCTCTGGAACCACAAGGATGCACTAATGTGCCGGATCTTTCCTTCGAGCTTGCACGATGTGGACCAAAAATGGTTCGAGAGACTCCCTCACAAATACATCAGGAGCTTCAAGTCCCTGGCAGAGCTCTTCACAGCTCACTTCATCACCAGCAGCTCCCATCCAGAGAGGATGGATGCCTTGTTGACAATGAAGAAAATGCCTCAAGAAATCCTCAAGCACTATGCTAAAAGATATTGGGAGCTGTTCAACGAGGTCGAGGACTACTCGGAGCAGGTCGCTGTGGCATCCTTTAAAATCGACCTACCCAGCTCCTGCCTCTTGTACCAATCCTTCACTAAGAAGGAGGCCATAACCATTGATGACCTAATGGATCATATTAAAAAGTATGCCAAAGTCGAGGATGTGACCCCCTTAGTGCGGGAGAAAATGATCGCGCCAAGTTCTCCGGCAAGAGCGGCAATAAAGATGAGAACCAAAAAAAATGAAGTAAGAATGGGGGAAAAGTTGGTCCTAAAAACGGGAACAAAAGCGATGCTTCGAAAGAATTCCAGGCAGTGAATGGTGTCTTTAAAGAACCAATCTATAAGATCCTAGCAAAGATCAAGGATGAAGCATTCGTCAAATGGCCCAGAAAAATGGGAGGAGATCCCTCGAAAATGAACAACGCACTACGGTGTGCTTTCCACAAAGAGGGTGGACACAAAAATGAGCACTACAAGGCTCTCAAATCTCACCTTGAAGAGCTAGCCCAAACTGGGCATTTGAACGAGTTTATGGAGAAGAAGGCAGAGAAGGTCACTGGCAATGGAGATCCGAGGCCCGACAATGTGCTCAAGGAGGATATTTGCCATGAGTTCGCAGTAACTCGTGGGGCGTCGGATCTAAAGCAGAGTCAAGGAAATTCAGCCCGAATGGAAGTGAAAAAGCTTACGACGGTAATGTAAGCTTTTCAAATCGATCCAGTAAAAACACAAGCAGGAAAGCATCGGCGATCAGATGACGTCGACTACAGCAAACACATCATGTTCACAAATGAAAACTTAGTGGGAGTAAGAACCCCCCATCATGACGCCTTGATCATTACACTCAGGATAGCAAACTATGATGTTGATAAGTTGCTCCTCAATCAGGGAAGCTCATTTGAAGTAATATATCTTGATATGTTCAGGAAATTGAAGTTAAGCGTCGTCGACTTAAAGGAAGCCATTGCCCTGTAGTTGGCTTCGCTAGAAAAGTGACTATCCCTTTGGGAAAGATCGTACTGCCAGTGAGGGCAGGAAGTGTCTCCAAGATGATCGAGTTTCTGGTAGTCGACATTGACTCGCCCTACTATGCTATCCTCAAAAGAGGATGGATACAAGTAATGAAGGTCGTCCCCTCGACCTACCATCAGAAACTTAAGTATGTGACTGAGTGAGGACTAATAGAGATCCACGGAAATCAAGCGATGGAAAGAAAGTGCTTCATAGAAACCATCCGCCCAAAACCAAAGAAGAAGGTCGATAAGGCCAAAGAGAAGGTTGAGGAACAAGAAGGTTTGATACCTTCAAAATAGCAGCTAAGGTACGGAAGACCTGGAGTGGGGGAGACCAAGCTCCTCCCCTCTGAGCGGGTCATTAAAAACCTAGAAGAGGTCACAGTCGGTGGCAGCGAAAAAGACAGGATGTTCTTGATTGGAGCCTCTCTTATAGATCGAGAGAAGAAGGAATTAACAGCGCTTTTACGAAACAACGTGGACATTTTCGCGTGGGAACCCTACAAGATTCCCGGGATTGATCTCGACGTAGTTTGTCATTGGTTGCACGTTGACCCGACCTTCAAACCAATCGTGCAAAAAGCACGACGAACTGCACTCGAGAAGGCCAAAGCTGTACAGAAGGAAGTGAAGAAGTTGTTGGATGCAGGATCCATATGGGAAGTTCAATTCCCTAAATGGCTGTCTAACCCAGTGGTGGTTCCAAAGAACAATGGGAAATGGAGAGTTTGTATTGACTTCACTGACCTTAATAGGGCGTGCCCTAAGGACAGTTTCCCTCTCCCGAAGATCGACCAGTTGGTGGATGCCACAACAGCTCATGAAAGAATGAGTTTTCTAGATGCGTACTCGGGGTACCATCAGATTCCTCTATACGTACCAGACCAAGATAGGACAGCGTTCATCACCACCGTCGGATTGTATTGTTACAAAGATATGCCCTTTGGGCTCAAAAATGCAGGAGCCACCTACCAGCGGCTGGTCACCAAATTGTTTAAAGACCAAATGGAAGATACTATGGAGGTCTACATCGACGATATGCTAGTCAAGAGTGAGCACAAAGAAGGCCACCTCTCAGACCTATCAAGGACCTTCAAAATCCTCAGAAAATACCGAATGAAAATCGACGCGAGCAAGTGTTCCTTCGGTGTCCAGTCAGGAAAACTTCTCGGGTACTTGGTTAGCGAGAGAGGCATTGAAGCCAACCCATACCAGATTGACGCAATCAATAGGGTGCAGCCCCCCGCATGATAAGATATTTACAAAAGCTCACAGGCATGCTCGCCACCTTGAATCGGTTCATCTCGAAGTCATTCGAAAAGTGTCAGCCGTTCTTCTATCTATTGAAGAAAAGCAAAATAATAGAGTGGAACCAAGATTGCTCGAGAGCATTAAAGGAGCTCAAAGCTTATCTCAGCACACCACCCTTGCTCATAATCCCTCAAGAGAACGATTCCCTGTAACTATATCTTACAGTTTCCATACATGCTATCAGTTCTGCACTGGTATGCAAAAGAACGGGAATCCAGCACCCAGTCTACTACGCGAGCAAGACCCTCTTGGACACTGAGCAGCGATACCTACCACTGGAAGAGCTCGCCTTTGCAATTTTGGTAGCCTAGAGGAAATTGAAACACTACTTTGAAGCTCACTCCATAATCGTCCTTACATCTCACCCCCTAAAAGTAGTCCTGCGGAAGGCAGATCTGTCCAGCAGACTATCAAAGTGGTTAGTCAAGCTCGGGCGATTTGATATCCAGTTTCAACCAAGGAATGCAATCAAGGGTCAGGTCCTCGTCGAGTTCATCACGGAATTCGCAGGAGAAAATCCTTGCGACCAACTTCAATCCGTGGGTCAAAGGGAAGATCACTCGGCGCAAGGTGTTTGGCGACTGTTTGTTGATGGTGCCTCTAACTCCAAAGGGGCAGGAGTAGGCATTGTGCTCGTTACCCCAGAAGATGCAATCCTCGAGCAACGAAGCAGGCTTGGATTTGAAGCCTCCAATAATGAAGCAGAATATGAAGCATTGATAGCAGTCCTGCAGAAGGCATAGCCGTTGGGGGGAAAGAAACTCCAGGTGTTCGGCGACTGACAACTGGTCTCCAATCAGATAAGTGGAGACTTCAACCCGAGGGATGAGAGAATGGAAGCCTACCATGCCTTAGAAAAGAAATTAATGTCTAACTTCGAGAAAGTCAGTGTCCAACAGTTTCCCAGAGGATAAAAAAGTCATGCTATAATGCCCTAGCGGCCTTGAGTTCAGCAATCAACCCTGACTTAAAGAGAACGATTCCTATCGACTTCCTTGCTCAATCGAGCATCAACCAGAGCGACGAGCTGCTAGACGTAGGCCATGTTCTCCAGATTGAACCATCCCCCAGTTGGATGGACCCCCTGAGGGATTATTTGAAAAATAGGGCCCTACCAGACGATAAGAAGGCCGCTCATCAGATAAGAGTCAAAACTGCCCGCTTTCACTTATCTCCTGAGGGCAAGATGTATAAAAGATTTTTCACTGGCCCTTACCTCAAATGTGTTCACTCGAGGGACGTCGAGCAAGTTCTGCATGAGCTTCATGAAGAAATCTGTGGGATCCATATTGGGGGCAGATCGCTAGCTTTCCGAGCAATAAAGGAAGGTTACTGGTGGCCATACATGCAGAAGGATTCCAGGGTATATGCTCGCAGGTGCGAGAAATGCCAACTACACGCACCTATGGTTCACCAACTTGTCAGCGACCTAAAATCACTTACTATCCCTTGGCCTTTCGCCCAATGGGGAATGGACATCGTGGGCCCTCTTCCTACCGCTGCCGATAATCGTAAGTATCTGTTGGTCGCGACAGACTACTTCACCAAATGGATTGAGGCGGAGCCACTGGCGAACATCAGAGACACAGATATGATAAGATTCATATGGAAGAACATAATTACTCGCTTTGGGATCCCCAGAACCATCATCACTGACAACGGAATGCAGTTCAAAAGTGGCCTCTTCTAGAGTTTTTGTAATGACCATGGGATCAGACACCATTTCAGCTCGGTGGCATATCCCCAGAGCAACGAACAAGCTGAAGCTTCCAACAAAACAGTAATTTATAGATTGAAGAAGCGTTTGGAGCGAGCAAAGGGGGCATGGGTGAGCGAGCTACCACATATCCTATGGGCTTATCGCACTACCCCACGATGAGCAATCGAGGAAACCCTATTCGTACTAACGTATGGTATGGAGGCAATCATCCCCTTAGAAGCAAGCCTCCCAACCATGAGGTCCACCCTGGTCGACCAAGGCCAGAATGATACAACATTACTCGTTGAACTTGAGCTAGATGACGAGCGCAGAGAACTAGCTCTAGTGAAACTAGCTGGCTATCAGTAACTGCTAGAGAAGCACTATAACAAGAGGGTTAATCCAAGGGCATTACAAGTTGGGGACTACGTCCTAAGGAAATTTCTTGGCAGCGTAGTAAAATCATCGAATGGCAAGTTAAGACCAAACTGGGAAGGACCATTCAAGGTGATACGAGACAATCTGTATGGAGCCTATCACTTAGAAACGCTGGAGGGCAGAGAGATACCTCGAGCTTGGAATGCGTCTAATTTAAAGAAATTCTCTTTCTAGTTTTTCTGTTTGATTCTTTTAGTACAATATTAAAATTTACAATTCCTTACTGATTAATAAAAGATTGTTTGGCAGTAGCATTCTATGAAGTGTTGATTTCTTTTCAGAAACTTTATAACTTATGCACCTTTTCCAAGTGATAGTCTCTCCTCTTGACACATATAAGCAGGGTATTACCCTCTTCAGGTTCTCGTCATTTAACGCTAGCAACCTCTCAGCATTGCCCCTGGCAATATATGAAGCCCTACAGGGGACCCTTAGGCAGCTCGGCCAAAATTGGTCGCCAAACGATGTTTGGCCAGAAAAACCTGCTCGGATAGAACATTCGACACCAGGTGTGTCCTCGTCATTGCCACACTTAGGCCTAAGGGAGTGTGACGACATGACCTAAAAGGTAAAGTAGGGCAGAATGGTATCTTATAAGCATACTGGACTGGGAGGATACTCATGCGATACAACTCTAGTCGGCTGAGAAAAGCCCAAGATAATCAAAACAACAAATCAATGTAGTGGACAATACACATGTTTAGTCGAAAAATCACCCAAAACATAATTTTATTACTTCACTGCATTTTCAACGAATTACATTGAATGAGTTAAGTAAATCCTAATGAGGATTAGGCCTCCGAGCAAGGTAATCTGCTACTTGCGTTCTTCGACCGTCGTTTGGGTCAGGAGCTAACTCCAACTCAACTTCATTTGCATCTGGCTCCGGTAGCTTCCTGGGGATAGAATCTATGGGGACCCACTGATCATCCCTTCTGAAAGGAATAGGCATCAAAGTCGAAGGGGAGATCTTATGACGATACCAGAGTACTGAGTTCTTGGGGACCTTCAGTTCCCTGAGAGCATTCAACTATCCCCTAATAAAGGATAACTCTTCGACCTCTGCCAACCTCGTCGGAGCATCTGTCCAACCTTGATCATAACCATCAGCCCACACTCGTCGAGGACCTTTCTTGAACAGATTCCTCAGCAGTGTAAAATCTCGTTAGATCCCGGTAGCTATCACGTATGCCCGACGAACATCTCCTCAAAGCTCATCAATATCCCTATTTGAATCATGGGCATCTATACCAGCTCGTCGTCCAGCCGACGAAGAGAAACCACGTAGAATCTGAGGAGCAGTTCTAGGCGCATTCTCCCAGAGTGTCGAGACTTCTCGCCTCAGAGCTTCGCTATCTTACTGAAGCAGCTCTCCAACTTGATTAACCTCCGAGGCATCCAGGGGCTTTGCCTTTAGGGCATCCACCTCTTCTTGTACAAAAGCACCTATTTCCTCCATCTCTTGGAGCCTGTCCTTCAGCTTGGCAACGAGCTCTAACTGGTCCTTATAATCCTTATTTATTGACCGAAGAGATTTACAAATCTTTACGAAAGCCCTGTGAACTTGATTGCTCGCATCAGGACCAAGAATCTTTCCCAGTTGAGAAGTAGCAGGTATATATTCATCAACATCAATCAGCTACAAGCTATACAAGCATTAAAGAGCAAGGAAATTAGTATGTAGAAAGGAAGAAAATTTCATTTCATTAAAGAAAAGGTTCCAAGTACATCAGTGAAAGAAAGGAAAGAACAACAAAAGTAAACAATACAAATTCTCCCTAGAGCAAACTGGATGGCAACCTCAGTTTTCTCCGAGGTCACTGATTATTTTCCCTTATCCGCACTGACATGAACACCTCCCTCAGATGGAGCAATCACTGTCCCCTAGTCAGAAAGAGCACCAGTTGGGATGGTCTGGGCAGCAAGAACACCCTCGTCGATGGCAGGAGCAGGTGCTCATCCATAACAAGCCTAGGTCCTGGACTATGCTCGTCAAACAATGGGGAGTCGATATCCACCTCGGTATCCAGGAGAGCCTTGTTCCAACCCTTCTTGAAGTTCAGATGGCTGATATAGCCAATCTGAACATCAGCAACCTCATACACAGCGGCCCACCTGGTGTTATACAAGCTTTTCTTAAGGGTGGTTACCTTAGATTCCACCTTCTTCACCTTTTTCGCCAGTACCTTATTCTCCTCCACCACGGCCAATTTGCTTGAGCAGACCAAGTCGTAGGACTGCCACAACTCCTCGAGCTCCTTGGTCGTCGCCTCCTTTGCTCGATTGGCATCAATAAGGGTAATATTGGAAGATTTTTAGGCAGCATCAGCAGTCTTCAAGTTGGCCTCCAACTCGACATTTTTCCTCACCAGCTCATCGCCTCTGCGGTAGAGGACGGCAAAATTGGTCACAAATTGCAGAGAAGAGAAAGGATAGTAAAAGAAGTATTGAACAGAGTATTGCGAAAGTAGGAAAAAAAAAGCAGACTTACCAAGGCTAGCTTCCGACTCGCCTTCAGAGCTAACTGGTCAGTCCCCATCGCCTTCTGACGATCAGTCGACAAAATTGCTCTTTCGAGCAGCGCATGAGCTAGCTGAGGAGACAGGGCAATGGAAACCCCCTTAGGCAAAGCAGATACGGGCACAATAGCTTGCCCCTCCTTTGTCCTTACCTCCTCTCTCCTCTCTCCTCTTCTCCTCTTCCTTCTTTTTCCTCTACTTCTTAGCTATCTTTCTCTCCTCCACCTTCTTCTTCTCCTCCACCTTCTTTCTCCCCCCCTCTCTCAGCAGATCCTCCTCTTTCTTCTTCTTCTCCTGCTCATGAGCAGCATACTGAGAACTAGTGGAAGCATCCCCACTGCCAGACTTTTGCTTATTCGACCGGCGAGACGGAAGCATGTCATCATCATCATCATCATCTCGGATCAAATTCTTCTTAGGAGAAGCCATATCTTCTTCGCTAGAACTACTTGATTCACCCGAAGACTCTTGAAATCCTGAACCCTCGTCTAAACTGGAAGATTCTTCACTGTCGGAACTCTCCTCACTGGAAGTGCCTTCAATACCGCCCCTATTGGTACCCTCACTCTTCTCACCAGAGTTGTTCTCCTCCTCGTCCAACTAGATTGGGTCAGCAGTAACTTCTTCTGAGGTGTCTAGGTCAGGGATGATATCCATAGGTCGCGCAATAAAACTGGACCCAACGTTCTTGTATTCCAGAAGGAATGCCGCTGATCGGGGATGTTCACCGTCGGCTAAAGGCTCCCTGATTCTCCAGGCTTTAACCAGCTCAGCGGGTCGGATCTCGCTGAGAGCGGGCTCCGAGTTCTTTATCTTCGCTAAAAAAGAGAGTTATGAGAAAAACTATACAAAAACAGAGGATCAACGAGAAGACAAGAACTAAGCCTACCTATGTAATCCTCCCCATAAAAGGGAATCACAAATCTCCCAGACCTCGACCCTTCATTATGGGGAGGGAACTGTCAATTTCTAGTAATAAAGCCCTCATGCTAGTAGTCCTTATGGGAATCAAGTAGATTTACTACCAATACCCTATCAAGACTCCTGGCCTTGAGGTACAGAAGACCAGAACTTGTTCGAAAAAAAGAATAACAGAAGCAGATTTCAGCAAGCCCTAAATTGGTGCCATATAGCTGATTTATTCTATGTACACCATTAACAATCTTCCAGATATTGGGCGAGCACTGTGTAGGGACTATATTGAAATAACCAAAAAAGTGCAAAAACAAATTGTTTGGGGGAAAAGTAAGACTCCCCTGGGATAATAAGAGAACGTGAATCCAGTGACCATCCTCAACCTCTCTGACATTACGAGGGATAGGGGCACATTTAATGACCACCCAATCTGGAATGTTATAGTATTTCCTAAATTCAGTAATCGATCTATTGCCTATTTTTGACATCGGAAAAGAAAAACTCTAGCAACGGATATGAAGAAATTCTAACAAAAAATATAAAAAGAAGAAGTAAGAAGAACTTATGATGTAAGAGTCAGCTTGAGACGAGGCAAAGTCAAAAGCGGGAACAATGAGAAGATGTAAAAAAATCTAGGAAATGGAAGACGATGACCTGAGAGTAAAAAGAGCTGCAGTGAAAGGTTCGAGAGAATGCGAAGAGATATGAAAAGTGACGATTCGAGAAATGGCCTCTTTAAAAGGATTTAAACCTTTCCAATTATGATGCACCAGAGACGAGGCAATCTGGCACCTAAGTAAGTTCGGGAAGGGCGCTTCAGTTCAAAAGTATGGTACGAATCATGAAAATGCCATTGAGACTAATCATTTAAAATTATTGAACCCAAATTGTGACCCAAAAATTTTAGGGGGAATTGTGGGTACCTCGGTTTGTTATTTTGGTCCAGACGAGAAGCCCAAATCAAATGAGGCCCAGAGTCTATAGGCCCCGCGCCTCAAATAATTTAGTTTTGACCTAGGCAGTTCCTAAAATATCTCTTCAGAGATATTCTAGGGATCGTGGGCTAACGTGGGGGAGTCCCACTCCTCCACTCTCTGAAATAACATGTATATAACAAACCCTCCGCCCGGGGAAAAAATCATGCATTATTTTTCCTGTAAAACACTCCTTGGAGTAAAGAGAAATAATATTGAGAGCACCACCATGGACGTAGGCATTCTTGCTGAACCACGTAAATTTTGTGTTTTGTGATTGTCATTCCTTACGTTCTTTATTTCTTCTGATGATTGCCTTTTTTTGTTATTTTGTGCTGAACTTAATTGTCCCCATAATAATAATATCTCTTGGAGGATATAAGAGTTGTTGCTAAGAGGGTGAAGAATTAAGCACATCAATAATGAGAGAGAGGCAGGGAGGGAACACTAAAATTACTATTGTGTTAATGGTGGTGTAATGAATGGTTTTTTTTATATGGGTCGTGATTCATGTTGTGAATGTGTGCATGGAATTTACTATTTGTAGGTGAATTTAAGGAGGTGGGCTTTGTTAAATTATTAAAGGCAATGTAGTATGTATCAGGCGCATTAAATGCCTTACGACACTTTATCCCCCACTACTGCTCGTTTTGGCCAGACTAGATTACTGCTAGCATGAGTTAGTTAAAGTCTATTATGAAAGCGACATAAATTGAATATTATTTACCTACCACTTGTTGACTTGTATTGTGCAGGTTATACGATGCACTTTTGTATCAAAAGGACTGTGCACAAATCACAATACTGATATGAAACTTAATATGCAATTATTAATATAATTTATGTGCTAGAGACGTAGTTGGCCATAATTGGTTCCTTTAAGGGAGTTGGCCTCCCTCGTTGTTTTGTGCTCTTTTTATCTTTTTATCATTAAAATAGTTTAAGGGTTGGGTTCCTCAACAAGTCTTACTTCTTAACCTACAAGAAAATTCCCTCAAATATTCCAAATGCTGCTCTGGTGGGAAAACTAGTCCCTCGAGCTTTGCTTGCTCGACCAAAGCAACATCCGAGTCTAACCTCCACATATAAAAGGTTTAATTAGAAAATTAGTGTATGTTGATCTAGAACCCTTCTACAAAAATCATGGTAGAGGAAAATAAAATGTGATAAGTATGTATAAAATGGGAAACTTAGAAACAAAAAATAATAAAAGAGGACTTCAATTTTGGGAATGGACCTAAGACCATGATGAGATATCAAAGTCCATGTAGTTCGAATCGAACTTCAAGGGTGTATTTAATTATTTTTCAATTTGATAGTGCTTCGATTTAAGAAAGTATGCGTTGAAACCCTGGAGTGACAAAAGTGGGGTTAAAACCTTAGGTTGAAAAGTGAGTTTAGAACCCTAGAATGTGTAAAAGTGGGTTTAATATTCTAGTGTGTAAAAACTAAGATGACACCAATAAATTGTCAAATTAGTGTATATCATTTGCTGTTATTTATTTTTGAAAAATAAATTTAGAGATATGTAAGTAGATATAAATGTATTAACTAGTACGATTGAGTTTGGATGATAAATATAGTACGAGTGCGGTATGTAAAGGCAATTGTAAATAGATTAAATGCAATAGAAGAAACATAATGGAATATAAATGAAAGTAATCATATATTGATGAATTAAGAAAACTTTTGAACCTTTAGCAAGCTTTTAAGTATATGATCTTCAAATTTGTCCTCAAATTCTCGAAGATTCCTTGAATGAGTGGATGATATAGTGAAAGCAGAAGGCTAATGGTGGATTTCAATGATTTAAGTGAGATGTAAGAGATAATTTATGGTTTACTGAGAAGGGGGGTAAAATTTCATCATCTTTTAGATCTCCCAAAAGTGAAAGGGACACTTTCTATTTATAATAAAAAAAAATGCTCCTATAAGGTATGTCAATCAACAAGGTACTTGAGTCTTCACGGGTAAGTAAATTGTAAGAGCACAAGTATGCTCAAAGGCTCCATAGGATTAGGTTGTCTTATCTCGTTGACCAAAACACTTTAAATTGTAGTATAAGTTGATCCGAAAAGCTTCATATTTAAGATTACAATACCGGACTTTATCATCTTCATACGAGAGCAATCTCATGCCCCGACCAATGAGAATGCCTCTTTAGGATAAAGGTAAAGGACTTAGAAGACTTAGTCCACCCTATGGTTTGACATAAATAAAATTTGGATTTTTTTTAAATTGGAAAATTTGTTAAACTTGTAATTGAGTTTTTTGGATGATTTGTCAAATACACTATGCAATATACTTTGAAAATCTTATTCTTCTTGTGTTGGCTCATTTTTTAGACAAACATTTTTTATATATGCTCCCGCATTCTTTGTTTGTTAAAATCTATTTTTTTATAATCCTATATACATATTTTCGTATACTTATTTTTTATAAAATATTTTTGATTAAATATGGTTATTGTGTAGTTTAATCTTAAATATTTTTTTGTGTCTATTTTAAGTTCTACTTTATTTTTGGTATTTTTAAATATTCTTCTTAGTAATATTTTTGTGGAATTTTAAAATGGGTTAAATTATATTTTTAGTTAAACATAATCTTTGTTTAATTAGACCTTTTTTAACCCAACATTGCAACGGTAGTGTCTTTATATTTTTGGTGTCGTTTTGGGTTAACTTTGGGACAAAGAAATGGGGTCTCATTTTTGTCAGCGGGTGTGATGTTTTTGTTAACAGCCATGTCCCCCATCTTTTTTTGGTTGTACCCCTCTGTGCCCGTGGTAAAAGTCGCATGTATCCCTAGACTTTGGCTTTCTATTTTTGCCCTTGGTTTGGCTTGGCTAAAGTCGAGAGAACCCTTATGGCTGGTCGTATTTACGTGTTTACCGTAGAGGTTCCAGATCCTTCCTTTGTTTGCTATATATATGAGGGTTTGGTGTTGAAGAAAATAGAGTTTTTATTTCCAAAACACAAAGAGACGCTACCGAAATTTTTACCTTTCTTTCTCTCTATATATTTCCAATGAAATACTTACCTTTGAGAGATTTTAATCCCTCACTCTATACTTATCAGCTTATACATCTTTGTGGGGATACTTTTGTGTGCTGGTGTTGATTTACTGTGGTGATTTGTATTCGGGTGATTGAAATTGGAGTTGGGGACTATATCTTGTGTTGGAGCCTTGGTTTGATTTCACATTAATGATGTTATACCACCAAAGCTATTGCATTGCATTTTTTTTATCTGAGTTCAGATTGAAGTGTATGCTCATATTTCTAGTTTGGTTTGAACATGGATCTTTTCGTTTGGGGTAATCTCTCTATCTCTCTATCTCTCTTACTATCTTTTAATATATATCAAGGTTTTAAAAAACGCGGGGCGTGATCGAGGTGTGGAGGCCAAGCCTTAAGCCTTAGAAGCGTAGATGGGCCTCAGGCATGAAAAGGCGTTTAGGCATTCTTAATATATTTTAATATTTTTTAACCATAATAAGGCTATTAAAATACTAAAATTGTACTTATCATACAAATATGTCTGAATATATGCAAATTAAAATACTATTTGATTATTTTGGATGAGATAATTGTTCGGTTAGTAAAAAAATTCTTTAAAAGGTGATATCGTTTCACTAAAGCATTGTTGTTTTTAGAACAAAAGTGCACCTTAAGGAATTTACCAAGAATAAGGCATAAAAAACTTAAGGCAAGGCGTTTATCCCATGCCTTAAGCCTGGACGGGTTTTTTAGAACAGTGATATATATATACTCGGACCTGCTATATATATACACCTTTATATATTTTTTTTTATTCTTGTCTGCTGTCCTGTTAGGTTTTGTTCAAGATCCTTTTCGCAGAAAGATTATCTCCTTTGCTTAGACTAAAAATACTTTTAATTTTTTTTTATTTAATTTCTAGATCTAGTCGGTTGATTTGGATCTCTTCTGTGAGAATTTTTTTTTTAAAAACAAAATTAGTTTATATTGATTGGATGCTTAGATTTGTTAAGAACTTAAAATATTTTTAATATTAAAATCAGATCTAATTAATTAGACTTTTAAACCAAGTTTAGTCTAATTTTTTAACCATTTTGATCCATACACCATCACGTCCTTTCTTTTATATCCAAAACTCGTTGGTTTGTTTATGATCTCTTAACAAGTTATTCATTTCGTTTAAGATCAAAGTTGTCTGCTATTGTGTTTGGTGATTGAGATTAGTAGTTACGTTTTTATAACTGTTTAGAGTTATAATAATCGTTGTTTGTCCCAAATCTGTTGCAAAATCTTTTTGTTTCGGACTGTCTGTTTTTTCTTTATATGATTTTTTTCATATTATATTAGATATGTTTTGTTTTAAAACTTATTTAGCTGTTTGAGATCTGTTAACAAGATTTTCTTTTGTTTTTTTATCTTTAGCTATTTATTGGTTATTGTTTAGATCTGTTATAATATTGGTTGCCTTCTAGATATGTTAAACAATTTTTTTGTCATTATCAAACAAAACACCATTTGTTTTTGTTTAAACCAAAGCCTTGATGATTTGTTTGGCTTTGGACTTTTAGTCATGTTTGGGTATTTGTGGTTGAGATTTGTTTACACCCAACTCAGTGTGTGTGTACTTTTTAAACTGGACTTAACATTTTAAAACTTAGAAACTAAACTTAAGTTTTTTTTTTGTGCCACATAATTTTTTTTGTGATTAAAATATCTTATTTTAAATCTAATTTAATTTAATTCTTTGTGAAGTAAGATTAATTTTTTTTACTCACACCTTGTTTACATCCTCTAAATTGAACATTTTCTTTATGTGTTCATTTATATTTAGTTGGATTTATTAAAGTGTGTGAGCTTTAAAATAATTTCCTTTTATTCCTTTATTTTCTTTATCAATCAAAGTTATATGAGCTAAGTGCTACACTTCTTATCTTTCGCTCATTTTTCTTGGACTTGATATTTGTAACATAACACATGTTTTATTCACTCATATTTTATTTGGTGTTAGGTTATTTTATTTCAGTTAGTGTGACACAATTTCTGAAATTTTATTTCCTAATTTGTCTGTGGAAATTTACATCAACTGAATTATTTTTAGGATTAATCTTTACTTGAATATTAATTATTGAGGAAGACCTTGCATGAGTCTCGTGACTTAATAGTTAATCATTATTTTGTGTACTGGTTAATTCAATCTCATCTTATTACTATTTATTTACGTTATGTACAATTTCATGGCGACTCTAGTGTTGAATGTGTAATTGTGTGTGTGTTCCAAGTTACCACTACCTGGGTTATTTAGTTAGATACAGATTGTTGTGGGGTTGTTTAGTTTGTGCCCTAGTGTACTGGTTTGTATTCGCCAAACTATTTCATTTACACTGGTATTGCTGTAATCTGTACTTAAACATTGGTATTAGTGGACTTGGGTGTGTGAGTTGTCTTGGGACTAAAGGACACGGGTTTTTTTATTTTGGTGGTTTCTTCGAGAACAAATATTGTGTCCTTTCTACTTTATCTCATCTCATTCTTAAAGGGTATTATTTTTCTATCTAGCATCACCATCTTTTATTACTAGTGTGCGTGAGTATTTTAATTTTTAAACTTTATTATATTTTATATCAAAGAGTTAAAAGAGTTTTTATATAACCTAATTCACGTTAGCGTCACCATTAGGTGTTTTCATACTTTTCATATAAAAAACTATTGTCGCAGATATTGCATTATTTGTGTATTTTAAGTATGAGTGTTCATGGTTGAGAACAAATATACTTAGATTTTTTGCCAAATATTATTTTCAAATTTTGGTAGGCAGAAACTAGACAATTTCTTTGGATATCGGCACGACCTGCTTCGCCGCATCGAATGTTTTATTCATTGCAGTGAGTAAGGTTTTCGATGGTACGGTCTATTGTTTGTTTTTACCTACTAACTTACGCAATCTGTCTTCACTGAAGCCTCGCCGAAGTGAGGAATATTTTCTCTACAGTGATGCTCTTGAGAAGATACCAAATCTAGTGTAAAAAGAAAATGTTTTCAAAAGATTGCTTTGAAAAACATGTAGATTCTCTTTTGCATCCATATATTTTATTGTACTAGGGAATTAACTTATTTTGTGTCGACAAGAATGACTTATAGGCGTTTCAAACTTGTGTCCGCAAGTTTGAAATACCTATTTTAGTTCATCTTCTTCTCCAAACAAAGCAAGGAGATTTATTTTAGGTTTTCACATTGTTTTATCAAGCTAAAGAATCAAATTCTCTTAAGAGCAAAAACCTTCTTTGTATCTGTGAGATATCCATTGTTGTCACTATTATTTTAAAGTCATTTGAAGTTTTAGTACTTCTTCTCAATACTTGAACAAACATTTGTAAAATTTGTTATTGAGAGACTCTAAACATTTTTTATATCTCAAAAATACATGTGAGTTTATTTTGATTAACCAAACACTTTAAACACTTCCATCAACCTTCAGGAATCTCACATCTTATGAAGTAGCATTACATTTATGGCTTTTTAATTGTTCCATTAGAATAATACAGTTTTCTTTAATTATAAAGAAGATCTGAAGATCGGCGTAAATGCGTCATTATCAAAGGAAGTTGACACCTGCGACGTGGCGAGTGGCCAGAGAGCGATTCACACTTTCTCTTCCAACTTAAAGGTGGAAAACATATACAGTGGAGGTTGTGTAGTGTTGAGTCTAGGAGAGGTTAAAATTTATAAGTCATTACTTCCTTTATATAAATCTCTACCTATATAGTAGAAGGTGGCAGTTTGGCTTGGGATTTTTTCCAAGAGGATTTTCCCTCGTATAAATCATCGTCTCACGTGCATGATTTACATTTTCTAGTTTTAATTCCCTGAATAAGATTTATGAACATATATTGCTGAGCTGAATCAACTTATAAATCCCATTTTTGTCACTTAAATAGTAGGATGATTTTTTTCCCGAATTTGATTTAAAGGATGTAATAGACCCTATCCCAGTAATTCAATTAAAATTTGTATAAATTATGATGGAATGAGAACTGATGATAATTATAAGGAAATTGTGGATTGAAAATTGAAGAAAACAGAAGAATGGAAAATATTAAGGGTCGTTCGAAGGACTGTAAGGGGTCGTTCTAACGACATCCCAGTGTCGTTAGAAGCAAAATGGATCTCACGAGATACAGGACTTCAAATGACATGCCACTACTTTACAGTGGCAGGTCGCGTGAACCAAACCTCAAACGAGATGGATATGTCGTTCGAATGATATAGGCATATCATTCGGATGACGTAAATTAAAATTGTTTAGTCCAGTTTGCCTTTGTGTGTTGTCACGATTTTGGTCGTTGGATCTTTGAGTTGTCGAGCTCAGATCAGCCCAGAAGGGGAAAAATAAGATTTTTGGCCTTTGAAAAGGTTTTATAATGGTGTATTTGGAATATTTTTAAATTATAAGAAGGTAGAAGGGGGAGAGAGAAAGTGGAGAGGTCTTCCACCATTTTCAGGTCTTACACCGCCATTCCACCACCATCTTACATGATATTCCTCCATGTTCAAGCCTAAAATACCCATTTTCACGACTATTAAGGAGCTACGAATTTTTGGCGAAGTGTTGGGGGATTTTTAGAGAAGATGAAGATGGTTTTTTATGCAGTTTGAAGTGGGTCTTGCTTGGAAGCTTGGAAGGAGCACATTTTGGAGCATTTTTGGAGGGTATATTTGATAACCCCTTGAGGCCACCTTTGGAGGTGGGGGTTGCTCCTCCTACACCAATATTTCTACCACTATTGGAGCTATTAGAGGTGAAAAAACCTTACTCTTAGTATTACGACTCTATTTTGCATATTTATAGTCTTGTAATTAGATTGTATGAGTAGGGAGCATTTGAATGAATGATGAAATTGATGTGTTGAGTAAATAAATATTTTTATCGAGTAAAAATATTGAAAGTTAATATTTTATGAAAATGGTTTATTTCCTAGAAAGATTATTGTTAAATATTTTATAAAATAAAATATTTATAAATGATGATTTGCCTTGTTGAATATTTATGAAATAATATTTTTAAAGTATCTTATAAAAAAGAATTTTATGAAAAATGGACATTTTGTGATTTTGGAGAAATTAAATGTCTTTTATGCATTAAAAATGTATTTTATACAAGTATGATGAATTTCTATAATGAAATATGTGTTTAACCCATTTAATAGAATTTTAAGTTTTAAAGTCCATCTCATGCATATAAACTTGTAGAATTTTGGCACCAAGTGCATAAACAAGTTTAATGAATATTTTGTTGGGTATAAACATGATATAAGAAAAAAAATAGAAGTTCTTGTCTTTAAAATGTGTGAAAAATGGGTTAAAAGTGTGATACGTACAAAGTTGTAAAACTACATGTAAAATAAAAGAAATGGTATTTTCTTATATTAGTCCTAAGTGTAAATGGATTTCTTGAATGAGGAAAGTAAATAAATGTGTGGTTTTAGAAATTGATATTAAAGGTATTGAATAAGTGTTAGTGGGTGAACTTGGAAAGTTAGTGTGTATCACTTAGTAATGTTGTAAAGAACTAACACTTATGAAATTGGAAAGAAAATGATGGAATAAAGATGTTTTCAATTAAGAAGAATATTACTCCAAGGTTAAAAAGGGTGTTGAGGTGTTAAAACACTTAAGAAGTTAGGGTGGGTAACTTAATAGTGTTTTGTAGGAAATTAACACTTGTGGAAATCGAGTTAAAGTTGATTTTGGAAACAAATAGGTGAAATGATAATTTTACTTAAAGTGAACACTTTTTTGAAATAAAAATGTTGGACAAGGTGTTACACAAAGTGGTACTCAATGAAAATAATTTTTGGAATAAAATTGAAGTTATAAGTGTAAAGGACATGAAATGATAAAATTTCAAAGTGTAAAACAAGTTGGGGTGTAACCCGAGTTTTGACTTCGGTCGGGTAAAAGGAAAAAGTGGGTAATATGAACATTTGTAAAATGTTAAAACACAATATAAAGGAACTCGGATGACACCGGGATAATTAAGAAGGGCTCGGAGCCCAGTCTAAATAATTCAAAATCACTGACCAGAGCATATGGTGCGCATAGCCGGCGGTGTGGATCCTGTTAAAGTATTACGGTATTGAAAGATTCTGAGATAAGATAAAGGAATAAGGAACATGTTAAGAAATGGGTTGTGTGGTGAAATGTGTTAATACAACTTAACTTGAATGAATTAATATATATTTCGATAAATGGACAAGTAAATGTGTAATTGATTAATATCCATGAAGTAGGAAAAAAGGTGAAGTAAGTGGGTAAATGGGTGATTAAGAAACCTAAGCGATTAAACTCATAATTAATACAAGAATCTCTTGTAAAAGTTTCTCAAATATTAAATGAGTATTTTTTAACACAGTGTTCGCATGTGTTGAAAGAATGGGTATCAACGAAAATACTATTATGTGTTGGATAAAATAAAAGGGTGATTTCGGTAAAGAAATGGTTTCAGTTAAATCAAATGTAGTGATTTCAAGTGTTGAACCGGGTGTGTTAAATAAAGTGAGAAATGCTAAAATGAGAAAAAGGGAGTCTTTATAAGATTAAGGTAAATTAATCTGGATAGATAAGGTTTTCTGAAGTAAAACCGTTTCATGCATTAAATATGGATATATGTATGTATATATGTATACAATGTAGTTGCATGTGCACGTAGGCATAACTGTTTGAGTCTCCTTTCTGTCGTTCGATTCTATACTGCATTTGTATATTTCCCATTGTGCATCGACTCATACCCTCGCTTTGTTACGGTAGGATGGGAGCGGTATCATATTTTGAGAGCGTTATACAGGTAAGTACTTTCTTTATTTTACGTTAGTAGCTCTGTATGCTTTGACTTCAGGGTGTTTCCCATGGGTCCCTCGCGTAGTTTATTTTGAAATTGGAATCGCATGCTAAATAAGTGAAATGTTAACTAAAGTAAAACCGAACTAGAAACATTATCTAGTGTAAGGAAAAAAAATTCAATTAAGTCCCTTGTAAGTTTTTGACTTATTCTAGGAACAAAACATGTTTTTGAGTCATATATAGATTTTTTATTTGTCACGATCCCACACAGTCTATGACATAAAGTTTGTTTAAGACGTAGCAAAGATTCAAAGATTTATCATGGTGGTTTATGGTGCATATTTCGTTTTCAATCAAATTACATTCCGAGATCGCTCAGATATGAATGCGTAACGTTAATGGGACTCAAAAAATGTTTTAATATGTTTAAGGATGAATTTTAGAAATTATTTAAGGCGTGTTTTCTCAGAATTTCGTAAGGGTGCAGTCCAGAAAAGCAATATACATCCAGTACGATTTCTGCACAAAATTTTCTAAGGTATTCTAAGTCTAAAACATCCTTAAATTTTCAAAAGTCCGAGCTTTCATTATCATATGTAATAGTGATCTTTGTTTGCACCTTGTTGGAGTTTATTCTACACTTGAACATTGGGTTTGCGGTGAAAAAGCGAAGGAGTTCGTGTTCAACATCGTAGACGTTTCTAAGCTACATCGATGGACACCGAGGCATTCGTGGAGGCAATTATTGTGGACATGTATCGTGGAAGCATTCATGTGGGCACTATGGAGGAGTGGTTGAAGATCAAAAGAGCGTCAAGTCTCATGGGGATCGAGTCGTTAAGTAATATCTGTGTTTGTTCCTTGTAATTCCACATTATAGTGAATGTTTGGCTTGGGCCGTCCGAGATTTTTTCACTTTCTGGTTTTCTCGTATATCCGGCATTGTGAGCATTCTTTTCTTTACTTTACTTTACTTTGCTTTACTTGCTTTAATCACTAGATGTATTTTTAGGATTAATCAAGAGAAAATTGGTTAAGTTAAAATTAGCTCACAACTTGGTGCGACTTAAAAATTAGAAAAAGCATTTTTATAAAAATAAAGTTGGTTTTTGTCATCCTTAAAACACATTCGAAAGAAAAAGGGAGCTACAAATTGGTATCATATCTATAAACATATTTTTATAGTGTTGATCCCTTGTGTGTTTTCAGGATGAATTTTGGAGGTTTTTAAAGTTTTCGTGCTCCTATTTTTTATGGCACAAATTATGCTTAATGGAAAATGCGAATGAAAAGTGCTTTGAAATCAATTGGTGAGCATGTGTGGTTATCGGTAGAAAAGGGTTGGACTCCATCAATTACACTAGAGGGTGAGGCCAGTACATTTAAATATCTTCACGTAATTTCCTCACATGTCACACCTGAAGAGTATAACAAAATCATGACTTGTAAAACTTCAAAAGAGGCTTTGGATACACTTGCACTTACTCTTGAGGGCACTATCACGGTTAGGGCGTCTAAGATACAAGAGCTCACTGCACAGTTCAAGACGATTAAAATGTGAGTCATTTGATGAGTTTTGTGCTAGGTTGTCTAATATTGTCAACTCATCGTTTAACTTAGGAGAAAAGATTCCCGACAACCGTGTGATAAAGAAAATTTTGAGATCTTTACCAAGTAGGTTTGATGCGAAAGTGACCGTTTTAAACTCCTTAGGTATGATTGAATCGACGAAACTTGAAGAGATTATAGGTGACCTACAAACCTATGAACTCGATGCGTTTACCTCCAAGCAAGTGCCAAATAAAGAAAAGGTAATTGCTTTGAAATCCCGAAAGGAGGAGACAAAAATTTCAGTTGACGATTCCGATTCTGATTCTGATTTTGAGGACGTAGCCTTGTTGGCAAAGAAGTTTAAAAAGTTTCTTAAATTTCAAAAGCAATTGAAAGATGCCAAAAAGTTTTAGAAATTTAAGAAAAATAAGGTATAGTCAACCCCTAAGGATAAGAGTGAGAATTTAATAGGGTTAAGTCGGATAGGTGTTTTGCGTGTGAGGGGTATGGTCACAAAGTTGTCAATTATTCCACTAGACTTAAGAAAGAGGGAAAGAAATCAATAGCTTATAATGTCTCCTTAAGTGATAGTGATCCAGGAGAGAGAGAGAGAGAGAGAGAGAGAGAGAGAGAGAGAGAGAGAGAGAGAGAGAGAGTTCCCCCAATGAGTTCAAGTTTGTTGCTTTCTTGGCATGTCATGTGAGCGATGACGATAAATTTTCCCATGAAGATTCTCATGTGCATGACACTTCTGAGGTCGTTGAATCCTAAGTGAGTGAGGGTAAAGCAAGTGAGGAAGAGGAGGTTTATGTGAAAGAGTTGTAAGTTGCCTTTAATGAATTGTATACCGAAGCGATGAAGCTGAAAAAGGCAAACTCGAAATAGTAAGCTAGGTTGAATGAGCATGCCGTAGAAAATAACGCTGCTTTAATTGAGAATCTTAGGGCACGGGAGAAGATGCTTATAGAGAAACTAGAATATGTGAAAAAAGAGAGAGATAGTGTTCTAGAGTTTGAGGAGTCTAGGCATTTTCTTGAGTCTAGGATTAGTGAGTTAGAGGAGAAGTTGAAAGACTCGAGAAAGGTTAAGTTTGGCATGGAAACTAGGTCGGAGAAGTTCGATAGGATATTAGGCATAGTCCAAGTCAAAGGTGATAGGTTTGGTATAGGCTACGATGATAGAGTTGTTCCTATTCCGAAAGTCAATACCAATCGTGTGAGAGAGCCCACTAGGAATGTGAGGAGAGGTCAACATTTTGGTAATCATTCCCATCGCCTTTACACTTGCACACATTGTGGTAGGAAAGGTCACCTTAGATGTTTTTTCTATTACTTTAGGAATGCTTCTAGGAAGTTAAAAAATAAATTCATTTCGGTTCCCAAAACCCCCATGCATAATTTCACACCTACTTGGGTTAGGAAATCGAACTTAGAGGCTTTAGGACTTAAACTTCATGGTTCTCATTTGGTTTCACTTGATTCTTCTCATGCTAGATCTAAAGGATGATTGTGTTTCCATGTTTGTCATATGTTAGTCTTTGCATCTTGATTTATTTTTTGCTAGTGTTATGACATGTGTATTTTTTGTATTATATCTTTTTCATTTATTGATTCTTATTTGAAAAAATACAAAAAGATTTTGTCTTTTGATAAAACTTTTAACTACAAAAAGATTTTTTGGTTTTAAATATTTTGGAAAAAATACAAAAAAAATTATTTTTAGGTCAAAAATATTTTTTAATACACAAAAAGAATTTTGATTTGTTTTTGTGTTGTGAGTATATCATGTTTGATGTGGAATATTAATGTTCTTGGACCCCCTTCATATCATTATCCATGTGGCTAGGACATTTGGTTATAAGCAAGGTTCTAAAAAACGCGGGGCGTGATCGAGGCGTGGAGGTCAAGCCTTAAGCCTTAGAAGCCTAGGCGAGCCTTGGCGTAAAAAGGCGTGAAAAGGCGTTTAGGTCTTTTTAATATTTTTTAACCATAACAAGGCTATTAAAATACTAAAATTGTACATATCATACAAATATGTCTGAATATTTGCAAATAAAAATACTATTTGATTATTTTGGATGAGATAATGGTCCGATTTGTAAAAAAAATCTTTAAAAGGTGATATCGTTTCACTAAAGCATTGTTGTTTTTAGAGAAAAAGTATGCCTTAAGGGTTTTACCAAGCATAAGGCGTCAAAATCTTAAGGTGGGGCGTTTCTCCCAAGCCTCAAGCCTAGGCGGGTTTTTTAGAACAGTGGTTATAAGTATCGATATATTGAATGATCTTAACCTTTGTATTATGGGGTTGTTTCGAAGTTGATATGCATATGAATTCGACTTTGTATATATGCCATATTTGCACACATTCACGAGTTAATATGGATGTTTGACATCTCATGCATATTTGAGTTTGGTGAGGCTTTCTTATCTCAATCTTGTCATTGATGCGTAAGTAGACTTAAGGAGGAGGTGTGCATGTGAGAACCGTTTACTGTGAGGATTGAATATTAAAAATATGATGAGTGTTCTTGGGAAAGGGTTGCGAGAGTATAAAATTAACTCATCGTGAAAGCCATCGTTTAAAAATCCTAAATGAAAATCAAGGGAATAAAAAGAAACAAATGCTAAAAGTTCGTCTAATAGGATTTCTCTAAATTGAGAAAATTAGAGACCTCAAAAGAGCTTAAAAAGAAAATATAAATTTGAGGGAGTTTGGTTGGAAAAATTAAACGGGTTTGCACCACGAATCCTAGTGTTGAAATATTACATCATAACGCTATTGTTTGTAGAATCGTCAAAATTCCTGATTTTTGTGCATATTTGATTGTTTAGTTCATTTAGCTCACCTTATTATTTGTCACATATGGCTAAAATCAAAGTTTGTTGACATATTGCTATTAATTAGAGCTTCTTGAACGTTTTAATGTGTTGAATTTATGATTCAATTGTTGTAGTTCACAACCATTCACTCCATATCCATATTTGAGCACATCGATTCCATGTTGGCATAAAACCCACATTATTTTTTTGTTTTATTCTTTTTGTTTTGTGTATGTTTTACTATTTTGAGCTCCTTCCATTTAGTTTTTTCAGGAAATTTTTTCACTGGGAGAAACCTTAAGATTTTCAGCACCGGAATTGAGTTTTTTGCATGTTATTCTAATGACAAAGGGGTTTCATTTGAGCGACTTGCCCTGACATTCAAACGACAAGGCAACGCCATTCGGGTGACCATTTGAGAACTTTTTATTATGTTTGAGTACCTGTTGAATACGATTATATTAATTTTGGTATTGTTGGTTGCTTTTGATCAGTTTATGCAATTCACATTGATAGATTTGATTATTATGTTGGATTGTGTTGGTTTAATCACATCTTTTCTGATTTTGCTGATTTCTCACATGTGATTATTGTTTACTAGCCACGAATTTGATATTTTGTGATCTTGATTAGCTGGTTGTTTATGTTAATCTAGAGATACTTCATTGATCATTCTTATTATAGATTTTTTGATCTCGTCACTTTTTGTCTATTAGAGACAAAAAGGGGGAGAGATGTATGTGATATAGGGGGAGAGTTTGATGAGCATATATATTTGTCACTCATTGGTATTATTTTTGTGATCATATGCTTGCATGATTATATTGTGTATTTTACACATATTGGTATTTTGGATTATAATTTGTATCATGTTTTGCTCACATAACAAATGATTTGGATTTGATTTTATATATTCGTTTATATCATTTACTCCTTCATACATCATTGGGTATTTGTTTGTTTCATGTGTGTAGGTATGCTTTAGAGATTCATGATTTCAAGACAACATCAAATTCTGATGTTACATGCTTGCTGAACCATCATTTTATAGTCTTGTCGTGTAATTTTTTATTTGGGGGCTATGGGATAGGATTTAGGCGTCATACGGCTTGACGCCCCGGCTTAGGCATTTCACTATTGAGTTTTGTCCCGGAATACTCAAAGGGGTAGATTCGTAAGGACATAATGTCCAATTATGTCCCTTGTAAATTTTTGACTTATTCTTGACACAAAATAAGTTTTTGAGTTATAGATACATTTTTTATTTGTCACGATCCCACACAGTTTACAACATAATGTTTATTGAAGACGTTGCGACAAAGCTTCAAGGATTTATCATTCCAGTTTATGGTGCATATTTTATCTTCAGTCAAATTGCATTTCGAGATCGCTTAAGTATGAATGTGTAATGTTAATGGGACTCAGAAAAATATTTTATATGTTTAAAGATGATATTTTATTGAATAATTGTATTTAAAATATTTTTAAAGTATTTTAAAATGTTTACACTTCGTTTTATTCTGAGATAAGGATGGGTTAGAGTTGTGTATAATGCAAACTCTACTATTTCTGGTTCAAATGGCATCAATGGACGTTCAAGCGAGATATGCATGTCGTTTGAATGACACGTCAATCTCGTTCGAGCGACATGCTATCTCGTTCGAACGATGCACTGCCTCAAGAAAATTATTTAAGGCAGGTTTTCTCAGAACTTCGTAAGGGTGCAGTCTAGAAAACAGTATACATCCAGTACGATTTATGTACAAAGTTTTTTAAGGTTTTCTAAGTCTAAAACATCCTTAGACATTCAAAGATCCAAGATTTCATTATTATATGCAATAGTGATCTTTGTTTGTACCTTGTTGGAGTTTGTTCTACACTTGAACATCGAGTTTGCAGTGAAGAAGCGAAGGAGTTCGTGCTGAACATCATAGACGTTTCCAAGCTACATCGGTGGACACCGAGGCATTCGTGGAGGCGAGTGTTATGGACAGGCATCGTCGAAGGATTCGTGTGGGCACTGTGGAGAAGTGGTTTAAGATCAGAAGAGTGGCAAGTCTCGTGGGGATCGGGTCATTGAGTAAGACTGGTGTGTGTTCTTTGTAATTCCACATTATAGTGATTGTCTGACTTGGGCAGTCCGAGGTTTTTTCCCTTTGTGGTTTCCTCATATATCCGGCGTTGTGAGCATTCTTTTCTTTGCTTTACTTGCTTTAATCACTAGACGTATGTTTATGATTAATCAAGATAAAATTGGTTAAGTTGAAATCAGTTCATAACTTGGTGCGGTTTAAAAATTGGAAAAAGGTTTTTCATAAAAAGAAAGTTGGTTTTTGTCATCCTTAAAACACATTTGAAGGGAAAAAGGGCCTACATATAGGTTGTTTCATGGCACTTCACACCTAATGCTCAGGTCGGACCGGGTTGACTACGGATAACCCAATCCGGGTCAGGGCATTACAAAGGAAAATATTACCTCAACCTTTAATTTGGATAGTTTTGATCTAATTCCAGTTTTCGTACACACATTTTTATCTAGTATCAGAGTTGGACCTCACTTTTGTAGGTTTAATCACCTTGAGTTAGATCTTGTGTGTGTAGAAATGGAATTTGAGGGTTGGGTTTTAACAAGTTTTATGCTTCGTCTTTCACACGAGAAACAATTTTTTTGATAGATTCTTTGTAAAATAAGACAACAAGAAATGATAAGGTTCCTTTGAAAATTAAAGATAAAATGGAAAATGTTGTAAATAATTTCCAAAAGAAAAATAAACTTGCGCATCCCAAGTTTGATAACAAAAACCGTTATCTTAAACAAAAGAGACCTAAAAGGAATTTTATTTTTTCTTATTGTTATAAAAAAGTATCATCTTAGATATTTTATTACAAGTCGTATAATGTTCAACATTTTGAAAATTTTGTTTATAAGACTAAAACCCAAATGAGTATACCTAATACTTTTACATGTGATCGTTGTCACAAATTTGCTCATTTGAGGGAATTTTTCTTTTTACTCAAACCTACTTATCTTTGTATCATGGTAAGAATGGTAACATTTTTGTGAGGAACAACGAGGTGAAAAAGCTTTTGATTCTTGGAAATTTTCACCTAAACACGTTAAAAGACAAATTTGGATTAAAAAGAGTCAAAACATTTTTGATAAAAAGGACCATAAAAATAAAGGAAACATGAATGAATCTGTGCCTCGTGTCCTACCTAATCCTAAATATCCTTGTGTGAATCACGTATGGATTACGAGAGACACTTCAGAAAGAATAAAAGTTGAAACTAAGAAGATTCTAAAATCGGTTCCCTCCACCTCAAAATGCTAAAGTTGGTTTGTTTTAGTCATAGCCTTTGTTAGCATCTCATTTCATATATCTTATGCTATGCAATGTGATTTTGATTTGTATATGAGTTTGTATATCATTTACATCATCTTTAATAACTCATATGTGAATTTTTTATCTTCTTGATTAGTTCTTGCTTTATATCTTGAATAATTCGAAAAGATTTCATTTTTTAGAATACTTTATTTTGGTTTTCTAAAGGTAAGCTTTTAGGATTGTGACATCTAATTGATCCTTTATTGATCCATGTATGTTTTATTTATGTGCATAATAAAATCATTTTCATATGTGTCTTGGTTTAATTTTCGTTGTATATTATTCTTATCCTTGGTTTGCCTATTATGTATTTAAGTATTGCATACTCTTTTAGTCTTAATTGTTGTGATTTCTCTAGATTAATTATCTTAAGATTTCATTGGTTATTTCCATGATTGAAAGAGTTAGTTCGGAACATATTTAGAATTTTGTGCTTCATGTATATCTCTTAATCATATATCGTGCTCCTTGTGGTTGTATGTATCTTTTATCAAAAAAATCAAAATATTTTTTGGTACAATCATGTTTATGCTTTTTTAGATGATATACTCCATGAAATATTTGTGTATATCAAAATGGCTTATTTGATCATTTTTCCTTATTTGGAAATATGATATGTTCTTCATGAGATGGTATTCGTTTTAATTTAAGTCTTATAAACTTTGAGAAAGCTTATGCTTGAGAATACATTATCACGTCTTGTTTCACTTTACACCGCACTACACATTGAGTTGATGTCATTTTATGAGGAATGCCAAAAATTTATGATATTTTGCAAAGCATTCAAAGTTTCATAACACTTATGAAAGAGTGTCTAAACTCCTATTTGTGTATGTGAGGATTTTGGTTCACGATTTGGAGAAAGTTGAAAAACTTATGTTATTTAAAAAAATCACAAGTGATGATGTGTTTAGGGATGCAATTTTGAAATTACGATAACTACCTTTATTGTTACCCTTTGTAATGAAAGAGCTAAATATACCGCATACAAAACTTATTTTTGAACAATGCAATGTCTCAAATATTTTTATCTATCTAAAATTGGGTAAGAGTCAAGACTAAATATATGAAACAAAAAGTTTAAACCAATTTCTTATTTGAGGTGGTGAAGTGGTAGTCAAAAATGATCCTAAAAAGAGTGTTGAGATTTCACTTTAGTCGAAGTTTCACGTTCTTTGTTCTATGATTCGTTATCTTAATTGAACTTTAACTTGGATATTTCTCGCAATGGTGTTCATTTGTTTTTGTTTTGTACAATCGAGATATGATCTTATGTTCTCGATCAATTCTCTCATCGTGTTATTACCCTTTTATAGATAATTTTTTCTTTATTATGAACATTGGACATAAAATTTTAATTTTGGTAAGTGTGATAATATTTCCTATATTTTTACTTATAAAAAATGGGTCTTGAAGTTAATCTCTTATTGCATAAATGTTGTTGTGTCACATAAAACCCATTTATTTGAGATAAGTTGTTAAAATCCCATTTGGTATCATTTTCCTTGCATCTTATTCTCATTTTCCCATGTAGTATATCTTGCACGTTTCTTTGAAAAATCATTTTAAATGCTTGTTTGGGGATATTGCTATTTGTTGAGTGATAAATTTATTTGGTGTATACCTACTCTATTTTAGTCTTAATTGACCTCAGGTTTGATGTTGTTTATTCACGTCATTAGAGGGAAAATTTACTTGTAGTCTTTGATTACATGTTTACTTTTGTTTCAAAAGTTATTCCAATATTGTTTACGATCATCTTTCATTTTGATGACATTTGATGGGCTGGTATAATGAAATGTCTTTATATCTTAGTGTACCATATATCTGTAGTGATTGTTATTCATGATATTACTCATGCTTCACCTTTGGATGTTTTTATGACCAAGCCTTTGTCCTAATCATAAGTTAAATATATTTTATAATTGTTTGATTTATCATCTAGTTTCATTTAGTACGCTTTCTACATTTATGTCTCATGAGTCAGGATTAGAATATTAAATTCCCCATTTGGTATATTTATACTCTCATTTGGTATATAATATTCTATACCTTTTTCTCGTTGTGCTTAACTTGAAGTTTAGTGCATTTTGAGTATTTATGCTAAAATCTTGATAACGGTTTTTATATATTCGGCTTGTTATATTATTATTGATTAATTGTGCCTTTATATGTGACATGTTATTCAAATTCGCGCGATTAGATCATAGTATAAAAGTCATGGGGAAGTTTGGAAGCGATTATTGCTCACACAATTGTACATGTCAGCGAGATTAGGATCAAAAGGCGATTAATGCTCACGTCGGTTTACTTAGGTCATCGAAACAACCATAGTCTTCATTAGTAAAATTAGGATCGAATGATGATAAACTTTTAGGATAGCACTACGATATTTTCATAACCACCTTCGTTCACATCACCATTAGATCATCTCTTATTATAATACTTCCACGCTAAAATAATCATGTTCATGTCGGTGAAACTAGGATTGAAGGATCGTGCACGCCGATGAGACTATGATCTAATGGTGATTATTTCACTTCTCGTGAATCGAAGTTGTCGAAACAACCACTGTCCACATCGGTGAGTGATACGTCACAAATATTGTATATTATCGCCCATTTTACTTATGCATTCAAGTACAATTGTGTCCGTTAATTCCCGTATTTACGCTCATATACTGTATAACCTTGGGTTTCAATATATATATATATATATATATGTGTGTGTGTGTGTGTGTGTGTGTGTGTGTGTGTGTGTGTGTGTGTGTCTTTTACAAGGTTTATTTGAGTTTTTGTAGGTATTGAAACACTTAACAGTGCAATTGGTTCTTTTCGGGAAGTTTTCAATGTAGTATGCAACTTCATGGGCATTTTAGCCATTTCATCGTTCGAGCTTCGTATGCGAACTCTTATCAAAAGTTTTAGTCCTTCGAGTCGGCTTCGCGTGCCTTCGACGATTCGTTAATCTAGTTCCTAACAAACATGTTATGACCATTTTCCCGGGGATCTCCTTCTTTATTTTTGAGATAAATCATTTTCTTTACCACTTACTATTTAAGTGGGTTTTTGTGTATTCGAAGACATTTTTCTATTATCTTATTTTTACATCTTCTTTTATATTGTTTGGAGTTTAGGTTAGGGAGATTAAGGTTTGGAGGTGATTTTGGGTGTGACTTCTCTCTCCTAGGGTTATACCCACTTTGGTTTGTAAGAACACTATTCATCATCTCTCTCTTTAAATCCAAGCTTACATTGTTATTTTTCTTGCTTTGTTATTTGTTTACTTTCTTGGTAATCTACATTTAATTGCTTTCGTTTACTTGCTTTCGTTTAATTAATGTCTTTTAATATTCTTTCTAGCTAACTTAGTTTAGGTTGTGATTGATTGAACTCACATTGGGTTAATTTGGTTGCTTTGCTTTGGTGATGGGTTTTATAAGTTTAATTCGATCGGGTTGTTTTGATTTTATGCCTAGGAGATTTAACGGTGTATATCATGTATGCGTCGTATTTATGACCTTGGGTGTGTAATTTCGAGGATATTTGTTGACGCCAAAATCATAGTAAGCTTTTATGACAATTTAGGGGGTGGCAACTTTAGATTTAATTAATTAATGAAATGAGATTTAATCTTGGTAGACTTGTCTTTCCATCTAACCATTTATACTAATTAACTCGAGGTGAGGGATATTAGTTGCAATCTAAAGTTTTTATTCCATTTTGTAATCGTAGTTTAAACACATGCCTAGTATTATATTTTCCTTTGTTAACAAGTATCTTTTACACTTTTATTCCTGAAGTATTAAATCAATATAATTCTAACAACTAGTCTCTGTGGATTTCGATACCCGGATTGACCGCTATACTCCCTTAAAAGAGTGTAGTCAATAGTTTAGGTTTTTGTATTGATGCGGTGAAACAAAAACAACGACTAGTGTATTGACATTGCGCTACTTTTCACGCCCTGATGAAAATGAGGCGGTGAAATGAAAACAGCAGTTGGCGTACTAACACTGCGTTACTTTTCACGCCCTGATCAAAATGGCGTCGTTGTTGAGGGCTTGTTTGTTGTAGAATTTAATTGATTTAGAATTTTGTAGTAGTTTTCTTTCTATTTGTATTCTTTGTTAACTATTTTTGTAGGACTTCTACATTTGAGCGCCAAGAAGCGCTTGAATTTGCCAGACTCACATCACTTTGTGAAATGTGCTATCTTGGGCTATTTTGGGGGTAAGCATGTCTTATTCTAATTTTTTCGGTAATCGTAGTGATAATTCTAAAAATCTCCCTAAACCTATGACTTTTGGCGAATACTCGCAAAGTCAAAAACTTAAAACATCTAAAATGTCTTTAGGTGAGTATTACCAAAGTCAAGTTATGGATAATGGGAATTTTGAGAATGATTATTTCGATTTTGGGCCTCAAAATCCTTATGATAAACGAGTTGCAATAGATTTCAAAATTCTTATGTTAATGATTTTGATAGTATTTCCAGGGATAGTTTCAAAACTTCTCATTATCAAGAATCCGCTCCTCCACCTATGATTTTGCGTGAGGGATTACGCATTCTTGAAAATGAAAATTTTGAAAACTGTTATCGGGAAGAAAATCGTTGTTGGGAGCAAGAGTAGGATGCATTATTCGAATCCAACAATGATTTCTCTTCCGAGACTTTTGAAGTCGAGGAATGTTTTGAACCAAATGAGGATTTTGTACCTACTTTGGAACAAACCATTCTTGACTTGGCCCATGGTATAATAAAGATTGAAAACGATGAGGAAATGGACGTAGTATCTATTTACAATGAAATTATTTCTTCTTTGGTCCCCAAAGAATAATGTTTCATTGAAAATGATCTTATTTCCTTCGAAACTCAATCTTCAAGCGAAGATGATTCAACTCTTGAGTTTGAATTTATTTCCTCCCCCTTTTCACTCTCCATTATCGAACCGATACAAGTGTCTAATGAATCAGTTCCAAACTTTAAAATGTTTAACCCTTTTACCGATGAGGACTACTTGCTCGAGTTGCTTTCTATGAAGGAAATTTTGCCTCCATGTGCGCCACCTCCCATCACAATTGCAAAATATTTGGGAGAATTTTTTTTATCCCACGTGTATTCATCATCCGTTCAATCCAAACCCCCCCTCATCCTCCCAAAAATTTTAATTGGCGATTGTTCATTTCTTTCGCCTTATACATACCTTCCGTTGTTTGAACAGAATTACAATTTTTTGGAAGGTATGCATGAAAATTATGGTACACTGATTTTCCCTCATAGTCCAAATCATTTTTTGAGTGGACCCTCGAAAATTTCAACTTCTAGTTTATAGTTAGTTATAAGTTCAAATTCTAGGTTGTAAATAGTTAGTTTTTTTTCCGGGAGGGATTATTTTTCTTCATTCTTACTTATTATCTAGCGTAATTATTTGAGTTTTTGTTATTTGTTTTTTGTTATTCTTGGTGCTAACATGTTTTGTAGAAACATTAGACTTGTACTTTCATAAGATCGCTCCATTTTGGGTAATATCGTTATTTTCCTCGCTTTACCTTGGTTCTTAATTCACATTGAGGACAATGTCTGGTTTTAGTTAGTGGGTGTGGGATATTCTATCCATTGTTTTTCTTAGTCCATGATTTGATTATATGTTTTTCCCAAGCATGCTTTTCTTATAAAAATTAAAATTTTCAAAAACATTTTCTTTCTTTTTTCTCCTTGTTGAGCATTTTACCTCTGGTTCTGATGATAAATTTTAATAAGAACCCAATTCAATACACAATTCAATGATGCATGTTCTCGATTTTAGAAGTTATTAGACTTTAGTCCTCAATTATTGATAATATGAATAACGTCATGAATTAAACTTTAATCCCATGAGCACATGCACTTTTCTTGTTTAATTGATTTGGTTTAAGACTTTTATAACTCAGTAATCTTTTATTGCATTGTATATACTTACACCTAGTGGGATTTGTGATTTTCTTCATTTGTGAGTGTTATACACTACTCTTTCCTCTTTGAAAACGTTACAGTCGTTGGTAATCTCACTATTCTTTCATTTATCGTTCATTAATTGAGTTCATATATGAAATGTGTTACTTGAGCATGATTTTCAAAGTTTATTTTGACTCAAGAATTACATAAACTTTATAAAAGGATCATAGGACCTCTTTGTTATATCACCCATATTGGCCTTGACCTCAGCTTAAATGTTTTCCCTCGTCAACCCTTTTGAGACTTAATGTAGACTTTCATTTCATAACCCCAAATCCCATAACTGACTCCACATTGGAGTTATAAACCATATATTTCACCTTCCACACCTTTATTTGGAATGATACTTAGGATTGAATGATGTTCGTGTTACGCGGTTGCAATTAAGCATGAGAGAGTGTCAAAGAAAAGAAAAAATGAAGAATAAAAAGAAAAAGAGAAGAAAGAAAACAAAAGAAAAAGTGAGAAGAAAAGAAGAAAAGAAAAAGTCATATTGTTCAATAATCCTTGTCACTCTCCTATTTTATATCCAATGCTTATTATAGAATCATTGTCTAATTTTGTAGTTTCCCACATTTTCCATTATTCCAAGTTTTTCATCCCCAAACACTTTTAAATCCATAAATATTCCATTCATTTCATAACCTTAACCCCAAACCTACATTACAACCCTATAAAAGTCCTATGTGATCCGAAGGTGATTGTAATTTAAAAGTTTAAATAGTTTTGATAATCTATGAAAATACATTTCGCCTCATTTATTGACGGTGTATTTTGTTGAGATTATAATTTTTCATTTTATATATAGTGTTATTCTTTAGTGACATATGCGTATCCTAGTTTCCATTTACATTTACTCTTTATGCTCGCATGTCCCGTGTATTACCTCCCGTTATGAGTGATTTCATTTGTTGACTGTAATATCCGGTGAGGATTGATATATGAACGATTGAACCCTTATCCGATTTATTTAATTTTTTTCCAAATCATACTTTGCATGTTCTCTCTTTTCCTCCCACTTTTAAGGTTTCAATTATATGGGGTTCATTCTATAATGTTAATAATACGGACTTTTGTGTGAATTCATTCACTTTGCTAATAATGTGTTTGAAATCTTTTTCGTTATTGTTGGGATTATCGCATGTTGTTTGGGCATACTTTTTTAGAAAACTTTGATGTTTGTGGGTTTCATCCCTGAAAACCCTCACGACACAACACTCGTCCACTAGGTTAACCTGAGGCTTTAACGGCTTATTGCATATGCTAAATGCAATCGTGTTCCCTATGGAAGTGGCATTTATATATTTTTATACTTATATACGTTTTGCACCGCCTTCTGTGGTTTGATTTTGTTTGTTTCATCACTAGGGTCTAGCAATGTCTAAGTTAGGGGTGATACGTCACGAATATTTCATACTCGTGCCCATTATCTTTATACATTCTAGCACTTCTTGTGTTCTTTATGACTATATTTATTCTCATTAACCATACAACCTCTATTATGTATGTTTATATTCTTTTCAGGGTTTAATTGAACTTTTGTAGGTATTGGAACGCTGAAAGTTAGGATTGGTTGCATTTCGGAGAAGTTCCATCATTGAACTATATTTTAAGGGCAATTTAGACATTTATACTTTATCTTCGGCTCATTAGAATTCCACAGATGTGTAGTTCATTGAGTCAGCTTCGCGTGGCCACAAACGGCATGTCGTCTCGAGTTCGGGAGAAGAAGTTATGGCTGATTTCGTTAAGCTTCTTTTCTCTTCATGATAGACCAAAGGACACCAGAAAATAGGGGACCGACCGACCGGACCTAAGCCCCCGAGCAACCAATAATTCAAAATAAGTCTTTGAAGTGAGGCAGAGCCTTTTTTCCTCCAACAACCGATCGATCAGCCTCCTAGCAGCAGTCGACCGCTGGTAGCAAATATCCGATAGTTTTCCCTTTTAATTTATTTTTCACTTATTTCTTTTCCCACTTAGTATATAAGTGGGATTTTGTGAAAATATCAAATATATATCATTTTAGATAGTAAAGGTTAGGGTTTGGGTCTTGAGATATCATCTTCCATCTCTCTTTGGGTGTTCGCCATTTGGGTGTTGTAAGTGCACTTATTCATCATCCCTACCATTAATATAGTTTTGTTATTTTCTTGCTTTGTTGTGTGGATTTTATTGCTTTTATTTACTTGTTTTTCTTACTTTCCTTACTTTCTTGCATTTAAATACATGTCTTCCATTATGTTATGTAGCTAACTTAGTTTAGGTTGAGATTGATTGATCTCACCTTGGGTTGATTTGGTTGCTTTACTTTGGTGATGGAATTTATGAGTTTAATTCGATTGGGTTGTTCTTGATTTTACGCCTAGGAGATTTAACGGGGAATATCATGTATGCTCCATATATACAACCTTACGTGTGTAATTTCTGGGGTATTTGTTGATGCCAAAATCATAGTAGGCTTTTATGACGATTTAGGGGGTGACAACTCTAGATTTAATTAATTATTGAAATGAGATTCAATCTTGTTAAACTTGTCTTCCCATGTAACTATTTCTACTAATTAATCCAATATGAGGGAAATTAGTCTCAATCTACAGTTTTTATTCCCTTTGTTAATATTAGTTTTAACACATGCCTGGTATTATCTTGTCTTTTATTAACAAGTATCTTTTACACTTTTATTCCTGAAGTATATAATTTAGACAACTAGTCTCTGTGGATTTCGATACCCGGACTGGCTGCTACACTTCCTTAAAAAAGTGTAGTAATAGTTTAGGTTTTTGTATTGAGGCGGGAAAATGAAACATCACTACTTTTCACTCCATAATCAGTGAGATGAAACTGAGTTGTCAAAACAAATGGCATCCACGTTAGTGATACTAGAATCAGAGATGATAAAAGCACACGTTAATGAAATGGAGTCGCAAATAATCGTTGTCCATACCTATGAGGCTATAATTCAATGAGGTGATTCTCCCATGATAAATCACCTCGTGGGAAGATTTCATTGGTAGAATTTAATATATGACTAATTTTGGGTAGAATATTAGGGATAAAGATAGGTTGTGATAAATCTCGAGGCTGAAGATGAGAGGAGATGATGCTCAGGACTAAGGATGAGTACAGATGAAGCTAGAGGATAAAGGCATGTACAGATGATGATCAGGGTTAAATACGAATGTGGGTGAAGACCGGTACGGGTAAAGCTTTAGGTTAAAGACAAGTTTGGGTGAAGCTCGAGGCTAAAGACACTACATGTGAAGCTTGGGTTAAAGATGCGTGTGGATAAAGATCAGGGGAAAACACAAGTGAAGATGGTGCTCAGGGCTGACAAAGGTTGTTAAGGAAGCGCGAAGCTTAAGACTGGTCTTTTTAGATAGTACGAGACTTGACAAGTTAATTTTTAGAGAGTTCGAATTAAAAAATTATTTCTTTTAATTAGGGTCTTAAAATATTTTTTTATAAAGTATGCGCCTAAAAAATTATTTCTTTTAAATGCACTGGGCTTAAAGTTAACATTAGGAAAAGACATGAAGCTTAAAATTAATTTTTGAAATAATTGATAGGTTAAATTTAATTTTTAAAAAAGCACATGGATTCAAATTAATTTTAAAAAATTTGGGTAAAAACTAGTTTGCAAGAGTTTTAGGGTGAAAATGAATTTTCGAAAAACTCCCAAGGGGTGCCAATCATCATAAGGTAGGCCCTATCGATCGACAACCCATCCAAAAACTTAGGTGTTATGTAACACCCCATAAATTCCATGCTAGATTGGAGATGAACATATAGATGTCTTTAACCATACAAAAATAACAACAAACCAAATTCATAATATTTGTAGGCATCAAAATGAAACTAAAATAATAAAAATAATCCTCTCAATGAATTGAAACCAAATGTAATGCATTCAACTCTAGGGTACTATAAACTAAGGACCTAAAATAAGAAATATGAATAATGTCTGAGATACAAAACTCTACAACTGAAAGAAACCTACACTACAAATCCTCATTTAAATTCACTCTAAAAGAATTAATGTTGCCACGTTAACTCATCTGGTACCACATTAATATGATCTAAAATATATTAACAACCAAAACATGGGTTAGGTCTACATAAATGATTACATATTCCCAATCAGAGATAAAAATCAATTAAATAAGAACTATGTTATTCTCATAGAGAATCATATGTAACAATGATCAACCCATAAATCCAAAAGTAGATAGGATTATTTTAACTCCAAGCGCAAAGAAATATATCCACAACCTATCACATCAAACCCCAATAAGAATGGTAAGCTTTACTCTTAAGACTACTAAATAAGGAAATTCTTAACGATAAAATGTTTTGTTGTCATGCTCATACTACTAGGACTATCATATTCAACATTATCATAAAACAACTAACAATAAACACATCATTAAACATCTACATTTTCCATATGATACTAAGGTCTAACGATAAATCCTAAAGCATCATATCACCCCATTATTCCCCAACTCCTAACTGAAACGAAACTCTATGAGTGGAACGTGTAATCTAAATGAGGAAAAACCCTTTTATACACTTTGCTACAACCCAACTGGTTACCAAGATCTAAGGAGCACCGAACCACCAACATAATTTCCAAAATAATTCCACTAACCACCACTATGTCCATATCAACAGAGGTGACATGAGTTAATACACCCATTTCTCCTTAGAGAGTCAAACACCAACTACCTATCATAACTAAATACTAATGGTGACACACCACAAGTATTAAAACCAACTAAATACATAAAAACATATACCACATATCAGTGGGTTCATATATCCCCTATGTGATACCTCCGTACCATGGAAATGCACATAACCACATAGGATGTAACTTTTTCCATCACAGATCTTAATAATGAAGAAAAGCTTTAGGGTAAAAAGCTTGTTTACAGAATTAATAACAAACTGTTATAAGTTGTGTAAACTCCGAATAAACTTTTTGGGCAAAACTCTTTTACAAAAATACAAGATGTGTTATAAAAGACTTTCCAAATGTAAGGTTTGAATTTGATAGTTGGTTACCTCCTTTTTAATTTTTAATAAACATCTAATAAAGTTACTATGCAGTCCCAATCACAACAACAGTTAAGAACATTCAAAGAAATAGATGTAGGAATTTTAATGTGGTAAACCCGTTAAACAAGGGAAACATCCACGGTGCCCTCTACGACACAAAATAAAAATCCACTGGAATAAAGAATCAAGTTACAACACTTAAGCAAACACACAAGGATATTAATTAAGTTCAGAATTATACCTACACGAGATTCTCCACTCCAAAGGTAATCTGACTAGAACTGATCTCTTCTTTGTTTCTCCTTTGTCTTTTCCTTAACCTCCTTCTCTTTAAACTCAAATTCCAGCAACTCTTTCAAAATCCAAGATTCTCAGACAGAACCACAGTGTCTAAGTGTTTGTGTGAGATAGTGTTTGTGATGTGCTACTACATGCAAACATGCTACTCACCCTCTCAAGTTATACAAACAATCCTAATCAAATTACAATAGTTCTAAAATGATAGGTTATTTCTAAATCCGATTTTTCAAGCCAAGACTTCTTGATCTTTTATTTAACCACAGATCTCAAGGATACCTTTCTCAGAAGACGGTTCAAGGTCTTAAACAATTTCAGTATTTTGAAAATATTTTTGAAATTGTAAACCTCCAATTGAGATCCAAACTAGACTAGAAGTCTACTTTATTAAAACAGTTTTAGAATTAACATGCAGAGGCTGATTCAACATATTTTGACATTAAATTTCTTTTCTCAGATCTATGTTTGTACGAAAAACTTTAACTCAAGTTCTTTGTATTTCTTTTATTTTTGTACACACGCATTTCATAAAACATGAAATAGAAAACTAGAAACACAAAAACATATTAGATCTGAAAAATACTTTGAAACATAAAAGTTTCTATTTCAAAATTTGTTGAAACAGAATAGATCTAAAAAATTAGATCTAAAAAGAGAAAAAAGAAAACAAATCGTGTGATGTTCTCTTTTAAACTCAGTTTCAACAATGTAACTTAAGTCTTTCTTAAAGATAAGTTCTGAGAGAATCAAGAACTTGAAGAGGTATTCAAACGAAAACACAACACCAAAAACACAGAAACCCTAAAAGGATCTAACTCTAAAAAAATGGGTTTTCTGGTGTATGGAACGTTTAGGTTTTGGTGTTTGGTTTGGGAGAAATCACTCAGAGGTTTGAACTTACGAAGAAACTAGGGTTTCCTCTTTCTAATCTCTCTCTTTTCTTTCCCTCTCTTCTCCCTTCTCTCTCTACTCTCTCTTTTCTCTCAGACTTAACGAAATGGTAAAAGTCTGAAAATGCTGAGGCTTGGGTCCTTTTTATACTAAACGTAGAAGGATCCAGAACTTCGAACTCAATCCAATGGCTGGGATTGAATCTTAATCGATTGACTTTAATCTAACGGTTCATCACAAGCAGTGGGTTAAACGTTTGGTGATTGGTTTAAACTGGGTTCACGAGGATTAACTCTTAACACATGCAGTACGTTGATTAGCTTGATCCAAGGGTTGAGATTGGTATACGCGTTTTAAGTCTAACAGAAAACACAAATCTAATGGATAGGTTACCAACATGTGTACGAACCAGATTAAGGCAAAACGCGTGTTTGAAAATAATTACAAGGCCTACCCTGAATTCTCTAGTGCATTTGGATCCTACCCAGGCAAACAATCTGCAAGGTAATTAATTTCCTGAAATACAAATTTTACCCATAACACTTTCAAAAACATTTTTTTTAATTAATTCAAAAATCATTTGAAAATTAATTAAAATTATATAAAATGATTTGAATTGAATTAAATAGATTTTAAAATTACTTGAAGTGTTGAAAAACCATTAAAGCAAATAGGTGATATGTATGATGCAGTGAAAGTGTCGTATTTGTGGCTTTAAGGTTTAGAATTAACTTCCCTTTATGTTGATCTTGAAGATTCTCTTGGACATGATTTCTTCTTTGAGCTTGTACCTTTGAGGAGATGGAGTTCTCATAAAATCTAGCCTATTTTGTCTAGATATCCAAACTAGTTGGAACTCCTATATATGTAGACTCAAGTGAGTCAATATATAGAGTGTTCTCAAATAAGGCATCCTAACATCCACCACAAATTACAGTAGAGAATCTATACATCCCATCATAATTATTAAGTCCCACTAAGGCCCTCTTACTTTGGGGGATCTCTTGTACCTCTACAAGTGCCAACTAAAGGATGTATGGCTTCCTAAGTCCAAAAATACCCGTACATAATGTAGCCCCGCGTGATTTTTTTGCCGTAAAAATCTTTATTAAATGTAAAAATTTGAAAAAATAATTTTTGGAATCTATTTAATTTTTGTATGTAAAAATATTGGATTTATAAGTAAAAATAAGGTTTTAAGTGGAATTCAAATCGGGATTAAAATTAGGAAATTATAAATTTTTATTTAAAAATCGCGGAGGATCTGACCTAAGGAGGATAAGGAATTCGACTATTTGATCTCTAAAACGTGATGCAGACTACCTTAACAATGTCTGATTGAGTTGATTTTTCTTAAACGACGTTGTCTCACCTTCGCAACAACATAACAATATTTCAGCGAATTTCGACACTCTGGTCGTCCGAAATGTATTTTTTGGTGTTTTTGTTTGATTAGGACTCTTTCTTACATCCTTTATATAATGGACGGGTTTAGATTTCTTAAAACACTTTTAACCTTTCACAATGTAGGTCCCTTTTTATTATTATGCAAAAACGTAAAGTGTTTTAAGGATGACAAAAAAAATTCTCTTTTTATGAAATTTTTTTTTCTAATTTTTAATTCGCACCAAGTTGTGAACCAATTTTAACTTAATCAAATTTTATCTTGATTAATCTTAAACATCCATCTAATGATTAAAGCAAGTAAAATAAAGTAAAGAATAGAAAACTCACAGCGCAGGATGTACGAGGAAACCACAACGGGAAAAAAAAAACTCGGGCGTCCCAAGCCAGACAATCACTATGAATGTAGGTTTACAACGATCAGACACAAGTCTTACTCAACGACTCTATCCCTATGAGACTTGACACTCTTCTGATCTTCAACCACTCCTCTCACAGTGCCCACATAGAAAATCATTCTTCCACGATGGCCGTCCATAACACATGTGTTCACGTATGTCTCGGTGTCCACCGATATGGCTTGTAACGTCTACAATGTTGAACACAACTCTTTCGCTTATCCACCACAAAACCGAGCAATGCTCTTCAGATAAAACCTTCTTCTTGGTGCAAATAAGATCACTATTGCATGTAGTAATGAAAACTCGGATCTTGTAAACTCTAAAGATGTGTTTATTTTTAGAAAACCTTAGAAAATAATGTGCAAAAATGATCTGATTCGTAAACTATTTTTTCCAGAATGCACACTTACGAAATCTGATGGAAACACGCCATTATATATTCTTCTTGAGGAGGTATCTCGTTCAATAGAAATAAACGTATCGTTCGAACGAGATAGAAATCTCGCTCGAATGAATGACACACGTGTTAGAGTGCCAATAAACCACAACTATAATATGTCCTTATTAGATCAAATCGTAGTATAAATGATTTCAAACTCTTTTAAAAACATTTTCTTAATAAAATAACATCCTTAAACATTTTAAAAACAAATTTTGAGTCCCATTAAAATTACGCATTCATACCTGAGTGATCCCGGAATGCAATTAAACTTGAAGGCGAATAAACTTGCGTCTATTAAACCTTTGGAATAATTAATTCCTTGAAGATTTGCCACAACGTATTCAATAAACTTCAACACGTCATCGTTTGTGTGGGATCATGACAATAAAAAATCTCCCTATGACTCAAACGTTCTTTATTCTGGGAATAAGTCAAAATTATACGGTGAACTCAATTGGAAATTTTGTCGTTACAAATCTCCCCCTTTGACTATTTCGGAATAAAACCAACAGTGAAATGCCTAAGCCGGGCCGTTAGGTCGTATTACGCCTAAATCCCATCCCATTAATCCAAAATAAAAAATTACAGGACAAGACGAGTAAAGATGGTCTAGCAAGCGTGAACTATCTGAATGTGATGTAGTCTTGAATTCTCGAATCTCCTAAAGAATACCTACACACGTGAAATAGAAAAATACCACGTGAAGTATGGTGGAACAAATGATATAAACCAATATGTAAAATCAAATCCAAATCATTTGTTATGTGAGCAAAACATGATATCAGAATACCAATTTGTACCAATGCAAAAAATAATATGATACTAATTTTTGTAAACCAATCAATATAAACATGAAAGCATATGATCACGTATGATACCAAACAATAATGCAACAAATATATGTGCTCATCAAACAAACTCTCTCCCGACATCACATACATCTCCCCCCCTTTTTGTCTCGAATAGACAACCGAGTGAAAAGATAAACATGAAATAACCAGTTGATAATGATCAAAAGATGTCAAAATCGTATCTAGCAAACAATAATCACACAACAGGAATAAGAAATCTATGCAGGTGCGACTAAACGAGTCAATGCAGAAAAATATGCAAATTTATCAAAGTAAACTGCATAAACAGAAACCAGAAGCAACTCATCAGTACCAAAACATAAACCATAAGACTCAGGGTACTGAAATAGAATTAAATAGAAATCTAGGGGTCGCTTGAACGAGAAAACTTATTCTTTCAAATGACATGAGATTCTTGCTTGAAGGCTTCGTGCGACACAGGTTTGTCGCTCGAACGAGAAAATAAATTTCTCACAGTCAGCGCAGAAAATCATACCGTTTTTCTCGGTGAAAAATTTTCATGAAAAAAATGACTGGAAGGGGAAGAAAATTGCAAAATAGTAGGGAAAATATAAAAACCAATATGAATTACATGCTAACATAGTACCGCTGTGCTCAAACATGAACATGGTATGTATGGGCATGAACTACAACAAATACATCACAATTCAAACACATCGAAACGATCAAGAACCTCTAATTGATAGTTATAAATCATCAAACTTTATTTTATCCATATGTGACAATTAAAGCGTGAGATTAATGAACTAAACAATCAAACATGCATACAAATCCGAAATTTTGATGATTTTACAAGCAATATCGTCATGACACGATTTTTCAACGTCGGGATTCGTGGTGCTAACCCGTTTAATTTTATCCATCCAAACTCCCTCAAATATATCATATTTTTCTTTTGAATGAACATAAACTAATTTGGACCATATTTTGGCATATGATTATTTTTATTGCCTTTAATTTTTTTCAGGCTCTTTTAAACGGTGGCTTTCACGATGAGATAATTTCACACTCTAGCAACCATTTCTCGTGAACACTCATCATTTTTTTTTAATTCCAATCCTCACGGTAAATGGTTTTTACATGCACACCTCCTCCTTATGTCTACTTACTCATAGATGATAAAATTGAGATAATAACGTCTCACCAAACTCAAATATGCAAGAGATGCCAAACATCCATACAAGCTCGTGCATGTGTGCAAAGATATCATATATACAAAGTCGAATCAAAACGCATATCAACTTCGAAACAACCCCATAATACTATGGTTAAGATCATTCTAAGCATCAATAATTAGGACCAAATGTCCTAGCCACATGGATAATGAAAGGATGGGGATCCAAGCACGCCAATATGCCACATCAAACATGTAAACTCAAAAACAAATCGAAAATATTTTTTGTTTTTCCAACATATTTTCACTCAAATAAAAGCAAAATATTTTTGTATTTTTCTCAAAAATATAATAAACCAAAAATCTTTTTGTATTTTCTCAAAAATTTTATCAAAAATAAAATATTTTTATATTATTCAATTAAGACACAATAAAAATAATAATACAAAATGATAGACATGTCATAACACTAGCAAGATATAAATCATGATGCAAAGACTAGCGTATGACAAATATGGTAACACAATCATCCATTAAATCTAGCATGGGAAGAATCAAGTGCAACCAAATGAGAACCATGAAGTTTTATTCCTAAAGCTTTTAAGTCATATTACCTAACCCAAGTAGGTGTGACATAATGCACGGGGGTTTTGGGAACCGACACGACTTTACTCCTTAACTTTCTAGGAGCATTCCTAAGGTCATAGAAAAAACGTCTAAGGTGACGCTTCCTACCGCAATTTGTGTAAGTGTAAACACAGCGGGAATGATTACCAAAATGTCGACATCTCCTCACATTCCTAGTGGGCTCTCTCACGCGATTGATATTGGTTTTGGGAATGGTAACAACCCTATCATCGTAGCCTATACCACACCTATAACTTTTGATTTAAACGGTGCCTAACATACTATATAACTTTTTCGACCTAGATTTCAAGTCAAACTTAACCTTGCTCGAGTCTCTCAACTTCTCCTCCAACTACAAATCCCAAACTCAATCACACGCCCAGACTCCTCTAACTCTAGAAAATCCTTTTTCAATGTCTCCATCAAACCACGAAGACTATCTCTCTCTTTCTCCACATATTCTAGTTTCCCCCTAAACATCTTCTACCGCCTCGGCATACAACTCATTAAATGCAACTTGTAAATATTTCACATCAAACTCCTCTCCCTCACTTGCTTCACCCTCACTCACTTGGGATTAAATGGCCTCGAAATTGTTATGAAGAAGATTTATCATCTTCGCTCACATGACATGCCAAGAAAGCAACAAACTTTCTCTCATTGGGGGAACTCTCTCCCTCTTCCGGATCACTATCATTTAAGGAGGCACTCTAAGTTATCAATTCCTTACCCTCTTTATCAAGTCTAGTGAGACACTCGTAAACTTTGTGTCCATACCCCTCACACCTATCCAACTCAACCTTATTAAATTTCTCACTCTTATCCTTAGGGGTGGACTCTACCTTGTTGTTCTTAAATTTTTTAAACTTTTTGTCATCTTTCGATTGCTTTTGAAACTTAAATTGTTTTTTGAAATTTTTAGCCAACAAGGCGACATCCTCAAAATCGGAATCGAAATCTCCAATCAAAACTTTAGATTCCTCCTTTCGATCTTTCAAAGCAATGCCTTTTTTTTCTTTGGCACTTGCTTGGAGGTAAACATATCGAGTTCATAGGTTTGTAAGCCACCTACAATCTCTTCAAGTTTCGTTGAATCAAGCATACCTAAGGAGTTTAAAACGATCACTTTTGTATCAAACCTACTCGGCAAAGATATCAAAATTTTCTTTATCATATGGTTGTCAGAAATCTTCTCACCTAAGTTACACGACGAGTTGAAAATATTAGATAATCTAGCGTAAAACTCATCAAACGAATCACTATCTAACATCTTAATCATCTCGAACTGTGTGGTGAGGTTTTGTAACTTAGACACCCAAACCGTGATAGTGCCTTCGTGAGTAAGTGCAAGTGTATCCCAAGCCTCTTTTGAAGTTTCACAAGTCATAATTCTATTATACTCTTCCAGTGTGATGTGAGGAAATTACGTGCAGACTTTTAGAGTTGTAAAGTGCAAGCCTATGTTCAGCCTCGGTCCATGACGCAACGGGTTTCAAACTAGTGACCCCACCTTCTCGTGATACTGGTGGAGACAAACCCTTTTCAAATGCTACCCAAACAAGCTCATCAATAGATTTTATCGCACTTCTCATTCGCATTTTCCACTAAGCATAATTTGTGCCATCAAAAATAGGAGCACAAAAACTTTCAAAACCACCAAAATTCATTCTAAAAAACACAAGGGATCAAACACAATAAAAATATGTTTCGTATTTTGATACCAATTTGTAGTTCCCTTTTTATTACTATTTGGAGACGAAAAGTGTTTTAAGGATGACAAAATAATTTCTCTTTTTATGAAAAACAAAACCTTTTTCAAATTTTTAATTCGCACCAAGTTGTGAACCAATTTTAACTTAACCAAATTTTATCAGATTAATTCTAAACATCCATATAATGATTAAAGCAAGTAAAATAAAGTAAAGAATAGAAAACTCACAATGCAGGATGTACGAGGAACCACAACGGGAATGAAACCTTGGACGACCCAAGCTAGACAATCACTATGAATGTGGGTTTACAACGAACAGACACAAGTCTTACTGAACGACTCGATCCCCACAAGACTTGACGCTCTTCTGATCTTCAACCACTCCTCTCACAGTGCCCACGTAGAAAATCCTTCTTCCACGATGCTCATCCACAACACACGCATCCACATATATCTGGGTGTCCACCGATATGGATTGTAACATCTACGATATTGAACACAACTCTTTAACTTCTCCACCGCAAAACCTAGCAATGTTCTTCAGATAAAACCTTCTTCTTGGGGCAAATAAAATCACTATTGCATATACTAATGAAAAATCGGATCTTGTAAACTCTAAGGATGTGTTTAGCTTTAGAAAATCTTAGAAAACAATGTGCAGAAACAATATAGTTCGTAAACTGTTTTTTCCAAAATGCAAACTTAAGAAATCTGATGGAAACACGCCATTATATATTTTTCTTAAGGCATTAGCTCATTGAAGAGAAACATACATGTCGCTCGAATGAGATAAAGATCTCGCTCGAGCGACCTGTCAGGTTGTTTGAATGACACGCGCGTTAGAGTCCCAATAAACCACAACTCTAATAAGTCCTTATCAGATTAAATCAAAGTGTAAACGATTTCAAACTCTTTTAAAAACATTTTCTTAATCAAATAACATCCTTAAACATTTTGAAAATAAATTTCGAGTCCCGTTAAAATTACGCGTTCATACCTGAGTGATCTTGGAATTCAATTAAACTTGAAGACGAATAAACTTGCACCAATTAAACCTTCGGAATAAATATTTTCTTGAAGCTTTGCCTCAACGTTTTAAATAAACTTCAACACGTCATCGTCTGTGTGGGATTATGACAATAAAAAATCTTCCTATAACTCAAATGTGTTTTGTTCCGGGAATAAGTCATAACTATACAATGGACTCAATTGGAAATTTTATCCTTACACTCAGAAAGCGATAGCCTCCCAAATTATTATTTCCTCTCATCTACAAAACCAAAGCCCCATTAAAAATAAGTTTCAATCCTAGTTTTCAAGATCTAAACCAAGTTTTCTCAAGAACATCCAAGAACGTGACTTTACGATTTTCGCGAGAGGAACGCAACCGTATAATTAAATTTTTAAGACGAATTCTTTACATGCATTAATACTTATATTGTTCCCCTTTAGTATTATGTGTTGTAAAATCAGGTTATTTATGTGTATTTCATAGAAGAGAAATTTATTATTATATGCCCCTGAAATATGCATGTGAATGAAAATTATATAAGTTGTTGGAAAATGAATTATTTAATTAATATTATAATCAAACGGACATAATTTGGATAAGTAGTAATCTTGTGATTAATTGAAAGAATTGTTATGATAGATTGAAAATATGCTTTACGTGATCGTTAATTATGTTAATATTCGACACTACGTGGATGACGAGATTGTTGGGGTAACTATGCTTTCACCTTATTTTAGGTTGCTTGCTAGGTATGGGACTAGTAGGTAGGCCTTTGTTGTTGTAACACTTTCTAGGTATGGAACTAGTGAGTATAGATTTTAACGGATGGGTATTTTCAGGGTGGGGTTAGTAATACACTTTTTCGTTGTTCCGTTAGCCTAGGTGCTAATTGTTGGTAGGTATTCTTCCTAAGTGATAGGCTGGAGTACACTGGTGGTTTAAAGATCTCTAGGTATGGGACTAGGGATGGTTTAAGGATTTAAAACTCGATTAAAGGGTGGGGCTATTAGAAAATATTGAACTTGATAAAATGGGGAATTAATGCTTAAGAAAATGAACGGGTATTAAAATGAATTTGTGTCTCCAATAAGTGCTGGGCTAACAAAAATTGGGTTGGCTGGCTATAGCGACGTGGGTATGGCGTCACCAATAAGTGTAGGGCTAACAAAAATTGGGTTGGTTGGCTATTGTGATGTGTCGTGCATGGAACCTCGTCAATAAGTGTAAGGCTAATAAAATTGGGTCGGCTGGCTATAACGAGGGGAATGTGTGTGGTGTAAAATCTTAGGCAGGCCCGAATATGTGCAGGACAAATAGAAAGGTCGGCTGACTATAGTGGTGTCACTATAATAATAATTTGGTTAATCGAATTGATAGCTTTAACATAATTAAATGATTGAAATATCAAAACTGAACTTGAACATTGGGGTGGCTTAGTTATATGTGTAAATAGTGGCAGTTTATTTTTACTCGCAAGTTAATATATATCTCATTCAATTTAAAATACTCTACTGTGATATTTATCATGTTTAATGCTTCTGTCTGAGTTTACAGACCCTAATTGGGAGGAGTATCTAGTATTCACGCGGTGGGATCTGACCCATTGCGTTGACTAATATTTCAGGTATACCTGCTGGAGTAGCTGCATAGGATGGATTGAAAAATTTTGGGGTGCAGCTAGATATTTATTTTTATTGCTTTAGTATTAGTTTTATTTATTTCCATTCCGTCGTTTTTATTATGAGACTTTCATTTATGCATTTGTGGGCCAATCGGCTCAACAGTTGTTTATGGTTTCAGTCAAGTATTTATAGTTGAATTATTTCATTTGAGTTTTAATAATTTAGATTTGGATTTATTTTGGAGATAGCATGATGATGGATTTTAATTTGCATGAATGTTTATGTTTGTTGGATAAATTTGAATATTATCTGTGGAAAAAGTTTTTAATGTCTCATATTTCTGTCATATGCTGAGAATGATAACTTATTTAGTGACGTACGGCATAGGTTGGCGGTAGCCAATGCCAAAATACGGGGGGTGTTATAGATGGTATCAGAGCATGGTCTTAGGTCTCGTAGGTTTTGAGTTCGTTATAGCTTCTGCATTATCGATATTTGATTCTGTTTAATTATTCGTACTCTCTAAGGCATTGGGTCTAGCATATATGTTAGTTGTATTTCTTAGAGAGGGGGAGTTTTTTTGTTAAGGCCGTTGTTGGTATTGGGGTTAGAAGCAATAATCTTGATGTGAGTATCTTTAGAGTTGATTTTGGAGACGAGAATTATTTTGATGATCATTAGTATAAATGTTAGGTATTTGTAAAATATATGTGATAATGTCATTTGATATGAGGATTTACTCATTTCGATGACTTTTGGAGATAGAATCGAGTGGTGATTCGTGAGAGAGCGTGGTACGCTGTTATTTTCATACATATTTTATATATATAGTTAAGATATATATTGTATTTTGTTCAAGGGTTTGGGTGTGTATTTTGTTCATGGGTTAAGGGGTTTATGGACTTCCAATCGTGGCATTCTATGGGTATGTATATGTGAGCCTTATTTTATTTACGCCACTTTACGTTTGACATTTATGTTTCGTCAAATTTCGAGGACGAAATTCATGTATTAGTGGGGGCATATGTAACACCCCGTGATTTTTTATCCGTAAAAATCTTTGTTAAATTAAAAAATTTGAAAAAATAATTTTTGGAATCTATTTAATTTTAGTGTGTAAAAATGTTCGTTTTTATATATAAAAATAAGGTTTTAAGTGAAATTTAAATCGGGATTAAAATTTGGAAATTATAAATTTTTATATAAAAATCGAGGGAGGATCTGACCTAAGGAGGATAAGAAATTCGATTGTCCAATCTCCAAAATGTGATGTATATTACCTTAACGATGTCTGATCGAGTCAATTTTTTCTACAAAACTTTGTCTCGCCTTCAGCTACAACATGTCAAAATTTCAGCGAATTTCGACAGTCCGATCGTATGGAATGTATTTTTGTGTGTTTGTGTTTGATTAGGACTCTTTCTTTAAATCCTTTGTATAATGGACGGGTTTAGACTTTTTAAAACACTTTTAACGCTTCTCAAAAGCAGTAGCCTCCCAAATTATTATCTCCTCTCATATACACAACCTAAACCCCATTAAAAATAAGTTTCAACCCAAGTTTTGAAGATCTAACAAAGTTTGCTCAAGAACTCCAAGAACGTGTCTTTACTCTTTTCGTGAGAGGAACGTAACCGTGTAATCAGATTTATAAGACGACTTCTTTACAAGCATGAATACTTTTATTTTATTTTTTTAGTATTATCCATTTTAAATGTTGCCTAAACATTAATAATCATTGAATTCTTAGAATAAATTAGAGAGACTAGTTAGGAAAAGTGAAACTAAAGTTAGGACTATTTTTATTCAAATGCCTAATACGAATTAAAACTCAAAACTCTCGGATGCTTAGAGTAGAGGTTGGGATTCCGTTACAGTATATGGACATTCGCATGTCAAAATAAATCGTTTGAGTTTTATAATTTGAATTCAACTCGTAAAATCAAGTTATTTACGTGTATCTTATATAATAGAAATTTATTATTATATGCCCTCAAAATATGCATGTGAGTGGAAATTATATAAGTTGTTGAAAAATGAATTGTTTAATTAATATTATAATTAAATGGACATAATTTGGATAAGCGGTAATCTTGTGATTAATTGAAAGAATTGTTGTGATAGGTTGAAAATATTCCTTACATGATCGTTAATAATGTTAATATTTGACACCGCGTGGACGACGGGATTGTTGGGGTAACTATGCTTTAACCTTATTTTAGGTTTCTTGTTCGGTATGCAACTAGTAGGTAGGACTTTATTATTGTAACACTTTCTATATATGGGACTAGTGAGTATAGATTTTTACGGATAGGTATTTCCGGGATGGGGCTAAGTAGTACACTTTTTCGTTATTCCGTTAGCCTAAGTGTGAGACTAGGTCGTAATTGTTGGTAGGTATTATTCCTAAGTGATAGGCTAGGGTACACTGGTGTTTTGAAGATCTCTAGGTATGGGGATAGGGATGGTTTCAAGATTTAAAACTCGATTAAAGGGTGGAGCTATTAGAAAATAATGAACTTGATAAAATGGGGAATTGATGCCAAAGATAATAAATGGGTATTAAAATGAATTTGCATCGCCAATAAGTGTGGGGATAACGAAAATTGGGCTGGATAGATATAGTGACGTGGGTGTGTGTTGGCGTCACCAATAAGTACAGGGCTAACGAAAATTGGACTGGCTAGCTATTGTGACGTGTCGTGCGTAGAACCTCATCAATAAGTTCAGGGCTAATGAAATTGGATCAACTATCTATAAAGAGGGGAATGTGTATGGTGTAAAGCTTTAGACAGGCCTGAATATGTGCAGAATAAATAGAAAGGTCGGCTGACTATAGTGGTGTCTCTATAATAATAATTTGGCTAATCGAATTGATAGCGTTAACATAATTAAAGGATCAAAATAACAAAATTGGACTTAAAATTGGGGCGGATTAGTTATGTGCATAGATAGTGGTAGTTTATTTTTACTTACATGTTAATATATATCTCGTTTAATTTAAAATACTCTATTGTGATGTTTATCATGTTTAATGCCTTTGTCTGGGTTTACGAACCCTAATTGGGAGGAGTAGCTAGTATTCATACGGGGGCTCTAACCCATTGCATTGACTAACATTCCAGGTAAGCTACTGGAGTAGCTGCATATGATGGATTGAAGATTATTGAGGTGCAGCTGGATATTTATTTTAATTTCTTTAGTAGTAGTTTTATTTATTTCCATTCCGTAGTTTTTATTACGAGACTTTCATTTATGGATTTGGTGGGCCAATCGGCTCCATAATTGTTTATGGTTTCAGTCAGGTATTTATAGTTGAATTATTTTATTTGATTTTTAATAATTTGGAGTTGGAATTATTTTGGAGATAGCATGGTGATGGATTTTAATTTGCATGAATGTTTATATTGGTTGGATAAATTTGAATATTATCTTGTGGAAAAAGTTTTTAATGTCTCATATTTATGTCACATGCTTAGAATGCTAACTTATTTAGTGACGCCCGGCATTGGCGGTGGTTGACACTAAAATGCCGTGTTACATAAATCACTACATCCTTCCTACCCTCACACACGAGGTATGTTCATTCCCACTACTATGATACTAATAATATAATAACTCAACAATAAATGTTATGCCAAATGTATCCCAACTCTAGATACTACACCTCTTACCACTACTATGCCAACATACCTAAAATTTATTCCACACTATTGGCACCATCTCACGATACCCTAGGCTTATCCAACACATAGCCTACTCTTACTGTAATGTCGTTATCCAATAACTAAGAACTTTGACACATCCTTAACCTAATACTAGGCCCATTGTTATGATGACATCTAAGAATAACACAACTCAAGGTTTATAACATATGTCTGCTTACTAACTTGTGACACCCCGACTAATTAAATACCGGGTAGCTATTCCTTTATTAGATTAATACAGAATATCAAGTTGGTTCAGTCTTAGCATCACTGTCGAAAACATTTAATTAATTACTAGCCACCTAATATTTAAATAGAGAGGTGCCAAATTTTAATAATTAAATTTACAATAACCAAGTAATTAAATCATCATCCATCAATCGCATAAACAATCTCATGTGAATAATCAACGAAATGAAATAAGCTAAGTCTGGAGTAAACACTCTAATAATAATAATAATACCAGAGAAAATAAAATCCCAATACAAGAGTCTAAATAAATTAATAAATCCAAAACTGAATTAAAACTGAAAGTCTGGGAATGCTATCTCTAAATGAAAATGGGCGACATGCCCTAACAGATGAGTAACCCTAAATAGAATCAAGTGCAGAATGTGGAGGCGTCTAATACTGAGATCCTGTAACTTCCACAGCAGCTATAACAGGTCAATTTAATGTAACTCCTATGCTTGGCGTCCCTGTGGATGGGCACCTAAAAAGGTTTTACAAGAAAAGTATATTTGAAAGCAAACGGGTCAGAGCCCGAGGTGAAAACAGTTTAAAAATATTGCAATTGTTTAATTGCATTAAATAGTAAATATTATATATATGTTAGATACGTGCTCTCACATGAGTTCCTCACCCCTCAATTAATGTGCACGCCTAACGTATACCCTTAACCCATCCTAGTTATGCAGCTAACTAACTAGTCTGTACCACTTCATGTCTTCACATTATAATATAGGGGTTTATTCGTATCATTCTAATATATTCTGCGTGTAACTCACCTTTACATTAATCAGATTAATTACATCAATTACGATATGAATTCTCACAATTTTAATCCCATACAAATATCTCAATTATTTGTATTCACAATTTAACAACGAGTCGGTTATAAGTACAAGTATATCATTCCCAGCATAAATATACAAATATTAGGCTAAGCTGCGGTGCACGCATACTCTGCTATCGAATCCCGGTCAATCACGTACATAAGGATTATGCATTCCGAATCGCTCAGGAACCGTTTCAATAAATAAAATCACACATATTGGAGGCGAACATAGTTCACATACCCATGGGTCACACACATACCTACGTTCCCATGGTCAGCTGACTTATCAACTCACAAATAAGTCATTCACAGTCCTATGTCCTTAAGGTACCAATCTAAATCCCCCCGTAGGCACACAAAGATCAGATGGTCCTTTTCCGAAAGCCGAACTCCCATGATAGCAAGTATGGTAGGTATGTCATACACACAATAATCCATATACTAAGCATCCACACAACTTAGGTAATTATTACAATATTAAAGGTATATATTCAGCCCTATACCATCAGTCTTTTTCGTACGCTATTATCATCCCAACTTTTGTATAATATGTTTTGCCGATAAATCTAACGTCGTATAGTTTCGAGTACTTAAACCTATCCCGAAAAGGTTACTAAGTCTCCTACGTATCCCATATGTCAATTCAGTACTCCGAGGTCCATATTTCTGTTTCTAATCCCAACTTATCACTCATACGAATTTAATTCATGCTCTCATAACTTATAATGATAAATTACTCGTCGAATACTCGTAAGTTCAACGCTATGTTCCAAACCAATTCTAATATGTTCTGGCTTCAATTACATCCCTATTGGTCTCCCTAAAGTCCTAATGTATTCACATAATCCCCACCCACAACTTTCAATGGCCGAAAATCGCTTACATCCAAAAAGGGAAAAGATCATAGTTTTTGGGGAGGTCGATCGATCGAGCCAAGTCGATCGATCGACCTATGAATGTCGATCGATCGATCAAGCAAGTGCATGTCTCGGGTTTCTTCATTTTCAGTCCTAGTTTGGTCCCGATTCTTCATTACAAGATGTTAAATCCTAAAGTAAACATATTGGGTAATCATACAACCTAAGTACATGATTTTTAGCATTCCAGAATTCTTAAATCATCATCAATTAGTCTTTTCTTGGATCAAATCATCCTATTATCATGAAAAAACCTATTTTTCTATTTTCTTCAAGAATCATCATACATCTCCTCATAAATTCGTAATTAACTATGCATGGTTTATGATTTCGTTAATGAGATACTTTCAGAATCAAAATACATATAAATTCCTACCCAGAATTAAGGTTTCATCTCCAAATTTCATGAGTTTCAATATTTTCATGGCTATCATCAAATCCTACACTATCTTGGATAAATTATTTGTTGAATCTTAATGGATTAAATCACTTGCCTGGAAATTTGATGTTTTGATCCTCTGATGCCGATAAGGGTTGGTTCTCTTTCAATTTTCGGTCGTAGTGGTTATGGCCTTGGAAACTACCTTGGAACTTCTCCTCTCTTCTCACGTTGTCCACTACTTGGTTTTGACAGATAATGGCCCTAATGTTGGCTGATAAATAAAGCCTAAATTTCGTGGGTTAATATTCCCTAAAAATCAAAAATAACTAAAATACCCTCCCACTTGCCGGTTTGGCCTAAAACTATCCCGGGACCCAAATTAAACCCCCGGCTAGTGTTTTTTTACTATTTCGACCCATCCGTACATGTTGGCGCACTCAAAATGACCATACGGATGATAAAAATATAATTTTCTTTTAAATCCATTTAAAATTATTCCTGACGCAACTGACACGCGTGTCCCAACGTAATTTCCGAATTGTCGAATTTATAACTCGCGATAATATTAATAAATTCAATAATCGTATATTACCATATTCACTCAGTAATATTCAACATTATTATCATAATCAAATACCAACTCTCGTCTCGCTAGTATTTAAATCTGGATTAATTTCTAAATAATTTCCCAATTTTAATTTAATTAATCCATAAATAAAAGCCATAAAAATTACGGGGTATTACATAACTCTCCTTAGATTACATCATTTTATTCCAAAATCCCGTTTAAGTTTAACAGTCATGAGATATTTTGAGGGAAACCTATAAGTCCTCATAAATGGCTATAAGGTTCACATAACTTAAAAATATCCCTCTATAGGTTTTATTAATGGAGTCTAGTTTATATCCTTAACCTTGCTCCTACGAGCTATTTCGGGTAATCAGATGTGGACAAAAATCCTACCAGAGGTTAATATTCGTCATAGTATCATTTAAATAAGGTCCTATAACTTTTAGGTTCAACCCCAACACAAAACAAAGTTAAAATCCTCAAACTGAGGGACTAGACTAGGGGGATTGATTTGGGACCCGTAGTTTATTCGAAAACCCACTTCACAAATTGGCGAATTGCGACTTCAAAATTCAACAAAACCCAAAATAAATTATCCAAATCAGTTACAAACGCTCAAATATATGTTTAGGTTCAAATCTTATACATGAATAACATTTAAAACATTAATTCTAACGGAATGGAGTCAAGATTATAACCTAATATTACAGTCTTTAAGAACCACTAATTCATATAAATGGTTATTACTCATAAATAATCCAATAAATCGATCTCAATTACTATAATAAGCATGGGGGGTTGAATTATTAATATGAACCAATTCTCAATGATACGTTTATTTAATCAATCCCTGGTTATTTAACCTAGTTATATAGCATCCCCTATCCTTCTTCAACTTATTGGGTAATAATTGCAAAGTTATCTCTTTTCAATTGAGTACTACTAAATCTTTCTCTCGACGTCCTACCTTATTCTTCTTTGATTTTAAATTTTACTATTGCAAAGGAAAACATGTATATCTTAGTATTCCATATCCTTATGTTCTTTTTTTTTGTTACACTAACCCTTGTCCTGAGATCATGAAATCAATTTATTTAAATATGTAATCATTTAAATGTTAATATCAGCATGTAAGCCATAATTATCCAAATTAATATTAATTTCAATAATTTCTCCAACTAAGTACAACAATTTGAACATAATTAATTTAAATCAAGGAGAAAAATACAAAACAATTCCTTGACTTAATTGAATATGGAGGTCGTCTTTTTTTTCCTCCAGAATTCCTTAAATAATCTGTCCAATTCTTTAATTCTCTTATTCTCTAAGTCTTTTCAAATTAATAATGTTCTCAAGAGGTTAGGGTTTTTATGATGTTATGATTTTAGTCCAACTCATATGCTTTATTACACTAAACCCGATGGTTTCTTTTGGGTGCATTTTAAAACCCACCGAGAGTCCCAAAATATAGTTTAATTAACTCCAAACTTAGCCCATTATGTTTCCTAACCTTGGGACCTAAATACCCATATTTTCTATACCAATTGGGAACTTATAAGTCATCTTAAATCCGACCCAACACCATACATACATTCCAGCTAAACCCATCATCGACCCATAAGCCCAAATACTCCACAGTGACCATAAATCCCATTAATATAATATCTCAATCAAATTCAACCCGCATAAATATTATTTAAACTAAGAAATAATTTTCAAAATATACGGGGTATTACATGTTGAACCTTTTAAGAGTGGTCATATCAATTTGTAGTGGGTGTGCTAATCGGCACCCTTTTTACCCCTATAAAAGGAAGCGTGGGGTACGCCTTTCATTCCTACACCAATTATCTTGAGACAAAATTATATCTCTATAAACGTACTTTATCTATCTAGAATTAACCTTATTCCTTAAAATGGTCAACCTAAACCTTATTGACATTAACGATTGGGAAAAGAGGGAGTGGAAGTCTCAAAATACCAAACCAAACACGAAGTACCATCACATTACGGTGGTTGAGGATAAGAGGGTGTTCTTGCAAGAGATAGGGATACATTGCTTAATATATGTGAGCAAGAGTATCATCTATGTAAGCATTATATACTTTTATATTTTTATCTGTTGTCGTAAATTTGTTTTATATGATGCCAGGTGAGAAGGTTGTGTGATAAGAGGGTGAAATCATGTTAGGACCTAACCTTATGTGATAAGAGGGTGAAATCATATTAGGTCCTCACCTTAATAAAGTGAAGGCTCTAGTATGAGGTTTCAGTTTTGGTGTATTGGTATACTGTATTTAAGATATCCGTGGTTTGCGTTGGTGCAAAAGATGGTTATGAAAAGGTGGTGTTATACTACCCACATCTTCCACTTATGAATTTAAGAGATGACAATGACTCCCATCAATGCTTATCATATTCTAGGCCTCCATGGGAGGGCATGCACATTGAGATCGATCGAAAGATTTTATCAACTTTCGATACAATCACCTAGGTGATTAGGTCGATCAAGACTCACACGGGTAATCGATTTAAAGGAAGAAGTTATGGTATCATATCCAAGAGTGGTGTATCAACGCCGATGATGATCATTAAGTGTGTCAAATGGCTCTTCTATTTATCATTTATCTTCTAGGACCACTTTGTCGGATAAAAATGTGGATGACATCCATTTGTGGTTCCTCCTTTTTATATGTACTTCTCAAATTATCCATCTTTAAAACGAAGGAGTTCGGTTCTAGTTAGTCTATATGATGGACTAGAACCATTCATCCAGTGAAGTCTTCATACTCTCATAGGCACTCCATTCTTTGTGGAGGTACATTTTTGCATATGATTTCTTAACTATTTCTTACTTGAGTTGTCACGACTTGATTTAGAATTTTATTGTATATGACTTGTGTGGTTATGCTATCACCTTTTATTAGCAGGTTTAGTCTTGATGAGACGGTTGATAAGGCAATGGGTTTTATCCGTCTAAGGGTGGAGGAGGTTGATGTGTGGTCTCTTACTAGTAGATGGAGGGTATATAATAGAACTTCAAATGCCTCCTTAGCCTACTCTCTAATCTAATGATCGTTGTATGAGGTGATTTTCCATATGTATGAGTATTTATTTCAAAGCCTTATTATTTCATTCTTAGATTTGTCTTTATTCCTTAATGAGGATTTGATCTTTGTATGTATAATTAATCCCTTGGAACAAAAACCTAAAGGATATGGTCATCACTCACATGCATAAAAGGATGAGGTACCTACAAGCACATAAGTTTTGGTATAGTGCCGAGGTGAGAGGTGTTGGAGCGAAAGTCCAAGGGTCTATTAAAAATGCGTATAAATTGAACTACAAAAAAACTACACATACGTGAAATCCTACAAGGTAGATTTAGAATTTACATGCGAGATCTCTTTTATTTGATCTCGTTTTATCGTGAACAGAATATGTGATGGAGCGATTCACCTCACGATCTTCTATTTTATTCCCGATATGGACAGCCACGAGTAGAGGGTGGGATCCTATTTCATGACCACCTTCTTGTCTCCTCTTTCTTCTTCGTTGTCTCTCTTTCTCACTAGTATGAACTCGGGTCTTTTGAGTATTCAAGAGTGATGGCTAGGTTAAGAAAGAATGAGACTTAGGTGCATATATATAAGCTACAGTAGGGAACCTAAGGAGAGATAAGGATGTAGCTCCTAATAGACCTGAGAAAACCAAATCCTTCCCGGATCCCTTAATTATAATTAATACCACCAAATAATTATAATTTTAACTCCACTCCTTAACTCAAAATTATATTTCAAGATCCTCGTTATTAATTACTTAATTCTCCCCACGTTAAGGTTATAGATACTCGTTGTTGATGTAAAAAATTAGATCATATCTAATTATTCAATCACAGATAAATAAATGAGACAAAGAAATTTTTAAAGTGGTTCAGCCTTATAAGAATGGCCTACGTCCACTGTTTCTGTTATTGATGAGTGTTTGGAAATTATCGATTACAAGTTCAATCAAGAAATTCCGGTCCCCCAACAATGAGGATTGTATAATGTATTTATAGCCCTGAGGTTGTAATGTGAAAGGGCAATACATTAAATGATGTACATATCAAAGGGTAATACATTCAATGCCCCTTAAGCGTATGCGTCTGAATGATAAGCATTTAATGAACAGTCAAACTGTTGGTTATCGTGATATTAATGCTATATTCGAGGTGCAGCTCGGACCGCCTGAGTTGCTCGGACCGCTTAAGCTTCTCGGTTTTCAAGAGTTCCTCGGAGAGTTCTTGTTCCTCGGAGCGTATGAGTTCCTCGGGGAATCAGTGCTCCTCATTGTTGTATGGTTCCTCGGAGCATGTGAGTTCCTCGGAAGTGTTTGTTGTTGCTACATAGATTGCCATGTGTCTTCACTTTATTGAGCCATGTCAGCAGACTAAATTTGGTATCAACAGAAGCCCCCAATGTTTCATAGTTCGAACTTTGAGGAGTGTGGAACATTCTTTCTCGGAATATGGCAGTTTTAAATGGTCATCCTGAAATTTAGGAGTCTTTTGTATTTATTTCTCTTTCCAAATTCGTAGAATCAGGCTTTTTTGAATTTTTATAACCTCCTCGATCTCCGCGTACTTTTTGTCCTTTTAGCCGCCGGTAGCGTAATCATTTCTTTTTGTAATCATTACTTTTTCCTTTTCCCAAGGCAAGGTATTTAAGCGTCACAGACACTCCCATCGTCTTCTACCTTTTCAAATTTGTATTTTCGAGTTTTCCATAATCTTATTCTCTTGTGCGTTCATCCTTTTCATCGTTCGTTGTCAACAGATCCACTCTTTTTTCTGTAAGATCTTCTTCCTTCTTCTTCATTTCTTTTATTCATCATGGTTTACCCTGTTGAATCTCTTGATAAGTTTCGCTCTGATTTTTCTAATCCCTCCTGGGTTGTTCTGGAAGAGCTTTCTGAGCCTTCTGACTATTTCTGTTTGGCTGAGGGACGTTGGTTCCCCAGTCTCTTTGTTGCTGAGTGTGGATTTTCTTTTCCACCCAATCCCTTATGTCTGGAATTTTGTCAATATTTTGACGTTGTTCCTGCAAGAATAGCCCCCAATACATGGAGAATAGTTAATGGGGTGCATAGGTTAAATCAAATTCATGGAACTCGTATAGGAATTCCAGAAATCATGTTTTGTTATAGATGGGCAGTGGGTGATAACACTTTTTATTTAAAAACTAGATTTTTAAATAGGGCTTTAGTGGTCAACCTCCCGGATGCCAATAAGGACTATTTTGAGCACGGAGTTGTTATAAAAAATTGGCAACATGCTCCTTTATGTGGGGACGAAGTATATCAGGGTCCCAGATGCCCTCCTTATGGCAATGGGATAGGTTATTTTTATTTCATTTTATTTATTTTGAAATCATGCTTCTTCTGTGTTTGACAAAATGTGCCACTGATATTTTAATGTATATTTATTTGCAGTTGATAGCAAAAGAAAGTGTCCAAAAGAAGCAGACGTGAATATAAGGCACTTAAAACTTATCTGGAGTTTGCATCAGAGTGTTGCCGACTAGCACATTAGGTCAGCCTCATATCTGTTGCAGTACAAGAGCTACACCACTTTTTTCACTGCTCGTCCGGTGATAAGTAACGTAGAGCCAGTACCAGCTTCTACCAGTTCTTCGCCTGAATCACATATTCCCTTAAGTGAAAGGATGAAGAAGAGAAGACCTCCCACCTTGTTCGAGAAACCTGCCTCTGGTGCTGGAGAGGTAAAAAGAAGTAAGATTGACGTCCCAGGGGAGGGGACAAAGAAAACTGATGCTCCTTCCTCTACTTCCCCTGTTGTGAAGGTTGTCGAGAAGCCCCCAGTGGCTCCGAGCAAGTCTGCTGCTCCAGGAGAGGTGATTGTAATATCACCGACCAAGAGTTCCTCCTTGGTTGAATCTATTTCTGCTCCCCCGAGGAAGCTGAAGAAGAGCTCCTCGGTCAATTTGGCTGACACCATCTCTCAGCCCCTGACTAGTGGAGTTCCCACTTTTGTTCCCCCGAGCTCTGCCATGAGCTCAGTGAAGACTTGGATCATTCCCGAGATCCAAGGTATTAAAGATAACCTTTCCCGAGATATGGTTACCTCTTTGGCAGCTCGCCACATTGCTTCTGTAAGTCCTTTTACTTTAAACTTTTCATCTTTCCCTTATTATATCTGTCTCTGACTTGCTTTCATTTTCTTTTCACAGTTGGTGAGTTGTTTCAATACAATTTTGTAGAAGGATGAAGCTATTAAAGCTTCAAGCTCCTCGTCTGGTGTAGAAGAAGCTTTGATGGGCTTAGGGCAGTCTCTGAAAGATTATCGCCAAAAATATGCTGATGATAAGGCAACTTGGGAGAAGAAGATTGCCTCCACCGAGCAGGAGAAGGCTCGAGTTGTTGAAGTCTCCCAGGAGTTGGAGAAGAGAATAAAGATAAAGGACTTGAAAGGGAAAAATAAAGAGCTCGACGAGAAGCTCAAAAATGCTGGAGAACTTGAGAATAAGCTCAAGGTTGCTGAGGAAGAGTTGGATCAGCTTCGGGAGGTAAATTGGCAGAAGGAGGAGGTTGAAAATAAATTGAAGAATGCTGAAAACCTTCTGTTCGAGAAGCTTTCCTCGGAGAAGTTGAAGAGAAAATTGGCTGTGAAGAAGTCTTTCAGCGCTGGTTGGGACAAGGGGTGGAACAAGGGCTTGGCTGCCATGATGTCACAAGTAGAATATGACAGCCTTAAGTACTTCAGGGATGGATGGGTCGCTGCTCTACAGGAGATGAAAGTGGATGAAAATTCTGAACTCTTCCAGGGACACATCCATGGTCCCCTTCCAACTCCTGAAGATAAAGAAGAGGACAAAGCTGCCTCCGAAGAGTCTTCTATGGTGATGGGAGATCATCCCCCAGCCATCCAGCCTGCTACCGAGGAACCTCAGCAACTCACTACTTCCTTCGAGCAACTTCCAGCACTTCCCCAACTACTATCTGCTCCATCCGAGCAACCTACTTCCTCGTTCCAACCTCCCGAGAAGGTTTTGGGAGACAAGGAAAAGGTGTAGAGTTGTTCGGGTTTCTCTTTATATTTTTATTTTGTCAAATGTAACCATGAACATGTAACTCTGAATCTTGATATAATAAAACTTGAACTTTTGTTCTTGCACACTGTTGTCTCTTCTTCATGCTTAGTTGGTACTTTTATTGATTACTGCTTCTTCTTTCTCTACTAGTTTCTGGCCAGGATAGAATTACTATCTGCTCATGATACCAAGTTGTTGAGGCAATGCAATGATTATTTTAAGGTTGGTCATACAGATCTGAGTGCAGCACAAATTATCGACATCCTCGGCCAAGATGCTTCGGAACAGGCGGTTGAGGCTTACCAATACTTGAAGACCTTGCTTGATCGTGCAGTGGCCAATAATGTGGCTTATTATGACATGATCGAGGATCTCCAAGGCACTCTTGAAGACCTTCAGTAGTAATACAAAGAATCCACTGCCCTTTTGCACGAGGGGTATGAGAAGAAGTATCAGCAACTCAATGCTGACAAGGGGTACGAGAAGCGTTTTGCTGGCTACGAGGTGAGGGAGAGAACTCTGAGGGGTGAGGTCAAGGAGTGCAGACAAATAGCTGAACTATTAGAGCAAGAAAATAACAACCTGCAAAAAGAGTTGTCTCAGTTGAAGTCTGCAGCTTCCACTTCAAACGCCTTGGTCCCAGTGAATGATGAGGGATTCTCGTTCTTGGAGGTCGAGAATGCCAAATTGAGGGACGAATTGGAGACCTTGAAGAGAGTTGGTCCCTCTACATCTTCTCGTGGACGAGCAAGAGCTCCTCGGGGACGAGCAAGAGCAGCTCGAATTCCTGTCGAGGAACAGAGGACTCAATCTACCTTAGAGAACCAAGCCTTCCAATTAATGGCAAATAACCAGGCGTTGGCTGAAATGTCAAAGAAGATCAGGGACCTGGAAGAGCAGCTTTCAGCGCAGAAATCAGTCTTGGAGAATAAGGAGCTATTCATCAAAAATCTCCACGAGCAGCTGGAGAGACTGACATATCAATTCCACAAACAGCCCAGGGAGTTTTGGATGGCTGGGTACAACGAGACTCTTTACCACTTGGACGATCGTATCCAGAATGCCAATAATGAGGACTACAAGCAAGGCTGGTTGAATGCCTTAGGTGTGCTGCAACTCGAACAGGGTCATTACCTGTGGGATTACCATGATCCTGGACTACTCGACCTGCCCGTGCCACCATTCAAACTTGATAAGAGCTGGATCCCTGCTCGGGCCATTCCTCGATGCTTAATTTCAAAGTATCTCGGCGACTACAATCTCCATTCAAGTGTTGAGATATCTCGTCCCGAGCACCTTCTAGATCGACCATCCGTGATGAATATCAGGATGTTAAAATATTTGAACTTCATAAACTCTCCTCTTGCTTTAAATGATCCGCCTGCTGGCGAGGAACCTGTCTCAAAAGCATAGGGGAAGAAACCAGTAGAGTAGGAATTTTATGTAATAGTTAGTATACATTTCATTATCAATGTAATCTATTCTTGGATTTAATGAAAGACTTTTATTTTTGTTCGCAATCTTAATCTCTATTGTCTTGTAAAATACTTTACATTTGTGCATGTATGTCTATTAAAATAATATTCTGTTGTTTTGTGTTATTTGTCGATCAACTTATTGTCGACTAGCTTGAACTTGTGGTAGTCATTAAAAAATTACTAAGTTATTCCTCGACCAACTTACTAAGTTGTTTCTCGACCAACTCACTAAGTTGTTTTAAAAAGTCACGAGTATCAATAATTTTGCTTGATCATTTTCTCGTATTCATAAAATATTTCCGACCAACTTCAGTTAGTGGGTTTTTATCCCCGACCAGCCACAGTTAGTGGATTTTTCCTCTGCGAGGAGCTTTGGTACCTTTTGGGATAATTTTACCTCCCGACCAACTTTAGTTGGCATTTTCAAGAATATATTTACTTCCTAACCAGCATAAGTTGGCATTTTTAGGAATATTTGTATTTCTCGAGAAACATATAGTTTTATTTCCCGTAGGAATACAAGTTTTACTTCCCGGAGGAATATAGGTAGCTTTACTTCCCGGAGGAATACAGGTAGCTTTACTTCCCGGAGGAATACATGTAGCTTTACTTCCCGGAGGAATATAGGTAGCTTTACTTCCCAGAGGAATATAGGTTTTATTTCCCGGAGGAATACATTTGTTTCTCGACCAACCTTAGCTGGCGTTTTCGAGAAAAAATTTGAGTAGCCCGAGTTTTACCGAGTTTCGCCGAGTAGTGTGTAGCACTAGTATTCCCCAAAAAAAATCAATAAAAGGAGAAAATACACATCACTGATAATACTTGCGCAGGTGCTCTGCGTTCCATGCATTCTTGAACTCCTCCCCTTCTAAAGTTGCTATTCGGTAAGTTCCTGGTCGAACAACTTCTGTAACTCGGTATGGCCCATGCCAGTTTGCCTCCAGTTTGTTGTGCTTTTGAATTACTTTCTTCATCACATAGTCTCCTTCTTTCAGGTCGCACTTCTTCACCCTCTTATTGTAGAATAGAGCTATTCGTTATTGGTATGCAGCATTTCTGATGGCTGCTACTTCTTTAACTTCCTCGAGCATGTCTAAATCCAATCTTCTCATTAAGTCGCTGACAGGGGAATGGAAATTCAGTACCCTGTGTGTTCGGAGACCCAACTCGAAAGGTATAATAGCATCACTTCCAAACGCTAGCATATATGGAGATTCTCCAGTTGCTACTTGGGGAGTAGTTCGGTAAGCCCACAGTACTGACTGTAACTCGTTGATCCAATTTGCTTTCGCATCGTCCAGTCTTTTCTTCAAACCATTCAGCAGTGTTCTGTTTGTCACTTCAGTTTTTCCATTACTTTGAGGATGGCCTGGTGCTGAATGGATTTTTAACACATTTGATTGATGACAATAGGCAGCGAACTCCTCGTTATCAAATTGTGTTCCATGGTCTGTGATGAAAGCATGAGGAAGACCATATCGATAAATGATGTTCTTCCAAATAAATTGGTACACCTTCTCGTACGTCATATCAATGAGAGGCTCAGCTTCCACCCATTTAGTAAAATAATCCACTGCGACGACGAGATATTTAAACCTTCCTCTAGTCGTTGGCAGTGGTCCAACCAAATCTATTCCCTACATGGCAAATGTCCAAGGGGAAGTGATGGGTGCCAACAATGCTTGTGGAGTTCTTCGGATGGAAGAAAAGCGCTGGCACTTGTCACATTTCTTGGCATAGGCTACACAGTCAGCCCTCATCGTCGGCCAGTAATATCCCTGCGTCATCATCCTTTACAAAAGCGTCCGACCTGCTACATGGGCCCCACAGGACCCTTCATAGATCTCTTGAATCAAGTTTTTCACCTCGGAGGGATGTACATATCTTTGCAAACCAGCCATAATTCCTCGTCTATATAAAATACCGTTAGTTAATACATACTGAGCAGCTTTAAACTTTAATTTCTTGGACGCGAGCTTGTCAATTGGTAATTCTCCCTCTTCAATATATGCCCTGATGGGATCCATCCAAGATGGTCCTAAATCAAGGGTGATAAAGTTCATCGCCAAATCTTCATCTATACTCCGACCAGCTAAAACTTCAATTGGGATTGTTCTTCGTAGCTCGGTACGAGTAGCTGATGCTAATCGAGCTAGGGCATCTGCTCTTGCATTCTCCATTCTTGGTATTCTGACTAGCTGAATAGCAGTAAATTTTGATACCAACTCCATCACCTTTGCATGGTATTTGATCATTAATTCTCCTTTGTCTGCATATATTACCAACATTTGATTTACAATTAATTGAGAATCACTCAAGACAATAATTTACTGCGCCTTCATAATTTTTGCCAAATTAAGACCAACAATCATAGCCTCATACTCAGCCTCATTATTGGAAGATTTGAATTGGAAACGTAGGGTGTATTCCATGTCGACCTCATCCGGAGAGCTCAAAACTATTCCTGCCCCACTGCCTATTGTGCAGGATGAGCCATCTACATATAGCCTCCATATGGGTAACTCGTCTTCAAACTTCTGATCTAACAGAGTTCCTCGGCGAAATATTTGTTGTTTCCTTTCATCTTCCCCTGATATTTCTCGCTTTTCGTCGATCATATTTTCTTGCCCTTTTACCAATCGGAGTTGGTCTGAGCTCGAATTTGATGATCCTGTAACATCCACTTGCCCTTTTACCAACCGGAGTTGGTCTGAGCTTGTGTTTGTTGATCTTGTAACATCCACAGGTTGATCAGCGAGCAACTTTTGCTCCTCGGGGGTATCAGGATAGGTGAACTCTGCTATAAAATCCGCTACAGCTTGCCCTTTAAGCGATGATCTGGGTTCATAGACTATATCTTATTCACCGAGCTCTATTGCCCAGTACATCAATCTCCCTGATTTTTCTGGTTTATGAAGGGCTTGTCTCAACGGCATATCAGTATATACGACTATAGTATGAGCCTGGAAGTATGGCCTCATTCTCCTACTCGCCTCAGTCAGTGCCAGTGCTAACTTTTCTAGCCTTGGATATCTGATCTCTGCTCCTCGGAAGGCCTTACTTGTGTAATAGATTGGTTTTTGTACTCCATTCTCCACTCTTATCAACGTCGAGCTAACTCCATTCTCTGATACTGCTAGATACAAGTATAATTTTTCTCCCATCACTGGCCTGGATAACAATGGAGGTGCTCCCAAGTATGTCTTTAAGTCTTGAAAAGCCTTCTCACATTCATCATTCCACTCAAAAGTCTTTCAGAGTGTCTTAAAAAATGGGAGACATCGATCAGTTGCTCGCGATACAAATCTGTTGAGTGATGCTACTCGTCCTGTAAGACTTTGCACCTCTTTCTTCATCATTGGAGATCGCAGCCCTAATAGAGCTTTGATCTTTTCAGGATTCGCCTCAATGCCTCGTTGATTGACAATGTACCCGAGAAACATGCCTTCTCGTACTCCAAATATGCACTTCGTCGGGTTCAGTTTCATGTGGTATTTATCTAGTTGATCAAAAGTCTGACTTAAGTCAACTAGATGATCGACAGCTTTCTTGCTCTTTGTCAGCATATCGTCAACATAGACTTCCATATTGCTACTGATTTATTCAGCAAAGACTTTGTTCATCAGCCTCTGATATGTCGCACCTGCATTTTTCAAACTACAAGGCATAACATTATAACAATAAGTTCCCCTAGGGGTAATGAAAGAAGTACTCTCCCTGTCTTCAGGTTTCATTTTAATCTGATTGTAGCCAGAATAAGCATCCATGAAGCTCAGCAGCTCGTGTCCCGAGGTAGCATCGACTAGTTGATCAATTCGGGGCAGTGGAAAGTGATCCTTTGGAAATGCTTTATTGAGGTCGGTGAAGTCTACACACATCCTCCACTTGTTGTTTTTCTTCTTTACCATCACCACATTGGCTAACCAGTCTGGATATTTAACATTTTCAATAAAGCAGGCTTTCTGGAGCTTCTCGACTTCCTCCTGTATAGCTTGATTCTTCTCGGGGCTGAATACTCTTCTTCTCTGCTTCACTGGATTGATTTCCTTATTCACATTAAGTTCGTGACATAAGAAATTTGGATCTATTCCGGGCATATCCTCATGACTCCACGCAAAAGTTTGCTTTCTGCTTCTAAGGAAAGTTATCAATTCCTGTTTTAGTGAGGATTCCAATGACGAACCTACTTGAGTAGTTCGCTCAGGGTGCTCATCGTCCAGAATGATGTTTTCAGTAGCTTCCACCACTTGACCCTTCACGAGTTGAGACTCATCTCTAGGATCCAATGTTTCAATTTCTGCACCTTCATCCACTTGATAGGTAGTAGTCTTTTTCCTTGATTCCTCCAGTTCTTCTTGCTCGATGGATGAATAATAGCATTTCCGAGCTACTTTCTGGTCACCCTTCACAACTCCTACTCCAAAATTTGTTGGAAATTTTAGGCATTGATGTATTGTAGATGGTACAGCCTCGAAATTCTTCAATCCTACTCTTTCCATGATGATTTTGTATGATGATTGAACATTCTTATCCATCACGAAGAAGCGTATTCTTTCTGTCCGACAAGCAGGCCACGTACCAATGAATATATCTAACTTGATCGTCCCCAATGGATATAATTTCTCGCCTGCAAAACCGAGGAGGGGTCTATGATAAGGCTCCAGTTGAGATAGCTTTAGATTTAAACTATCGAAGCACGAGTAGAACATGATGTCTGCCGAGCTACCATTATCGACCAGTACTCTTGAAAGCATTACCTCCTTCATTCTCATCTTGATCACCAATGGGTCATCACGAGGATATAGAAAACCTGCAAGGTCATTCTTTAAGAACCCAATGACCAACTTCTCTTTTTTCACCTTTCTCGGGCGATCCTCCTCAGCTAGATTTATTCGTTGAATGTACGAGCAAGCTTGAGCCTCACAGAGGTAAGCTTTTCTCTCGGCAGTAAGGTCTCCTCCTCCTGCATCTCCACCAGTTATAACATTGCAGCCAAATGACCCAAAGCGTATTGAAAATACCTCTCGTTCTGGCTGCCTTGGTCTCTTGGGAAGATCGGGGTTATCTTCGGGATCAACTTCATGGTTTCTTTTCTTGTTCTCCTCTGCTCGACGAGGAGATTTAGACCTCTCTCTTGTTCGGTCATTGTTCCTTCTTTCGTTTCCACGATCAACGTACTTTGCCAGCTTTCCTCGTCTGATGAGTGTTTCAATTTCATTCTGAAGAGCTATGCAATTTTTGGTCATGTGGCCATGATCTTTATGAAACTCGCAATACTTTGCCTTATTCCTCTTGTCAGGGTCTGCCTTCATTTTCTCTGGCCAGTTTAATTCCTCATTGCTCTTGATTTTTTCTAGAACATAGTTGATATCCTTCTTCAAAGGAGTATAATTATCGAATTTCTTCATTGCATCCCATACCGACCTTGTTCTTGAATGTTTGTCATTACCATTATTCTTATGCTCTTTCTTCTTAGCTTTATCACCTTCCACCTTGGTTTCTTTGGCATCCATGTTCTTCTTCGCAGTCATAGCTTCCTCGGCATTCATAATCTTGGACGCTTTTCCCATCAGATCCGACATGGTTCTAGGTGGAACTTCGGCCAAAGTATAGTACAACTTGTTAGGCAGTAGTCCACTCATCAAGGCGGTAATCGTTGTCTTCTCCTCGTAATCAATGACTTCAAGTTTCTCGTTATTAAAATGAGTTATATAATCTCTGGTGCTCTCAGCAGCCTTTTGTCTAACACTTAACAAATGTGCTACTCGTTTAACTGGCTTTGCCCTAAAACAGAAATTCCCAATGAATAACTCGGCCAGTTGAAGAAAAGTTGAGATCTTACCCCGAGGAAGATTATTATACCATATTTGAGCAGATCCGGTAAGAGTTCCCGAGAATGCTCTGCATCTCATCTCATCTGGAATAATATAGATGTCGGCTATAGCCTGGTATTGTTCTATATGAAGGACGGGATCAGCCTTTCTATCGTATTTGGGGGTCACAGCAGGTGCTTTGAATTTTGAAGGTGTTGGGAAATCTACAATGGCCTGGACAAAAGGTGTTCCTCGAACAAAGGTTCGTTGTAGAGGGTTCTTAGCTTTAACCATTTCCCCCAATCTATCCTCCAGCCTTTGAATAGAGCCTTTCCATGCATTATTTCCTTCCTCGGGCCTGTTGGTTCGAGCAGCTGATCGCGTTGAGGTGGCTTCCTGGGATCTATCTTGACGAGCAACTGGTCGCGACTGGGAAGATCCTTCCCTTAAGTCTGATGGTCGTCGAAAACTCCTCGATGGGGCTTTAGGAGGACTTTTGCTCCTCCTAGGACCTAATCGATCGAAAGGAGATACTATGCTTAATCTTTCTAGTGCACTGGTCCTTTCTGGAGAGAGAGTGATACGTTGTTCAGTATCTGTGGCTCGCACTGACGAAGTTCGTCCAGGTTGATAAGAAAAAACTTCAGACTCCTCATTGCGATATGAATTGGTACGCCTAGTACGCGAAGAAGATGCACATTCTTTGAACACTTCCTGGTCTTGAATGGGTTGGTGCACCACCATGGAGGGTTTGTATGAGTTAACGCATAGTTTCTTGAATGACGGTTTGGCCCTGGGCCAGATTTGTAATTATTCCAGCCAGATCTGGAATATTTGGCGGAGCAGATGGATTTGGAGGGCTTCCAGCGTTTCGATTGCTAGATTCTGGAATGTCAGCCATTTGTGATGGATTATTTTTTATGGAAAATGATATTACCAGTCATTTCCCACAGACGGCGTCAATCTGTTGATGTAAAAAATTAGATCATATCTAATTATTCAATCACAGATAAATAAATGAGACAAAGAAATTTTTAAAGTGGTTCAGCCTTATAAGAATGGCCTACGTCCACTGTTTCTGTTATTGATGAGTGTTTGGGAATTCTCGATTACAAGTTCAATCAAGAAATTTCGGTCCCCCTACAATGAGGATTGTACAATGTATTTATAGCCCTGAGGTTGTAATGTGAAAGGGTAATACATTAAATGATGTACATATCAAAGGGTAATACATTCAATGCCTCTTAAGTGTATGCGTCTGAATGATAAGCATTTAATGAACAGTCAAACTGTTGGTTATCGTGCTATTAATGCTTTGTTCGAGGTGCAGCTCGGACTGCCTAAGCTTCTCGGTATTCAAGAGTTCCTCGGAGAGTTCTTGTTCCTCGGAGCGTATGAGTTCCTCGGGGAATCAGTGCTCCTCGTTGTAATATGGTTCCTCGGAGCATGTAAGTTCCTCGGAAGCGTTTGTTGTTGCTACGTAGATTGCCATGTGTCTTCACTTTATTGAGCCATGTCAGCAGACTAAATTTGGTATCAACACTCGTTATTAAATAAATTACTGATAATTTATTTGATTAACTTCTTGAGCGGTCCAACTTAACTTATTTGTAGTGTCGGTTTAACATAATCCACCTGCAGGGTTTGATACATACAAAACTTATAAGTATCTCAAGGGGGTATCGCTAGTCACTATACTAAGACGTGGATTCCATCCATAAAATACTTTCACCGTACATTAATCACCATTACCCAATTTATCAAGATTATTGATCCAATAATGAATCTCACCTGATAAGTCAAAGTAATAAATAACTAGTGCTTGTGTCCATCAATCATATTTGGATTAAGAGCCGTAAGTAAACCTAATAATCCAAGGTGTACATTGTCTTATAAAATCAGTATAAAAATAACTACCTCAAATTGGTCCCGTTCAATACACATAAAGTGTACTAGTACAATAAGTTGAAACTATACAGTTTCTTGTGATCAAGATAGACCTACTAAAATATTATGCTACAGTCCTACTGATGGTGTGTCCAGTTCCATCTAAGACTGTGAACGATAAAACTTATATTCCATAAGAACTATTGATTTTATCATCTGTGTGTAAGTACATACTCTACACATCGGAACACCTACTGGGCAGAATAAAAAACATCACCAATATATAAAATACTACAAACATTATGTCCATACATGATTCTCATTAAAATAGGAATAACTGATTTTATTATAACAATAAATCCATAACTAAAATTATTACATAAAGCATGGTTTTAGTCTACTTATCTAAGAAGAGGGTGATGAATCAAATCATGCCTAACGAGCATATGGTTGCATTGGACACTCCAGCACACCATATAAGGGATATAATGGGTATGTTCAATGAGGTTAATGAGGCTTATACAGATAGCGAGGACTATTTTGACTAGATGTACCACCTAGGTGACGTGGAGGATGTGGAATGTAAAATCATTCTTAAGAGCACCCTAATATTATTCACAAACACATTAATTTGATTAAAATTTAGCATACAATTGTTCTTAATAAAAGGATCTTGGATCTTCATATTTTTCACAAAATATGCCTAAACAATGAACAAAAAAGCTTACATTGATCCAATGCATTAATTAAGTTTATTGTTGAAGTATCTTTTAATCATCTTGATTAATTGCTCCAGCAATCCATCTTCTTTAATAAGAAAATTGTACTTAAATGGAATTTCAAAATTTTATCTCCCTAGACCAATATATTATGTGTTTAGAATGATTTATTTGGTGGAGAATAGACCATTATATATAGGGTAGAAGAGAACCCAAAATTCCCATTTAAATTCATTAATAACTACTCTCCACAAAAGTAGTAACAGAGGGAATGTATCTCACATGGATCACAAGTCTTTGAGTATATCTAAAGACTAGATTCAATTAATTTAAATCTTCCACCTTATGTGGACCACACTTAAAAGGAGCAGTAATCTAATTACTTCACAATTACGAAGTTTGACCTAACTTCGTAATTAGAAATAATTAAGTAAAGTCAATGGTGCCCAATTGGTCCTAATAAGGTTATACATAATTATTTGATTAAATATAAGCTACACAAGTGTCTGTTAAACAATGATCAAAAACCTTAACTAAATACTTCATTAGTGTGAGTCATGGAAGTTTTATACTAACTCAAGAGCATAGTTCCTTCCATGTACCACACCACCAATGTCATACTTAATAAGGTCTATAATGTGAGTTATCATATTGATTTTATAATATCTTTATAAAAAGACTATTTCTGTGACATTTATTCATTCGTGACAAAAAATTTAAATTCGAAAACACTTTAGTAATATCATAATGCAGTGTAAAAAATAAGCACTAGCAATCCACAACATCAAAATTTTATTGGCTACACTTAAGACCCATATCTTAAGCATACTTCATTTATGTATTTTGTGGTGGCCCATTTATGTGGACTTGTTATGTTAACACTTGTACTAATGCGTTCAACACCCCGCCCAATTAAATACTAGGTGATCAGTCCTTTATTAAATTAAAACAAGATTCTCATTTGGTTCATTCTTAGCATCATTGTCGAAAATAAATAATTACTAATCACATATTAGTTAATTAAGACAATGTCAAATGGAAACTAGATTAATCCATTCACACAATAATAGTGTCTAAACCATCATAGGATATAAATAAATAAATAAATAAATAAATAAATAAATAAATAAGTGTTTTGCCGAATAAACCATATGCTACAAACCCCAAATCCAAATGATAAACCAACAGATAATAAATAATTCTTAGTACAAGTCTGAGCTGAATAAACTGAATAAAGTCTTGTAGGGGAAACACACCCAAAAATGAAATACTGAGATAAGGAAATCCTAATCTAGAAATAAACAACTGAGGTGTCTAGTCCAAATCCTGCATGCATCCACATATGTCGCAGATGCGCATCCCTGGCACTAGCCTATATAATTAAAGTTAATTAAGTCCAGCTAACCCGTGCCTAACTCTCTTGGCACTAGCCTATGATAACTGAGTCTACCTACCCAACTCTATTTTTTCTTTATTATACTGGTTCACAATTTGGGTTTACTCACTTTACCCGAAATCTTATCCCCTTATCTGAAAATCTCTTCGTTTCATAATATGCAAATGAAGGTCCTAGCCCTGGATTTCTCTCAATTTGGCTAAACAACTCCCTCACTATAGCCTACTGGAATTAAATAATTCCCTCCCTATATTTTGAAAATAACCCAAAAGTTTCCCGATAATTAATCTTGCATTAGGGAAAAAACATAAAAATTCCCCTTTTTCTAGCCAGATGAATCAATTCGGCCTTGTTCTGAATCGATTCGCCATGCCGAATCGATTCCTCTTAGGAACCGAATCGATTCGCTGCAAGCAGGTCTCCTTCTTTGCATACTCTATTACAAATTCCACTACTGTTAACTTTTAAAGTTTTTCTATTTTAATTCAATTCTCAACCAAAACTTTATTAACGATTAATATATGTTCTCAACCATTACTAATCATCAAAATCACCATTTAATATTAATGATTCTCACATTCATCTGATAATTCAAGAATTGGGTTTTTCTCCTGTTTGCCCCATCCCCTTTTTAAATTCGATTTCACAATCACCAAATCAACACATCTAATTATGGATTTCAAATAGGAATTCAATTCTAACAATACTACACGATATCTCATCGCCAATTTCATGTTTAATCTACTAATTTGCATTCAAATCATAAAAACCCATTTTCATACAATAACCCACCCAAAAATGGATTTTGGTTTACACCCACTACGATATGAACCAAAATTCTGCAAATTAGATTGAAAGCAAGTTAACCACTTTCCTGATTAGATTCGTAGAGTCTGATTCTTTTGAGGTAGAAGATGAATTGATGAAGAACACACCTTATTCCTCTTGATTTGGCTCCCAAAAGCTCCTCACTTTACTTATATTTTCTTTTATCAAGTTCTTAGGGTTAGAATGTGATTAACTGTCAATTCAACCTTCTTAGATTTAGGTTAAATAATACTAAACCCGAAATTAGGCTTGTGGGCCAGCCCAGTCTAAATGACCCGAACACCCCTGTGTGGCCCCGGTTATACCTAAAAATGTCCCAAGACCCAATTACTACCCCCTATCACTTTATTCTGACTATCTCGACCTATCCGGAATCAACCGCGCACTTAGAATCGTCATCCGAGTCACTTTACTACAAGTCTCCATCTCGATCTCAATATAGTCTATACTCGACTCTTGGTTGAGACACAATAAAATCCAATCGTTTAACTCGCTACGACGCATAATAATAGTCATGTATTATTTACTACACACTTAGTAAATTTTATTTCGTTTGTGTTATTCATTATATCTCCCAATTAATATTTTAATACACACATAATAATTAATTCAATTAAATTACGACACATTTGTAATTTAAATTTATCCAAATCAATTAAATATTTAATGCTCAGAAATACAGGGTGTTACATACTTCCCCCTTTTAAAGGAATTTCGCCCCCGAAATTAGGTAATACATGCGGTGAATAACTCTGGATACTTCTCTCGAGTGTCATCCTCCCGCTGCCATGTCGACTCGTCAATACTGTGGTGTCCCCATTGAACTCTGACTAATAGTACCACCTTAGACCGCATCTTATGCTCACTACAATCTAGAATAGCCACGGGTCTCTCTCATATGACATGTTTGGATGTAAAGTGATCTCCTCGAGTGGAACTTGCCAAAAAGATATCTCGTTCCTCTGATACTTCTTCAGAGATACCACGAGGAACACGTCATGTATCCGTTGTAGATGCTCTGGTAAACCCAGTCTATTTGCTACTGGTCCCACTCTCTCAATAATAGGGAAGGGTCCCATATACCTCGGTGATAGTTTCCCCTTCTTTCCGAACCTCATGACCCCTTTCATGGGAGACATTCGCACTAACACCTCGTCGCCAACCTCTAACTCAATGTCTCCGGTCTGCATCGACATAACACTTTTTCCTGTCTTAAGCTATTCAAATATGCCCTCGAATCCGCACAATCTTGGCAGTCATCTCTGGCCCCAACAACTTGTTGTCCCCCACCTCTAACCAGCAAGCGGGTGAATGACAAGGTCTCTCATAAAGTGCCTCAAATGGTTCCATATCGATGGTGAATTGGTAAGAGTTATTATACGCAAACTCTACCAATGGAAGGTATATCTTCCATCCTCCTTTGAAATTAAGTATACACATCCTCAACATGTCCTTGAACATATGATTAACCCTCTCAGTCTGTCCGTCTATATGCAAATGATACACGGTACTTAATCGCAAGTCTGTGGCCGTGGTCTCTTGAAAACTCTGTAAAAAATGAGACACAAAGATCTTGTCTCTATCAGACACGATGTTAATCGGAACCCACTGCAACTTAACTATCTCCTCAATGAACAGTTGCGCATACTTTATCGTCTCGAAATCAGTGCGAATTGGAAAGAAATGGGCTACCTTAGTTAATCGATCAACTATTACCCAAATGGAGTTGTGACCCCTCTGAGACATCAACAGCCCTGAAATGAAATCCATCGAAATACTCTCCCACTTCCACATGGGAATCTCTAGTGGTTATAGCATCCCTGAAGGTCCCTTGGGAAATAACTGACGTACTCTATCCTGTCAGAACTGATCCTCCGCCTGTGCTTTCTCTACTTGCATAACAATCTCAAAAGTGATAGTTAGAACTGACATGCATGCTTTGGCGATCTCATCGTCGTGTTGAATCTCCCTCCACTTCGCATTCCAGACCTCCACTAACTCCCCCATAGGTCGTCGACTCAACGCGTTGTGAAACCTATACTATTTTAATCATGGGTGATTAGTCCTTTATAAAAATAATCAGGAATCTCATTTAACTCATTCTTAACATCACTGTCGAAAACTTCTTAAATTACTAACCACCTAGGTTAAATTAAATCGGTACCAAATTTTATCTTTCATTAACGTAACAACTTGCGAAAATAGACAATATAACCAAACCATTTACATTATAATAATCTGAGCAATCACACTAGATAAATAAATAAATAAATAATACTACCGAATAAACCATCGATTCCCAATAATAAAAACCAACTATAAATTTGAAATAGTAAACTGAATCCACAATGTCTAATAAATACATTGAAGTACTAAATCACCTGAATGACACAACATGCCCATATAAAATACTGAATCAGAAATCCTAATCTAAGAATGAATAACTAAAGCGTATACACAATGTCCTGCAAGCCTCCATAATGTTGCAGCTACGCATCCCTAGAATGAGTCATCAAGCTTGGCGTCCCTGTGGCTGGACACCTAAACTGTTTTTGGACAAAGATATTTTGACGCGGGTCAGAGACCAAAACCATTTGAAAAATATTTAGCAAGTTATTAAATATGCATTAACACTTTTCATATTTAGGCTTGTGTCGCACTCTCTTGAGATATTACCCACCCCTAAACTATTGTGAATACATAACGCTAACCTTCTAACCTAACTAGTTACGCAACCCCACCTAACTAGCGTTGTTACACTTCATTCTAACACGCTACTCCAACTCAAGTATTACTTACTTTGATTTGTAAGTTGTTCTACTCATTAACTTATTTAATCATTTTAACTTTAATTACTCATATAACGTTCACACAAATTATATTTGAAATACTAATAAATCGTATAACGTTCACACTAGTTATATCTGAAATACATTCACACTTTATGTATTTAAACCGTATATAATTATTTACTCGTATTATATAAGTACTAGTATACTAAAATATTCACACACGTGTCGCATATAGTAACCATCCTCACACTTGTCTCCACATTGCTATCATATCCCAGGTATACTCACTCTAACCCGGTTACCACAAGTCAGACTAGATCACACCGAACTTCAGTAAAAATATCGTAAATGTAGTGGAGGCAGTCATATTTCCTCGAGAGTGAGACCAAATCATACCCAAAACGTCTCACCTCGAAAATAAATCACACAATAAAAATACTGGACGATATGACCTAGAGACTATACTCTCCCTGCATTCACTTGCTAAGGGATTCACCCACATCGTGGAACCTTCGATGATAGCACTAGAGGGGTAAGTTTTAACGTAAATATCATTCACACTAATATTTAAAAAAATACACAAGTGTACGTATATAATGTCACAATCCCGTATATATATGTATATATATATATAATAATTAAATACGGCTATTCGGTTTGCCTGTCAATCAAAACGATGTAGTTTTGATGCTAGCAGACTTCATCTTCCCCAATCGTTTTCTTCCATTTTTGTTCACTAAAACCTCCATAGATTTTTATCAAGACTCAACCCAAACATACCCAATGATTAATACATGTTTCCAATAGTTTCTAACCATCAAATACATCATTAAACTTTAATGATTCCTACTTAAATCAATTAATCCACGAATTGAGTTTTCTCATTTTTATTCAAATTCCTCATTCAATCCGATTCTATACTCTAAATTAAATGAGATTAGCTACTGGATTTCGACTCAAATTCATATTTCAACAACATATGATATCATCTCATCATTAATTTAGCATTAATTTCACATTTAATGCCTAAATTCCCCAAAACCCATTTTAACATGTGACAACCCTCCCCAAAACGAGTTTGTCTACACTACCATGATATGAACATGAGTTTTGGCATATTAAAATCAGAATCAAGTTAATTACTTGCCTTTAAATATTCGTAGAGTCTAATTATTCGGTGTAGACGATGAAAGATCACACACCTAAATCATCTCCGAATTTGACTCCTAAAGCTCCGTTCTTTTCTTCCTTCTTTCTTCTCTCTAATTCTAGGGTTTAGATTAATCATAATGGTTGCCCCAAACCCTCTAACTTAGGTTAAATAACTCAAATCCCTAAATTTGGCTAACATGCCAAGTCCAAATGACTCGAACGCCCCCATGTGGGTTCGATTATGTCTAAAAAGGCCCCGATACCCAATTACTACCCCTAGGACCCAATTACTACCCCCGGGGTACACTATTTTGACTATCTCAACCCTTCCAAAACCAACCGTGACCTCAAAATTTTGATCTGAGTCATTCTATAATAATTTTCTATCTTGGCCTCATATAGTCTACACTCGACTCCCAGGTGAGATATAATACTGTCACGTTACTATTACTCGCTGCGACGAAAAATAATCATTCACTATTCACTTAGTAATTATATCCGATAAACATTAATCATTCTCTCTCCAATTAATATTTTAATCAACACATAATATTTAATTTCATTAAATTACGTCACGCGTGTAATTTAATATTAAACGAATTAATTCAATTTTTTTAAATACTTATAAATACGAGGTGTTACATACTTCCCCCTTACAATGTAATTTCATCCTCAAATTCGAATATGCCCGGTATTACGACCTCGGATTCTTACACACAATTTCATCCGAACGCATCCAAAAATTTACTCGCAATAATTTTTTGGTATTTTCACTATACACACACCAATGGTACCATTTTGACCGAAGGTCTACTCACTACAACCCACAATTAGTGACAAATCCATTCAAACCCTAACATATCGATATATTCCCTTATGCTTAATGTCTCACTTATATAATGACGCGCAAAACTATCGTGAATCTGATAACAATGTCTCAAAAGGTGAGCCTATACTCCACTAGCTCTATCATCCCTACGTTAGAAAAGGCCCCACTTCTATAGGTGTCGATTTCCCTTATTGCCATACCACATCATCTCTACTCATGGGATACACCCTCAGTAACCCCTGACTACTCATGTCAGGGCTCAAAATTTTGCTTGACGTCAACGACTCTCATCACAGTCCTGAACTATACGAAAATAATGTGGATTAACTCAATCCTTGTCAACGAACCATGAATCACTCCCGGTCTAAGAAAATTGTTATTTACCCTTTCTCAACTATCTAAAGGGTGGGCGAAAAATTTTCTTCCTATGAAGACTCATAAGTCACTTTGTAATTAATATCCTGCTGGAAGTCATCACATGCAACTCTACCAGTTGTAGTTAATATATGCAATTACTCAAAAAATTTAAAACATGCATTCTCGCATTTTGCCACATTCTAGGTTACCCCTCCCGATTATCCATTGGCCTACGGTTGACACACCTAGCTCAGGACGCAACTCCTTCCCCCATTGCCTCCTAACACTCCTTATCTAAGGTGGGACTCAAGAGTCTCATCCTGATTTACAATAATATTGGGCGGCACCTTGTGTCGGTTCATTTATTCTCTTTAATAACATGCTGGTCATACTGCCTGGTAGTATAACACACCCCAAACTAATAACGATCATTTCATTCCATGTTAAGTCACTTTACAATCCAAAGAAAATCATGACCCCTCCGCAATTTTGATAATCCAATAATGAACTTTATCAGTCTGCGTATCCATTCCATCCCTAGAATCATCAATCTATCACAACATTCGGGTTGGTAATATAAGACCAACCTTTTCCTTTTACGAGTGGAGCACTTGGAGACAACTTCACTATGCCTCACTCAACTCTAAATTCACACACTTAACATATCACGTCACGTGAAACATCTTACTCCCTTTTTTCTGAGATATACAAAAATTATGGCCCGTGCGTTTGCTCCACAATTGTCACTTCCTAGGCTCTTTTCCATCTGTTAGGATTAACAACCTATCTATACGCAAACCACTATATGCATTCGAATAGGTGAGACTCCATTTTCTTCCAAAATATTTCGACTCACATTTCAACTCACCTCGATTGCGCGAGTTTTCTCATGACATACACACAGTCAGACTATCTCCTTTCCTCGAATGAAGTTCTGTCCCTCATACTTTTCCACTAGTTTTTCTGACTGTCTTACAAACATATTTACAACATTTTTATAGGTATCCTTATCACAGATGATACTGAAAGTCAAATTAACTAGGGAGCCCATACACGTAACATACTTATCTCAAGTCCGGCCCTGCATTCTTAGTGTGGCTATACCGCATGACTAACCACAGTTACCCTACTAAAATGATTTAATTCCCCTCGAGACTGCCCCTCCCATCAACTAGTGGTGCAAAACAAATCTCAGTGCTCCCCACACAGCACTAATCGACTCTAGAGGTCTTATATCATAGAATATCTCACAGCTCATAGTTTCATTCACATACACGTGTAATAACCAAAGTGCTAAACCCATGCACTAGTGACACCAACACATTCCTCAACTCTCGAGATTCGTTAGGATTTATGCGTGAAATATCTCGCAAGCAAAATCCAAACAAGGAACCCCCCCCCCCCGATACACTACTATATAACATTATCGGTCATCGAGATCCGTGGACCCTACGCACCAATCCAGAATATCCATAATTCTATCCCCAGACGTACAAGTCCAATCGTCCACTCCCACATCACTAAAGGATTTATACAACACGACGTTCTCACTATCACTAGTTTTCCCACGCTAAGTCGATAACGAGTGAAATTTCTCCGCTCGACAGTAAACTTAATATACCCTGAATCACACCAGTGCAATCCCTATACACTGGGATCAAATATAACGAGACGACTATAACCTCTAAAGTCTCATCCACGATATAATATAAATGTGATATCAACCCTCTTCCGGGTTACACATTTTGTCCTAGAACAACAAACACGATAGCCTTGCTGTAACAACCCACCATCGCCCAACTCATCGCTAACCAACCCATACCCGGGATAACATCATACTCGAATATCATCTCTCAAAATGAGTTAACCCACTAAAATATATCCTCTCAGTGTCCCCACCATCTCCCCTACAGAAGGAACCAAAAATAGCCTTGCCACTCAACGATAAATATATACACACAATAGTAACACTAACGATACAAGCACTAAACCAGTCTCATGCGTGAACCTAGTGCTAATGAAATACTATGGTTTGCTCATGTTACACAAAACATACCCCGTTCACCCTAGGATAAGTTGTAAGGACATTTTTCTCATGTCCAACATGTTACATTTATGTATGTCGTACGCCGCTACATTTGGCACGTCACCTCAAGATGTCACTCGACAGCCTCAATCCGAATTCCGGGAATCAAGCATTCAACATCTCCATTAATATGTCCCACATCTGCCTCAACGACTTCACGGTCCAAGATTTTAGGGACTTAATGCAAGTGGTACGCAAGGGAAGTCAAAACAGTAAAAAAAGGCACGATAGGAGAGTTCAAGGGCATTTTCGTAATTTCACATCCATAGTTAGGAGGTCTGGTCAACTGTAAAGTTGAAGATCTCTCCGTAACGAAGATACTGGAAAAAACGGCACCTCAATCCGAGCTACGGTGAAGGAGTTATGACCTTTTGAAGATGGAGAAAATTCCTTAAAGAATGCTGTTTTTATTTTGTACGCTGGATAGAATTTTAGAGTTTTAAGAACATGGGACTCTTCATATTTTTTCCTATAAATACCAACTTCGGGGGAGTTGTTTTGCAAGACTTTAGAAGACGTTTTTGAGAGTCCAAATTACTCTAGTCTTCATATTTTTTGAGTCCCAAGACTCATGTTTTGATTCACACAATTGCCAAACCTTTGTGAATCTTTTTGGTAACCCAAGAACACAACTTTGGTTTGTTCAACCCTTGTGGAGAAGTCGTTCTCTTCTTCATTGTTGCCCTCCTGGAAAGGGAAAATTCCAGCCGCCGACATAGGAACCGACACCTGCGGGTATTTCTGTGTCACACTGTTTCTAGCCGTTGCTTTGAAGGTTTACCGAAGACACCGTTCGTTACACTTGTGGGCGATTATCAGGTTGTATGTAAGTCAATGGTCTTGTAAATTCTTTAATGTTCTAGAAATAAAAGGTTTTGCCCTTCGGGGATTTTTCCTTAACTTTGTGTCGCATGCTTTATATTTGATGGGTTGATTTAGATGCATGTTTAAGGGTTGATTTTATTTAGTTTAAAAGTAGACGCTAATTAAATAAGGGTTCTTGGAAACTTGCGAATTTAATTTAAATCGATATTACACGCGTTTTTAAATTGGTATCAGAGCAAGTTGCGCAAATTTATCGCGTATTCCTATTTTCCGCAAAAAATTGCGTGATATTGATTTTTTAAAATCAGTTTTATGAAAAATCGCAATTTTTCAATGGAACGCCCATTTAATAAGGAGCCTATTTTTGAAAATTTCACGACCGTGCTAAAAAATTAAAAAGTTTGAATTTGAAACTTTGCAAAAGAATTAAAGTTTTGGAAAAAGAAAATTCTCTCTTTAAAAGTAAGATTGAATATTTGCAAGAGTTTCAAACTCAAAGTGATATTTGTCGTGAGCACTTTGGTAATTTGTGTACTGATTTTGATTCTTTAAAAATTGCCAAAAAGAAGAGTGATGAGAGAGTTCTAGTTTTAGAGAAGGAATTGGAGGACTTAAAAAATTCTAGGGTTCCCGTTTGTGCCGTCAAGGATAAAAAATTAATCGATGATTTTACGGCACGCGAAAAGACTCTTAAGAATAAGTTTGTTTTAATTGAGGGGGAGCGTGATAAACTGTTAAGTTTAATTGATAATTTGAAGAAGGCGTCCCTTAATTTGGAAGAGTCTAATTCTTTGCTTGATTCAAAAATTTTGAAGTTAAAAAATGATTTGACAGAGTCAAGTAGGTTTGATAGTGATGGTAATGGCTCATCTTGTTCTCATGCTTCTAATGCTAAAGTCAAAACCATTATTTGTTTTAGAGGGTCAACTAATTCCAAGGACGCTAGAAAAGATCACACTTTCGGTGTCATCCCACCCGTTTACACATGCTCATATTGTGGTAGGAATGGTCACCTTAGGCGATTTTGTTTTAATCTTGGAAGAGGTCCTAGGAATTCGAAGTCTAGTATTTTATTGGTTCCCAAAACCCCTTGTCGACGTGTTTCATCCATTTGGGTTAGGAAATCACTTTTGGAGGAACTAGATTTGAGACAAGTTGATTCCCGTTCGCTTGCACATGATTCTTCTCTTGCCATATCATATAGATGATTGTGTTTGCATGTTTTTCATACGCTAGTTATGCTTTTTGATATATTTTTGCTAGCGTTGTGACATGTACTTTTTGTATATATTTTTTTGAAAAATTTTGAAAAATACAAAAAGATTTTTTTTGTTGCACCGTTTATGGATGAACACTTTGGATGACCGAGTCACAACATCATTCCATTTTTTTATGTGACTATTTGATAGTGTTTTGAGACAATAGGTCAATTCATCCTTGTGCTTTATAATGTTTGGAGTCATTAAGATGTAATTAATTGTTACTTCCTACATGTTTGACTCACTTTATCCTTTATTGCACACATGCACGAATTTGTTTGATTATTGTGCTTGTCTTATCACATGTTGGTTGGGTGTTTTCACTTCAATCTTGTCCTTAAAACGAGCCAAGCGCGATAATTTTTTATAAGGAAATTGTGCATATAAAAACCGTTTTGTGAGTTTGTGTGCTTTCTTTAAAAACGGGGAAGGGCTGCGAAAGGTTCATTTTACCTTTGCGAATACTAAGCCACCGTTAAATTGGACCTAAAAAATTGAGGAATTTTATTATCCGAGGTCCAAAGAGGTTAAAAGAGCCCAAAAAAAATGAAAGGCAATAAAAAGAAATTCATGCCAATTATGGGCCATTTAGGTTTTTGCACCAATTCTCCAAAGTTTGAGAATTTAGATTACCTCTAAAAGAATATATATATGAGGGAGTTTGGTTGGAGAATTTAAAACGGGTTTGCACGTCCTTGAAATGCTTGAAAATGCGCTACATAGTTTTGGACGTTATTGGTGTGGAAATCACTTTGACTTTGATTTGTTGATTTGCATAAGACGATGTCATCTAAATTCAATAAAAAAAATTACACCTAAGGATACTTTTGATGTTCATTCGTTAGGGGTACACATATGCATCGTGCACATATGATTGATTGAGTTGATTTACCTATCGAATGTGTTCACACCCATTCATTCCGTTTCCATGACTTGGTTGTTTGAGTTTAAATCCATGGTGTGATTTTTGTATCATGTTTTACATTTTTTTTTTCAAAATAGTATCTATTTTTTGTATAAAAAAATTAAAAAAAAATCAAAAATAGTTTGTGTATTTTTTGTATACCGTGACACCCCGATTTTGCTTGTTTGATTCATTCTTCTTATTTGTCTATTTGGGGACATCATAAAAAGGGGGAGAAAGAATTATCATTTTATGGGGGAGTTTGAATTTTGGGGGAGTTTTGAGATTTGACTTATGCTTATCATATATTGGTATCTATGTTTATCTCATTTCAAACTCAATACGTCACTTGGTATTTTTTTTCTTTATCTCATGTGTGTAGGTACTACATTGATGATCTCTGAATTGCACACCCTGATGAGAAAAGATTTGAGATTCCTGAAGATTTGAAGAACAAACGATGAAGACTATTCATTTGTACCTTTTCCAGTTTTGGGTTCATGGGAGGGTAGATTTGTATAGGCAATTTCATATTTGATAATTCGGATTTTTTATGTATGTACCGGCATAGACATAGGGGGAAATTTGTAAGGACATTTTTCTCATGTCCAACATGTTACATTTATGTATGTCGTAAGCCGCTACATTTGGCACGTCACCTCAAGATGTCACTCGACGGCATCAATCCGAATTCTGAGAATCAAGCATTCAACATCTCCATTAATATATCCCACATCTGCCTCAACGACTTCACGGTCCAAGATTTTAGGGACTTAATGCAAGTGGTACGCAAGGGAAGTCAAAACAGTGAAAAAAGGCACGATAGGAGAGTTCAAGGGCATTTTAATAATTTCACATCCATAGTTAGGAGGTCTGGTCAACTGGAAAGTTGAAGATCTCGCCGTAACGAAGATACTAGAAAAAACGGTACCTCAATCCGAGCTACGGTGAAGGAGTTATGACCTTTTGAAGATGGAGAAAATTCCTTAAAGAATGCTGTTTTTTTTTTTACGCTTGATAGAATTTTAGAGTTTTAAGAACATGGGACTCTTCATATTTTTTCCTATAAATACCAACTTCGGGGGAGTTGTTTTGCAAGACTTTAGAAGACGTTTTTGAGAGTCCAAATTACTCTAGTCTTCATATTTTTTGAGTCCCAAGACTCATGTTTTGATTCACACAATTGCCAAACCTTTGTGAATCTTTTTGGTAACCCAAGAACACAACTTTGGTTTGTTCAACCCTTGTGGATAAGCCGTTCTCTTCTTCATTACTGCCCTCCTGGAAAGGGAAAATTCCAGCCGCCGACATAGGAACCGACACCTGCGGATATTTCTGTGTCACACTGTTTCTAGCCGTTGCTTTGAAGGTTTACCGAAGACACCGTGTGTTACACTTGTGGGCGATTATCAGGTTGTATGTAAGTCAATGGTCTTGTAAATTCTTTAATGTTCTAGAAATAAAAGGTTTTGCCCTTCGAGGATTTTTCCTTAACTTTGTGTCGCATGCTTTATATTTGATGGGTTGATTTAGATGCATGTTTAAGGGTTGATTTTATTTAGTTTAAAAGTAGACGCTAATTAAATAAGGGTTCTTGGAAACTTGCGAATTTAATTTAAATCGATATTACACGCGTTTTTATAAGTCTCACACTTTCAATTTCCAATAGCACTAGCAGTCCAATTGCTTCCTGAACATGACACTCTCGTCTAAACCGATCCGAAAACTTTTACAACAATTGCCCCTGTTGGGCATCCCGCTCATGTCTCCTAACTCGCTGCGGACAGGGTCGATACATGTGGTCCTACTCTCCACACCTAGGACATATTTATGTGTCATCCCCCGATCTCTAGACCCACTGTCCATATCGGGGTTGTCCTTCTCTCGGACCGGTAGTCTTGACCCTCATTATTATTTTAGTTCTGCTAGCCCTGTGAAACACATCGCTAGTCCTGATTGGTAGGGATTTCATTAATATAGATCATTTAAATGGGTCCTCTGTCGGGTATCCACCTGTGGTGCCTCACTATCACCAATTACATCCAGTCTTGGCCTTATGGCTCGGCTTTCTAAATCTCTTAGCTCCCTTCTCATGAAAGCATTGATATAAACATTATAAAAGTACATCATTGACGCTATGTGTATAAGTCTTACAAGACTGGTTTCTCATAAGTACTAGAGACTCCTATCGTGAGTCAATCTTCACACTTAAGGACCTTCCTCCAAACTACCCACCTTCACTTAAACAAATATATTCTTCATCATAATCGGCCTCTATTTTCCCATCCTGTGATAAGTCTAGAAACTTTCTTTGCATCTCTGTCTGAGAAGCAGATAAAAGAACTTACGGTTAAACTGTGCCCAAATTTTCTGGATTAATTCCTTATCTACTTCCTTATATGTGGTGACTATCTCCCATCATGGCAACACTACTCCTACGAGCAAAAATTTTAAACCAAAATTTAAATCCTGGGTGCTACTGCAATCACCATACGCAATTGCCTTTGGATTGTCTTCTTCCATTAGCCCATCACACTTCCTCTCTTCCCTGAACCCTTATAGATGGCTCTTTGAAAGGGTCCCTACGATTTATGCCTTTATAGACTGCACTGGGTGAGTCTGAATTTGCACCAATATTCTCAACGACGGTGCTTAGGGAAACTACTGCATCCTAATGATTATCCTGAATAATAATCATGGTGACTCCTATCGTGGTCACCATTCCCAAAATACTCTAGGGCTTCTGCTAAGCCTCTCCTCCCGTAGTCCATCTAATGACCATCGTTGGTCACCCTATATTATTCGGTGTACGAAACCCAACCGAACTCGCTTATGATTCGTATCAACTATACTTAATAGTAGGAGAACGTAAACATCCGTACAAACAGGTATACTATAATCCTATAATAGGGCTCTATATCAATGAACGCTACACTGAAATTGTAGTAAGCCGCACAGATCCCATATACACTAGAACCTGATGCTTTGATACCATCTGTGACACCCCGCCTATTTTTATCATGGGTTATCAATCCTTTATCAAAATAACTAGGAATCTCATTTGGTTCATTCTTAGTATCACTGTCAAAAACATTTTAAATTACTAACCACCTATGTTAAGTTAAGCCGGTGCCAAACTTTATCCTTCATTAACGTAACAACTTGCGAAAATAAACAATATAACAAAACCATTTACATTATAATAATTTGAACAATCACACCAGATAAATAAATAATAGTACCAAATAAACCATTAGTTCCTAGTAATAAAAACCAACTACAAGTTTGAAATAATAAACTGAATCCACAATGTTTAATAAATACACTGAAGTACTGAATCGTCTGAATGAGGCAACATGCCCAAATAAATATTGAATCAGAAATCCTAATCTAAGAATGAATAACTAAAGCTTCAACGCAACATTCTGCAAGCCTCCACAATGATGCAGCTATGCATCCTTGGAATAAGTCATCAAGCTTGGCGTCCCTGTGGCTGGACACCTAAAATATTTTTGAAAAAAGATATTTTTACACGGGTCAGAGCCCAAAACCATTTGAAAAATATTTAGCAAGTAATTAAAATGAAACAATTAAATATGCATTAACACTTTTCATATTTAAGCGGGTGCCACACTCTCTTGAGATGTTGCTCACCCCTTAACTATTGTGTACACCTAACGCTGACCTTCTAACCTAACTAGTTACACTACCCCACCGAACTAGCCTTGTTACTCTTCATTCTATCACGCTATTCTAACCCTAATATTCCTTACTTTGATTTATAAGTTGTTCTACTCATTAACTTATTTAATCATTTCAACTTTAATTACTCATATAACGTTCGCACTAGTTATATTTTAAATGCTAATAAATCATATAATGTTCACACTAGTTATATTTGAAATACATTCAAACTTTATGTATTTATCCCGTATATAATTATTTACTCGTATTATATATGTACTAGTATACTACAACATTCACACACGTGTCGCATATAGTAACCATCCTCCTGATTAATTACTCACCAGATGCTTGTCTTTACAATGCTATGATTTCCCAGGTATGCTCACTCTAACCCAGTTTTCCACAAGTCACTAGCTCACACCGAACTTTGGTAAACATATTGCAAATGTAGTAGAGGTGGTCATATTTCCTCGAGAGTGATACCGAATCATACACAAAATGTCTCACCTCGAAAATAAATCACACAATAAAAATACTGGACGATATGCCCTGGAGACTATACTCTCCCTACATTCACTAGCCAAGGGATTCACCCACACCGTGCAACCTCCGATGATAGCGCTAGAGGGATATGATTTCACATAAATATCATTCACGTCGATATTTAAAAAAGTACACAAGTGTACATATATACTGTCCTAATCCCATATATATATATATATATATATATAATAATTAAATCCGGTTATCCCGTACCTAACACTGTAGCATTAGCCCATAATCCTCGAGTTTATTTCCCAACTCTAAATTTATTTAATTTCACCTCCATCAAATAATTTACGTAGCTTCACTTGCTAAAACACCCGGACTCACTCAATCAGCCCGTATCCTGATTTCATCCAAAATTCCCATTCGAATTCGTTCATATATGTTTAAGTGGTGTTTATCCTAAACACTCCTAAATCCATACCCCGAATTCATTACCATTTAATTCCAAAGTAAAAATAATGCTCCTTAATATTTTTTAGAGTCCTACACTTATCTACGGACATCCCTAAATAATCCAGGTTTGATTTCAATTCAAAGATTTTGGTCTCAAACACCCTTCCGTAATAAATTCATAACTAATTGAAAAAAAATCAGAAAAATACGAGGTCGGCGCCCACGCGATCGTAACGAAAAGATATACAATTCCATGTTTTGAACAAGCAGTCACGCCAAATCGGTTTGGCAGTGGGGGAGAACCGGTTCGCCTGTCAATCAAAACGACGTAGTTTTGATTCTGGCAAACTTCATCTTCCCCAATCGTTTTCTTCCATTTTTGTTCACCCAAACCTCCATGGATTTTTCTCAAAACTCAACCCAAACATACCCAATGATTAATACATGTTTCCAATCATTTGTAATCATCAAATACATCATTAAACATTAATGAATTCTACTTAAATAAATTAATCCATGAATTGGGTTTTCTCATTTTTATTCAAATTCCTCATTCAATCCCCTATACTCCAAATTAAATGAGATTAGGTACTGGATTTCGACTCAAATTCATATTTTAACAACATATGATATCATCTCATCATTAATTTAGCATTAATTTCACATTTAATGCCTAAATCCCTAAAAACCCATTTTAACATTTGGCAACCCTCCCCAAAACGAGTTTGTCTATACCTACTTGGTATGAACTTGAGTTTTTGAAAATAAAAATCATAAGCAAATTAATTACTTGACCTTCAATAGTCATACAGTCTAATTACACGCTGTAGATGATGAACCAATGATCACACGCTCAAATCTTCTCCGAATTTGACTCCTAAAGCTCCCTTCTTTTCTTCCTTCTGTCATCTCTCATATTCTAGGGTTTAGATTAATCACAATGGATTCCCTAAACTCTCTAACTTAGGTTAAATAACTCAAATCCCAAAACTTGGCTAATGGACTAAGCCCAAATGACCCGAACACTCCCGTGTGGGTTCGATTATGTCTAAAAAGGCCCCAGAACTAATTACTACCCACGGTTACACTATTTTGACTATCTTGACCCTTACGAAACTAATTGTGACCTCGAAATCGCCATTAGAGTCATTCTATAATAATTTACTATCTCGACCTTATATAGTCTACACTCTACTCCCGGGTGAGATATAATAATGTCACGTCATTATTACTCGCTATGACGAAAAATAATCATTTACTAATCACTTAGTAATTATATCCAATAAACATTAATCATTCTCTTTCCAATTAATATTTCAATCAACACATAATATTTAATTCCATAAAATTACATCACGCGTGTAATTTAAGATTAACCGAATTAATTCAATTTTTTTAATACTCAGAAATACGGGGTGTTACACGCGTCTACCACCACGTTAGCCTTACCAGGATGATACTGAATGTCAAACTGGTAGTCTTTCACGAACTCGAGCCACCTCCTCTGTCTCATATTCAGATCCTTCTAGGTGAAGATATACTGAAGCAATTTGTTGTCCGTGAATAGCGTAAACTCCTCCTTCAGAAGATAGTGCCAGCGTATGCTCAAAGCAAGCACAACCGCTGCCAACTGAAGGTCGTGTGTGGGATAATTCTTCTCACGGGGATTAAGCTTGTGAGATGCATACGCTATAGCCCTCTCCTCCTGCGGTAATACACCCTCAAGTCCCTGCAAGGATGCATCCATATAAACTCGATACTCCACCCCTCCCCTAGGTAATGCGAGTACAGGTGTTGATGTCAATTTGTCCTTTAGCTCATCAAAAGCTAACTGACAATGATCACTAGAAACAAATGGTACCCCCTTGAGAGTCAGATTCGTCAATGGACCCGCAATCTTTGAGAACCCCTTAAGGAAACGACGATAATAATTGACCAACCCCAGAAAGCTACGAATCTCTGTCAGTGTTGGGGGTTGTTCCCACTCCCTCACCACCGATACCTTACTTTGATCAATAACAAAGCCCCTATCGGACACGATGTGGCCTATAAATTGCACCTTCCTTAGCCAAAATCCGCACTTCTCGAATTCGGCATACAACTGGTGGTCCCGTAGTGTCTACAAAACTCTACGCAGATGCTCTGCATGCTCCTCCTCAGTACGAGAGTAAACCAGAATGTCTTCTATGAACACGATCATGAACTGATCTAGAAACTCCTTAAATACCCTATTCATGAGATCCATGAATACTGCTGACGCATTGGTGAGCCCAAACGACATCACCCTCAACTCGTACGATCTGTACCGCGATAGAAAAGTGGTCTTAGGAATGTCTTCCTCTAGAATGCACCACTAGTGACATCCCGACCTCAAATATCTTGGGTAAGTATGTAGCTCCTCTCAACTAGTCAACTAAGTCATCGATCCTTGGCAATAGATACTTATTATGTATCGTAACCTGGTTTAAATCCCTATAGTCTACACACAAGCGAAACGAACCATCCTTTTCTTCACAAATAACACCTAAGCACCCCACGGTGATGTACTCCACTAAATAAAACCCTACCCTGAGAGCTGATGGATCTGATCCTTCAACTCTCGCATCTCTGAACGAGCCATACGATATGGTGCTCGAGCTCAAGCAATCGATCTCATAGTCGGTTCTAAGGTGATAACAAACTCAATCTTCTGAATGGGTGGCGACCCTGGTATCTCTAAAAATATATCCTCGAAATCTCTCACAATTTGAATCGAGTCTAACGGGATAGATATCTCTTTTGAGGTCTCCTCCTCAATGTAGTATAAATGTATGCAAGACCCTCCATCAGGAAGAGGCATCGACACTAAGAATATCTTATACCGGAGAATAGATAACACTATGGTCATCTCGTAACAGTCTACTATTGCTCTGTAACTCGCCAACCAATCCATGCCCAGAATGACATCATACCCCTCCATATCTAACAATAGAAGGTCTGCTTCTAAGCTCAGTCTCCCGATAATGATGTCTACCCCTCTACATATCGAGTGTATAAGTGACCCACTACCCAACGATGACATTACACACATAAGGCGAGTGTTGGATATCTCTAAAAGATTGGTTGCTCATGCAAATCTATTAGAAATAAAAGAATTCGATGCCCCCATATTAAAAATAATCTTACCTTAATACCCATGTATAGGAAATGTACCCTCGACTACTGGCGACGCCTGAGGTGCTGGTGGTATGGGTACGTTCTGGACGTTATACACATACTCGTAATGCATTTTCCCTTGTAGTTGTGGGGATCGTGCTGTCGAAGGCATCTGTGCTTACCCCCTGCTAATCACCCTCCTGTTGACCCCTAACTCTTTATGGACAGTCTCTCTTCATATGCCCTGCCTGGCCACAAACAAAGCAACGCCCCTAAAAGTCCTCTATCTCTGGACCGACTGGGCCTAACGAGGCTGCCCCTGATACTCACTCTGGTGGCCTCCTCCGCTGTTCCCTTGGCCCTGAGGAATCTACATCTGCTGGTTAGGAGCCTACTGGCCCTGCCTGAAACCCTGACCCTCCAGTTGGTAGTCTCCTAGTTAAAACCTCTTGGCCTAATCCCCTTACTGGGAATCCTGCCCCTATTATCTCACCACCTGTTGCTAAGGTGCACCACTGACACTACTCCCCCATGTCTTTCCTAACTGGCTCAGCTCACCCACTCTCTTGCTTCCCTTCAGGTGGAAGCAGTGGTATTGGAAGTGAAAAAGTGTGGCATTAACAACTTTTGTATACGTTTGAAATGCTGGGATGTGGAGTAAATGTTACCTGATCCTCCAAGACATCCCATCCATAAAATTAATTTTCTTCTTCTCTCTAGTGTTCATCTCGTCTGGCACAAAGTTAGCCAAAGGAGTGAACTCCTCCTCGTATTCAGCCATTGATCGGTTACCCAGTGTAACGTCATTAAATTTCCTCCTCATCCCCGTCTGAACAGCTGATGAAAAATACTTACGATCAAACCGCTCCCAGAACTCGTCTATCGGTATCGTATCCCTCTCTTCTGAGGTGGTAACAGACTCCCACCACTACAGTGCGACTCTGACAAGTTTGAATGTGGCAAGCATCTACTACTGAGTATTGCTGCACTCAATCATATGTAGGTAATGTTGTAGGTCCTTCTTCCACTGACAAACTACTATAACATCTGAGCTCCTCGAAAACTCCGATGGGTGGCCTTTATGAAAATCCTCCCTAACTTTTTGCCAAGACAACGCCCTCGGTTGGGCCTGAATCACTGATGCCACTGGTGGATGTGGCTGAGTCTATGGAAAATAGACGATCATGGCAGTCATGGCTGCGTTGACTGCCTGGGCCACTATCTCGACCACTTGTGCAGTCATCACTAACCCCGGTGGTTGTTGTGATTGTGGTACCTTCGGCTCTTGATGAACCTCTATCACCTCATATCTCACTGCTGCTCTAGTCGATCTACCTATCTTAGGCGGCATCTGAAATTTAAAATGGGTTGTATGAGTTCACAGTCAATACAAAATTTAATAACATAACCACGATATCTCAGACACATAAAGATAAAAGCAATAGTCCTAACCATAGGGCTCTATATCAAAAGAACACTACGTTGAAATCGTAGTAGCCGAACAGATCCTCTGGACGCTAGAACTGATTCTCTGATACCATCTATGACACTCCGTCCAATTAAATACCGGGTGATCACTCCTATATTAAATTAAAATAGGATTCCCATTTGGTTCGTTCTTAGCATCACTGTCGAAAACCATTAATTACTAATCACCTATTAGTTGATTAAGCCGTTGTCAAATTTTATATTTTCATTTAACAGATAACAACATATGGAAACTATATTAAACCATTCACACAGTAATAATGTCTAAACCATCACAGGATAAAAATAAATAAATAAGTGTCTTGTCGAATAAACCATCGGCTACAAGCCCCAAATCCCAATGATAAACCAACACATAATAAATAAATCTCAATACAAGTCTGAGCTGAATAAAGTGTTATTGGGGCAGCAAACCCAAAAATGAAATACCGATATGAGAAAATCATAATCTGAAAATGAACAACTGAGGCGTCCAGTCCAAATCCTGCATACATCAACATATGTTACAGTTGTGCATCCCTGGAATAGATAATCAAGTCTAGCATCCCTGTGACTAGACACCTAAAAGGTTTTGAAAATATTTTTGGCAAGGGTTAGAACCCAAAACATTTAAAAAATATTCGCAAGTGATTAAGTTTGCAGTAATTAAAATACATGAATACTTTTCATATTTAAGTTAGTGTCACACTCCTTTGAGATAATCCTCACCCCTCAACTATTGTGCACACCTACCACTTCCTTCATAACCCACCTAGTTGTACTAACCGGTCTAACTAGTCTTGTTATGAACCCTTCCTTATCCACTACTCTAGCTCGAGTAATATTACTATAGATTATTCAGTTATTTCACCGAGTAGCTCTTTATTCAAGTCAAATAAAATCATATAACGTTTTCACTAGTTATATAAGTAATACAATTTCACTTCATGTATTTTACCGGTATATAAATACTCATGTTATTATATACGTATAATTATACTACAAATTCACACACATACTGTATATAATATCCATCCTCTCGAGTAATAACTCACCGGATGTTTTCTCTAAAATACTATCACCCTAGGTGTACTCAATCCAACCTGGATACCACTAGACGGTTAACTCACACCAAATCAGGCAATAAAATAATAAGTGTAGTGGAGGCGATCATGGTTACCCAAGCGTGAGATCGAATCATACCCAAGATGTCTCACCCCGAAAAAAATCACAACATAATATACCGAACGCTATGACCTGAGGATTATACTCTCCTTGCTTTCACGAGCCCAAGGATTCACCCACATCACGCAACCTCCTGTTATAGCACTAGAGGGGTATTTATCCTTATAAATATCATTCACACTGATATCTATAATAAGCACGCAAATATATATATATATATATATATATATATATATATATATATATATATATATATATATAAAGTTAATTAAGTTCGGCTAACCCGTGCCTAACTCTCTTAGCACTAGCCTATGATAACCGAGTCTACCTACCCGGCTTTATTTTTTCTTTATTATATTGGTTCACGATTTGGGTTTACTTAGTCTACCCAAAATCTCATCTGGTATCTGAAATTCTCTCCATTTCATAATATGCAAATAAAGGTCCTAGCCTTGGATTTCTTTTAATTTGGCTAAACAACTCCCTTACTATAGGTTACTGGAATTCAATAAGTCCCTCTCTATATTTTAATAATAACCCAAAATTTTCCTAATAATTAATCTTACATTTATGGAAAAAATACAAAAATCCCCCTTTTATCTGGCCAGTCAAATCGATTCGGCCTTATTCTGAATCGATTCGCTGCAAGCATGTCTCCTTCTTCGCATACTCTGTTACGAATTCCACCTCTGTTAACTTTTAAAGATTTTCTATTTTAATTCAATTCCCAACCAAAATTTTATTGACGATTTATATATGTTCTCAACCATTACTAATCATCAAAATCATCATTTAATATTAATGATTCTCACATTCATCCGACAATTCACGATTTTGGTTTTTCTTCCGTTTATCACATCCCCTTCCTAAATTCGATTTCATAATCACCAAATCAATACATATAATTATGGATTTCGAATAGGAATTCAATTCTAACAATACTATATGATTGAGTGAATGTGTGGGTATAAATAGGGATGATTTAAAAACAGTTGTGATTGATGTATTATTTGAGTTGTCTAAACATTGTTTATTTTTGCTTTTAAGACGGTGTTGCGATCAGACAATTTAGAGATGTGTGTTTAGATATTATTGGCAACTAGGCATCTTCAGTAAAACTATAAATTCAGAGAAAAAATAGAATATAAATACAAATATTGGATTAAAATTAGAAACAAATTATAAGGGTGATTGGATATTATAAGAGTTATCTAATTCTTTCAAAATATTTACCTAAGTTTGGTCTTGTAGGTTAAAGTAATGATGAAATTCAAGTTCACAGTCTTGTAGCAGTGCACCACACCACACCTGATTCATTTTTTAATGCCCTTTCAGTGCTCGATAAAATGACAATTATACATTTTCAAAATATATTGTTAAATGAGTTGCTTGTGATCTCTTTGTTTTGTCTTGAAATATCAAGGTTTGACATTTTAGAATGTAATATGTTTCCCACCCACCTGATCTTTTTACAAAATTTTAAATTTAAAAACATATGAAGAAGATTGGATAAAAAAATTTAAAAAACATATGGAGGAGCTATGTACAAAAAAAAATCCCAATTGATGTTCTCTTTAAAAATGTCTTTGCGCAATCATCTCTACCAGGACGGAAATAATAAGAGGGTTCTCTCCTATTTATTTTTAAAATGTCGTTTGTAGATTAAGGTATACATTTTTGAATTAGCAGTAATTGATTCCATTATCATTGTACAATTTAAAGTATCCATTATATATTTTGTGTACCTAATTTTTAAAAGTCTTAATAGATCTTACTAACTGGACAGTTGTACACATACATTCACCTTATTTTTCACAAGAAGCTGTTTAGATAATTCTGATGTAATATTAAATTTATGCTATATATATACATTTTTGTAAATGTGGCTTTTCATAACTAAGCATCTAATATGAAATTGTAGGCAGCGACCACAAGCAAAAAAGTATTTGTCATCTTTAGCATCACTATTTTAGCACTTTTCAACGTTGGAATACAACATATAAGCAAAAGTAGATGCAATTGTTTGGGTCCTGTAAATAATCTCAAGAAGTTATCATCTTGATTTTGAGTAGTTTTGTTGGGAAGAATTTTATGGTCGCAAAATTAAACTGTAAATCTATAAGTTTACTTTTATTACGGTTCTGGAATGATGGGTTAATAATCCCTGTAGTGTTAACCCCTTTAATAACATTATTACCAGCCTACACATATTCGTCTTAATTATTTTATCATTTACATGGTTATTTATATCTAATATGATTTAACATTAGATTGACACGTGTCATTCATAATTATCTACTCTATAACTTCTACGGTAACTAAGGCTTATTTAACATCATATTGACACGTGTCATTCATAATTATCTAGATCTTTAACTTCTACTATAAACAATCTCTCTCTCTCTCTCTCTCTCTCCCCTTAAAGTCTTTATATTTTCCATTGTTCTTTGAAACGACATCATAGAGAACATGAATATATATATATATATATATATATATATATATATATATAAAGTCTCATGTAAGGGCTCCTTATGGTGCAGACCCCGGTACATACCATTTTTTTAAAATAGTAAAAAAGTGAATTTTTTGATGAAACTTTATAGATATGATCTCCACGGTAAGAACATCATCTCCAATTTTTTTCGTCAAAAAATTCAATAAAAAAACCGTTGAGATGAGGTGATATGTAAAAAAATGATATAAATATGCATTTTCAACCGTTGAAATGTTGGGTCGGCGCCAGTCGCTTTATTGATTGAATTTTTTTTATGAAACTTCATGGAAATGATCTTCTCACTATCGAGATCATATCCATGAAGTTTCATCAAAAAAATTCAATCAATAAGTGGGTGAGATGATCGCCAACATTTCAACGGTCGAAAATGAATATTTATACCCTTTTTTTTACATATCACCTCATCTCAACAGTTTTTTTATTAAATTTTTTGATGAAAAAAATTGGATATGGTCTTCTGACCGTGGAGATCATATCCATGAAGTTTCATAAAAAAAAATCATTTTTTTACTATTTTAAAAAAATGGTATGTACCGGGGTCTGCAACATAAGGAGTCCTTACAGGAGAGGGTCTATCTCTCTCTCTCTCTCTCTCTCTCTCTCTCTCTCTCTATATATATATATATATATATATATATATATATATATATATAGTTAACTTGGTGACTATTTCTTGACTCTGCAGAAGAGGTGGAAGAATAATAATTTTCCTCTTCGGCTTCAGCTTGAAGAAGAAGTTGTTTTGCTAAATCTTTGAACTGCTGGGACTTTTTTGACTTGGCTAATGTTGTATCCATAGAACCTTGACTAGATTTCTTAACTGCTTGGATTTCTTGGACTGGAATGACTGGTTGGCACGAAAACTCCATTTGGACAGCATTAATAATCCTTTGTTGATTGAAAGAGTCCCACCATTTAACATAAAATTGTCGGACAATTGTGGACTGCTATATTGCATATTGCCATTTGAATATCCATGGAACTTTGTATTTACTACAAAACAAGAGTAAAACTGGGAACTGGGAATATATATATAGTTAGTTAGTTAGTTAGTTAGTTAGTTAGTTAGTTTATATTGGACCCATCACACAATTTTTTTCCTTTTATATGTTCATTATAGTTCTTTTGCTTTTTCTTCTATTATTTTGCTAATGGATAATAACTTGACTAAATATTTAATCTTTTTGCTATTTGATAATGCATGTACAAATATTTGTATTTGTCACTTATTAACAATATTTATATGACAAATATGTGATGGCTTTTAGCAATTTGTTGTGAAAAAATTGAAGAATTTTGATGCATAAAAAATTTATCAATCACTAATGCATATGGAAGATTAATTTCTAATTGTCAAATATTACATCCATATGTTTTTTTAAGTTTTAAAGACTTCATACTTGATACACTATTTATGACGCATATGTTGAAAAATTATTACGAATTTTAGTTTATGTTATTTCTTTATATTAGCATATGTTATAAATTTATCACGTTAGAATTTTTTCCCTTTTTGGGTGGATTTATTTTTATGAAGATGTGGAATTATTGAATTCTAATTTATATGAACTTGATAATGTGCCTTGGTCTATGCATAACATGAGTTACAATTTTAACATGAACATGACACGATAATAGTATAATTTATTGTACTACACTAAGTAACACGAACATCGCTATAGGTGTATTATATTTTATCTTCTATCCTTTTTGCAATTTTCGTGTAGGTGCTATGTACATTCTTAAATAAGAAGAGAATTTTCATACAACTGGCACCATTGGTGATGAAGGAAAAACAATAACTGAGTTGAGCATTGGTAAAAAAAAATTCATTCCACAATTATAATATTTAAATCGAAATCATACGCACTATTTGATTTAAAAGGAAAATTTTTGTTGTATGAAAAATAATGAAAATCAGCGTAAAACACTACGATAAGTGGTAATTCACTTACCAGATCATTTCACTATTTAGTCAATTTATTTTCATTATGGTCACACAAATCTATCAAATGAATTTATTATTTAAATTAAAAATATTTATCTTTAAAATAAATGTTGAATTTCTTAAATCAAAATGTATGCTCATTACAATAGTGTTTGGCTACATATATGTATTGAATTATGATGGTAAAAAATCACTACATGTGCCCGCGCATCGTGCAGGTTACGTGCGGGTTATTTAATTGAAAGGTATTTACATTCAATGTGCTTAATTACTCTTAGTATACCTAACATTTCTTCACAAAGTAGATTGTGGCGACATTATTGTAATATTCCAGCGGCTTGATAATAGTGTCGATAACTTCAAGTCCCAAAATGAAGTCACGTTGCCATAATATGTAAGTTGTAGCATCAAAACATGCTACAAAATCAGTTTTCACAATAATTAATTGATGGATTGCGTTTTACTCCTTCATTATATTGGTCGTTCAATCAAAGCAAACATACTTAAGTAAAAGTGAACTTTATACAATCCATACAACTAGTAAATTCGAGTAATAATAACCATTCATATTTAAATGAACAAATATCCTAAATGTGACCATATAGTCTTTTAAGTATCTCGTTACTGCATATATAACTCTTAAACCCATATAAAATAATTTTGTTTCTCTACTTTTTAAATACGTGATTTTATATAGAGAAAATATATAAACTTACTCCCACTAATATTAAGATGTATACAAATATACAACAATTAAAAACATGATGGTATTTGTGGCCATCCCCGATCCCCGCCGCGGAGGGAGAAAGGATCCGTCGGGTCCCGCGCGTCCCCTCTCGGGAGAGCACTTCGGCCGGCGTCGATTTGTGAGGTGTGAAAATGTAGAGAGATTTAGAGTCGCGAGTCTATTTTACTCAAAACAGACAAAAGAAAAAGGAGAAGCCACCCCGAAGGATGGCATCCAAAGACATACTGGTGCGTGCGAAACCAAAATGATTCGAGAAGGGTTCGGAGGCTTAGTTACGAAATGGGAAGGTGTTAGGCACCCATTCCGCCCCTTCGGTCTCTCATGAATATTGTAATTTTCCTTTATATTTCCCCCCGTGATATGTGTGCATGTGTATATATAGAATGGAGGTAAATCCTCGACTTGTATCATGGAAAAGATAAAGCGAGTCATCCATAGGAATGTGAGATTAGTGTGGAAAATAAGATTTACGTGATTACACCTACGTTGATCGTTATAAGGGAACGATAACGCATATGGAATAATACGTTACTAAGAACAAGTATATAGAATATAATGGAAAATGAGATAAAGAGAAGATAGAAAATCAGAGAAAAAGTGAGAAAAGGACTCGAGTCTCGGGTTTTACCCCGAGACACCTACGTAGCCTATAAAGGCATCAAAGTCCACGTAGTTCGCATACAAAACGAGGGGTGGGATTTAACCCATAAATCCAAATGGAGAAATCTCTTATTTGTAAGTGTGTGTGTGCGTGTGTGTGTGTGTGTGTGTGTAGAAAAAGTGTTTTAGTTGTGGAAAAAGTGTGGAAAAAGTGTGAGAATCCCTATTTGGAATTTATGAGCAAACCCTATTTTTCTTGTTTTTTTTTTTTGTTTTATTTATATGAAAATAAGAGATGTGCAATAATACTAGATAAAAAGTATGTTAGGATATGTGAAATAAGATAATAAAAGTACTTAAGTAATAAAACAAGTTATTACAAATTTAAGAAGATTTGAAGAGAAAGATTTGAAGAGAAAGGTGAGAAAGATGGGCCTTCTTGGAGACCTTGAGCTTGATCTTGAATGTTGAAAAGCAGCCCTTGCACTTGGATGATGATGGAGAGTGGTTAATTCATCAAGTTTGATGAAAGGGATGATGAAAAGTGGAAGTGAAAAAGGGATTTGGAAGTTGAAATCACACTGCCTTCGAGAGAGGTTTCTGGGGGTTCGCTGAGAGTGATTTTCTTCTGATCTCAGCTCCCCTTGCAAATGAGGCCAAGGCCTCCTTTTATAGGCCCAGGGGTCTATCGATCGGCATTGCCATGGCACTACCTATCGGCAGGTGCCAATAGGCAGGGTCTTGGACCTGCCATTTGGCAGTGCGCCTCAGGATTTTTCGGAAAATTGGTCGTCGAGGACAAACCGTTGGTCAGAATCGCGCACGGGGCATACCATTGGAAAGGTATTCCAGAGACCTTACAAAGTCCTTTGGACCTCTTCCAAGTTTGGGAGTTGACTTTGGGTCAAATATGGCTCGGAAGCGTTTATCGGGTCGCTGGACGGGGAATTATTCGGACGCAAATGGATCGTTCGTCCGCATAGTAAGTCCGAATTGCGCATGGGACGGACCGTTGGAAAGGTTAGGAGATGTAATTCGACATTCCAAAGAGTTTGGCCCGGTTTAGGGAGTTGACTTTGGTCAACCGGACTCGAGAAGCATTCGATGACTTCTCGGAGTCAAATGGATCGTTCGTCCGCACGGAAAGTCAGAATTGTGCATGGGATGGACCTTTGGAAAGGGTTTTCAATGTCATTCAAAGATTAATTCAGCCTCGGTCGAGTTGAAGAGTTAACTTAGGTCAAACAGAGCCCGGGAGCGCTCGGTGGCCTCTAGGTTGGGTTTCGGATGCAAACGGATCGTTCGTTCGCATGGTAAGTCAGAATTGCATACGGGATGGACCGTTGGAAAGGGTATTCAGTGCCCTACAAAGATTCATTGAGTATCGATCGAGACGAAGAGTTTGATTTTTGGTCAAATTGAGTTGGGGAGTGCTCGATGGCTTCCAAGTAAGTGCTCGGGACATGACCTGGGTTTACAGTGATGAGTGGAGGTACTAGGGATCTAAGGAGAGTTAGGGGATAACAGAATGAGGTGTCTAGATAGCCCCTCAATGGGTGAGTTTAGAACAAATGATAGCCATCGATTAGACACCGCGTGATGCTTCTGAGAGAGTATGATCGGTTTAGAGGATCGAGGCCGATTCTGAGGACCTAAGGAAGCGAGAATGACCAATTCAGAGGGTCGAGGTCGATTCTAAGGACCTAAGGAGCGTGCTGGGGATGACCAAATCATAGGATCGAGGTCGATTCTGAGGACCTAAGAATGGTGACGACCGAGGACCGAGGCCAATTCTGACCTAACTCAGGTGACGATCCAAGACCGGGGTCAATTCCGACCCAAAAGTGGTGACGACCGAGGACCGAGGTCAGTTCTGACCTAACTCAGGTGACGATCCAAGACCGGGGTCAATTCTGACCCAAGAGTGGTGACGAATGAGGACCGAGGTCAATTCTGACCTAATTCAGGTGACGATCCAAGACCGGGGTCAATTGTAACCCAAGAGTGGTGACGACCGAGGACCGAGGCCAATTCTGACTTAACTCGGGTAAAGATCCAAGACCGGAGTTAATTCTGACCCAAGAGTGGTGACGACCGAGGCCAATTCTAACCTAACTCGGGTGACGATCCAAGATCGGGGTCAATTCTGACCCAAGAGTGGTGACGACCGAGGACCAAGGTCAATTTTGACCTAACTGAGGTGACGATCCAAGACCGGGGTCAATTCTGATCCAAGAGTGGTGACGACCGAGGACCGAGGCCAATTCTGACCTAACTCAGGTGACGATCCAATACCGGGGTCAATTCTGACCCAAGAGTGGTGACGACTAAGGTCCGAGGCCAATTCTGACCTAACTCAGGTGAAGATCCAAGACCGGGGTCAATTCTGACCCAAGAGTGGTGACGACCGAGGATCGAGGTCAATTCTGACTTAACTCAGGTAACGATTCAAGACCGGGGTCAATTCTGACCCAAGAGTGGTGACGACCAAGGACCGAGGCCAATTCTAACCTAACTCGGGTGACGATCCAAGACCGGGGTCAATTCTGACCCAAGAGTGGTGACGACCGAGGACCGAGGTCAATTCTGACCTAACTTAGGTGACGATCCAAGACCGGGGTCAATTCTGATCCAAGAGTGGTGACGACCAAGGACCGAGGCCAATTCTGACCTAACTCAGGTGACGATCCAAGACCGGGGTCAATTCTGACCCAAGAGTGGTGACGACTAAGGACCGAGGCCAATTCTGACCTAACTCAGGTAACGATCCAAGACCGGGGTCAATTCTGATCCAAGAGTGGTGACAACCGAGGACCGAGGTTAATTCTGACCTAAATCAGGTGACGATCCAAGACCGGGGTCAATTCTGACCCAAGAGTGGTGACAACCGAGGACCGAGGTCAATTCTGACCTAACTCAGGTGACGATCCAAGACCGGGGTCAATTCTGACCCAAGAGTGGTGACGACCGAGGATCGAGATTAATTCTGACCTAACTTAGGTGACGATCCAAGACCGGGGTCAATTCTGACCCAAGAGTGGTGACGACCGAGGACCGAGCTCAATTCTGACCTAACTTAGGTGAAGATCCAAGACCGGGGTCAATTCTGACCTAAGAGTGGTAACGACCGAGGACCGAGGTTAATTCTAACCTAACTCAAGTGACGATCCAAGATCGGGGTCAATTCTCACCCAAGAGTGGTGACGACCGAGGACCGAGGCCAATTCTGAGCTAACTCAGGTGACGATCCAAGACCGGGGTCAATTCTGACCCAAGAGTGGTAACGACCGAGAACCAAGGTTAATTCTGACCTAACTCAGGTGACGATCCAAGATCGGAGTCAATTTTGACCCAAGAGTGATTGTATTTCCTTGGGAAATGAAAAGAGTTCCGCTGGGGGTAAGAATTGGATTTGAGGTTCCGCTGGGGAAGGATGAATGAGCTGGGGGAAATTTGGATTGTCCTTTGGGAAATATCGCCTGGGGCGAGTGATTCTTCTGATTTCTGCTGGGAAAAATACCATGTGATATTGTATCGCACCGGATAGCCGATGGCTGGGGAGGCCTTTTATAAAATCTGCTGAGGAGGTGATTAGGTGGTTCGGGCGCATTGCTCGAGAGGTCATTCGCTTGGATTTTGAGGGTTCCGTTGGGGAAAAAGAGGTGTCGCCTGAAGGAGTGCGAAATTTTCTTGATGAAAACGTTATAAATCCTTCCTGGGATTTTTAGGAATTTTTCGGGGATTTTTCGAGGCATCCTGGTATTTTTTGGGAATTTCTGTACGAAATTTTAAGGGGGGTGCCGGTCGGCATGGTATGAGGGGTGCCATTGGCAGTGGCACGGACTTTTAGGCTGCCTCGGGAAGGTGAGGAGACAGTGCCGACTGGTATGGCTGGGGTCAGTTCCGATCGACATGGCGCTTGGCCTCCTATTTAAAGGGGGTGAATCCCCCTCATTTTTCACAGCTTCTTGCATTCTCTCTTTCTGCGATTTCTTTCGGCGAATTGTTCTAACGTTCCGATATTCAAGAAATGGCCGCCTTTGTGAGCACCGCTGTCCACCGGGAATGGTTGACCGTTGATGACTGGGCGAATGTGGATTGGAAGGATAGGGTGCCTCTTGCTTTGGGGAATGAGAATGCCTTCGATGCATTCGAACCGGTTGCGGATGAGCGGACCTTGCTGCGGGAGTCGTCGTGTCATCTCTCTTCGAGAGTGATTCCCGGCGGTTATGTAAGTAACCTGACCTTTGGCATTCCTTTCTTTTTGGGTAATTTTTCCTTTTTCTTGACCTTTGACTGAATTTTTCCTTTTGTCAGTCGGATACTTCTTTGAAGAACATGCGTGCCCGTGGGACGACGGGGATTAAGGATGTTTGGGAGAATCTTCCACCCGTGGTGTGCTGGATGGTATCATCAGCAGGTTTTGGGAGGTTGGCGACTGCGTTGGATGAGACGCCTCGTTCGACAGCAGTCTTGTATGCTTTGGGGGAGAGGTGGTGGGACACTACCCACACTTTTCATTTTGGCTTCGGGGAGATGACGGTGACTCCCATAGATGTGCAACAACTGTTGGGGCTGGATTGTGATGGGGAACAGATAGAGGTGGATCACTCCTTGCGGGTGAGGCCAGAGGCGGTGCATGCGGCACTTGGTGATGTGAGGAGGATAGTCTCTGAGGATTCTATCCGACTGTCCTTGCTGAAGGATGTTTTGCTGAGCAGGGTGGTTGATGTGGAGGACGGACTGCAAGTGAGGCAGATGGCCCGGTTATTCATCTTGTTGGTGCTGGGAGGTTTCATGGTGGCGTCGAGTGGCGACCTCGCCCATTTGTGGTTTCTGTCGTACTTGAGGATGTTTTCGAACATCCCTTTCTATGATTGGGGGAGTCTGACCTTGGCGACCCTTTACTCTTCTTTGGATGCATTCAGCCGGTGCTGCCGGCAAACTTTTACTGGAGGCACGTATCTCCTTGAGGTATTCTTTACTTTGTGCATTTTCCTTTCATGCATTCGCATTTTCCTTTCATGCATTCGCATTTTCTTTATGCGTCTCTTTTTGCTTGTAAATTCAGACGTGGTTCTATAAAGTGATTGGGTGCAACACCCCACTGATTTCTCTGAAGGACGACACTGATGGGGACTTCTGCCGACTGTATCGATGGCATAAGGCCAACCGGCAGTCAAAGGGATCTCTTTCCCTGGAAGCGGTGCGTCAGGTCTTAAATGACCTGACCAGTGGTCGGGTAAGACTTTTTCCATTTCAGTCTTGGTTTTTTCACCTTCTGATCTTGTATTGACTCATGCCTGCTTGGGGATTTTCAGGTGACCTTTTATCCCTGGGGGACAGCCATTCAGGATACGGGGATGACTGGGGTGAACGCGCAGATGAGGCGTTTGTTGGCGCATGAGTTTAGCCATTCCTGGTACCTCGGGGAGAGGGTGATTCGTCAGATTGCTGAGGAAGAGGTGGTGGTGCCTCCCGCACAGCCTCCTACATCTATGAGGCGGGAGCGACAGCTGTTGGAGGATGAGACGATCGCGGCGATGATCGGCGAGTCTTATGTGTTGTACACTGATACGGCTGCGCCGTATGACTATATGGACTTTGTGACAAGCTGGTTGATTGTGCCCAGCATACATGACGCTTTGCCTTTCCCTCCTGCTAGTTTGAGTCGGGTGGTAGGGTCTTCCCACAGTGGTGGTGGTCCGTCGGCACCTGCGGCGGCAGCGACCTCGGAGGTCCCTTTCGTACGGATGCACACTCCTTCGTACAACATCCGGCGGGCTGATGGAGGGATAATGCCGATGCTGCACCATCCTCTTGCGATGGATCCGGAGGAGCTGGGTTTGACAGAGGAGGTCCTTCGTCCTGCGATAAACCTTTCGGTCCTTTTCCTCTTTTTTGATTTCTTTTGCTTGATACTGATTCTGCCTTTTCCTTGCAGCAAATTCGGGTGTCGACCACTTGGCTCAGGGACATCAGAGACTGGATATCATCGACGACTGCCCACATTCGGGATGTTGTCCCTGTTCCTTCTTGCTTGGTGCCGTCAGCCTCGTCCGGGGAAGACTCTGGCTCGGGTAGTGGGGGCGCGTCGTCTCGCCGTAGGGGAAAGAGAGCGCGTCGTATGGGTGGAAGCTCTTGAGAGAGAGAGAGAGTGTGGGTTCGGGCTGAGTCCCGTTATTTTTTGGCTTTTTCTTTCTATTTCCTGCAAGATGATGTAACACGAAAAACAGATATATGCAATGCAATGTAGTTTTTTTACTATCTTTTATTTTAATGATGAATGAATAGATGCACATGAGCTTTTTAATTTGCTACTGAGACCGTAAAATAGGAGTATTTTTGGAATTTTTCAAAGGAAAGTTGTTTTATTTAAAACGAGGAATCCCATAAGGAGAAAACAGGATTCTTGGAATCCTTTTGAGAATATCAATTTATTTCTATGGAGTTTTCTGATTTGACAAAAAAGGAAAGGAGGAAATTTCCAAAAATGGGGGGTTGCCGATCGGCAAGCACCCTGGCCTGCCTATCGGCAGTTCAGTCCAGTCCTATCAATTGAAAGCTTTGATTGGTACCCTCTTCAACCTTTTGTACCTTGTGGGGTAGGATTCCTTCCGATTTCTGCAGGGATTATGTCTTTTGTGAGAGTTCTCAAGTATAAAAAGGGGGAGGGGCGGAGTATTTTTTATAAGCACCCAAAACTGTACAATTTATACCCCAAATAGATGTATTTTAGTTGCTAATTCTCGGCAATATGAGTCTTACGTGATTAAATGTTTATTTTGTAGGCCGAATGTACGTTGCGGTGTTCAAACGCGTATTTCAAGGCAACTGTGCATTTTATGAAGCTAATACCCTTGTCTCGTACCCTAGCCTACCCTAAACTTTTCCCTAAACCGTCACCCAAGCCCCGTGTGTGTTGGTTAGATCCCTTTTTATTTTATTTTAATTTTTTTTAGATTTTTATTTAGTGTCGTTTTATTTTTTAGATTTTATTTTAGAATTATTTAGAATTTGTATGTTTTATTTTCTATTTTTTTATTTTATTTTTACTTTATCTTTATTTGTATTAGTTTTATTTTATTTTATTAGAATTAGTTTTTTTAGGATTTCATTTATTTTTAGATTTATTGGCTTTTATTTTTTTTAGGCTTTTAGTTTTTAGTCTTATAGATTTCTATTTTTATTTTTATTTCTTTTTAAATTTATCTTTTTTATTTTTGTGTCTTTTATTTTATAAGATTTTATATTTTTAAGTAGTTATTAATTAATTTTTTTTAGTTCTTAGTTTTTATTTTAGTTGTGTTTAGTTTTTTTTAGAATTTGTTTAGTGTGTCGTGTGGTGTCTATTTTATTTTTTTTAATTTAATTTAATTTTTAATTTAAATTAATTTTAATTTTAGTTTATATTTTTTGTAAGGGGTTCAAATTAATACACACACCCTAACCCTATACCCACTAAACTACACTTATCCTACACCCTCATCCCCACCATACACCATACACACTCACCCACCAAATCCCCCACTTCATCTTCAACCTCAAACCTCCCACCTCTTTCTCTCTCATCTCACTCATACCACCACACCTCCATCATCAAACCAATATACCAACAAACACAAATCCATCCACCCTATTCCGCCCCAACCTCTGACCCGCCTGTCACCTGTCACCGCCGTCCCCGTCCTCGGCGTTTCCTCACCTCCGTCCGGCGTCACCTCAACCTCTGTCGTGACCTCCTCCCGTGTAGACCAACCCCCTCCGCTGCCGGAGCTACACAATCTCCGACGAACCCCTGTGCGACTTCACATCCGGCAGAACGCAACCCGCCACTGCCTCACCATATTCCGGCTGAAACCGAGCCTGTCCCGGCGATCCTGCCCAGCCCCACCCGACCCGCCTGTCAAACCCATATCCGATCTACTTCGCAACCCGGAATTCCCTGTAAACCCAGCAGCCCCCTCACCCCATAACCCGTCCCTCCCATCTCCCAACCGCACGAAACCCACGGCGACCTAACCCGACTCCATAGCTTTTCAAAGACCCAAGCTTTAACCCAAACCCATTTCAACATATATGCCAAAATCGTGTGCTGTCAAAAGCCAACAAAACCAATTAAACCCATGTGCCAAATAAAACCCATTTAATCCCTTTTACCATTTTACCTCCCAACCACCTCTTTTATCCAACTTTCCAAAATACCCTCACCCAAATCAAATTTTTGTGACCTCACACCTCTTAACTCACATGTTCCTCACACCATACCCGCATGCACCTTAATTCTTCCAAAAATACCCTCATGCTCCATCTACTATATATTGAAGAAGAAGACCCCAAATAGAAACGAAGAGCTTTTAGATAGGAATTTTTAAAGAGAGAATTGTAGAGAAAATTATCCTTTGTAAATAGTTTTTCCTTTTTTTATTTTAGATATTTTTGAGATTAATTATTGTAAGAGAGTTAATTGAGTGAATATTTTAATTTCAAATCATTTGGATGCTCAATTAGGTGGTGTATGCTTCAATTTGGAAGAGTAGAGTTCAACTTTCTCAAAGAGATTTTGTTTGTTTGTTCTATTCTCTTCTCTTTTATTTTAGTAGCCTTGATTATTAATTTGTCATGTTTCATATCATGTTACGTAAAACCCCTTTCAAGGGGTGGGGTGAAACCCTTATTTGATATTATTTTAGTTTAATTAGTTTGATTACTTGAAAAGTCCCTTTGAATGTTAAATTTGATGCTTCACCCTTAGATTTACACCTCAAGAGAGGGTAAATGATTTTCGAGAGAAAATCGAAATTCTAGTGATAATACCCATTTTAGATTCGAACTAGAGATAGGAGGGGCTTCTTAAGTGGGGTATTATCATTTGAATTTCAACTCTTAATTTAATTTCTAAAATTGACATAAATTCTAATTGATCGATCTTAGCGGGTGATTAATTAAAAGGAGTGTAGATCTAATTTTTTAGAGTTGTGCGGTGTTAATTTTAACTTTCTAAAAGATTACTATTCTAATTACACTTGCAACGAGAGTTGGTTTATAATTTTAATATTAATTTGGGAGAATTCAAATAATTAAATTAATTAATTAGAATAATTAAAATTTGTGGTGTAGTCCCACTCCTTGATTGTTCTCACAATTATTTACCTCACTTTATCTCTTATTTGTAGTTTAGACTTTAATTTTCATTTTAGTGAATTTCTAGTTAGTTGTTATCATATTACATTTAGTTTAGACCTCACCTCACCCTATTGTTTTAATATTGAAAAAGCAAAAAAAAAATTAGAAAAGTGAAAAAGCCCAAAAAGAAAATAAAAAGTGAATTATAATTGAATTTGTCTCTAGCGTACTCCCTAGAAAGTGGATTGACATCCTTACTTACCACTCTACACTTGAGTTTATTATATTTGTAGGTACATAGGATTTTTGACTAACTTGACTTTCATCAACGACATACACGCAAAAGTCAAATTATCAAATGGCGTCGTTGCCATTCTTGGGATTGTGAAGCTCGGAGTGGATTTCATATTGTAGTTCATTTATTTTTTTGCACTTTATTATTTTTTGTACCATTTTTATATTTTTAGAAGGGTTGTATTTAGGATTATTCTATTCTTGGCTTGTATTGCGGTGCATAGGACACCTTTATTTTATTTTTCATTTTAAAAATTGTAATAATTGAAAACAAGCGTGATAAGGAAACCGGACAAGGTAGAGAAAGGGCGTCCAAAGGCGAGGATTTAGAAGCCTCTATACCTTGGGCCGGTAGGACTCTCGGCGCCAACTGAGATAGGCGTGATCTCCCCCCGGTCGACTCAAAATTTTCGGCACCCCACGGCCTAAAAACCGTGGGAGGTACATTTCTCAAACCCTCGCGCCTCTCCTGTTAGCGAGTCATTTATTTTGTGTGCTTTGTGTACTCTTATTTGATTTTATTCTCGCATTTATTTTCGAATGGTGTGATGAATTAATTAACTAAGACCTACACCCGGTCACTCACGAGAAGGGATTTCATCACCCGACTCACTCGCTTATCATTGTGTGCTACCCTAGCCATCACTAAATTTAAAATTAATTAACTAGGTAGCCCACTAGGAGAATATTTTTGTAAAGGCGATCACTAAAATATTCCGTGAATTTTTTTTCGCCCGCGGACTTAATTAAAATTTGACTACCCTCTCACTAAATTTAAAGATAAAAATTGGCTATGTGCTAGTTAGGAATTCTTCTTGACTTGTGTGTGTCCAATTTAATTTTTTGATAGTCGATTTTAGTGAGTTCGTTCATATCACAGAGTCCATATCTTTCCCCACCCTTTTCTTCCAAAAAAAAAATCAAAAAATATTTTTCTTCCTTTATTTTTTACAAAAAAATCCAAAAATATTTTCTTTCTTTTATTTTTATAAAAAATCAAAAATTCAAAAAAATTCAAAAAAATATTTCTCTCCTCATGGCCAAAGAACGTCCTTTACGGGACTACTTGGGTCATTTTCCATTGACACGTGACACGTGTGAGAGTGAGCCCGAGCGGTCTCTTTATGATATTCTTCATGATTTCACCTCTCTCACGTGTACCGTTGGTACTCTTGACCCGTCCTTGCATGCACCTCCTATTCCATCACCCTCGGTGTCAAGTGTCACCATGCCTCTTCCCTTGTTGTGCACCCACTGTTCTTATGCCGATCACATGTCCAATGAGTGCCCTTACATGTCATATCCATCCGAACCCACCATGGACCATGTGTATCCATATGACACTGTTCCGGAACCCACCTCGGTCCATTATCCCGATATACCTAATTTTGAGTTGTGTGAGTCCTCGAGTTATTCGTGGAGGCTTGATCACCCTTCTACGCAATACAAATCCCAACCCGATGTTGTGGATCCTCACACGTTCCAACAGTTGTCATGGCAACCTTGTGCACCCAGTCACGATCAGTCCCCTCATTACGCACCCACTAAATTTCAACCAATTGTCCATCATGAAAGCGATCCTTTCGTGTATGATGAACTTGGCCCCACCCCACACACTCCATTTGAGTATTCTTCATATAGTCCCGCTAATGGCGAGTTGTGTCCACCTCACCCACCACCACCACCCGTCACTCCACCACCACCATCATCCACCTCCACTCTCGAAAGCCTCTTGCAAAAGGTCATACTCGAGCAAGAGCGAGCCACTCAAATTCAAACTCAAGCTCTCCAAAGGCTTGAACAAAGGTTAAATGAATTGGAGTGTGCGAGAGAGTCGGATATTCCCATGGCCCCACCCATCGTTGCCACCGAGTGTGACGATGATGTGTCCCCTTGTGACACAGATTTTGAGTGTGACCAACCCTACCACCCCCAGAATCTCGAAGTTGAGACCATCCCATGGTCCGGGTCCCAAGTCGATAATTGTGTTGACTTACCTTTAGATAGTGAGCCTGATCAAACCCCACCATGTCCACCTGAACCCCACCTTGCGATTCATATTCCCACTCACTCTCCCTTCGAATCCAAAACAATGACCGAGTCTACACCTATCGAGCTTCACCCTTGTTTTCCCGAGGAACCACTTCATCCTAGGTTAGCTCCGGCTACGAGTGCTCACCAATTTCTTAGATAGAATTTGTGATAGTTCCTAACTATCCGGATATGGATGATATCCCACCATGCATGGCTCCCTTTGAGCCTGATATTTCTAACGATTTCTCTATCTCCGATTTTGGTGCCTCGTCTTACCCACCCACCCCATTTACCGATGCTAGTCTTGTGGAGAAGTTGACAACTCCATCTTTAAAAACCACACACCCTTGTGAGTATTCCTTTACTCCTCCCAATGAGTGTGTGTCTCCCACTCTTGAGTTGGATCATCTTCCTTCACCGTTTATCCCACCCAATACACCATTTGTCCCACCCAACCCACCCATTATCCTTTCCACCCCACCACCTGGTTTGGATCTTTATTTTGCACATTTCAAGTTTCCATCTACATATTTAGATCCTCACCTGAAGCGATCCACCATCTACGAGAGTATTTGTGGTGATACTCTCTACTTCCGTGACACCGAGCTTGTTACTCTATACCCGCCACTCTCTTGTGGTGTTGATTTTTCTCAACAGCTCCCTGGCGTGTCACGGCACGACCATTACCATCGCCCATTCATATAACGGTCGTGTGATTTCCATGAGCCTCACCCCATTCCTATGTCCAAACCATATTTCCTCCTTCACCAACTTGAGCACCATGCTTATAGGGCCCTAGTTGCCCTCACCTTTCGGCTCAATAAGGCCCGTGACCGATACCTTTTCACCCTTACCTTAATACCCACCCACCCTTGGTCCACCGATGCTTTGCATCGTGTGATGCACTTCGCCATACAAGTGCATTGACCACTTCAGCTTCTTTCCAACAAGACTGATGCTTCAGTTTTGTTTGGGGGTGATTCTCATCACCCGATTTTTCTGCCGCCCCATACTTTCATAGATCTTATCCTTAGGGTGAGAATGGTTCGGTCTGGCCGAAGACATTAAACTTAGCGCTATCGGGAGGCAGCCCACATTTCTTGTACTAGTCTCGTCCTATTTGGGGATGGTGTTTCACATCACCCTATGCTTTCTCATGCTTATAGACTTGTACACATTTTTTTCTAATATCACTCATTCAGATTTATTCTTGGCTTCACATGTCCACTTCATTAGCGGTTCATTCTGGTAATCTCTTTCCTACCTTATGCTCTCAATTTTAAAAATCATTTTACTTAACATCGAGGATGATGTTCCTTTTTGTTTGGGGGTAGGGAATTTTATCAAAATCGTGCCTCTTTTGAAAATTTTGATTTTTAAACCTGATTTTTAAAATTTCATGCAGTTTCTTTCGTCTCACTCATTAATGTGAATTTTCAATCATCCATCTTTCAAAAGTCTAGGAATCAAGATAGAGAATATTTTTTCTAATAGCTTATGTAATACGTAACAAGGCATGTTGCACCATGAATTTCTAGACTCAACAAAATTTTCGCACTTATCACGTCACTACGGTTTAGAGTTGAGGAGTACTATAATTCTAAAGAGAACCTTAAGGATCACTTGTAGAGACTTTAGCCCGTGAGATTTGTGCCTTTTACCCTTTCAGAGTGTTTTATGCGATCTCCGAGTCACAAGTTGATTCAACTTCGTTTGGGTCTGCACTTTAAATTTTTGTATGATCTCATTATTCTTTATTTTTTTTGGCTTGATCACTGAGAATGACATCTTTTTCGAGTTGTAAGAAACGCCTGTCTTGAAATTTGTCCCGAATACTAGATTTTCATCCATACACCTATCACTTTTCCCCATATCATATTCCCATTACATTCCCATACTTTTCCATATTCCCCACACCATATATTCCCCACATCATCCATATATCACTCCATTCATATACCATCATCATTTTCAAATAAAAGAGTGTTGATTCCAAATATTAAATGTCTTAAGTGTTGGTTTGAAAAGTGAGAAAAAAAAATAGAAAAATAGCAAATTATCGAAAAAAAAGAGAAAAAAAGAGAAAAGAAAAGAAAGAGAGTTTGTAGTTAATTTTTAAATAAAGACATTTGTGCCTAAAGTATAGTACACTCTTCTCACTCATCCATCATATATCCATCATTTCACACATCAATCCCATTCTACATCACTATCCTACCTACCTCATCCCATCCATCTTACCTATCATACCCTTCTCATCCCATTTCATTCCCCCTCACCCATTTACATACATGTTCCCCTAGGTGTTCGGGCAAATGAAAGTCAACGTGGTGAATAACTCGACGTTCTCACTATAGTGATTAGCATTCTTTCATGAGATCACTTTTCTTTCAAATTATTCGTTATTTCTTATGTGTGTGTGAGACGTTTGAACTTGCTTACATTTACTCCCATCCTCACACACAAGAGCGATATACTTACCCTAATCTCGAGAGTTCGTTTGAGAGAGAGATATCTGTGAGATTTGAAGTTAAAGAGTTGATTCCGAAGAGGCAATCTAGGAATTACTCTTATGATGCTCGACCCGTTTTGACTAATTCACACTACACACGTTGAGTTCTAGGAAGGATGTGCCTTGAGTATTTACTTAGCTTAACTTTTGATGCACATTCTAGCTTGTATTTCTGAAAATATTTCTCATATGATGAAAACATTCTGCATCTAATAAGAGATTGACTGCCCTTCAATAAATTTTTGCAAATAAGAATTTTGTGGGTATATTCACTGCAAACCCTCACGAGACACAACTCATCCTGTAGGGCAATCTATAGGTTTAAAGGCTTGTTGCACATGCTAAGTGCAATCGCAAGTGCCCGCGGAAGTGGTACACTTTTGATTACTTATCTTTCTCGTTCTCTCTATCTTATTGCTCGAGGACTAACAACGCTCTGTTTGGGGGTGGTGTGATAAACACCCAAAACTGTACAATTTATACCCCAAATAGATGTATTTTAGTTGCTAATTCTCGACAATTTATGTCTTACGTGCTTAAATATTTATTTTGTAGGCAGAATGTACGTTGCGGTGTTCAAACGCGTATTTCAAGGCGATTGTGCATTTTATGGAGCTAATACCCTTGTCTCGTACCCTAGCCTAACCTAAACTTGTCCCTAAACCATCACCCAAGCCCCGTGTGTGTTGGTTTGATCCCTTTTTATTTTATTTTAATTTTTTTTAGATTTTTATTTAGTGTCATTTTATTTTTTAGATTTTATTTTAGAATTATTTAGAATTTGTAGGTTTTATTTACTATTTTTTATTTTATTTTTATTTTATCTTTATTTTTATTAGTTTTATTTTATTTTATTTTATTAGAATTAGTTTTTTTAGGATTTCATTTATTTTTAGATGTATTAGCTTTTATTTTTTTTAGGCTTTTAGTTTTTAGTCTTATAGATTTCTATTTTTATTTTTATTTCTTTTTAGATTTATCTTTTTTATTTTTGTGTCTTTTATTTTCTAGGATTTTATATTTTTAAGTAGTTATTAATTAAATTTTTTTAGTTATTAGTTTTTATTCTTAGTTTTTATTTTAGTTGTGTTTAGTTTTTTTTAGAGTTTGTATAATGTGTCGTGTGGTGTCTATTTTATTTTACATTTTATTTTTTTTAGTTTATTTTAATTTTTAATTTAGATTAATTTTAATTTTAGTTTTAGTTTATATTTTTTTAAGGGGTTCAAATTAATACACACACCCTCACCCTATACCCACTAAACTACACTTATCCTACACCCTCATCCCCACCATACACACTCACCCACCAAATCCCTCCACTTCATCTTCAACCTCAAACCTCCCACCTCCTTCTCTCCCATCTCACTCATACCACCACACCTCCATCATCAAACCAATATACCAACAAACACAAATCCGTCCACCCTATTCCGCCCCAGCCTTTGACCCGCCTGTCACCTGTCACCGTCGTCACCGTCCTCGGTGTTTCCTCACCTCTGTTCGGTGTCACCTCAACCTCTGTCGTGACCTCCTCTTGTGTAAAACAACCCCCTCCGCTGCCGGAGCTACACCATCTCCGGCGAACCCCTGTGCGACTTCACCTCCGACAGAAGGCAACCCGCCACTACCTCACCATATTCCGGCTTAAACCGAGCCTGTCCCGGCAATCCTGCCCAACCCCACCCGACCCGCCTGTCAAACCCATATCCGATCTACTTCGCGACCCGGAATCCCCTGTAAACCCAGCAGCCCCCTCACTCCATAACCCGTCCTCCCTCCCATCTCCAAACCGCACGAAACCCACGGCAACCTAACCCGACTCCATAGCTTTTCAAAGACTCAAGCTTTAACCCAAACCCATTTCAACATATATGCCAAAATCATGTGCTGTCAAAAGCCAACAAAACCAATTAAAACCATGTGCCAAATAAAACCCATTTAACCCCTTTTACCATTTTACCCCCCAACCACCTCTTTTATCCAACTTTCCAAAATACCCTCACCCAAATCATGTTTTTGTGACCTCACACCTCTCAACCCACATGCTCCTCACACCATTCCCACATGCACCTTAATTCTTCCAAAAATACCCCCGTGCTCCATCTACTATATATTGAAGAAGAAGACCCCAAATAGAAACGAAGAGCTTTTAGATAGGAATTTTTAGAGAGAGAATTGTAGAGAAAACTATCCTTTGTAAATAGTTTTTCCTTTTTTTATTTTAGATATTTGTGAGATTAATTATTGTAAGAGAGTTAATTGAGTGAATATTTCAATTTCAAATCATTTGGATGCTCAATTAGGTGGTGTATGTTTCAATTTAGAAGAGTAGAGTTCAACTTTCTCAAAGAGATTTGATTTGCTTATTCTATTCTCTTCTCTTTTATTTTAGTAGCCTTGATTATTAATTGGTCATGTTTCATATCATGTTAGGCTAAAACCCCTTTCAAGGGGTGGGGTGAAACCCTTATTTGATATTATTTTAGTTTAATTAGTTTGATTACTTGAAAAGTCCCTTTGAATGTTAAATTTGATCCCTCACCCTTAGATTTACGCCTCGAGAGAGGGTAAATGATTTTCGAGAGAAAATCGAAATTCTAGTGATAATACCCATTTTAGATTCGAACTAGAGATAGGGGCTTCTTAAGTGGGGCATTATCATTTATATTTCAACTCTAAATTTAATTTCTAAGATTGGCATAAATTCTAATTGATCGATCCTAGCGGGTGATTAATTAAAAGGAGTGTAGATCTAATTTTCTAGAGTTATGGGGTGTTAATTTTAACTTTCTAAAAGATTACTATTCTAATTACACTTGCAACGAGAGTTGGTTTGTAATTTTAATATTAATTTGGGAGAATTCAAATAATTAAATTAATTAATTAGAATAATTAAAATTTGTGGTGTAGTCCCACTCCTTGATTGTTCTCACAATTATTTACCTCACTTTATCTCTTATTTGTAGTTTAGACTTTAATTTTCATTTTAGTGAATTTCTAGTTAGTTGTTATCATATTACATTTAGTTTAGACCTCATCTCACCCTATTGTTTTAATATTGAAAAAGCTAAAAAAAATTAGAAAAGTGAAAAAGCCCAAAAAGAAAATAAAAAGTGAATTACAATTGAATTTGTCTCTAGCTTACTCCCTAGAAAGTGGATTGACATCCTTACTTACCACTCTACACTTGAGTTTATTATATTTGTAGGTACATAGGATTTTTTACTAACTTGGCTTTCATCAACGACATACACGCAAAAGTCAAGTTATCAATTTTCATCACACCTTTGCATCCTTATCTACTTGCCCACTATTTCTTTGCCCTATAAAATGGCTCTCCCTGGGAGCACCGAGTTGGTCAACTACCTCGAAGCCTTGGAAGCTGTGTGCTCTTATAATGTCGACTATGATGCTTTCAACATGCGTCGAGTCTCCTTTTGGTGTAATCGACCCTTTGAGTGGAATATGCTGATGGCAGCAGTACAATTTTGGTACCCCAAAGACCATGTATTCCGCTTTGGGTTGGAAGAAGTTTGTCCTACCTACGAGGAATTTTCTGCCATACTAGGTGTGAATCCCAGTGTTGCTGTGGCTTTACCCAAATTTTCCCGCTCTCTTAGGGATTTGTTGGTCGGGCTTCTTCATAGCTCGCCTTCGGCGGCTAGATCATTGGTTGCTGGAGGAATGATCTCCCTCCCGGCGGTGTTGCAGTTCGTGCATTTGCGGGAAGTAGGTGATGCTGGTTATGCTGGAGCCGTTGTTCTGGGCCTGGTTTCAAAATTGCTGTTGGTGACTGGGGAGGTGCGAGTGGACCCACAACTTGCAGCCATTACTTCATGGATGTCATATCGTCGCAATCCTGCGGCGGTGATATTATCGGAGACTCTGAATGGCCCGGATGCCTGGAAGGTCGTTCGGACTTTTTGAGGGGTATACCTGTGATGCTGTTCATGTGGTTATCTGAAAGATTCTGCTTGTCGACCCCTCCAGAATATCCTTTGTCGGTTGTACCCAACTTCTTTTCGCGCTACTTCATTCGTGTTGGCCTGCATGTTGAGAATTGGCTTGTGGAGAATGGGGCTCGTGGGTTGTATTGGTCGGTGCCTTGGTGGGGACAGTTGCAGCCTGTTATGGAGCTAGGAGAGTATACATATATACGGCTGGTTGGTCTCAGACAGACCTCTTTTTATTTCCCTTGGCGGCTTTTACACCAATTTGGATGGGTGCAGGTCGTGCCCCCTCATACCTCAAATTTCTTCCCGGTAGAAGATTTGACTGAGCACTTGCGTCTGTTGCTTGGATCTCTGTGGGAAAATCGACGTCCGTCGACCCGTCCCTCTCAGTCTGTCGGGAAGGTTTGGCATGTCCCCAAAGATTATATGAGGTGGTTGTGGAGGAAATTAGTCAGCAAGATGTTGGCAGTAGAGACTGGTCAAAGGTGGTTTATTTTATCTGACTCCATGGAAGGGGGTGTTGTGGTCTTTTCGAAGATGGTTAAGGCTCATCGGTCCATGGAGTGTTTGAGGCACTCCATTCAGGCAGGAGAAACTTGGGGTCCTCAGGATGTAGATGATGAGGGTGCAGGCTCTTCGGATAGCTGTGGGTAGGACTCTTGAGGAGTTTATTTATGTAACAGATGTGGGGGATTTTATGTGGTTTTTATGGTAGTAGGGGGAAAGGAATTATCCGTTCCTTTTTGTTATGTAATCTGTACTGTAGTTTCTTATTAATGAAATAAACAAGTTTCTGATCATCCAGTTGTGCCTTTCGATGAATTTTGTATTTTGAATTATCTATACCGATCGCTAAGGCATACATAATCCTTTTGTTCAAGTAGATGTTTAGAATGAACCACCGTTCTTGGAGGTGAGAAAAGAATAGTATGTTGTGAAAAAGAAAAGGGCTGCACTCATGTGAGGAGTATGAGCTGCCTACGTACCTCTGTTTTTTTTCTTTTTTTTTTGAAAATTTTTTAAAATAGTTTTTGTAGAGGATCAGGCCCATGTAGTTCTGGGTAGAGGGAAATGGAGAGTTTTTTTTTTTTTAGAATAGAAGGGGGATGAGAAGAGTCGTAGCGCGCCGAGATTTCGGACTAGGGGTAAAATTTCTTGAGACGATCCAGATTGACTGGACGAGCCATCTCTTCCCCATCCAAGTCAGTGAGCATGGCGGCACCGCCAGACAAGATCTTCTTCATAATGTAAGGGTCGCTCCAATTGGGCTTGAATTTTCCTCTGGGGTCCCAGATGGGTTCGATTATCTCTCTGGGGTCCAAAGAGTAAGGGGTGGCCCCAATAGAGGTTCTGATTGAGGTTCGATAGCCCTAGAGGGCGTACGGGATCTGGTCGGCCCAATCCCTATAACTTTCGGTCATCTTGTTGATGATGGTTTTGAGGTTTTTGTTGGCGGCTTCAATTGCACCATTGGTCTGATGTCGGTAGGGAGAAGATTTGTGTCTCTGAATCCCATACTCGTTGACAACTTCTGTAACTTCTGCCTCGAAGTGTAACCCATTATCTGACACTAGCTTGTGCGGGACTCCATATCGGCAGGTGATATTTTTCTTGATGAATTTGGCCACCTTCTTGGCATTTAATACTGCGTATGACTCAGCTTCTACCCATTTGGTGAAGTAATCGATGGCAACCAGGATGAACTCATGCCCATTTGATGCCTTTGGTGTAACCTTCCTTATGATGTCGATACCCCAGGTGGAGAACGGCCAGGGAGAAGTCATGTCGTATAATTCCCGAAGAGGTAGATGTTGGAGATTGGAGAACTATTGGCATTTAGGGCATCTCCGAACATAGGCGGTGCAATCCTGGCCCATGGTGGTCGAGTAGTAGCCCTGTCAGATGATTTTCTTGGCAAGCATGTAACCGTTCATGTGGGGCCCGCATTCCCCGCTATGGATTTTTTGCATTATCTTTTCAATGTCAGCCCCTGCGATACAGTGCAAATGAGTTCCATCGAAATTCCTCTTGAGTAGTGCGTTATGACAGATGATGTACTGGGCGGCCAGCCTTCGGAGGGTAGCTCGGTCGTTCTTGTTGGAACCCTCGGGATACCTACAGTACCAGAGGAGGCACCAAATATCATAGTACCAGTAGTTGACTAGCTCAGGATCTTCTGAGGTGACAAGCTCAATGTGGTAGCAATGGGTTGGTTTGTCTTGCTTTTGAACTAGGAAAGGGGTCATTGTTATTCCCTCGGGCATGTCGACCATGGAGGCCAAGGTAACGAGAGCATCGGCTAGGTTGTTCTTTACTCGGGGTAGGTAATGGAAGGTGATATCTCGTAATTGGGAGGCTAACCCTTCTAATTGGGCATAAAAGGGTTAGAGCTTTTCGTCCTTGACTTTCCACTTTCTGAGCACTTGACCGATGATGAGGGCAGAATCCCCATATACATCAAGGTATTGAATATTTTTCTGGAGAGCGACCTTGAGGCCCACTGTGCATGCCTCGTATTCTGTCATATTATTAGTGCAAGGGAAATCCAATTTTATGGCGATAGGAGTGTGGGAGTCATCTGGGGCGACCAGAAGTATCCCAATGCCATATCCCTTTTTGTTGGCAGCGCCATCGAAGAACATTTTCTATCGGAGGCAGTCTTGGGCGGTGCAAAGAATGTTCTCATCCCTGAATTCGGAGATCCAAACATCTGTTTCTTCTACAGGGTAGTTAGCGAGGTAGTCAGAGATGGATCTTCCTTTAACGGATTTCTGTGTGATGTACACGATATCGAAATCGGTTAGGAGCATCAACCATCGGGCCATTCGGCTGGATAAGGCGGGTTTTTTGAGTAGGTATTTGATGGGATCCATTCAGGATACAAGTTTAATGGGGAAGGCGAGCATGTAGTGTCCCAACTTTTGGGTGACCCAGACAAGCGCGACACATGCTTTTTCCATAGCAGTGTAGTTGACCTCGTATCCGGACATAATAGATGGCTCTTTCTTTACGGGAGTCTTCAAGGTATTGGGCTAGCAAAGCCCCAGATGCAGTGTCGGTTATGGTTAGGTATAGGAGCAAAGGGAGACCAGGCTGTGGTGGCATGAGAACTGGAGGTTGGGTCAGATATTATTTGATTCGATCAAAAGCTTCTTAGCAGGCCTCATTCCAAACCTTGGTTGAATCCTTGCGGAGGAGCTTGAAGATTGGTTCGCAGATGGAGGTTAGCTGGCTGATGAACCGGCTGATATATTGTAATTTCCCAAGAAAACCTCGCACTTCTTTCTCTGTTCGGGGAGGTGGCATCTCAAGTATGGCTTTCAGCTTGGCGAGATCTGTTTCTACCCCCTTCTCACTGACCATGAATCCTAAGAGTTTTCCCTTTGTAACGCCGAAGACGTATTTCTGTGGATTGAGTCTCATCTGATACTGTCGCAGTCGTTCGAAGAACTTTCGGAGAGCAGGAGCATGAACTTCTCTAGTTTTGGACTTGGTAATCATATCATCCACGTAAACCTCGACCTCTTTATGAATCAAATCGTGCAGGATGGTTATGGCGGCCCTTTGGTAGGTAGACCCAACGTTCTGGAGACCGAATGGCATAACGGTGTAGCAAAAGGTCTCCCATGGGGTGATGAATGCGGTTTTCTCTTGATGGTCGGGATGCATCTTGATTTGGTTGTATCCGGCAAACCCGTCGACGAATGACTTGAGAGCATGACTGGCTGTGTTGTCCACGATCATGTCGATGTTGGGTAGCGGATAATCGTCCTTCGAAGAGGCTTTGTTTAAATCTCGGTAATCCACACACATTCGAACCTTTCCTCCTGATTTCGGTACAGGTACAATGTTGGCCATCCACGTGGGATATTCGATTACTCGAATGAAACCTACGTTCAACTATTTGATCACCTCTTCTTTGACTTTGAGCGACCATTCGGTGCGGATCTTTCTCAATTTTTGTTTAATCGGCTTGTAATCTGGGAGAGTGGGAATTTCATGCTAAGCTATTTCGGGATCAATACCGGGCATATCGTCGTAGGACCATGCGAAGACATCCACGAACTCCTTTAGTAATTTTTCGAGTTGTGCGCGCTCATGCTCGTCAAGGGTGGCCCCTATCCTAATCTCGTGCAGTTGGCTACTAGAACCGAGATTAATAACAACAGTCTCTTCTTCATTAACTTGAACGCGGTTATGTTGTTTGTTATTAACCTTATTTAAATCAGTTAAGAATTGTTCATTTGCAAAATCATCATCATTAAAAGCTTGATTAGAATCTAAAAAATTAATGTAAGGCACAGCAAGATACTCAAAATCTTCGTTTATTTCATTGATAGGAAAAACAGCATTAAGAACCTCATCAAAAGAGGACTTGATTACATTTGAGCAAGGGTGGACAACAGTAGAAGAAATAGGGTAAACATTGGGGTTGGGATATTTCAAGAGGTAGAACTGGCGCAACATGCCAGTTGAGGAGAGGTGTGTCAGCAGCTTTGATCAGATGAGAGGGGTCCAGTGATGTAGTGTCTGAATGAACCATGCAGAGTGCCAGCCCCAGTATCTGCAAGTTGAAGGAATCTTCGAAATCACTTTCCTCAGTTTCTTCGGTATCTTTGATGAGCGGTTGTACGCGGTGTGGGAAACTTTTGGCCCATGGGTAGCTATCTTGGAAAAAGATCTCCATTCCAGGCTTCATCTTCTTGTCTGTGTGGTCGTACTATGGTTCTGGAAAGCCGCAAAAGGGGAAATCCTCGCCTTCTTTGATAAATCGTCCATTCAAGGAATCTCTTGGGATAGTTCGGACGCAGTCTAACCCTCTCTTTGATCGAGATTAGCGTATCATTCTGAGCTCTTATTCTGATGGTTGATACCCCAAGCCGCAAGGAGGGAAAGCTTTCTTCAGTTCGGTGGGCTCGAGTATCCCTTGCTGCCTTTGTCCTAGCCCCAGTTCGGTCATGAAGTGTATGTTCCTGAACATCTGAATAACAATGACATTGCCATGAGGGTCATATTCTGGACAAACCCTTTCTTTGAAACCGTCCCCTGCCGGGAGTAGGGATGGCTCGACTCGGAATCCTGATAGGAGCATATCATTTGACATGCTGTATCTCAAGAATTGGACTACTAGTGCTTGCACCCGTGATGACTCGCCCATCGGCGAAGAACTTTAATTTCTGATGGAATGAGGAAGAGACGCCCTTTATACTGTGGAGCCAGGGTCATCCGAGCAACAGGTTGAAACAGGTCGGGATATCGATGACTTGGAATTCGACGACAGGGTTTATAGGGCCAATCCCTATAGCAAGTTTTATGGATTCCATCACCTCACAACGGGTATTATCGTAGGCACGCACGGCAGCGGAGGTTGGAGCGAGGTCACTTTCTTTTAGGCCTAAACATTTGAAGGTTCTCAGTGGGCAGACATTCAAAGCGGATCCGTTATCAATGAGAGAAAGCGGTACAACCTTCCCCATAACTTCGATGGAGATGTTGAGTGCATGATTGTGATTTGGTCCAATTTCGGGGATTTCTTCTTCAGAAAAGGACAGCATTCGGGTGGAGGTCAGGGATCCGACCAAATTTATCGCTTCTTCTGGTGTGGTAGAAGGAGGAACTATGGGTTCAGTGAGCAACTTAATTAAAGCATTTCTGTACTGCTGGGAAGACATAAAAAAGCCCCCATAGAGTGATGTTAACTTGAGTTTTCTTCAGTTGATCGAGGATCTTGCTCTCCTCGAGGGTCATTTCTGGCATAGGAAGGTATTCAACGCCCTTCCCCTTATCATTTGCTGGTAGTGAGTTCGAAATTTGGTAATGTCTCCCAGATCTGGTCATGTGATTTACTGAAGAAGGGAAAAACTTAAATCTAGTTTCCTCGTCAATCTCAGGTTGTTCTGCTGCCCTGTTTATTTCTCCCAGGAGTTCTTCAAATGATATCATCCCACATATGTCGGCTACTGGGCCAGTTCTTCCTGAAGCTTGTTCTTCATTTGAATCTTCGAATTCTTCCCCCCATCCGGTGGTAACAATTCTATTTTCCCTCGTGAAATCAATGCATTCCATAACTTCAACGGCTTCCTCATATAGGTCTTCCCATTCTCTGGGGATGTGTAAGGGTGAAGGTATCAGGCGCCCTCGTAGCTTCAAAGTGTTAAGTAACTCGGTGATACTGCAAATGTTGTTGGTTTGCCTGAATACTTCCGCCATGATCTGGACAACATCATCTAAGTTGACTTCGTCGGTTGGTACCACCCACCTATCTAATTCTCGGGCCCATTTTCGTGCTTCCAAAATTAGCGCGCTGAACCTCTGGAAATCGATAATCATCTGTGAGAAAATTTTAGCCCGAACTCTAGGAGTTGATTCAATACCTCTGACAATTCCATACTTCCACTTTCAGAACAGGTCCGGACAGTGATGCACGCTCTGGTAAGGAGTGACAGTGCCTGATCAGCGGGGTTGGTAGGGTGTAGGAGGAAATATGGGCAAAGTTGAAGAGGTTTAGGAGGGTATAAGGGTGTGATTTGGGTTGACGGATCGAAATTCGGGTTTTCTTCCAAGAAGATGGCATTGGTGTGATTTGGGAGTGGGTTATGAGTAGTGTTTGGTTTAGGATTGGCTGGTGGGGCGATGGTACCCCGGTCAATGAGATCTTGGATTATGTTTCAAAGGTGGAAGCATTGGTCGGTGGTATGGCCAACTGTTTGGTGAAAGGCGCAATGAGCATCGGTCTTGAAATTTCTGGGAAGTGGATTGGGTAATGAACCGGGATCCAAGGGTTTTATAAGGTTTCGGTTTAACAGGGCTTGGTAAACTTTAGAGAGGGGAGCATGGAGCTCAGTGTATTCCCTTCGGATGGGGGCAGGGTGACTTTCTGGTGCCCAGGATGTGGTTGGTTGAGAGATGTTGTTGATGGTTGAGACTGTAGCATTGGGAAGCTTGTCATACTTTCTAGGGGTGAACTGTCCGAACACCTTCTTCGGTTCAACTTCTATTTTGGCAAGACTTTCCTCGATTTCTACTCATGCTTCTCTGAGAGCACGAAAGTGGGGGTAGTACTGTCCTCCCATGGTTGTTCGAACATGGGGCAAGAAATTCTTCTTCACTATGTTGACTTGTTCTTCTTCAGATGGCCGATAGGTCATGGTAGCCGCTTTTTCCCTCCATCGGGCTATAAAGTTACTGACGGATTCTTCAGAATTTTATTTGAGCAGCTCTAAATCACGGCGGGTGACCTCGAGCTCTTTGTTGTATTTGTACTGCGACATGAATTCTCGAGCTACATCCTTCCAGCTACGAATTCTGGATTCTTGAAGAGACAAAAACCATCGAAGGGCGCTGTCCTTCAAAGTTTGTTGGAACAATTGGGCCATTACTTCTTCAGAAGCCCCTAGTAGAGTCATGGAACGATGATAACTACGAAGATGAACAATTGGGGGGCCACTCCCCCCGAACTTCTCGATATTTAGCATCTTGAACTTCTCGGGTAACCTTGCTTTAGGATAAGGAGACATATGGGTGTAGTCCATGTAATTCCCAGAGATTCGGACTTGGTCGAACTTCTTAGTGAGCATCTTAAGATCTTCTTTGACTTTATTCAACTCCTCCTCATTTGGATCAGCGACCACAGGCAGGTTAGCCACAGACTGGGCAATGTTTGGCATTGGAAGCTGGGCAGGCGGCGGCCCATTAGTCGGAGGGGCACGTGGAGCGTGCTGATATTCCTCCGGGACCCAGATGGGCTCGGGTGGATCCATAGCACGAGGGAACAGGGCCTCGGGCTCTTGAGGAATAGGGACATGGTTTCGTTGCATTTCTCGGACCTCAGCTTGGAGGTTATCAATCTTGGCCACGAGCTGAGCTAGGACTGTGGGTAAATCTGGTTGTATGATCAATGCTTGATCCGTATTCTCCATGGAAGATGGATGGATTTCGGACTCGGAAGAAGTAGTAGAGGAGCGGATGAAACTCCGAGGTGATTTGATTGAAGACCGAAGCCAATAAGGAGCCAGGCCAAGGGCGTACTATCGACCTGAGAATATGTAGGATGAGATTTATTTTTGAGAAAAAAGGGAAGAAACTATTTTTGGATTTTTGATAACAAGGGAATTTTTTTTTTTTTTTTATTTTTGATAAAGAAGGGAGAAATATTTTTTGGAGACGGAACTCAGCATGATTATTATGTTCTCAATTGTATTTAATTCTCCTAAATGCAATGTCGGACGGGACCCGAGCCTGGTAAAGTGGGAGTCTTAATATATGCAAAGCTACATTTGGACTTGTAACCAGACTCGTGGACAGGATCCCATTTTGTAAAAAAATGCGTGAAAAATTGGGCGATAGGCCGACCCGGAATTTCGGCAGAGTTTCGGGTTAAAACCGACAATCTAAAGTGCGTGTCCTAGGTTTGACACCTATATGAGGGTATGCAGTTGGTTGGGTGAATCGGCATGGGTTCCCCCCTTCGGCGTGACTTCCACGATATACGTATTGCTCTTGCGGGCAATCGGTACGTGCGGACAAGCCATTTGATATACCTGAGTGTACGTGAATTGCCTCACCATATACCTCATGGGGACGGTATGTGTGAGACCGAATTCGATATACTCGGCGTACGTGAACGAATTCACTGCGATATACCTCCCATGATGACTTCGGTCAAGCGGTACGATGCGGGGGAACCGTTTGATATACGTCGAAGGTACTTGGCCAATGGAAGGTGAGAGTCATATCGCTTAGGCTAACTACGACCTGTCGGACCAGCTCCCATCACGAAGTGACCCTCCAGTTACTAGGTAAAATTTGGTCAATATCAATGCTCTTTGGTGATGTTGCGTGAATCATGCATGATTCTCTTATTAGTATCTTATGATGAGAATGCCTTTCTTGATTATGCCAAACAGGGAGCCAATGTATAAGTACCCCAAAAGGTACACCAAGTATGGATTGTGATGCGTGCAACAGGGGGATATACATGTGATCCTAGGTGCACGTGGTGTGAAGTGTACATGGAGAATTTTTCTACAAGTGTGTGAATATAAGCATAAGCATGGGATACACATGTGAGAAAGGGGAACATGTAGGTATGGGGGGAAAACATAAAATATAGCATCCATGTAAATAGAGTCAAGCCCTCAAAATAAATCAAGTACTCCCCAGCGGAGTCGCCACTGTGTCCATCCCCGATCCCCGTCGCGGAGGGAGAAAGGATCCTTCGGGTCCTGCGCGTCCCCTCTCGGGAGAGCACTTCGGCCGGCGTCGATTTGTGTGGTGTGAAAATGTAGAGAGATTTAGAGTCGCCAGTCTAGTTTACTCAAAACAGACAAAAGAAAAAGGAGAAGCCACCCCGAAGGATGGCATCCAAAGACATACTGGTGCGTGCGAAACCAAAATGATTCGAGAAGGGTTCGGAGGCTTAGTTACGAAATGGGAAGGGGTTAGGCACCCATTCCGCCCTTTCGGTCTCTCATGAATATTTGCTATTTTCCTTTATATTTCCCCCTGTGATATGTGTGCATGTGTATATATAGAATGGAGGTAGGAATCCTAGACTTGTATCATGGAAAAGACAAAGCGAGCCATCCATAGGAATGTGAGATTAGTGTGGAAAATAAGATTTACGTGATTACCCCTACGTTGATCGTTATAAGGGAACGATAACGCATATGGAATAATACGTTACTAAGAACAAGTATATAGAATATAATGGAAAATGAGATAAAGAGAAGATAGAAAATAAGTGAAAAGGTGAGAAAAGGACTCGAGTCTCGGGTTTTACCCCGAGACACCTACGTAGCCTATAAAGGCATCAAAGTCCACGTAGTTCGCATACAAAACGAGGGGTGGGATTTAACCCATAAATCCAAATGGAGAAATCTCTTATTTGTAAGTGTGTGTGTGTGTGTGTGTGTGTGTGTGTGTGTGTGTGTGTGTAGAAAAAGTGTTTTAGTTGTGGAAAAAGTGTGGAAAAAGTGTGAGAATCCCTATTTGGAATTTATGAGCAAACCCTCTTTTTCTTGTTTTTTTTTTTATTTTATTTATATGAAAATAAGAGATGTGAAATAATACTAGATAAAAAGTATGTTATGATATGTGAAATAAGATAATAAAAGTACTTAAGTAATAAAACAAGTTATTGCAAATTTAAGAAGATTTGAAGAGAAAGGTGAGAAAGATGGACCTTCTTGGAGACCTTGAGCTTGATCTTGAATTTTAAAAAGCAGCCCTTGCACTTGGATGATTATGGAGAGTGGTTAATTCATCAAGTTTGATGAAAGGAATGATGAAAAGTGGAAGTGAAAAAGGGATTTGGAAGTTGAAATCACGCTGCCTTCGAGAGAGGTTTCTGGGGGTTCGCTGAGAGTGATTTTCTTCTGATCTCAGCTCCCCTTGCAAATGAGGCCAAGGCCTCCTTTTATAGGCCCAGGGGTCTATCGATCGGCATTGCCATGGCACTACCTATCGGCAGGTGCCGATAGGCAGGGTCTTGGACCTGCCATTTGGCAGTGCGCCTCAGGATTTTTCGGAAAATTGGTCGTCGAGGACAAACCGTTGGTCAGAATCGCACACGGGGCATACCGTTGGAAAGTTATTTCAGAGACCTTCCAAAGTCCTTTGGACCGCTCCTGAGTTCGGGAGTTTACTTTGGGTCAAATGTGGCTCGGAAGCGTTTATCGGGCCGTTGGACGGGGAATTATTCAGACGCAAATGGATCGTTTGTCCGCATAGTAAGTCCGAATTGCGCACGAGATGGACCGTTGGAAAGGTTAGGAGATGTAATTCGACATTCCAAAGAGTTTGGCCCGGTTTGTGGAGTTGCCTTTGGTCAACCGGGCCCGAGAAGCATTCGATGACCTCTCGGAGTCAAATGAATCGTTCGTTCGCATGGAAAGTCAGAATCGCGCATGGGATGGACCTTTGGAAAGGGTTTTCAGTGTCCTTCGAAGATTCATTCATCCTTGGTCGAGCTGAAGAGTTGACTTAGGTCAAACAGATCCCGGGAGCGCCCGGTGGCCTCTAGGTTGGGTTTCGGACGCAAACGGATCGTTCGTTCGCATGGTAAGTCAAAATCACGCACTGGATGGACCATTAGAAAGCGTATTCAGTGCCCTTCAAAGATTCATTGAGTCTCAGTTGAGATGAAGAGTTTAATTTTTGGTCAAATTGAGCCGGGGAGTGCCCGATGGCTTCCAGGTCAGTGTTCGAGACATGACCTGGGTTTACAGTGATGAGTGGAGGTACTAGGGATCTAAGGAGAGTTAGGGGGTAACAGAATAAGGTGTCTACAATATTGTTTCTTAAAAATACGACATGCGAGAAACTTATGTTTATACAATGATCTCTTAAACATATACACACGGTTTATTAAACTCCAAAAAGTAGTTTTCACATCTACGTAATGTAACTCTCAATCATATCTAGCTATTGATGTTATAAGAATTTTATAAACTTAAATATAATTGAGAAGGTTCATTTATAACCTTTTCCTCATTAATGGTGAAATATTTTACAACAATTTAGCTTTATATCATTTAATTACCGTTAGCGTCGTGTTTGTTCTTGATGACCCAATCATACCCGACTTTAGTGCATTAATTATATATATATATATATATATATATATATATATATATATATATATATATATATATATATATTCTTATATGATTATTTGCAAACCTACCAAACTTAACTCATGGGGAATATAACGGTCGGGGTTTGCCTTAAATTGCTGTGACTGTGTACTGCACTAGTGGTTGATGATGCAGAACTTCGTAGAGGTCGTTATGTTTTGATCTTATGTTCAGTCGATCTACGCTTCATGATGTGAGATGACAATGGCCCGGTCCATAAAATAATTTCTGGTACGAGACTACTTGGTGGTTTAATTATGTGGTGATCCCCCCATTTTTATATGTGTGCATGTTTTTAAATTCGTCAGGTGAGGGACTCCTACGAGTTTACCTATAAAAGCACGAGAATGTCCCTAAAGGCAGTTACCTTCGTGTGGTTATTTTGAGACTTATAAAAAGAGATATTTTAGTCCATTTATGGACATTTAATCAAATGAACCACGTGTTTTATTAATGTGCTATATCATGAGATCGTGTATATCCTACCTTATAAGTGACATGTGTGGGGGTTAGTATTCGGTTATATTTTTTACATGTGTACTTAGTTACATCACTGTTAAATCTTGTTACTTGTCATTCATTTATTAGTCTAGTGATAAAGATTTTTAGTATCATTCATACCTTGGTTTGGGACACTCGTGTGGTATTTTACTTATGCTGAGGGGTGAGGTATTTCTTGCTTGTGAGTGTCGACGGGTTGGCAAGTTTATCGTAAATAAGTAATATGATTATTACTATTTTGATACTGTAAAACATTTCTTGTACCTTAGGGCTCTGAGCCGAATTATATAAAAATATTTTTCAGGGATTCATAGACAAAAAGAGTAGGGCTGAGGAGATTCAGACTTGTCGCTGCATTTGCTATCCAATCATTCCTTTTGATTCATAATTTAGATTGTTATTTATTTCAGTTATTTATTCCAAACTATAATTTAGAGATTGTATGGACCATGTGGTACCAATTATTTATTTTAGCTGGATTTATTTATTAAGAGCTAAGGCTATATTATTCGTTATGTCGGATGATTGAGACATTTATCTATTTCAGTTTTATATTTAGTGTTTTCGTTATCGCATGTTGTGGATGAATTTAAATTCACTTTAATAATAATAATAATAATAATAATTATTATTATTATTATTATTATTATTATTATTATGTTGATGCTCAGAATGATATAGTTTGATTAATGCGCTCTATCTTCGGCATATTGGGATGACCATAAAGTATGTGAAAAAAATGAGGTGTTACAACATATAAGTACTTATATAAAACTAAGAACATAGTAAAGGAAACATGTATTATCATAAGCTTTTCGAAGTTTAGTTTACAAAAATTAAAGATAATAATGTTAGGTGTATTAAGAATAATGAATTAAGAGTCTTAATCAAGATTCGAGAAATTAATGAAAAATGAAGAAGTTATTTTGCCAAGTTATTAAGTGAATATATCTTATGGTGGATTAAATATATATGACTTTAAGGAGGCTCCAGAAAGATGAAAATGGGGAGGACTTTAGGACCAATTAGTATTATTGAGTTTTGAAAGTGCTTATAGAATGCAGGATTGTCTTGGCTAGTTATTATTTAATAAACTATACTAATTAAAGGGATGTCCGATTAAGTGGAGAAATGTGACACCCCGCCTAATAAAATACTAGGTAATCAGTCATATATCAAATTAAACAAGAATCTCATCTGGTTTATTCTTAGCATCACTGTCGAAAACATTTTAAAACTTACTAACCACCTAGTATTCAAAAGACATGGTGCCAAATTTTATCTTTTTTTTATTTAACATTCCAACAATAGCATGTAAAAGAATATACAACTAACCATTCACACAAACACTGAAATGAACAATACTAGACAGGAACAAATATAATCCTTGCCGAGACAACCATCAACTATAAATCAAATAACGAAATGAATCACATGAGTAATAACTGAATACATCAACTAACTGAAATAAAATGGACAACTAGAGCGACATGCCCAAGTGGAAAATTTACTGCATCCTACTCTAGAAATGAAATGACTGAAATGGCTACGTCAAAGTCCTATAACATCCACATGTGTCGCAGCTGCGAAAAACCTGGTGTTGATACCAAAATGAGTCTGCTCACATGGACTAATCACTTGAAGACACGTGGCGACCTACATGTTAAATACAAATACTTTAGACGAGTAACTCAAGCGTACCGAGCAACTCATGCACCCCGAGCAACTCAAGCGTACCGAGCAACTCAAGCGTACCGAGCAACTTAAGCGTACCAAGCAACTCAGTCGGTCCGAGCAACCTAAGTGTACCGAGCAACACAGTCGGTCCGAGCTACTTAGCGTGCAGAGCATCAGAATGAAAAGACAGCCATGCATTAAATGCGCATTTATTATCGTACAGATGTATATGTCTACTGGATAACAGCGCATTATCCTTTCATATGTACAACCTCAAGGCTATAAATACATTGTAACTTCCTCCTAGAGGGGGGACTCGGAATTTCTTGGTAAATCCCATTATCAAGATTCCAGGCAAGCAGTCACCAATATAAAACAGTGGACGTATGCCATTTTCACAAGGCTGAACCACTTTAAAAATCCTTTGTCTTATTTATTTTTATCTATGATTGATTAATTAGATATAATCTAGTTTTTTACATCAACAGATTGGCGTCGTCTGTGGTAATCAACTGTACTTAGCGTTTTTCACCAAAACAATTCATCATCTATGGTTGAAAATACGGAATCCAGTAATCGAAACACTTGGATCCCTCCAAATTCGTCTACTCCCCCAAATATTCAAGATCTGGCCGACATAATGACTAATTTAGCCCAAGGCCAAACGGCCATGCAAGAAACCATGCGTCAACTTATACAAACTGTTCAAGGTGGAGTGCCGGCTCAATCAGGACAACAAAGTGTTCAAAGAAATACCTATAATTTGCCATCTTCCAGAACTAGAAGAACGTTATTCCCAGAGGTCTCTCAATCTAGACGTACTGACTCATATCGTACTGAGAGATCTAATGATCCTTCATATCAGCCTGGTCGGACCTCATCGGTACGAGCAATCGATTCCCAACGAGATGTCACTCTTACTCCAGAAAGGACTAGTGTTCTGGAAAAGGTTGAGTATAACCTCTCCTTTTAATCGTTTGGGACCCAGGAGGAATAAAAATCCCCCTAGGGTTGCGTCGAGGAACTCTCAACGACCATCTGATCTAAGGGAGGGCTCTGCCCAATCATGCCCAACTACCCATAATGAAAGATCCCAAGAGGAAAGCTCAGTACGATCAGTTGCTCGGGAAAATAGGCCCGAGGTAGGAAATGACGCAGGGAAAGGCTCTATTCAAAGATTAGATGATCGATTAGGGAAACGTCCAAGGCCAAGAATCCTCTGCAAAGAACTTTTGCCCTAGGGACACCATTTGTACAGGCAATTGTGGATTTTCCCACACCATCCAAATTCAAAGCTCCTATGATGACGCCTAAATACGATGGGAAAACTGACCATGTCCTTCATATAGAACAATACCAAGCTGTTGTCGATATCTATGCTGTGCCAGATGAGATGAGATGTAGGGCATTTTCAGGAACTCTCACCGGGTCAACCCAGATATGGTACAACACCTTCCTCGGGGGAAGATTGTGACTTTCCTTCAACTGGCAGAGCTTTTTATCGAGAACTTCTATTTCGGAGCGAAGTCAGTCAAACAAGTAGCACACTTGCTGAGTGTTAGACAGAAGGCAGGTGAAAGCACCAGGGACTATATTACTCGTTTCAATAACGAGAAACTTGAAGTAATTGATTACGAGGAGAAAATAACAATTACTGCTCTCATGAGTGGACTATTGTCAAATAAGTTATACAACACTTTAGCTAAAGATCTGCCTAGGACTATGGCAGAACTGATGGCAAAAGCAGCCAAAATTATGAATACTGAGGAAGCTATGGATGCGAAGAAGAATGCAGACACTAAAGAGACCAAGGTGGAAAATGGTAAAACTGAAAAGAAGGATCAGAAGAACAGTGGCGGAAACAAGCAGTTGAAAGGAAAATAATCACTGGAGCAGATGAAGAAATTTGGAAATTATACTCCTTTGAAGATAGACATAAATCACATTCTGGAGGAGATTAAGAACAATGAGGAGTTATCCTGGCCAACGAAAATGAAGGCAGATCCTGACATAAGGGATAAGTCCAAATATTAAAAATTCCACAAAGACCATGGTTATACGACCAAACGCTGCATAGCTCTCCAGAATGAAATTGAAGCACTCATCAGACGAGGAAAATTGGCTAAGTATGTTGATCGCCAAAATGGTGGAAAGACCAACAACCAAGGAAGGTGAAGATCTAAATCTCCTCGTCGAGCAAAAGAAGACAAGAAGAGAGACCACGAAGACGATCCAGAAGATGACCCCGATCTCCCCAAAAGACTAAGGCAGCCAGAGCGTGAGGTATTTTCAATCCATTTTGGGTCATTTAAATGTAATGTTATTATAGGTGGAGATGCAGTAGGTGAAGATCTTACTGCAGAGAGGAAAGCTTACCTGAATGAGGCTCAAGCCTGTTCGTACATACAGCGAATAAACTTGGCAGAAGATGATCACCCGAGGAAAGTGAATAAAGACTAACTAGTCATTAGTTTCTCTAAGAACGACCTGGAAGGAGTATTATATCCTCACGATGACCCATTGGTGATAAAGATGAGAATGAAAGAGGTGGTAAATTCACAAGTACTCGTGGATAATGGTAGCTCGACAGACATGATGTTCTACCCATGCTTTGACCTGTTTTAATCTGAAGTTAGCCCAGTTGGAGCCCTTTCATAGACCCCTCCTCGATTTTACTAGAGAAAAGAATTTTTCACTTGGGATGATCAAGTTGGATATGCTTATCGGTACAAAGCCTACTTGTCGAACATAAAGAGTACGCTTTTTTATAATGGATAAAAATGTCCAATCAGCTTACAACATCATCATGGGAAGGGTAGGTATGAAGAAATTTGAGGTAGTACCATCTACTGTACATTAATGTTTAAAATTCCCAACCAATTTTGGAGTGGGAGTCGGGAATAGTGACCAGAAAGTAGCTCGAGAATGCTACTATTCGTCTGCCAAACAAGAGGAACGTGAAGAATCTAGGAAGAAGACTACTACCTATCAAGTGGATGAAATAGAAGATGTAGAGATTGAAACGTTAGACCCTAGAGACGAGTCTCAACTCGTGAAGGGCCATCTCTGGAGGCTACCAAAAGTGTCATTCTGGACGATGAGCACCTAGAATGATCAACACAAATGAGTGCGTCACAGGATGTCTCGATAAAACAGGAACTGATAGCATTTCTAAGACGCGGGAAACAGACTTTTGCATGGAGTCATGAAGACATGCCAGGGATAGACCCGAGTTTCCTGTGTCACGAGTGATATACCCATATGCATCCTCGGCCATGCTGAGGGCACCCTTCACCTAACATATATCAGACGGCCCTCCAAGGGGTCGACCCCTCATCCTGGTCCAGATGACCCTCTAAGGGGCCGACCCCTCATCAGGCCCAGACGACCCTTCAAGGGGCCGACCCCCTCATCAGGACCAGACGACCCTTCAAGGGGACAACCCCTCATCAGGCCAAGACGACCCTTCAAGGGGCCGACCCCCTCATCAGGACCAGACGACCCTTCAAGGGGCCAACCCCCTCATCAGGACCAGACGACCCTTCAAGGGGTCGACCCCTCATCATGGTCTAGACGACCTACCAAGGGGCCGACCCCTCAGCAGGCCTGGACGACCCTTCAAGGGGCTGACCCCTCAGCAGCCTCAGATGACCCTTCGAGGGTACGACAGTACGAGGCCTAAATTAGTCCAGACTCACCACCAGAGGGAACTTTGCCCTCGGCCTCGAATCACAGGCTGAGAGTGACATCATCACAGCGCGTGGTTTGGAAGACGCGTGAAATAGTGCGCGTGAGGCTCATACGACACGTGGAAGACCGTTATAACAATATCACCCCCTCACGTGAGGGAATATTATGTCATCATTTGGCATCTACAGGTGTCAATAGGAGATTGGCTAGATCATCATTCACATGCACCATGCATACTTGTGGGGTACACTACACCCCCCCCCCCCCAAGACCTATATATACTTGTCGCCTACAACCCTACATGGAGAGGGATCGATAATTGTAACCCTAGTAAAAACTCTGCTTGTACACACAGTAGAGAGAGAAAATGAGCTTATGTGCATTATATCCAAGACCATTAGTGCCGGCACTTAGTGGATCACACACTCACAGTGGATGTAGGCCTAATTGGTTGAACCACTATACATCATTATCTTGTTCCTCTTATACTCGCCTCCTTCTATATACTTATACATACATATCTCCATGGCTGCCATGGTTACTATTGTTTGAGCTCATCATCACTTATCTGGTGGTGCTGAATCTAAGCATCATCAGTTTGACGCCGTCTGTGGGAACGAGAAGACATCTCTTCCTTTGTACAACTTGACCTCACTGGGCACTCTGGTGGTGAACCAGTTCTCCCCCTGTGAGGAGATGTTTCACCATTGAAAGAGACCCATTAAGGTTCTCAAGCTCACCAGTCTTTTCTTCAGTTCAGCTCTTCATAGCTCAAACACATGGCACTAGAGATGCCATCACCACCACTTCCTCCACCGGATAGTGGAGTAGGACCCAGTTCCAGTCAGCCACCACCTCAGTCTGAGATGGCTGATGTGGCGGCAGCCTTGAAGTCTCTGGCAGCAAGCTAGCGAATCATGCAGGATCAGTTCACAGCTCTAAGCCAGAACATACTAAGACCACCAGGGGTCTCACCTGAGATGATTACTCCGGCAGCGGCTCCAGGGCAGCATGAGGCCAGGGGACCACCCCAGGAACCACGCAAAGACTTGCCAACCCCTCAACGGCATAGGGATGTTGCTGACCGCCGGCGTCTACGCTTGGGGAGGCAAGGGAACCCTTGCCCTGAGGATAGGTACGATGATCTAGAGGGAGAAGAGGCCCCCATAGAGTGCTGGGAGCCATATGAGGTCTCCAACAATACTGTGCGTCCCCTTCAGGAGAGCAGAGGGAAGTGTGGGAAGCAAAATCCTGAAGATCGCCCGAGAGGCTCTGCTTTTGATCGCTTGAGCAGGGGGTCGGCCTTTGAGAGGCTGGGCCCAGTGAATGACATGCGGGAAAAATTGTTCAGATCAAGGAGTGCTCCGAGGTCCAGAAGGGAGGCAGCAGATGGTCGACCCAATGGGGGACGACCCCAAGGATAGGATGACGGTCATGGGGAAGTAAACAGCCGACACAGGCCTGCCACACCAGAACCCTCCGTCCACCTCAAAGAGGCGGCGGGAGATAACATCGGCCAAGCCGACCTTACGAGGCCCTAGAATGACTCGATCCAGCTACTGGAGGATAAGATCGGTATTATACTGAAGAGCCGGGACCCTCTTCAAAAAGGATACTCCATAGGCTCACCCTTTGTGGTGAAGATAGTCAACTTCCCTACGCCGTGAAAGTTTAAGCCACCTGTGGTCACCCCAAGATATGACGAAAGTACAAACCCTGTCCATCATATTGAGATGTATCAATCAGCGATAGACATATACTCTATCTCAGATGAGATGAGGTGTCGTGCCTTTTCTGGCACTCTGACTGGGGCTGCACATGTCTAGTATATGTCTCTTTCGAAAAACTCCATTGAAAGCTTTAAGCAGTTGGCAGATCGGTTCATCCACAAGTTTTGCTTCGGGGTGAGGCCACAGAAGAAGACCACACACCTGCTCTATGTTAAGCAGGGGAAGAATGAAAGTCTAAGAGACTACATAGCCAGATTCAACAAAGAAAAGTTAGAGGTTGAAGACAATGAGGAGAACATAGCCATGACCGCCCTCATTTGAGGACTCCAAAAGGGGAAGCTGCTGATATGCCCAAGTATAACCTCAGCCGGGGATACCTACCTCGGCCGGATAATGGCCGAGACATCAATTGGCCCATTGAGAGGTAAGGGCCCATGATATCATCCCTCGGCCAGTATTACCTCGGCCCAGGCCGACACTTCTACAGGGACCTCCACAAAGATATAACGCATGTGTCGGACATCAACAGCATCCTCAAGTACCAGGAATGGTAACCTCGGCCAGAATGGGCCGAAATGGCAAGGAGCCACTGATTCATGATCAACATGGATTCTACCTCGGCTTGGGCCGAGGTATCCCAGAGGTATTAATAATCACCATGCCACATACCCAACATCGGCTTAGGCCGACCCAAATATGTACCTCGGCTGACATCAGGCCGAGATTCCTCATGACACTTCGCGGATTGAGCGGACGTCCAACCTTTATAGCTCGGCCTCTCCTAGGCCGAGGCCATTCTCCAACATGACTGTCGAGCATCTGTTGACATTTGGATAAGGACACCTGGGCACAAATCAGTTATAACAAGATTATTCTCCACATGTGGGAGAATATTTCATCATCATTACCTACATGTGGCCATGACAGGTGGCACACCCCCATTGGTGAGGAAACTACACTCATGCACATTACATGCATAGGGGGTACATTACACCCCCTTGGCAATATATAAAAGGATCATCCCTTACCTTGCAAAGGGATCCATATATTAAAACCCTAGCTGAAACTATGTCTAAATACACACGGTAGAGAGAGAAAGGGCTTGAGAGGTTGTATCCATGGCCATTAGTGCCTTCTTACAGTGATATTACTCACACACACTCACAGTGGATGTAGGCCAGATTGGCTGAACCACTTATATTCAGGTGTCATTCCTCTTATCCTCACCTCATTCTTATCTTCTTTATACAGCTGTGTTGCCATTGTTGTACCTATATTGAGCTTGCAAACACCTCACTTAGTGGTGCTGATTTCCAGCATCATCATTTTGGTGCCGTCTGTGGGAATCGAGAAGATATCTCTCCCTCTTTTTCTGCTTAGCCTCACCGGAGACTCTGGTGGTGAACCAGAAACCACCTCTTGCGTGGAGCTGCTTCACCATTGAAAGAGGTCCCTTGAGGTATTAAGCTCACCTGCTACTTAAAGCTCTAGTGATAACACATGGCACCAGACTTGCCACCGCCTCTTCCACCACCAGTGGGTGGAGGGGCCAGTTCCAGTCAGGCTCCTCCTCAGTTCGAAATGGCGAAGGTGGCAGCAGCCTTGAAATCTCTGGCTGCAACGCAACAAGCCATGAAGGAGCAGTTTGTCCAGCTCAGCTAAACTATGATGATGAGGCCACCTAGAGTCTCTCCGGACATGATAACTCCGGCGGCAGTTCAACCCCATCCCGATGACAGGGGACCACCCCAGGCACCTATGAAGGACCAACCTGCACCCCAGCGGAGGAGGGACGTTGTCGACCCTAGGCGCTTGCGCCTGGGGAGGCAGGGAAACCCTTGCCCAGAGGACAGGTATGATGACCTAGAAGCCGAAGAGGCCCCGGAAGACTGTTGGGAGTCGTATGAGGTGTCAGATAACACCGTACGACCCCTTAGGCAGAGCCAGGGATGTGTCGACCGAAGAAGAGACGAGGCCCGACAAAGAGGGTCGGCCTTTGATAGGCAGAGTCAAGGATGTGTCGGTCGAGGAAGAGATGAGGCCCAGCAAAGAGGATCGGCCTTTAACAGGTTGAGCAGAGGATCGGCCTTCGAGAGGCTGGGCCCAGTCAATGACCTGAGGCAGAGGCTATCGAGGTCAAGAACTGCGGCAGGCTCTCAAAAAGGGAATAGGCAGGCTCGGCCAGATCAAGGCCGACCCTTGGAAAGAAGAGCCCGGGAGCAGGATGAGGTCAATAATCAGCGTGTTGTGGCTGGGGAACCCTCTGTCCATCGTAGGGAGGTGGCAGGGGACAACCTCGGCCCAGCCGAAGAGAGAAGACCTTGGAATGACTCAATCCAACGTCTAGAAGAGAAGATAGGGGACCTCATAAAAAGCAGGGACCCATTACAGAGGGGCTACTCAGAGGGCTCCCCGTTTGTAGCTAGGATAGTGGGGTTCCCAACCCCCGCTAAGTTCAAGCCTCCTACAGTGACTCCTAAATACGATGGCAGCACTAACCCAGTGCACCACATTGAGATGTATCAGTCGGCGGCAGATATTTACTCGATCCCCGATGAGATGAAGTGTAGGGCCTTCTCAGGGACCTTGACAGGGGCAGCTCATAGTTGGTTCACCTCTCTTCCGAAGAACTCGATCGAAAACTTCAAGGGCCTGGCAGAATAGTTCATCCACAACTTCTGCTTTGGAGTAAGACCTCAGAAGAAGACTACCCACCTCTTGTATGTCAAACAGGCTAAGGGAGAAAGCCTAAGAGACTATATAGCAATATTTAACAAGGAGAAGCTGGAGGTAGAGGATTACGAAGAGAGCATAGCCATGACCGCCCTGATAGGAGGCCTCCAGAAGGGGAAGTTATTGTGGAAATTGGCAGAAGATCCCCCCAAGTCTATGGCAGAACTGTTGTCCACCGCTGGGAAAGTGATGAATGCGGAAGAGGCAATGGCCACCAAATATGAGGAGGAGAACCATGGCAGCACTGGGAGATCCCAGGGTAAGAAAGAGGGGAAGAAGAGGTCTGCATATGACAAGTTCGCTCATTACACTCCTCTGACTGTGAGTTGTGAGCACATCCTTAATGAGATCAAGACTGACCGGGCTCTGAGGTGGCCAAATAAATTGAAGGCCCCACCACATAAGAGGAATAAGAACCTCTGGTGTGAGTTCCATCAGGATCACGGCCATATCACAGATATATGCTTTGCCCTGAAGGATGAGATTGAGAAGATGCTGAAATCCGGGAAGCTAAGAAAGTACGTGGATGGCAAGGCCCCGAAGGGTGGAAGAGAAGACCCTAGGAAGAGAAGAGATGACAGGTGCCGTGGCGATGTCCCGGCTAGAAGGCATGATGATTCGGAGGGTGATGATGGATATGACCCGGATCTCCCTCCTAAGGATGACAATACCCCAGTCAAGAGGGTAGGGATGATCTCCTTTGGTGTTAGCACCATATGTGGGGGATTCGCAGGAGGGGGCTCTGAGGTAGCCGACAGGAAAGCTCATGTAGCGGAGGCCAAGTCAGTGGTCAAACCTGAGGTTGTGAATCTAACGTCTTCTGACGTAGTGCAGAAGAGGAAGAAGGTGGACATGGACACCCTAGTGGTGGGATTCTCCAGACTTGACTTCAAGGGCATCTTAGCCCCCCATGATGACCCCTTGGTCATAACGACAAGGGTACATGGGTGCGATGTAGGGAGAATCCTCATAGATGGGGGAAGCTCAGCAGATGTGATGTTCTGGCCTTGTTTCAAAAGCTTAGGTCTTAGCAGATCAAGGCTAGTGCCCTACCACCACCCCTTGATAGGCTTCAGTGGTGAGAAGGTGCACCCATTGGGCATGTATGAAATGGATGTACGCATGGGAGATGAGTGGCCTAAGAGGCTGACTAAGAAGATAAACTTTTTTGTTATGGACGGGAATGTCTTCTCGGCCTACAACCTCATCATCGGAAGAGTAGCCCTCAAGGAGTTCGAAGCCGTGCCGTCAACGGTCCATCAAATGCTAAAATTCCCGACTCCTTATGGGGTAAGGGAAGTGCAGGGGGATCAGACCACGGCACGGGAGTGTTACTTCAACTCAGTTGAAGAGAGGGAGGCCCATAAGAGAGCAACCGCCACCTACAGCATAGACACGCTTGACCCGAGAGATGAAACAAAGCTGAAGAAGGGCGAGGCCACGGAAGAGGTATAATCCATCGTCCTCAATGAGGACGAGCCGGAAAAAACCGTCCAGGTCGGCAAGGCCCTAGAACCAAAGATCAAGGAAGGGCTGGTAAGCCTTCTCAGGAAGAGGCAGAGTATCTTCGCCTGGAGCCACACAAACATGCCTGGTATAGACCCTGAGGTCATGACCCACAAGCTCAATGTGGACAGGGATGCCAGGCCAATCAAGTAGAGGAGAAGAATTTACTCCAGAGAGAAGTACGAGGTCATTCGGCAAGAAGTGAAAAAGTTGGAAGATGTCGAGTTTATACGAGAGGTCACCTATCCAGAGTGGCTCTCCAATGTAGTGATCGTGCCTAAGGCCAATGGAAAATGGCGGATGTGTGTAGATTTCACAGACCTGAATAGGTCTTGCCTGAAGGACAGCTATCCCCTACCTAGGATAGACCAGATGGTGGACGCAACAGCAGGACATGAGCTCATGAGCTTCATGGATGCTTATTCAGGTTATAACCAAATCTTCATGGACGCCGAAGACTCTGAAAAGACAGCCTTCATCACTGATAAGGGGACGTACTGTTACAAGGTAATGCCCTTTGGTCTGAAAAATGCGGGGGTAACATATCAGCGTCTCGTCAATAGGATGTTTGAGGAACAGATAGGTAAGACCATGGAAGTGTACGTGGACGATATGCTAACGAAGAGTCTGAAGGCATGTACTCACGTGGCAGACCTTGAGAAGACCTTTGATGTCATGGACTCGTATAGAATGAAGCTCAACCCGGCGAAATGTGTCTTCGAGGTAGGAGCTGGGAAATTCCTGGGGTTCATCGTTAATCAAAGGGGGATTGAGGCAAATCCTGAGAAGATCAAGACATTGCTCGACATGAAGACTCCTAGGAGTATCAAGGATGTCCAAAGACTCACTGGAAGAGTGGCAGCCCTGAACAGGTTTGTTTCTAGGGCAACGGATAAGTGTCTTCCTTTCTTCAAGGTTCTAAGGAAAGCCTTCCAGTGGGACGAAGAGTGTGAAAAAGCCTTTGATCAACTCAAGTCCTACTTAGGGTCTCCCTTGCTGCTGTCCCGTCCCATTGCGGGAGAAAGGTTGTTTGTGTATCTAGCAGTCTTTGAGTCGGCTATTAGCGCGGCCATCATACGAGAGGAAGGTGGAGTTCAGAGACCTGTGTACTTCAACAGTAAGGCCCTACAAGGGTCTGAATAAAACTATCCCCGAATGGAGAAGTTGGCTTATGCTCTTATCCATGCTTCAAGGAAAATAAAACCCTACTTTCAAGCTCACTCTATGATAGTCCTTACGGACTCCCCACTAAGGCAGGTCCTGCACAAGCCTGAGAAGTCCGGGAGATTGATGGCCTGGGCCATTGAACTAGGAGAGTATGATCTTACTTACCAACCCATGGCAGCCATTAAGGGGCAGGCCCTTGCTGACTTCGTCGCAGAGTTCACTTGGGAAGAGACTGAGTCAGAGAAGATCTTGGAAGGCGGCGAAGAGAAGGGCCGAGGTGTCTCCCGAGATTCGGAAGAGATAGACCCGTACGTCTCCCGGGGCCGAGAAGAGGTAGTCCCAGGCAAGGCTCAGGGGAGAGTAGAAGAAAACGAAGAGGATCGATACCTCTTCGAAAAAGGAGTGATGAGAGAAGGGGTCTTCTCTTCAGATGAAGACGTGTGGAGCCTCTTCGTGGATGGATCCTCCTGTGACGGTGGAAGCGGCGCGGAGCTGGTACTCTCAGCTCCAGATGGCGCCAACATCGAGTATGCCTTAAGATTCAACTTCCAGGCTTCAAACAACGAGTCTGAGTATGAGGCCATGATAGCGGGCCTCCTATTGGCAACAACTCTGCGGGTAAAGAGGCTCCTACTCCATAGCGACTCAAGGTTGGTTGTTAACCAAGTGTTGGGGGCATACGAGGCCAAGGACGAAAGGATGGCCAGGTACTTAAAAAAGGTAAGAGGGTTGATAGAGTTTATTGAAGAGGCCAAATTGAAGAGAGTGCCGAGATCGGGCAACAACCACGCCGACGCATTGGCAAGACTGGCCTCGGCAATGAAGACAGACTTGGGAAGAACCATCCCAATCGAAGTCCTGGGAAAGACAAGCATCGAGGAGGATGAGGTACGCAGCCCTTGTCACAACGTGAACCCATGGGACTCTTGGATCGACCCGCTCGTCAGATACTTAAGAGAGGGGGAGCTACCTAAGTCCAAATTGGAAAGAAGAAAGTTGAGGTACAGAGCTGCCAAGTTCTCATTGGTAGGAGATGTCTTGTATAAAAAGGGGTTCCTCTTGCCCCTCCTCAGATGTGTGCATCCCATGGAGGTACCCCGAGTCTTGCAGGAGGTTCATGAGGGCTCTTGCTCTAGCCATATAGGAGGAAGACCCTTAGCCAAGAGGATCATCACTCAGGGATACTGGTGGCCAACCTTGTCTAGGGACACTGCTAACTATGTGAAGAGGTGCGACAAATGCCAGAGGTTCGCCACTATCCCCCACCAACCCCATCAGCCTATGACATCAATCTCTTCTCCATGGCCGTTCGCGGTATGGGGAATTGACTTAGTAGGACCTTTGCCAAGAGCAGTCAATAACTATAGATTCTTGATAGTTGCCATTGACTACTTTTCAAAATGGGTAGAAGCCGAACCCATGATAACAATTACGGAGCAGAAGACCTTTCAGTTCATCTGGAAGAACATCATATGTAGGTATGGCCTCCCAAACACGCTCATCTCAGATAATAGGACCCAGTTCAAGAACGCCTCCTTGGAGAAGTAATGCCAAAGTGTGGGGATTAAACAGTTCTTCTCGTCTCCTGGTCGACCTCAGGCTAATGGCCAGACTGAGGTCACAAATAGGACTATCTTGGATGGAATCAAGAAGAGGTTAGAAGACGCGAAGGGGAGATGGATAGAAGAGGTTTACGCTGTGCTATGGGCTTACAGGACCACAGCAAGGACACCCACGGGAGAAACCCCATTCATGCTGGCACACGGTTCAGAAGCCGTCATACCAACGGAGATAGGCCTACCAACTCATCGGATTCAGACCTATGATCCTGATAGCAATGGGGAAAGGAGGAGGTTAGACCTGGACCTTATTGAAGAAATGAGGGAAGACGCAGAGGTCCGTAAAGCAGCCTACCAGCAGAGGGTAACAAAATTCTACAATCAAAGGGTGAAGACAAGACCCATTGCGGTAGGAGACCTAGTTCTTAAGAAAACCCTACAGAAAATAAACAAGCTACACCCGAACTGGCATGGTCCCTACAGAGTAACGGAAGAGGTTGTGCCTGGCACGTATAGGCTAGAGAACCTAGAGGGAGAACCCTTCACGAACCCGTGGAATGCCGACCACCTAAAGAGATATTTCATATAATGTTGCATCTATTTTGTAAATTGTAAATGTGCCATCTCATTGAGAAGAGGTTGTTAATAAAGATCGATTTTCACGACAAATTCTTGTTTCATCTTAACATCATTAATTTGGTGATTTATTATGAGGATTACCTCGGCCAAGGTGATGACCTCAGACCCTCATAACATCACTAGGTGGTGACGAGGTCTGAGCTCAGACACCTTAGTTAGAGGACCTCAGACCCTTAACATCATTAATTTGGTGATTTACTATGAGGCTTACCTCGGCCAAGGTGATGACCTCAGACCCTCATAACATCACTCGGTGGTGACGAGGTCTGAGCTCAGACACCTTAGTTAGAGAACCTCAGACCCTTAACATCATTAATTTGGTGATTTACTATGAGGCTTACCTCGGCCAAGGTGATGACCTCAGACCCTCATAACATCACTCGATGGTGACGAGGTCTGAGCTCAGACACCTTAGTTAGAGGACCTCAGACCCTTAACATCATTAATTTGGTGATTTACTATGAGGCTTACCTCGGCCAAGGTGATGACCTCAGACCCTCATTACATCACTCGGTGGTGACGAGGTCTGAGCTCAGACACCTTAGTTAGAGGACCTCAGACCCTTAACATCATTAATTTGGTGATTTACTATGAGGCTTACCTCGGCCAAGGTGGTGACCTCAGACCCTCATAACATCACACGGTGGTGACGAGGTCTGAGCTCAGACACCTTAGTTAGAGGACCTCAGACTCTTAACATCATTAATTTGGTGATTTACTATGAGGCTTACCTCGGCCAAGGTGATGACCTCAGACCCTCATAACATCACTCGGTGGTGACGAGGTCTGAGCTCAGACACCTTAGTTAGAGGACCTCAGACCCTTAACATCATCAATTTGGTGATTTACTATGAGGCTTACCTCGGCTAAGGTGATGACCTCAGACCCTCATTACATCACTCGGTGGTGACAAGGTCTGAGCTCAGACACCTTAGTTAGAGGACCTCAGACCCTTAACATCATTAATTTGGTGATTTACTATGAGGCTTACCTCGACCAAGGTGGTGACCTCAGACCCTCATAACATCACACGGTGGTGACGAGGTCTGAGCTCAGACACCTTAGTTAGAGGACCTCAGACTCTTAACATCATTAGTTTGGTGATTTACTATGAGGCTTACCTCGGCCCAGGTGATGAACTCAGACTCTCATAACATCACTCGGTGGCGACGAGGTCTGAGCTTAGACACCTTAGTTAGAGGACCTCAGACCCTTAACATCATTAATTTGGTAATTTACTATGAGGCTTACCTCGGCCAAGGTGATGACCTCAGACCCTCATAACATCACACGGTGGTGACGAGGTCTGAGCTCAGACACCTTAGTTAGAGGACCTCAGACCCTTAACATCATTAATTTGGTGATTTACTATGAGGCTTACCTCGGCCAAGGTGATGACCTCAGACCCTCATAACATCACACGGTGGTGACGAGGTCTGAGGTCAGACACCTTAGTTAGAGGACCTCAGACTCTTAACATCGTTAGTTTGGTGATTTATTATGAAGCTTACCTCGGCCCAGGTGATGACCTCAGACTCTCATAACATCACTCGGTGGCGACGAGGTCTGAGCTCAGACACCTTAGTTAGGACCTCAGACTCTTAAGTAATGGTTATGACATCACATTAAGTAGTAACTTTAGAGATTGCATGGCATTCAAATACATTCAGAGATCGAGATGAAGAAAGACATTGGCATTCAATAAAAAGAAATTAAATAGTATCTACATGTCTGAGGAATTACAAAGGCAAGATTACAAGTCAAAACAAACTAATGCAGAATACAAGGCAAAGTCAAACATCTGAAGGAAGAACATTTGATGTCTCGTCTGGGTTGGCCTGCTCAATATTGGTCACCTCAGCCACTTCATTCGCAGGATCAGCCCCTACGAGATCAGTCCCGTCCAGAGTAACAGTCTGACCAGGGGCAGCGGCCTCGTCCTCAATCTCTTGCAAGGCCTGGGCAAACTGGGCGTCGGCAAGGCCGAGGCCCACAAAGTCTGAGGCCTTTATGGTGCCAACCTCGGCCTCCCTGACCTCGGCCCATTTGGTGGTGGACTTGATACCCCTTTCAAGGTATTCAAGACCAAAACCTACAAACTCCTCGGAGACCTTGTAATCAGCAATTATTTTCTCCGAGGCATCTGCAAGAGAAGCCTTCACCGTAGCATCGACCTTCCTCTGCAGGGCATCATCCTTGTCCTTCAGGGCCTTGGTGTGGCTCTGGACGAGTGCAGAGATGTCCTTTTCTAGGCCTTGGGCCTTGTTTTCAGAATTTCGAGCCTTGGTCTCAGCATTTTGTAGCTCCGTCCTCAGACGGTCGACCTCGGCCTTCAGAGTGATCTCCACCTGCTCAGCCTCCTGCCCCTTCTGGATCAGAGGTAACTTCCTCAGGGCCCAGTTAGATAACTGGTACATGGCAGTCACACTCTGCACAGACAATGAAGAGGTAAGAGAAATTCAGTAAATTCAGAGGTAACACTTGGCAAAATGGACGAGTCATACTTGTACGGCTCTGTGGAGGCCGAACTCAACCAGCATATGAGTGTCCATGGCCCTATAAAAGCGCTTGTCTGCATCAGTCATCACGTTGGCAAGGGCGTCCATGGCCTGCCTGCTGTTGCCGACCACGCTCTCGGTAAGCTTCAGCTGATCCAGACGAGCAGCTAAGGTGTCGGCTGTGATGGGAATCGCAGCGTCTGGAGTCTGCCTTCGCCTGGAGCTCGGCCTCTGATCCTCAGGGGGATGGACCTCAGGGGCCCTCTTCTTGGACTTAGATGTTGAGGGGGCAGGTGGAGGAGCATTTAAACCGGTCTTCTTGACAAGCCTAGCTAAGCTTGGGGTTGCCATCTCCCACAACTCTTCTGAAATGCCTGAGGGTCTCTCTGTAAAAGTGAAAAGATAAGACTCAGAAATAAAGTATGTATGATAAGAGGCTACACTTAGAATAAAAAGAAAAATCCTTACCAAAGTCAGCTAGGGGACTTCCACCCAAGCTCGTCCCCGAGAGATACTGGGGGGTTAGCAGATGCTCGAACTTGACAAACATCCCATGGGCCCCCTGATCTTGTAGGGCCTTCACCTTTTTACTATTTTGAACACTTAGTCCAGGATCGGCCCTCGCAGACATGGTGACTTTACCCCATTTCAGGGGTATTCTCGGCTCATGGATGGAAGAGGAAATGGAAGAACCAAATTCCCACGGCCCTTAGGCAAAAAAGTACCGAGGTTTCCAATTATGATTAGAGGTTTGAGTGACCAAGAGCATCTTTTTCTCAGGCCTCCGAGCCACGAAGTGATAGTAGCTCGGATGATTCTTGGCCGAGGTGGGGTCGTAACAACCAGCAAAGACCTGAACGGGAAGGTCAGAGTGGTGGACCGCCCTCCACAAGATGATGGCCCCTATAATAACTCTCCAAGCATTGGGAGAGAGCTGTGAGGGGGCCAAGTTAATGAATGAAAGGATGGATCTGATGACAGGGTGAAAAGGAAGACGAAAACCTAACTTGAACATCTGCTCGTACAAGCAGATATCTCCCTCTTGGACGTGGTAGGCCCTCTCCTCCCTCAGATGTCTTCTTAAATTGATAGAGGGACTGATGGAGTATAGGTACCTGAAGTGCAATAGGTCCACCTCAGTAACTGTGCTCTCATACTCGGCCGCCTCAGATGTGTCGACATCACTTTTGGCATCCTCATTGTCGTCAGACTCAACGTCGGCTGGAGCAGACGTGGACGGGTTATCGGGGAACCTCTGAGCAAACTCGGCCTCGGTAACGGCCGACAGGGGAATAGCATTTAGAATGGGAGGCACAGCCACACTTGGCTCAACAAGTTCAACCTCTGAAGAAGAACTTGAGGTACCTGTGCCATTTTGGGACGAAGCCCGGCTGGAAACCTCGGCCCGGTCAGGGTCCTGACCAGCCTGAGGTGTAAAGTCCATGGCCTCTTGGAAAGAGTCCACAGACATTGGGTCGGAGGTGGAGGACTCAGACTCAGACATCGGCAAGTTATTGGCAGAGACGTCTGTCTGATAGAAATTCTCAGGTGGACGAGGGTATACCACCTTGAGAGGGGGAGGAAAGAGAGGTCTGACAGGGAACTCCTGTGACCTACGAGCTTCTTCCTGAGCTCTCTCTATCTGCCTAATTTTCTCTAAGGTCTTTTCTCTAAGAGATGGGAAGTCTTCCAGAAGTTGGTACAGGGGTCTAAGCATCAAGGGACGACCCAAAACTTTAGCAGACCCTAAACTTGAGGATAAACCCTAGAAACTACAAACGAATTTGGCTTGAAAAGTTGAGGGGAACAAGGATCAAACCAAGGAATCTTGACAGGAAACCTAGCTCCGGCAAACTCAAGTCCTCACCGAAAAACTCAAGTGCCCACCGGAAAACTCAAGTGCTCACCGAAAAATTCAAATTACAAAGTATCAAAAGTGAAGGAAATGGGGAGGAAGAGATACCTGAACGTGAGTAAACGATTGGGAAAGAGGAAGCCTCACAAGAAATTGAACAAATCCTCTGCAGAAAAGCGATGGAGAGAAGAGACCTCGGAGAGAATTTGCAGAAGACTAAGCGCGAAATGAGAAAGAAGAAGGAAGAAGAAAGGCTTTTAGCCCTTTAAATACTTGGGCACATTTCCCAAGGCTCATCATTGCCTTGGGAAGCCCAATGGATAATTGACAACACATGCGAATCAAGTGGGCATGCCTAAGCTTGGGACAGGTGTCACGCAGGTGTTGGCCTTGGGGTGAACAGGCCTCGGAGGTGAGAATCCATTAGCCACCTGCTCTCGCAAATGACTAAGGGCTGGGGGGTGATTGATATGCCCAAGTATAACCTCAGCCGGGGATACCTACCTCGGCCGGATAATGGCCGAGACATCAATTAGCCCATTGAGAGGTAAGGGCCCATGATATCATCCCTCGGCCAGTATTACCTCGGCCCAGGCCGACACTTCTACAGGGACCTCCACAAAGATATAACGCATGTGTCGGACATCAACAGCATCCTCAAGTACCAGGAATGGTAACCTCGGACAGAATGGGCCGAATGGCAAGGAGCCACTGATTCATGATCAACATGGATTCTACCTCGGCTTGGGCCGAGGTATCCCAGAGGTATTAATAATCACCATGCCACATGCCCAACATCGGCTTAGGCCGACCCAAGCATGTACCTCGGCTGACATCAGGCCGAGATTCCTCATGACACTTCGCGGATTGAGCGGACGTCCAACCTTTATAGCTCGGCCTCTCCTAGGCCGAGGCCATTCGCCAACATGATTGTCGAGCATCTGTTGACATTTGGATAGGGACACCTGGGCACAAATCAGTTATAACAAGATTATTCTCCACATGTGGGAGAATATTTCATCATCATTACCTACATGTGGCCATGACAGGTGGCACACCCCCATTGGTGAGGAAACTACACTCATGCACATTACATGCATAGGGGGTACATTACACCCCCTTGGCACTATATAAATGGATCATCCCCTACCTTGCAAAGGGATCCATATATTAAAACTCTAGCTGAAACTCTGTCTAAATACACACGGTAGAGAGAGAAAGGGCTTGAGAGGTTGTATCCATGGCCATTAGTGCCTTCTTACAGTGATATTACTCACACACACTCACAGTGGATGTAGGCCAGATTGGCTGAACCACTTATATTCAGGTGTCATTCCTCTTATCCTCACCTCATTCTTATCTTCTTTATACAGTTGTGTTGCCATTGTTGTACCTATATTGAGCTTGCAAACACCTCACCTAGTGGTGCTGATTCCCAGCATCATCAGCTGCTATGGAAGCTTGCTGAAGATCCTCCGAGGACGATGGTTGAATTGCTGTCGACAGCAGGAAAGGCGATGAAGGCCGAAGAGGCGATGGTCATGAAATACGAAGATGAAAAAGGAGGCACTAGTGGGGGCAAGTACCCTAAGAAGAACAAAGAGGGGAAGAAGAGGTCTACGAGCGACAAGTTCGCTGATTACACCCCTCTGACGGTCAGCCGTGAACATATTCTCAATGAGATAAAGAGTGACCTATCCCTGAAATGGCCTGAGAAATTGAGGGCAGCCCCCAACAAGAGGAACAAAAACCTGTGGTGTGAATTTCACCAAGACCATGGTCACGTGACAGATAAATGCTTTGCTCTTAAAGATGAGATTGAAAAAATGTTAAAAGAAGGGAAGTTAAGGAAGTACATTGATAAAAGTTCCTTCAAGAGGGGCCTAGGGGACGACCTCAGAAAGAAGAGAGGTGATACATGCCGAGAAGATCCTCCAAAAAGAAGGGATGACCCTTCTGATGATGAGGAGGACCCGGACCTCCCTCCAAGAGATGACTACGGCCCTGTCAAGAGACTGAATATGATCTCTCTCGGTGTTGGGATGATCTCTGGGGGCCTAGCAGGAGGAGGGTCGGAGGTCGCAGACAGGAAGGCCCATGTAGCTGAAGCCAAGGCAGTGACGAAAACTGTACACTCAACCTCTTTGGAGGCAAAGTCAGAAAAGAGGAAGAAGGTCGATATGGATACTCTGATAGTGGGGTTCTCAAGTAGGGACTTCAAAGGCCTCTTAGCCCCACATGACGACCCTCTCGTCATCACTACCAGGGTGCACGGATGTGAGGTGCCGAGGATCTTAGTAAATGGGGGCAGCTCTGCAGACTTGTTATTTTGGCCATGCTTCAAAGCCTTAGGCCTCAGCCGTGCTAGCCTCATCCCGTATCATCACCCATTAATTGGGTTCAGTGGGGAAAAGGTTCATCCCCTCGGAGTGTATGAGGCCGATGTCAGGATGGGGGACGAGTGGCCGAGGTGGCTTACCAAGAAGGTCAGATTATTTATGATGGATGAACATGTCTTCTCGGCCTACAATATTATACTGGGGCGATTAGCCCTCAAGGGGTTTGAAGCTGTGCCGTCTACGGTCCATCAGATGATTAAATTTCCAACCCTTTACGGGGTGGGGGAAGTTCAGGGAGACCAGACGACAGCGCGAGAATGTTATTTTAACTCCGCCGAAGAAAGAGAGGCACACAAGAAGGCAACAACCACTTACAATATTGACACCCTTGACCCCAGGGATAAGAAAAAATCAAGAAAGGAGAGGCCGCAGAAGAGGTAGAATCCATCATCCTCAATGAGGATGACCCAGAAAAAAACCCATCTAAGTCGGCAAGACTCTGAAGCCAGGCATCAAGGAAGACCTCATCAAGTTGTTGAGGAGAAGACAGAGCGTCTTTGCATGGATTCATGCAGATATACCGGGGATCGACCCCAAAATCATGTGCCACAAGCTTAACGTGTTAGAGGGTACAAAGCCCGTAAAGCAGAAGAGGAGAATTTACTCTCGAAAAAATATGAGGTCATAAGGGACGAGGTCAAAAAGCTGGAAGATACTGAGTTTATCAGAGAGGTCATCTACCCTGAATGGTTGTCCAATGCAGTCATTGTCCCAAAGGCCAACGGGAAGTAGAGAATATGTGTGGACTTCATCAACCTCAACAAGCATTGTCCCAAAGACAGCTTCCCTCTCCCCCACATTGACCAGATGGTAGACACTACCGCAGGCCATGAGCTCATGAGCTTCATGGATGCCTATTCAGGGTACAACCAGATCTTCATGGACCCTGAAGACTAGAAGAAAACAACCTTTATTACCGACAAGGGGACATACTATTATAGGGTCATGCCCTTTAGCCTGAAGAATGCAGGGGCAACGTATCAGCGCCTTGTAAATAAAATGTTTGAAGACCAAATTGGAAAGTCTATGGAGGTATATGTTGATGACATGTTGACCAAGAGTTTGAAGGCAGAGGATCATGTGGCCGACCTTGAGAGGACCTTTAATATAATGGACAAGTACCAGATGAAGCTCAACTCGGCCAAGTGTGTCTTCGAGGTTAGAGCAGGGAAATTCTTGGGGTTCATCGTGAATCAAAGAGGCATTGAGGCCAACCCTGAGAAAATAAAGGCCCTCTTAGAAATGAAGACCCCCAAGACCATTAAAGACGTTCAGAGGCTCACGGGGCGAGTGGCTGCTTTGAATAGGTTCGTGTCCAGAGCTACAGACAAGTGTTTACCGTTCTTCAAAATTCTCAGAAAGGCCTTCGAATGGAGCGAAGAGTGTGATGAGGCTTTCAGGTAGTTAAAGTCATACCTAGGGTCTCCCTTAATGTTGTCACGACCGGTGCAAGGCGAACAACTACATGTGTACTTAGCCGTCTCTGAATCAGCCATCAGTACAACCATTGTGAGAGACGAAGACGGGGTACAGAAGCCTGTGTATTTCAACAGTAAGGCACTCCAGGGGGCAGAGCAAAAATACCCAAGGATAGAGAAGTTAGTTTATGCCTTGCTCCATGCATCAAGAAAGACGAAGCCATACTTCCAATCCTATACAATGGTCATCCTCACTGACTCTCTTCTTAGGCAGGTCTTACACAAGCCAGAAAAGTTAGGGAGGCTAATGGCCTGGGCTGTAGAGTTGGGGGAGTTTGACATTATATATCAACCTAGGACGACCATTATGGGGAAAGCATTGACAGATTTTGTGACTGAATTTACTTGGGAAGACGATGAAGCAGAAGATGAGAGCCTCGAGAAGACAGATACCCTACAAAGCCCACTTGCTAACACACCCGCAGATAAGGTTGAGACAAGCACCGCTAGAAGAAAAGTTGCTGAAAATGAAGCGGGAAGATATCTCTTTAGACAAGGGTCCCTCATCGAGGGAAGTTTCTCAGAAGAACAGACTGTGTGGAGCCTCTTCGTCGACGGGTCCTCCTACGACAGCGAAAGTGGAGCTGGACTGATAGTATCAGCACCCGATGGCATAGACATTGAGTACGCCCTACGGTTCAACTTCAAAACCTCCAACAACGAGTCCGAATATGAGGCCCTGATTGCAGGACTCTCCTTGGCCAAGTCTCTTAGTGTCGGCCAGATTCTGGTCCATAGTGACTCAAGGCTAGTAATGAATCAGATACTAGGAGCCTACGAGGCCAAGGATGAGCGGATGGACAAGTACCTTGAGAAGGTGAGATCATTACTGAAGAGCTTCAGAGAAGTAAAATTGAAGAGGATACCTAGGCTCGATAATGGCCGAGCTGATGCACTTACTAGATTGGCCTCGACAACAAGAACAGATATCAGGAGGACAGTCCCAGTGGAAATTTTACTTCGACCAACTATTGAAGATGCTGAGGGAACACTTGACACTTGCTTAAATGTTTCTAAGGAAACTTCATGGATGGACCCTCTGATCAGATACATCAAAGAGGGGGAGATGCCAGAAGCAAGGCAAGAAAGGAAGAAGCTGAGATACAGAGCTGCAAAATTCACTGTCATCGGAGACACCTTGTATAAAAAGGGGTTCTTGCTCCCTTTTCTTAGGTGTGTGCACCCATCTAAAGTCCCACGCATTTTACAAGACGTGCATGAGGGGTCGTATTCAAGCAACATTGGGGGGAGGTCTTTGGCGAAGAGGATAGTAACCCAAGGGTACTGGTGGCCAACCTTGGGGAAAGATGCCATAGCATATGTAAAAAAGTGTGACAAATGTCAAAGATTTACCACCATCCCCCACCAGCCCCATCAGCCTCTTACTTCCATTATATCCCCATGGCCATTTGTAGTGTGGGGGATTGACCTAGTAGGACCCTTGCCTAGGGCCATCAATAACTATCAGTTCCTCATCGTATCAATTGACTATTTTTCAAAATGGGTGGAGGCGGAACCGATGGTAACGATCACAGAGCAGAAGACCTTCCAGTTTATATGGAAAAACATTATATGCAGATATGGTCTCCCCAACGCCCTCATCTCGAATAATGGGACTCAATTCAAGAATACGTCTCTAGAGAAGTACTGTGAAAGGGTGAGTATCAAATAATTCTTCTCTACCCCAGGCCGACCTCAAGCCAACGGGAAAATGAAAGTTACAAATAGGACAATCCTAGATGGGATCAAGAAAAAACTCGAGGAGGCAAAAGAAAGATGGGTTGAGGAGTTATATGTTGTACTATGGGCCTACAGGAAAACAGTAAAGACCTCTACCGGAGAAACCCCGTTCATGCTAGCTTATGGCTCAGAAGCCCTCATCCCCACCGAGATTGGGGTTCCTACTCACAGGGTCCAAATGTATGACCCCCAGAGAAATTTAGAAGAGAGGAGACTTGACTTAGACCTGATTGAGGAAAGGAGGGAAGGCGCCGAGATAAGGCAAGCTGCCTACCAGCAGAGGACTGCAAGGTTTTACAACCAAAGGGTGAAGCAGAGGCCAATTGCAATGGGGGACTTAGTCCTCAAAAAGACTTAGCAGAAGCCCAATAAGATCCATCCAAATTGGCATGGCCCATATAGGGGTCATCGATGAAGTTGTCCTTGGGACCTATAGACTAGAAAACCTAGAAGGGGAACCCTTTTCCAACCCCTGGAATGCAGATCATCTGAAGAAATACTATCAGTAATTTTGTAAGGTCCTATCGGACAACAGTTGTAATGAATGTGTTGCTCCAACAAAACACTTGGAATGTTAATGAGAATGTCACATTGATCCCTCATTTTGTGTCCGATTAATTCTAGTGCGATTGAGATGATACTCGTTAGGACTACCTTCGGCTATGATGAGGTACAATGGTGGGGATGAACCCTCCTTTACCCTCAAGAAAGACGAGGGATGACTTAATTAAAAACATCATTAATTTGGTGGAATCCACCCTCGGCTATGATGAGGGTCAATGGCGGGGACGACCCCACCTTTACCCTCAAGAAAGACGATGGGGGACTTAATTGAAAACATCATTAAATTGATGGGAAACCATCCTCGGCTATAATGAAGGTCAATGGTGGGGACGACTCATCCTTTACCCTCAAGAAAGACGAGGGGGGACTCAAAATTAAAAACATCATTAATTTGGTGGAAGCCACCCTCGGCTATGATGAGGGTCAATGGTGGGGACGACCCCTCCTTTACCCTCAAGAAAGACGAGGGAGGACTTAATTAAAAACATCATTAATTTGGTGAAAGCCTCCCTCGGCTATGATGAGGGTCAACGGCGGGGACGACCCATCATTTACCCTCAAGAAAGACGAGGGAGGACTTAATTAAAAACATCATTAATTTGGTGAAAGCCACCCTTGGCTATGATGAGGGTCAATGGTGGGGACGACCCCTCGTTTGCCCTCAAGAAAGACGAGGGAGGACTTGATTGAAAAAACATCATTAATTTGGTGGAAGCCACCCTCGGCTATGATGAGGGTCAATGGTGGGGACGACCCCTCCTTTGCCCTCAAGAAAGACGGGGGAGGACTTTATTGAAAAAACATCATTAATTTAGTGGAAACAACCCTCGGCTATAGTGAGGGGCAATGGTGGGGACGACCCCTCCTTTGCCCTCAAGAAAAACGAGGGAGGACTTCATTAAAAAAAACCATTAAGTTGGTAAAAACAACCCTCGGCTATAGTGAGGGTCAATGGTGGGGACCCTCTCCTTTGCCCTCAAGAAAGACGAGGGAGAAGTTGGTGAAAAACCAGCCTCGACTATGATGAGGGTAAATGATGGGGACGACCCCTCATTCACCCTCAAGAAAGACGAAGGAGGGGTTAGTGATATTGTTAACTTAAAAACATCATAATGCAAGTCATATAAGAGACAAGTATAGAAGACAGAAAGAGGCATTATATTACAGTTAATATTTGGTACAAAAATATTGGTTACATGAAGAGGGTATGGTCTACAGACAGCTACCCTATTGAGCAATGTCAGAGGGCAAGGCCTCAATATCTATGGGAGATTCCTCTATGACTAAGACGGGCCGAGCCTCATACGTGCCTGTGCATTCTACATGCTAAGATTCCACTTGGGCTAAAGCTTCAACAATGAGGGGATCATCAAGTTGAACTGCCTCAAGATTAGGGCGGACAGACGACACTGCATCAGCGAACTTTAGGATGACCCACCGACAGGCCGTCCTCATTCCCCTCTCCAAGTACTCAAGACCGAAGCCTTGAAACTCGTTCGAAAGTTTATAGGCCTTAACAGCATCGGCCTCTGCCTTCTTCATGGCCTCAGCTAGATCACTCTTGAATTGAGCAATCAGAGCCTCTTCCTTCGTCTTGAAGAGATCATCCTTAGCCTTCAGATCTACATCATGCTGCTTTGTCATCTCGTTTAGGACCCTTGCATATTCAGTCTTAGCACTCTCCAATTCAGCCCTTGCAGTCTCAAGCTCTATTTGCAGATCAACCTCGTGCTGAATGGACCTCTCGGCTTCATAAAATTTTTGTTAGTTTTCAGCCATCCACTTAGTGGCCGAGGTAAAAGCACAAACAGACTGCATAGAAAAAGAAACTTATTAAGAGGCCAAGGAAACAGTTTGTGAAAGAATTCAACTAAGGAAATGAAGTAAGAACAAATACCTGGGAAAGTGTGTGCAGACCATAGTCATACACCTTCGTCGGGGGAATCTTGGATAAGAATTCATAGTCGGCAGCCGAGGGGGAAGAAAACATAACAGCCTTGGCCGCCCTCAGATTGGCAATCAGGGAAGACGACTCAGCCTTCAAAAGTGCTAAGTTTTGGAACCAGAAGGCCCCCATGGTGGAGGAGGAGCTAGTCCCCTCCGATGCCTCCACCCTCGCCCTCGTCCTCGAATCAGGCCGAGGGTCAACAGGAACTTCAGGACCTTTTCTTTTGTGGCTATCTGCGGAAGGATCAACAGGTGTCGGCCCTATGGCCTTCGACTTCCTAGGAGCCTGCTGAGGCTCCTTGCCTTTCTTCTTGCCTAAGCCAGATAATAAGCTTGGGGCAGTCATTTCCCAAAGAGAATCAGAGACACCTGCAGGACGACCTGAAAAGAAGACGACACATTAGAAAAATACAAAGGCAAGGATGAAGCACTTGGAAAAAAAGCAAAGATTGAGCAAAAAAATAATAATAACTCACATAGCTCTGTCAGGGGGCCGACCCTCAGACTAGCTTCTTTGAGGAACCGAGGGGTCATCAGATCTTCAAACTTTACAAATCTACCCTCTTTCCCTCGTTCTCTCAGATACTCGACAATATCCTTCTCATCCAGACTAAGGCCGAGGTCTAACCTAGCCTTCATCGAGGGGTTAGACCATCTCCTTGGAACCCTCGGACCATCGCCCAATGGTTGAGCCTCGACGGCAAATTCCCATTCTCCAGAGACGAAGAAAAATCTCTTCTTCCAATCGTGGTTGGAGGTTTGTGCCACGTGGAGAAGTTTTTTATCAGACTTCCTCGCCCCCATATGATAGTACCCAGGCTGTTTAGATAAGGAAGTGATATTATAACAAGCCAAAAATGAATCGACTGAAGGCTCGTCAGTGAAGGTATTCTTCCACAAAGAGACATAGTCGAGGATCGTCCTACAGGAGTTGGGAGGAAGCTGAGAGGGGGCAACGCCGAGGGCTAACAATATATTGACTATGGCGGGGTGCAGAGGGAACCTAACACCGACCTTAAACATTTATTCATATACTGCGATCTCTCCCTATTCACCCTCAAAGACTTTGTCAGACTCAGAGGGGATCCTCATACTTATGTTGGGGGAATACCAAATATATTCCTCCACAGTAGGAGGTCACGATCCCTGATGGAAGAAACATAAGCCGAGGCGTGGGAGGTGTCAACTGGGTCAGCGTCTGAGTCCTCACCATCATTCTTAGTCCCCTCTCCCTCAGCCTCATCACCTGTCAGAGGCCCATGAGGAAAAGTCATCTGGAAGGCATGGGGGATAAAGTTATCACAGGAACAGCCTCGGAAGGGACAACACCCTCGGACTGTTGGCCTGGGCTAAGATCAGGCATTTCTCTCCTCCCAGAAGGGCCAGCACCTGTTGGTGATGATGCTCTCTCATCCATCTCCCCCTCGCACGATTAACTCTCGACTGGAGGACAAGACGACCCACAAGACTCAGATGGTTTTATTGTGGCTAGAGGAATGGGAAAAATGAGTCGTACCTAATTAGGGTCGGCCCCTCATCTTCTCTCCTCCTCTTCCTCTACTCGTCTGATCTCAACAAATAATTCCTCTCTCAAGGAAGGGAATTTCTCAGCTAAATTGTAAAGCCTCCTAAGCATTAAGAGTGAGACCCTACACTTAGAAGGATTTGGCTAACCTAATCACAAATAAGTTGACAGTTGACTAAGTTAGACTTTTGGATAAAAACCAAAAATTAAAGGTTTTTGGTCAAGAACACTCAAGAACAACTTGTCGGGGAAGACGCCGGAGGGAAGTAAAACAGCCAAAGAAAAGTCCTACAAGCCTAGAGCAAGAAAGCAAGCAGCAATGGAAGATAAAGAGATCACTACGGCAGAGAGATTACCTGAGAAAGAACAGCGAGGCTTGATGCCGAAGAAATCGCAGAAAGGGCTGTGGAGCTGTGGGAATTCTAGAGAGAGAGAGTTCAGGCGCGAAGAAGAAGAAGAAAATAAATTATTTTAAAAATTGCTTAAATACCTTGCTAATGAGTGGGCCCACTAACCAAGGCAAAGCACATCCCACGAGGAGGGCATCATTAGGGCACAAAGTCCCAGGTTAGGTGTGCAGCCGCCACGCCTTGGAAACTAAAATGACAACAGATATATGCCTAAGTGTCACATCAGCTCGACAGGTGTCATTCATCTAACTGACCATACACTCATCTCAAAGGAAACACTATCCCTCAGCCACCTCAACAACATCGATGGTTAAGGGATGGGGGGTGATTGATATACCCATATGCATCCTCGGTCAGACCGAGGGTGCCCTTTACCTAACATATATCAGACGACCCTCCAAGGGGCCGACCCCTCATCATGGTCCAGACGACCCTCCAAGGGGTCGACCCCTCATCAGGCCCAGACGACCCTTCAAGGGGCCCACCCCCTCATCAGGCTCAGACGACCCTTCAAGGGGTTGACCCCTGATCAGACCCAAACGACCCTTCAAGGGTCCGACCCCCTCATCAGGACCAGACAACCCTTCGAGGTGCCGACCCCTCATCATGGTCCAGATGACCCACCAAGGGGCCGACCCCTCAGCAGGCCCGGACGACCCCTCAGCAGCCTCAGACGACCCTTCGAGGGTACGACAGTACGAGGCCTAAATTAGGCCAGACTCACCACCAGAGGGAACTTTGCCCTCGGCCTCGAATCACAGGCTGAGAGTAACATCATCACGGCGCGTGGTTTGGAAGACGCGTGGAACAGTACGCGTGAGGCTCATACGACACGTGGAAGACCGTTATAACAATATCACCCCCTCACGTGAGGGAATATTATGTCATCATTTGGCATCTACAGGTGTCAACAGGAGATTGGCTAGATCATCATTCACATGCACCATGCATACTTGGGGGGTACACTACACCCCCCAAGACCTATATATACTTGTCGCCTACAAACCTACAGGGAGAGGGATCGATAATTGTAACCCTAGTAAAAACTCTGCTTGTACACACAGTAGATAGAGAAAGTGAGCTTATGTGCATTGTATCCAAGGCCATTAGTGCCGACACTTAGTGGATCACACACTCACAGTGGATGTAGGCCTAATTAGATGAACCACTATACATCATTATCTTGTTCCTCTTATACTCACCTCCTTCTATATACTTATACATACATATCTCCATGGCTGCCATGGTTACCATTGTTTGAGCTCATCATCACTTATCTGGTGGTACTGAATCTAAGCATCATCAACGAGCTTAATGTGAACAAGGAAATCAAGCCAGTGAAGCAGCGAAGAAGAGTATTCAGCCCTGAAAAGAACCAAGATATACAGGAAGAAGTAGAGAAGCTACAAAAAGCCTTTTTTATTGAGGATGTAAGATATCCTGATTGGCTAGCAAATGTGGTGATGGTAAAGAAGAAAAACAACAAGTGGAGGATGTGTGTTGACTTCACTGATCTTAATAAAGTTTGCCCAAAGGATCATTTTACTTTATCCCGAATCGATCAACTGGTGGATGCTACCTCGGGACATGAATTGTTGAGTTTCATGGATGCGTATTCTAGGTACAACCAGATCAAAATGAAGCCTGAGGACAGGGAAAGTACCTCTTTTATAACCCCAAAGGGAACTTATTGCTATAATGTTATGCCTTTTGGACTAAAAAATGAAGGTGAAACATATCAGCGACTGATGAACAAGGTGTTTGCAGAGCAAATCAGTCATAACATGGAGGTTTATGTTGACGAGATGCTGACGAAGAGCAAGAAAGCTACTGATCATGTAGTTGACTTAGGACAAACTTTTGATCAACTAAAGAAATATTAGATGAAGTTAAATCCCACCAAGTGCATATTTGGGGTGCGAGAAGGTATGTTTCTCGGATACATTATTAATCAACGAGGTATTGAGGCGAACCCCGAAAAGATCAAAGCCCTATTGGAGCTACGATCTCCAACTACGAAGAAAGAAGTGCAAAGTCTCACAGGGCGAGTTACAGCACTTAATAGGTTTGTGTCACGAGCAACTGACAGATGCCTCCCATTATTCAAAACACTCCGAAAAACTATTGAGTGAAATGATGAGTGCGAGGAGTACTTTCAAGCGTTACAGAAATATTTGGGGACACCTCCATTGCTATCTAGACCAGTGATGGGAGAAAGATTATATTTGTATCTGGCAGTTTCAGGGAATGCAGTTAGCTCGGCATTGATAAAATTAGAGGACGGAGTGCAAAAACCAATCTACTATACCAGCAAGGCCTTCCGAGGAGCGGAGATTAGATATCCAAGGTTGGAGAAGTTGGCACTAGCGTTGATATAAGCAAGCAGAAGGATGAGGCCATACTTCCAAGCTCATACTATAGTTGTGTATACTGATTGCCATTAAGGCAAGCTCTGCATAAACCGAAGAAATCAGGAAGATTGATGTACTCGATAGTAGAACTTGGTGAATATGATATAGTTTATGAGTCTAGAACGTCGCTTAAGGGGCAGGCAGTAGCAGATTTTATCACAGAGTTCACCCATTTTGATACTTTCGAAGAACAGAAGCTTAATGCAGAACAACCCGTGGATGATAGGGGATCGTCAAATTTAACCCCCGACCAACTTCCAACCCTAGAGAATCAAGAAAAGATAATCAACGAGCAACAATAAGTGCTGGAGGACAAAAAGAAATATTAAATATTCCACCGAGGAACTCTGTCTGATCAGGAGTTTGATAATGAAGTACCCGTATGGAATTTGTATGTGGATGGCTCTTTGTGCACTAGAGGCAGTGGAGCAGGAATTATGTTAAACAGTCCGAATGAGATTTATATGGGGTATGCTCTGCGTTTTCAATTTAAAGCTTCTAATAATGAGGCCGAATATGAAGCTATGCTCTTGGGTTTAAATCTAGCTAAAACCATGAAGAAAGAGCAGATAGTTGTATTTAGTGATTCCCAGTTAATCGTAAATCAAATTCTGGGGGTGTATACAGAAAAAGGAGAATTAATGGTCAGATATCATGAAAAATCCATGGATATTGTATCAAGTTTTACTAAAGTTCAATTGCTTAGAATACCGAGATTGGAGAATGCACGAGCAGATGCCCTAGCTCGGTTGGCGTCAGCCACACGCACCGAGCTAAGAAGAACAATCCCAATAAAAATCCTGGCTGGTCGGAGCATAGATGAAGATTTGATGATGAACTTTATTATCCTCGACTTAGGACCATCCTCGATGGACCCCATCAGGGTTTATATCGAAGAAGGGATTCTGCCACCTGATAAACTCGCAGCTAAGAAACTAAAGTTTAAAGTTGCTCGTTATGTATTGACCAATGGCATTTTGTATAGACGAGGAGTTATTGTAGGTCTACAAAGATGTGTCCATCCCTCCTAAGTAAAAAAATTAATCTAAAAGGTTCACGAAGGGTCTTGTGGAGCCCATGTATCAGGTCGAACGCTTTTGCAAAGAATAACAACGCAGGGATATTACTGGCCAACAATGAGAGCTGATTGCGTAGCTTATGCTAAGAAGTGCGATAAATGCCAACGTTTCTCCTCTGTCCGAAGAACTCCCCAAGCATTATTAACACCCATCACGTCCCCTTGGCCATTCGCCATGTGGGGGATAGACTTGGTCGGGCCACTTCCTAAGACCAGAGGAAGATTCAAATACCTCGTGGTTGTTGTGGATTATTTTACTAAATGGGTGGAAGCTGAGCCTCTAATTGATATGACATATGACAAAGTCTATCAATTTATTTGGAAGAACATTATTTACAGATATGGTCTCCCACATGCATTCATTACTGACCATGGAACCCAGTTTGACAACGAGGAGTTTGTTGCATATTGTCATCAATCCAATGTATTGAAGATTCACTCTACACCAGGTCATCCCCAAAGCAATGGGCAAACTGAAGTGACAAATAGAACGCTACTGAATGGTTTAAAAACATGATTGGATGATGCAAAGGGAAATTGGATTAACGAGCTACATTCTGTGCTGTGGACTTATTGTACCACACCACGAACAACAACAGGAGAGTCTCCATACATGCCGACATTTGGAAGTGAGGCTGTCATACCTGCTGAATTGGGCCTACCCACGCATAGGGTGCTTAATTTCAATTCTCTTGTCAGTGACTTGATGAGAAGATTAGACCTGGATATGCTCGAAAAAGATAAGAAGCAGCAATCAGGAATGCAGCATATCAACAACGAACAACTTTGTTCTACAACAAAAGAGTGAAGAAGTGTGATTTGAAGGAAGGGGATTATGTGCTGAAGAAAGTAATCCAAAAGCATAACAAACTGAAAGCCAACTGGCATGGACCCTACAGAGTAACATAAGTTATTCATCCAGGGACATACAAGATTGAAACCTTGGAAGGAGAAGGATTAAAAAATGCATCGAATACAGAGCATCTGCGTAAGTATTATCAGTAGTGAAAACTTCTATGTACCACAGTTTTTTTTCAAAAATGAATAAAGTGATGTTTCATCTCCATTTCCTTTTTGTTGAAGTTTTTTCGGAATACTAGTGCTACACACTAACCCACCCAAATTCAGAGCAATTCAAATTCAGAACCATTACCACCAACTCCGGTTGGTCGGGAACTCATTACCACCAACTCCGGTTGGTCGAGAAATCAATTACCACCAACTTCGGTTGGTCGAGAACTCATTACCACCAACTTCGGTTGGTCAAAAAATCAATTACCACCAACTCTGGTTGGTCGAGAACTCATTACCACCAACTACGGTTGGTCGAGAACTCATTACCACCAACTCCGGTTGGTCAGAAAATCAATTATCACCAACTCCGATTGGTCGAGAACTCATTACCACCAACTCCGGTTGGTCGAAAAATCAATTACCACCAACTTCGATTGGTTGGGAACTCATTACCACCAACTCAAGTTGGTCGGAAAATCAATTACCACCAACTCCGGTTGGTCGGGAACTCATTACCACCAACTCTGATTGGTCGGGAAATCAATTACCACCAACCCCGGTTGGTCGGGAACTCACTACCACCAACACCGGTTGGTTGGTACCAAACTAGGCAAGAGGCTGAACGACCTCCCGAGGCATCCACTGTCTAGGCAACAAGGTAATTCACACGAGATTACTACAACTAAGCAGGAACATGGGATGCAAATCAGTCCATTGCTTAGGCCCAAAGAGTGACAAGTCACTATAATCATATATTCACAAATAAATGAACAATGACATTCTATAAATTGTTTTGAAGAAAATAAAATGGCAAAAGACTAAAAAATTTCTTCATTCAAATAAAGTAAAATTACAGATGCTGTAAAAAGTTTGATTCATTACATAAAAATATCCTACTTTATGGGTTTCTTTCCCTCTGCTTTTGAAACAGGTTCTATCCCGGCTGCAGGATCGTCCAATGCATAAGGAGAATTTATAAAGTTTACATCTCGCAGCATTCGAACATTCATTATGGAGGGCCGATCAAGCAAGCGCTCTGGACAAGATATATCAAAGTTTGCATGAAGACTGTAATCATCGAGATACTTGGAAATCAGGCATTGAGGAATTGCGCGAGCATGAATCCAACTAATATCAAGCTTAAAAGGAGGCATGGGCAAATTGAGCACTCCAGGCTCATAATAATCCCATAAATAGTGGCCCTGCTCCAATTTTAGCACACACAAGGCATTCAACCACCCTTGCTTATATCCCTCATTATTTAACTGCTGCAACCGAGCATCGAGATGGTACAAAGCTTCATTATACCCAGCCATGCAAAACTCTCTGGGTTGTTTGTGAAACTGATAAGTTAACCTCTCAAGTTGCTTATGGAGTTTCTTCACTAGAATTTATTTACTTTACAGAGAAGAGCTTTGATTAGAGAGTTGCTCGGTGAAGTTCAGAATCTTCTTGGACATTTCTGCCAAGGCCTGGTTCTTCGCCATCAACTGAACAACTTGATTCTCTAAAGCCGACTGCGTTCTCGCTTCTTCAATGGTAATCTGACCAGCCCTAGCTCGTCCATGAGAAGATCTTGCTCTACCACGAGTAGATGTGGAGGGTCCAGTTCATTTTAAAGTTTCTAACTCATCTCGTAAGTTAACATTTTCTACCTCCGAGAATGAAAAACCATCATCATTTACTGGAACCAAGGCTCCCGAAGAAGAATCAACATATTTGGGTTGCTTTATTTCCTTTTGCAAAGTAATATTCTCCTGCTCTAACAACTTGGCGATATGCCTATGCTCTTCAACTTCAAGCTTCAGAACACTCTCCTTCTTCTCGTAAGCAGAGATGAATTTGTCATACCCTTTGTCAGCACTCAATTGATGATATTTTTTCTTGTATCCTTAATGCAAAAGGGAATTGGATTCCTTATATTACTATTGAAGTTCCTCGATAGTTCCTTGGAGATCTTCAATCATCTTATAGTAGGCCACATTATTGGTAACAACACGATCGAGCAAGCACTTCAAGTATTGGTAAGCTTCAACTGCTTGATCAAAAGCACCTGATCCGAGGATGTCAATTATCTGGGCTCATTAAGATCTGCATGACCAATTTTAAAATAGTCATTGCATCTCTTCATCAATTCTGTATCATGAGCTGATAAGAGCTCCATCCTGGCCATAAACTAGCAAAGAGAAGAAATAAAACAAATCAATAATGATGCAGATAGAACGAGTAAAAAAGAAATTCAAGACGAACAACCAAAGTACGAATTTTTATTCATCATAAGAGAAAGTAAATAGCTCGAGGTTACATTCAAGAGAACAACAAAATAAAAAGCCCGGACAACTTTACACCTTCTCCTTGTTCCTTACTACTTCGTTGGATGGTTAGGATGAAGGTGTTGGTTGCTCGGAGGATAATGGTAGCTACTCGGTAGAAGTGCTGGCTGGTTAGAGCTGTTCGGAAGGCTGAATAATAGGGACTTGATCTCCAGTCATCATAGAAGATTCATCTGAATCAACTTCATCTTCTTCTTCTTCCCCGGGAGAGGGAGGAGGGCCATGAGTGTGCTGCTGGAATAATTTAAAATTCTCAGCAACCTTCAGTTCTCGCAAGGCTGCTACCCATCCATCCCGAAAATATTTGACACCTGCATATTCCATTTGAGAAGACATGACGACCAAACCCTTGTTCCAGCCCTTATCCCAACTAGCACTGAAGGATTTTTTAACTGCATCTTTCCTCTTTGCCTTCTCCGAGGAGGTCTTCTCCCTAAGGAGCTCTTCTGTAGACTTTTAGTTTTCTTCCACCTCTATTTTCTATCTCTTAATATCCTGAAGCTTTGTAGTCTTCTCCTCAGCATAATTGAGCTTGGCCTCAAGCTCTTTGTTACTCTGCTCATCCTCCCTCCATTTCTTCTCCAACTCTTTGGAGGCAATCATAGCCTGATCTCGATTTGATTCAGCAGACTCCAATTGCTTCTCCCAAGCAACTTTCTCTTCCTCGTACTTCTAACGAGATGCCTTCAAAGACCGGGTTAGTCCAGTAAAAGATTCTTTTACCCCACCCGAGGAGCTTGAAGCCCTGATAGCTTCATCCTTCTTCAAAATGCTGTTGAAGCACGTCAACAGCTAAAAAAAGAAAGAGCTTTAAGTCAATGTATGAACATAATATTACAAAGTGTAAGCTTAGGCTAACAACACTTACTGATGCAATGTGTTGGGCGGCCAAAGTAGTAATTCTCTCACGGAAAAGAGTATCTTCAATGCCTTGGACTTCCGGGACAATCCAGGATCTTACCAAGCCTGCAGCAGAGCTCGGAGGAACAAGATTTGGAACACTACCTTCAACATTTGAAGGTTGGGAGATAGGTTCAGTAGGTCTCTTAGAAGAGCTTTTCTTTAATATCCTCAGATAAGCTGGAGCATTTTCAATTAAAGATGTTGTCTTTATTGGAGATATGATAACAACATCACTCGAAGGAGAGATAGCAACATTCTTATTTGGAGCCACATGAGGCTTTTAACCAGCTTCTTTGGCAGTAACAGGAGGGGGTACATCTATATTTTTTATCCCTTATTCTGGGACATCTTATTTACTTTTCTTTGCCTCCACAGTAGCAGAGGCAGATTTGTCAAAAAAGGCAGGAGCTCTTCTCTTCTTCATCAGATCAGTGAAGAGAATATTCGATTCAGAGGAAGAACCTTCCACACTAGTCTCAGAGGCTGGTACTTAATCAAGATCAACCACCGCTGGACGAGGACGAGCAGTGAAAGATTAGGTGTAGCTTTTGTATTGCAACAAGTAAGAAGCAAATCTAATATGTTCCTCAGCAACAGATTGGTGCAAGCTCCAGATAAGTTTTAAATGCTTTATATTAACTTCAGTTTCCTTTGGAGGTTTTCTGATACTATCAACTGTAACAAACAAAATCAAATGTCAGTGATGCATTTTATCAAATACAAAGAAAACAAGATTTCAAAGATAAAAACAACCTATCCCATTGCTATAAAGTGGACACATGGGACCCTGGTATACATCATCTCCATTTAATGGAGGGTGTTGCCAATTTTTCATCACAACCCCATGATCAAAATAATCCTTATTGGCATCAGGAAGACTGACAACTAAGTCTCTATTCAAAAACCTTATTTTAAAATAGAATGTGGTATAACTGACAACCCATCTATAGCAGTACATAATCTCTGGAATCCATAATCGAGTTCCATGAAGTTGATTCAACCTATGTACGCTATTAACTATCCCCTATGTATTTGGAGCTACTCTTGCAGGAACAACATCAAAATATTGGCAAAATTTCGAACACAGGGGATTTGGCGAGAAAGAAAAGACACATTCGGCCACAAAAAGACTTGAGAACTAATGTCCCTCAGCTAAAGAAAACTAATCAGAAGGTTCATAAAGTTCTTCCAAAATAACCCATGAAGGGATTGAAAATTCAAACCGAAATTTGTCCAGCGATTCAACAAGATAAACCATGATGAACAAAGTAAATAAAGGAGAGGGAAGAAAATCTTACAGAAAAAGAGAGATCAGTTGACAAACGAACGATGGAAAGAACGAAGGCACGAGATAGAGAGAAAATGAAGAGTCCAAAGATACAATTTTGAAAAGTGAAAGATGATAGGATTTTTGCCGCGCTTAAATACTTTATCTTGGTAATAGAGAAAGGCAATGATTACAAGGGAAGACATTTGCGTTTTCGGCGGCTAAAAGAAGAAAGGGGCACAAATATTGAAGTGGTCATAAAAATTCAAAATATTTATGAAGCCTGATACTATGCGCTCAAAAAGGAGTTATATACACCAAAAGTTTTCCTAAAATCCATAAAAACCAAAAATCTAAGCAGTTTTCAAGCAGAATGTTCCACACTTATCTTCAACCTCAAAACCGTGAAACATTGGGGGCTTCTATTGATACCAAAATTAGTCTGCTGACATGGACTAATCACTTGAAGACACGTGGCGACCTACATGTTAACTACAAATACTTTAGATGAGCAACTCAAGCGTACCGAGCAACTCAGGCTCCCCGAGCAACTTAAGCGTACCGAGTAACTCAGGCACCCCGAGCAACATAGTCGGTCCGAACTATTTAGCTTGAAGAGCATCAGAATGAAAAGATAGCCATGCATTAAATGCGCATTTATTATCGTACATATGTATATGTCTATTGGATAACAACGCACTATCCTTTCATATGTACATCCTCAAGGCTATAAATACATTGTAACTTCCTCCTAGAGGGGGGACTCAGAATTTCTTGGTAAATCCTATTATCAAGATTCCAAGCAAACAGTCACCAATATAAAACAGTGGACGTATGCCATTTTCACAAGGCTGAACCACTTTAAAAATCCTTTGTCTTATTTATTTTTATCTGTGATTGATTAATTAGATATAATCTAGTTTTTTACATCAACACCTGGAATACAACAATTCTGGCGTCCCTGTGGATAAACACCTAAAAGGTTTTGCAAATATTTTATAGCAAGGGTTATAACCCAAAACATTTTGAAAATATTTAGTAAGTGAATTTAAATGAAGTAAATTAAAATGCAAGTATGCTCTCCATATTTAAGTTTGTACCGTACACTCTCTTATGGATACCTCCCCCCTCCACTAGTGTGCACCCCTAACGTACTATATCTGACCCATTTATCTAACCACCCTGTAACTAGCCTTGTCACATATATCCTAGGATTTCCCAATACTCTATCCCTATTGGGTTTAGTATACTTTATAAGTTATTAATCTCATTAACTTATTTAAGTCATTTCTTAGTTAATTGCCATATAACATTCTCATGGGTTATACCACTAATACGATTCACATCACGTATATGAGTTATAAGTTTATTATTCACACGAACTTATTTAAATCAATTCCAATTCAATACTATATAACCGTTTCACTAGTTATATTAATTATACGATTCTCATCCTGTATTATCCCGTATATAATTATACCATATATACGTACAAATCCTATAACATTCATATATACATGTTGTAGATATATACTATCCCCCGACTAAGCACTCATCGGGTGTTCTCTAGATGCTATCATAATTAGGTACACTCATCCATCCGAAACCCTGATACGGTTCAGAAAATAAACAAACGTTGTGGAGGCGGCCATAGTTTCCCACGGTAATGAGATCGAATCATACCCAAAGCGTCTCAGTCCTGAACCCAAACTCTATGACCTGGGGACTATACTCACCCTGCATTCACTAGCCAGGGGATTCACCCACATCGCGCAACCTCCCCTGATAGCACTAGAATGGGTATGCTTTACTATAAATATTATTCACACAAATATTTATAAATTATATATATATATAATATGGGACAATGGTGTTATATTAAATCCAGGCTACCCGTGCACAAATACCATAACACTAGCCTAATATTCCCAAGTTTATATACTGACTTGATATTCAAATAATTCCCACAATTATATATTTATCACTCAAGTTGTGTCACCCGGTTAAAATCACCCGAACATATATCACTCGCCCGAAATCTCACCATGTAGAACTTAATTCCTCAAATCCCACATATTAAGGTTATCACCCTTTTTATTTTTGAATATTCCTTAATTTATTATGTAGCCCTATAATAAATTAACTTGACCAAATTTGTGCCTAAACACTCGTAGCACTAGTCCAAATTTCACCCGAGTTAATATACCGACTCAAATTAAACAATCTCGCATTTATTTCATTATCTTGGCGTCACTCAACCAATATACCTGGACTATCCCTCTCTTGGTCCAAAATTCAAAATTTCTAACCCATCATTCAATTTCATTCAAATAAGCATACCCACTTAATTAACAAGGTTTCAAATCACTCAATCGTGAACCTTAATTCTCAAATCGGATTTATCCTCTACTTAATCCAAGGACGATTTTTCACAAATTCAAACCCTAAATTAAAAATTTTCCACGAATCTGCCCAGATTTTTAAAATGCAGTTTTGGGACATTTTGGAGCCGTTTTTGGAGAAAACGTATCAGAGAACAAAAGTTAGAAAACGCGATTTTTTACAGGGTAGCACGGATAGAATCACCATTAGAATAGTAAATACCTCAATTTTGTACATATTTATTCATCAAAACTTTACAAAATTCATCATAAATCCATCCTTTTATCATATTCAATCTAAGCCTAACAATTACATCAATCAGAGCATCAAATCAACCAAATCTTGTCATCTCTTATAGATTTATAACTCCCAACAATGAAAATCCTCAATTTCTAATGAAACATAAACCCTAACATATTAATTGATTTCACCTCCTTTAATATGAATGTGCAAATTAACAATTGCAAATTAAACCACTTGCCTCAATTTGTAGATCAAAACCTTTGGATGAGAATGTTGGATTGAATGCAAGGATTTCCTCTTGTTCTTGAAGCTATCTCCTAAAATCCCCAACTTATTTTCTAATGACTCTCCTCTTATTCTCATCATAATTTTAGTCTTCTAAAATGACTTTAAGTTGCCTCACCCTTACACACTTAGGGTTAAAAACTCAATTCCCATTTTTGGGTCTATGGGCCTCCTAAAAAGGGCCAAAACTCTTTATTTGGAGCTCAATTATATCTAATTAAGTCCCGAGATCCAATATATACGTATGGCCACTCATTTTCAACTATTTTGACCCATCCGGATTCAACCGTGCACTCCAAATTGCCATCCGAATTAATTTATAACATCTTCCAACTTTAAGGCCATAAGAAGGCGACATCAAATAGTCCAAAAAATTTAATCCTCAATTCGCCAAATTAATAAATTCATCAAATTTACAAATTCAATAATCATGGATTTAATTCCTCAAAATAAAATAAATTCTTTTTCTCCAAATATTTTATTTAATTAAAGGTCCTTGAATTTACGGGGTGTTACAAGAAAGAGTGTTAAAGTACTTATAAATATAAACGAGATTTGTATTTTGAAGAAATATAGTTATAGAGTTATTTGAGTTGGTTTGTACCATTTAACTTATTATTTTATCAAATTAAAATAATATAAGGTCAAAATATAATTTTAGTAAAGCATAAGAAGCAACTTGTTATTATAATGGTGCAGTTTATATATTTTGGAAATTGTATATTTTGGTTTTGATGGAAATAAATAAGAAAGTTTATGAGTTATATTAGGATAAAATAAAGAAATAACGATCAAAGGGTTAAACAAACAACATTCAATAGTTCAAGGGCTAAATTAGTTGCAGTGGTTAAAGGTTTTACTAAATATATTTACTTACGAGTAATGCTATCAGTATAAAAAAGATTTCACAAAAGGGTGTGTGAAGGTCGCGAATTAGCGAAGCAAGCTTACCAATTTTAGAGAAGGTGGGTGGTGGTCGCGGATTTGCGGTGGTTGAGATTGGATTTGCAGGTCTACCTATTGGATTTGTAGGTGGATGGTGGTAGGCATAGGTGGTGGGGGGGTATAGGCAGAGGTGATTTTGTAGGCAAAAGTGGCGTGTGTTCAGATCCAACGATTGTGGTAGGAGGAAGTGGGTGGAAGTCGATAGGATTTGTAGGCGGATGTGGTGCCCGAAAGAGAACCTTTTTTTATAATTATATTTAAAATGATCTTCTTCTAAATTTAAATTTTCATAAGATTTTTTGGGGGTTCAAAATTATTTTAATTCAAAATACCACATGGCAGTTGAAGTTGGACCTTTTTTTTAAACGATTTTTGGTAAAGTCGAATCTTTAACTGAAAATGTATTTAGATCTAAAATCGAAAATTAGTAATGTATTAAAGTAAAAAAAAGGTCATTCGACGAAAAGTTCATCGACATTTTATTATTTAAGGTTTAGTCAAAACCTTTTTATTATGTTCCCAAAACTCCCTCACCAACTAAAATAGTTACAAACATTATTTTTAATCTTATCTTAAAACCTTGAGAAAAATTGACAAGTAATTTCTTATAGCATAAAAAGTAAGACGAACTTAGTGAAAAATGCACTAAATATTAATTATGCCAAAAAAAAAGTATAAAAGAAGGGGATAATAAAAATAAGGGAAAGAAATAGCATGGGACCACACCACATTGCTTTGTTTAAATATAGAATTAAGCTCAATGTCATGTTCCATCCTATATCTGGATTTATAAGACACTACTTCCAGATTTATTAATATAGTCCATGTGGTACAATAACATTTATTTGTGTGGTCCTTAAGAGTTAGGAGTATACAAAATATGTAAGTTTATTTGTTTTAATTAAAGAGGTATTTATTTTTATATCCTTACTCATACTCATTTAAAACTCATTATCAAAATAAACACATAACCCCACCTCCACCCCATCGATCGGAATTCTCGTCAGAACGCCAAAATCCTTGTCGGATTATTTCTCTCTCTATCTCTTTGTCTATTTCTTCCATTTTTTTTGTCCGCGCCAGAAAAAATGGAGCTTTTACAGAAAAATAGAGTTTGGGCCGAAAAAAATAGTGCTTTCGCTTGAAAAAAATTGAGTTTTTCGCCGGGAAAATGGAGGTTTAGTGAAATAGTAAGTTTATCTGTTTCAATTTTTATTTCCAAAAAATATCGAATATGGGTGTTGTTGAATAAATCTCGATGAGTATATTTTAAATATATGAATTTTGGTTTTGTAGATTTGAAGTTATCGACTTTTAATTTTTTTTGGGGTGTGGCTATCCTCAAACCCTAAACATATTCCCACACCCTTTTCAATACAAGGACAAAAATACCTTTTCCTATTTCATTAAAACATATCATTAATTTAAGTAAAATAAAATTTACATTTTAAGATAAAATATAATTTTATTATTACTATTATTTTAATTTTTTACTTTAACATTATTGATACCAAAATTAATCTGCTGACATGGACCAATCATATGAAGACACGTGGCTATCTACATGGAAACAACAAACACTTCCGAGGAACTCACGCGCTCCGAGAAACAAGACAACAACGAGGAAGACTAGGTCCCCGAGGAACACTGCTTCCCCGAGGAACAATGCCTCTCCGAGGAACTCTTGAATACCGAGAAGCTTAGGCGGTCCGAGCAACTCAGGCGGTCCGAGCTGCACCTCGAACAAAGCATTAATAGATGGATAACCAACAGTTCAACTGGTTCATTAAACGCTTATCATTCAGATGCACACGCACAAGGGGCATTGAATGCATCACCCTTTCATATGTATATTATTTAATGTATCACCCTTTCACATGACATCCTCAGGGCTATAAATACATTGTATAATCCTCATTGTAGAGGGACCCCCGGACCGGAATTTCTTGAGATAATTTGTAATCGAGAATTCCCATACAAACAGCAATACCAAAACAGTGGACGTAGGCCATTCTTATAAGGCTGAACCACTTTAAAATCTTTTGTCTCATTTATTTATCTATGATTGAATTATTAGAGTGATCTAATTTTTTACATCAATAGATTGGCGCCGTCTGTGGGAAACGACTGGTAATATCGTTTTCTCACAAAAAATAATACATTACCAATGGCTGACATTCCTGAATCCAGCAATCGAAACGCTCGAACCTCTCCAAATTCGTCTGCTCCACCAATTGTTCCAGATCTAACTGGGATAATGGCAAATCTGGCTCAGGGCCAGACCGTCACGTAAGAAACGATGCGACAACTCATCCAAACCCTCCATGGCGGTGCATCAGCCCATTTCGGGCCACGAAGCATTCAAAGAAATATCCGTACGCCTTCTTCGCGTACTAGGCGTACTAATTCATATCGCAATGAGGAATCTGAAGATTTTTTTTATCAACCTGGGCGAACTTCGTCGGTGCGAGCCACGGATACTGAACAACGTGTCACCCTCTCCCCAGAAAGGACCAGCGCACTGGAAAGATTAAGTAGGGTTTCTCCTTTCGACCGATTAGGCCCTAGGAGGAACAAAAGTCCTCTTAATGCAGCGTCGAGGAGTTTTCGACGACCATCAGATTTAAGGGAAGGATCTGCCCAGTCGCGACCAGCTGCTCGTCAAGATGGATCCTATGACCGACCAGTTTCTCGTCAGGATAAATCCCAGGAAGCTACTTTAACGCGATCAGTTGCTCGAACCAATAGGCCCGAGGAAGGAAATGATGCATGGAAAGGATCTATTCAAAGGCTGGAGGATAGATTAGGGGAAATGGCTAAGGCCAAGAATCCTCTACAACGAACCTTTATTCGAGGAACACCTTTTGTCCAGGACATTGTTGATTTTCCAACACCATCAAAGTTCAAAGCACCTGTTGTGACTCCCAAGTATGATGGAAAGACTGGCCCTGTCCTCCATATAGAACAATACCAAGCTGCAGCCAACATCTATGCTATCCCAGATGAGATGAGATGCAGAGCATTCTCGGGAACACTTACCGGATCTGCTCAAATATGGTATAATAGTCTTCCTTGGGGTAAGATTTCAACTTTTCTTCAACTGGCCGAACTATTGATTGGGAATTTCTGCTTTGGAGCAAAGCCAGTTAAACGAGTAGCACATTTGTTAAGTGTTAGACAAAAAGCTGGTGAGAGTACCAAAGATTATATAACTCGTTTTAATAATGAGAAACTCGAAGTCGTTGATTATGAGGAGAAGACAGCGATTACCGCTTTGATGAGTGGACGACTACCAAACAAATTGTACTACACTTTGGCCAAAGATCCACCTCGAACCATGTCAGATCTAATGGGAAAAGCGTCCAAGATTATGAACGCCGAGGAGGCTATGTCTGCGAAGAAGAATATGGACGCCAAAGAAACCAAGGTGGAAGGTGATAAAGCTAAGAAAAAAGAACATAAGAACAGTGGTGGTGACAAACAATCCAAAAATAGGTCGTCATGGGAGGTCTTGAGAAAATTTGATAATTACACACCTTTGAAGGTAAATATCAACCACATCTTGGAAGAAATTAAGAACAGCGAGGAGTTAAACTGGCCAAAGAAAATGAAGGCAGACCCTGACACGAGGAATAGGGAAAAATATTGCGAGTTCCACAAGGATCATGGCCATATGACCAAAAATTGCATAGCTCTTCAGAATGAAATTGAAACACTCATCCGACGAGGAAAGCTAGCAAAGTATGTTGATCGAGGAGGCGAAAGAAGAAACAACGACCGAATTAGAGAGAGGTCCAGATCTCCTCGTTGAGCAGAGGAGAACAAGAAGAGAAACCATGAAGTTGATCCAGAGGATGACCCCGATCTTCCCAAGAAACCAAGTCAGCCAGAACGAGAGGTATTTTCAATACGCTTTGGATCATTTGATTGTAATGTTATTACAGGAGGAGATGCAGGTGGAGGAGACCTTACTGCAGAAAGAAAAGCTTACCTCGGTGAGGCTCAAGCTTGCTCGTACATTCAGCGAATAAATCTAGCTGAGGAAGACCGCCCGAGAAAGGTGAACAAGGAGAAATTGGTTATCGGTTTTTCAAAAAATGACCTTGCAGGTGTTTTATATCCTCATGATGACCCGTTGGTGATCAAAATGAGAATGAAGGAAGTCATGATTTCAAGAATACTGGTCGATAATGGTAGCTCGGAAGACATCATGTTCTACTCGTGCTTCGATATTTTAAATCTAAAGCTATCTCAACTGGAGCCTTACCACAGACCCCTCATTGGTTTTGCTGGCGAGAAAGTATCTCCACTTGGGACGATCAAGTTGGATATATTCATTGGTACGTGGCCTGCTTGTCGGACAGAAAGAATACATTTCTTCGTGATGGATAAGAATGTCCAATCATCGTACAATATCATCATGGGAAGAGTGGGATTGAAGAAGTTCGAGGCTGTGCCATCTACAGTGCATCAGTGTCTTAAATTTCCAACAAACTTTAGAGTGGGAGTTATGAAACGTGATCAGAAAGTAGCTCGGGAATGCTATTATTCATCCGCCGAGCAAGAAGAACTGGAAGAATCAAAGAAAAAGACCACTACTTATCAAGTGGATAAAGGTGCAGAAATTGAAACATTGGATCCTAGAGATGAGTCGCAACTCGTGAAGGGTCAAGTGGTGGAAACTACTAAAAACATTAGTCTGGACGACGAGCACCCTGAGCGAACTACTCAAATAGGTTCATCGTTGGAAGCCTCATTAAAACAGGAATTGATAACTTTCCTTAGAAGCAGAAGACAAACTTTTGCGTGGAGTCATGAAGATATGCCTGGGATAGACCCAAACTTCTTATGTCACGAGCTCAATGTGAATAAGGAGATCAAGCCTGTGAAGCAGAGAAGAAGAGTATTCAGTCTCGAGAAGAATCAAGCTATACAGGAGGAAGTCGAGAAGCTCCAGAAAGCTTGTTTCATTGCAGATGTTAAATATCCAGATTAGTTAGCTAATGTGGTGATGGTAAAGAAGAAAAACAACAAGTGGAGGATGTGTGTAGACTTCACCGACCTCAACAAAGCATGCCCAAAGGATCACTTTCCATTGCCCCGAATTGATAAACTGGTGGATGCTACCTCGGGACACGAGTTGCTGAGCTTCATGGATGCTTATTCTGGATACAATCAGATCAAAATGAAACCTGAAGACAGGGAAAGTACTTCTTTCATTACCCCTAGGGGAACTTATTGTTATAATGTTATGCCTTTTGGTTTGAAAAATGCAGGTGCGACATATCAAAGGCTGATGAACAAGGTCTTTGATGAACAAATCAATGACAATATGGAAGTCTATGTTGATGATATGCTGACGAAAAGCAAGAAAGCTGCCGATCATCTAGTTGATTTAAGTCAGACTTTTAATCAACTAGATAAATATCAAATGAAGCTGAACCCGACGAAGTGCATCTTTGGAGTACGAGAAGGCATGTTTCTCGGGTACATTGTTAATCAACGAGGTATTGAAGCAAATCCTGAAAATATCGAAGCTCTATTAGGGCTGCGATCTCCAACGATGAAGAAAGAGGTGCAAAGTCTTACAGGACGAGTAGCAGCACTCAACAGATTTGTGTCACAAGCAACTGACAGATGTCTCCCATTCTTCAAGACACTCAAAAAGACTTTTAAGTGGAATGATGAATGTGAGAAGGCTTTTCAAGACTTAAAGAAATACTTGGGAGAACCTCCACTGTTATCCAGGCCAGTTATGGGAGAAAAATTGTACTTGTATCTAGCAGTATCGGAGAATGCAGTTAGCTCGGCGTTGATCAGAGTGGAGAATGGAGTGCAAAAACCAATTTACTACACAAGTAAGGCCTTCCGAGGAGCAAAGATCAGATATCCAAGGCTAGAAAAGTTAGCACTGGCATTGATTGAAGTGAGTAGGAGAATGAGGCCATACTTTCAGGCTCATACCATAGTAGTATATACCGATATGCCATTAAGGCAATCCCTTCATAAACTAGAAAAATTAGGAAGAATGATGTACTGGGCAGTAGAGCTCGGTGAATATGATATAGTCTATGAACCCAGATCATCGCTAAAAGGGCAAGCTGTAGCAGATTTTATAGCAGAGTTCACCTACCCTGATTCCCCCGAGGAGCAAAAGTTACTCGGTGATCAACCTGTGGATGTTACAGGATTAACAAACACTAGCTCAGACCAACTCCGATTGGTAAAAGGGCAAGTGGATGTTACAAGATCATTGACTTCGGGCTCAGACCAACTCCGGTTGGTAAAAGGGCAAGAAGATATGATCTACGAGGAGAAAGAAATACCAGGGAATGATGAAAGGAATCAACAAATATTTCACCGAGGAACTCTGACTGATCAGAAATTCGACGACGAATAACCTATATGGAGGCTATATGTAGATGGCTCATCTTGCACTGCAGGATATGGCGTGGGGATAGTTTTGAGCACTCCGGACGAGGTCGACATGGAATACGCCTTGCGTTTCCAATTCAAAGCTTCCAACAATGAGGCTGAATATGAGGCCATAATTGCAGGGCTTAACTTGGCAAAAATTATGGAGGCTCAGCAGGTTGTGATCTTCAGTGACTCTCAATTGATAGTAAACCAAATGATGGGAGTATATGCAGTTAGAGGAGAATTAATGATCAGATATCATGCAAAGGCAAAGGAGCTGGTGTCAGAATTTGCCGCTATTCAGCTGGTCAGAATACCAAGAATGGAGAATGCGAGAGCAGATGCCCTAGCTCGACTAGCATCAGCTACTCGCACCGAGCTACGACGAACGATCCCAATTGAAGTGTTAGCTGGTCGGAGCATAGATGAAGATCTGATGATGAACTTTATCACCCTTGATTTAGGACCATCCTGGATGGATTCCATCAGGGCGTATATCGAGGAGGGAGAATTACCAATTGACAAGCTCGCGGCCAAAAAATTAAAGTTTAAAGCTGCTCGGTATGTATTAACTAATGGTGTTTTATATAGACGAGGAATTATGGCAGGTTTTTAGAGATGTGTACACCCCTCCGAGGTGAAAGAATTAATTGAAGAGATCCATGAAGGGTCCTGTGGAGCACATGTAGCAGGTCGAACGCTTTTGCAAAGGGTGATGACGCAGGGATACTACTGGCCGACGATGAGGGTTGATTGTATAGCCTATGCCAAGAAGTGTGACAAGTGCCAGCGCTTTTCCTCCATCCGAAGAACTCCACAAGCATTGTTGACACCCATAACTTCTCCTTGGCCATTTGCCATGTGGGGAATTGATTTGGTGGGACCACTACCAATGACTCGAGGAAGGTTCAAGTACCTCGTCGTCGCAGTGGATTATTTTACTAAGTGGATAGAAGCTGAACCACTCATTGACATGACGTACGAGAAGGTGTACCAATTCATTTAGAAAAACATCATTTGCCGATATGGTCTCCCTCATGCCTTCATCACGGACCATGGAACACAATTTGATAACGAGGAGTTTGTCGCCTATTGTCATCGGTCAAACATTCTGAAGGTTCATTCAGCACCAGGCCATCCTCAAAGCAATGGACAAACTGAAGTAACAAACAGAACGCTACTGAACGGGTTGAAGAAAAGATTGGATGATGCAAAAGCAAACTGGATCAACGAGCTACAATCAGTACTTTGGGCTTACCGAACTACTCCCCGAGTAGCAACTGGAGAATCACCATACATGCTGGCGTTTGGAAGTGAAGCCGTCATACCTGCTGAGTTGGGTCTCCCAACACACAGGGTACTGAATTTTAATTCCCCTGTCAGCGACTTAATGAGAAGGATGGATTTAAACATGCTCGAGGAAGTCAGAGAAGAAGCAGCCATCAGAAATGCGGCATACCAACAACGAACAACTCTATTCTACAATAAGAGGGTGAAGAAGTGCGACCTGAAAGAAGGAGACTATGTGCTGAAGAAAGTAATTCAAAAGCATAACAAAATGGAGGCAAATTGGCATGGACCATACCGAGTTACATAAGTTGTTCGGCCAGGAACTTATCGAATAGAAACTTTAGAAGGCGAAGAGTTTAAGAATGCATGGAACGCAGAGCATCTGCGCAAGTATTATCAGTGATGTATATGTAACACAGTTCCATCAGTATGAATAAAATGAAGATATTCTGCCAAAGTCTCTCCTTTTATTGAGAATTTTTCGGGGAATACTAGTGCTACACACTACTCGGCAAAGCTCAAACTGCTCAGTCAAATATTCCTAAAAATGCCAACCTGTTTGGCTAGGAAACGAAATATTCCTAAAAATGCCAACTTCGGTTGGTTAGAAAATAAAATATTCCTAAAAATGCCAACTTCGGTTGGTTAGGAAACAAGATATTCCTAAAAATGCCAACCTGTTTGGCTAGGAAACGAAATATTCCTAAAAATGCCAACCTGTTTGGCTAGGAAACGATATATTCCTAAAAATGCCAGCCTGTTTGGCTAGGAAACAAAATATGCTCTCAAATGCCAACTTATGTTGGTCGGAAGGTACGTACATTCTCGAAAATGCCAACTTATGTTGGTCGGGAAGTAAGATTATTCCAGAAAGTGCAAAAGTTGCTAACTATGGCTGGTCGGGGATAAAAATCCACTAACTGTAGTTGGTCGACAAGTATAATTTATCGACCTTGGTTGGTCGGACGTATTTTATGAAAAAGAGAAAAATCTACCAAGTATGGCTGGTCGGGGATAAAAACCCACTAACTGTAGTTGGTCGACGAGCACAATTTAAGTACCTTGGTTGGTTGGAAAAATTGTAAACATTTTTATACTCATTACTTTATTATTAAGTGATCGAGCAACATTACTGATACTTGTAACTTTTTAATTATTACTAAGTTGGTCGATGAACAACACAATATTATTATCTTTTTAACAGATATGCACAAATATAAAATGTTTGATAAAACAAAAGCAATCAAGATTTTCAAACAAAATGAAAGTCTTTCATTGATTTCAAAATAAATTACTTTAATAAACAAATTACAAGTACATTGATATCGAAATGTATACTAACTATTACATCAAAAATTCCTATTCTACTGGCCTCTTCCCCTCTGCTTTTGACACAGGTTCCTCGCCAGCAGGCGGATCATTCAAAGACTGAGGAGAATTGATAAAGTTAAGATCCTTCAGCATCCTGACATTCATCACGGATGGTCGATCTAAGAGATTTTCGGGACGAGATACCTCGATTTGAGAGTAAAGATTGTAGTCACCGAGATACTTTGAAATTAAGATCCGAGGAATAGCCCGAGCAGGGATCCAATCCATCTCCAAATTGTATGGTGGCATAGGCAAGTCGAGCAACCCGGGATCATGGTAGTCCCACAGATAATGGCCTTGTTCGAGCTTCAACACACCTAAAGCATTCAGCCGACCTTGCTTGTAGCCCTCATTGTTGGCATTCTGGATACGATCATCTAAGTGGAATAATGCTTCGTTGTATCCAGCCATCCAGAACTCCCTGGGCTGTTTGTGGAATTGATATGTTAGCTTTTTTAGCTGCTCATGGAGATTCTTGATGAAAAGTTACTTATTCTCCAAGACTGACTTCTGCGCAGAGAGCTGTTTTTCCAAGTCCCTAATCTTCTTTGACATATCAGACAAAGCCTGGTTCTTCGCCATTAATTGGAAAGCTTGGTTCTCTAACGCAGACTGAGTTCTCTGTTTCTCGACAAGAACCCGAGCTGCTCTTCCTCGTCCCCGAGGAGCTCTTGCTCGACCGCGAGAAGATGTAGAGGTGCCAGAACTCTTCAAAGTCTCCAACTCGTCCCTCAACTTGGCATTCTCAACCTATAGGAACGAGAATCCCTCGTCGATCACTGGGATCAAGGCACTGGAAGTGGAGGCTGCAGACTTCAATTGTGATAGCTCTTTTTGCAAATTGTTGTTCTCTTGCTCCAGCAGCTCGGTAATCTGTCTGCATTCCTCGACCTAGCCCTTCAGGGTTCTCTCCCTTACATCATAACCAGCAAAAAGCTTCTCATAGCCCTTGTCAGCCATGATCAGCTTGTACTTCTTTTCGTACCCTTCATGCAATAGAGCAATTGATTCTTTGTATTGATTCTGAAGGTCTTCAAGGGTGCACTGGAGATCCTCGATCATTTCATAGTAAGCCACATTATTGGCCACGGCTCGGTCAAGTAGACACTTCAGGTACTGATATGCTTCAACTGCCTATTCTGAAGCATCCTGTCCGAGGATGTCGACAATTTGTGCAGCACTCAAGTCTGTGTGACCAGCCTTAAAGTACTCATTACATTGTTGCAATAACTTTATACCATGGGCAGATAGCAGTTCCATCCTGGCCAGAAACTAGCAGAGAAGAGAAAGAGCAATCATCAATAAAAGAAACAAGCAGAGTATGAATGAAAGATAGACAACAGTATGCAAAAAGTTCAAATTTTATTAGATCATAATTCAAAGTTACATCTTCTGAGTTACATTTAAAAAAGAGAAACAAAATAAAGAGAAACCCGAACAACACTAAACCTTTTCCTTATCTCCCAAAACCTTCTCGGGAGGCTGGGATGAAGAGGTAGGTTGCTCGGAAGGAAGAGATAGTTGCTCGGGGAGAGTAGGCGATTGCTCGAAGGAGGAAACGACTTGCTGATTTTCCCCAACAGCAAGCTGGATGGCTAGAGCATGATCTCCCATCACCATCGAAAACTCTTCAGAGGTAGCTTCGTCCTCTTCTAATTCTTCTGGAGTTTGAGGGGGACCAGGGATATGTTTTTGGAAGAGCTCGGAGGACTCGTCGACCTTCATTTCCTGAAGGGCAGCGACCCATCCATCCCTAAAGTACTTTAGACTGCCATAGTCCACTTGAGATACCATGGCAGCCAACCCCTTATTCCACCCCTTGTCCCAGCCAGAGCTGAAGGACTTCTTCACAGCAACTTTCCTCTTGGCCTTCTCCAAGGCAAGCTTCTCGGACAGCAAGTTCTCAGCAGCCTTCAATTTATTTCCTGCCTCTTCCTTCTGTCGACCTACTTCTTGAAGCTGGCCCAACCTCTCCTCGGCAGCCTTGAGTTTATTTTCCAGTTCTCTAGCAGCTTTGAGCTTCTCTTCGAGCTCTTTATTTGCCTTCTCCAAGGCATTATTTTTCTTCTCCAACTCTTTTGAGGCTTCAACAGCTCGAGCTTTATCCTGCTCGGTGGAGGCAAGCTTCTTCTCCCAAATAGCCTTATCAGTGGCATATGTCCGGCGAGAATCTGCCAGAGATTTTTTAGCTTCCTCCAAATCTCCCTCCACGCTGGACGAGGAGCATGAAGCTTTAATTGCCTCATCCTTCTTTAGGATTATGTTAAAGCAGCTCGTCAACTGTGAACAGAAACAGAAAGCAAGTTAGAAACAAAAATGACAAAGGAAATATGAAAAATTAAAAGTAAGAAGACTTACAGAAGCAAGATGACGAGCAGCTAGTGAGGTGACCATGTCCCGAGTAAGCTTTTCTTCAGTACCTTGTACCTCGGGAATGGTCGAGGACTTTACCGAGCTCATGGCAGAGCTCGGGGGAACGAAAGATGGAACCCCAGTTCCAGCAACTGGGGACTGAGAAATGGTATCAGCCAAATTGACCGAGGAGCTTTTCTTCAGCCTCCTCGAGGGAATAGGTACAGATTCAACCAAGGAAGAATCCTTGGTCGGTGATATCACAATCACCTCTCCAGGAGCAGCAGACCTGCTCAGAGCCACCGCGGGCTTCTCGGCAACCTTGATAGGAACAGCTGAAGGAGCTGCATCAGTCTTCTTCGTCCCCTCCCTTGGGACATCAATCCTACTCCTTTTTACCTCCCCAGAACCGGAGGCCGTTTTCTCAAATAGAGCAGGAGTTCTTCTTTTCTTCATCCTTTCACTTAAAGGAATATGGGATTCAGGCAATGAGCTTGTGGAAGCTGGAACTGGCTCTGATTCACTTATCACTGGACGAGCAGTGAAGGAAGTGGTGTAGCTCATGTACTGGAGCAGATACGAAGCTGATCTAATGTGCTCGTCGGCAACACTTTAATGCAGACTCCAGATAAGTTTCAAATGCCTTATATTGACATCTGCCTCTTTGGGGCACTTTCTCTTGCTATCAACTGCAAATAAATAAACATTGTTATCAGTGGCACATTTTATCAAACACAAAAGAAGCATAATTTCAAAATAAAATGAAATAAAAATAACCTATCCCATTGCCATAAGGAGGGCATCTGGGATCCTGGTAAACCTCATCTCCAGTCAATGGAGGGTGTTGCCAATTTTTTATGACAACCCCATGTTCAAAATAATCCCTATTGGCATCAGGGAGATTAACTACTAAGGCTCTGTTTAAAAATCTAGTTTTTAAATAATAAATATTTTCATTGACTGCCCATCTATAGCAGTACATGATTTCTTGAATTCCTATACGAGTTCCATGCACTTGATTTAACCTATGCACCCCATTAACTATTCTCCATGTGTTGGGGGCTATTCGTGCAGGAACAACGTCAAAATACTGACAGAATTCCAAACACAAGGAATTTGGTGGAAAAGAAAATCCACACTCGACAAAAAAGAGACTGGGGAACCAATGTCCCTCAGCCAAATGGAAGTAATTAGAAGGCTCAGAAAGCTCTTCCAAGACAACCTAAGAGGGAATGGAGAAATCAGAACGAAATTTCTCAAGAGACTCAACAGGGTAAACCATGCTGAATAAAGAAATAAAGATGAAGGAAGAAGATCTTACAGGAAAAGAATGGATCTGCTGACAACGAACGACGGAAAAGATGAACGCACAAGAGAGTAGGAAGAGACGACGTAAAACTCAAAAGACGAAAATTTGGAAAGGTAGAGGACGATGGGAGCGTCTGTGAAGTTTAAATACCTTGCCTTGGGAAATGGTGAAGTAATGATTACAAAAAGGATGATTACGTTACCGACAGCTTAAAAGATGAAAAGTAGCGTGGGAATCAAAGCGGACAACAACGGCTAAAAAAAAGATGAAAAGTAGCGCGGGAATCAAAGCGGACAACAACGGCTAAAAAAAAGGAAAAGTGGCACGGGAATCGAAGCGGACAACAGCGGCCAAGAAGACGAAAAGTAACGCGGGAATCGAAACACACAAAAAAGTCCAAAAAAGCATGATTCTACGAATTGGGAATGAGAAATAAATACAAGGGAAACACTCCTAAAAATCAGGAAGACTATTTAAAGCTACCATAATCCGAGAAAGAATGTTCCATACTCCTCAAATTTCGAACTATGAAACATTGGGGGTTTCTGTTGATACCAAAATTAATCCGCTGACATGGACCAATCATATGAAGACACGTGGCTATCTACACGGAAATAATAAACACTTTCGAGGAACTCACACGCTTCAAGGAACAAGACTACAACGAGGAAGACTAGGTCCCCGAGGAACACTGTTTCCCCGAGGAACTCATATGCTCCGAGGAACAATGCCTCTCCGAGGAACTCTTGAATACCGAGAAACTCAGGCGGTCCGAGCAACTCAGGCGGTCCGAGCTGCACCTCGAACAAAGCATTAATAGATGGATAACCAACAGTTCAACTGGTTCATTAAATGCTTATCATTCAGATGCACATGCACAAGGGGCATTGAATGCATCACCCTTTCATATGTATATCATTTAATGTATCACCCTTTCACATGACAGCCTCAGGGCTATAAATACATTGTATAATCCTCATTGTAGAGGGACCCCCGGACCGAAATTTCTTGAGATAATTTGTAATCGAGAATTCTCATACAAACAGCAATACCAAAACAGTGGACGTAGGCCATTCTTATAAGGCTGAACCACTTTAAAATCTTTTGTCTCATTTATTTATCTGTGATTGAATTATTAGAGTGATCTAATTTTTTACATCAACAAACATATTACTATTTTTTTAATTAGATTATAGTACATTTCATAAATTTATTAGACTTTGCTACATATTTCGTCCCTAAATTTGAAACTTACTCAACAAAAAATGATATTTGGTGATATTTAAATAGTTTCTAACCCAAAAAAACTAATAGTGAAAAAAACATCTTTTTTAACCAAAAAAAAAAAAACAGTTTTTATACATAAAACAGTTTTTAACATAATATAAGCAGTTTTAACGATTTTTTTTAACAAAATTAAAACTACTCATAAAAAAAACGGCTATAAAAAAATAATTTCTAATAAAACAGATGAGTTTTTAGCAAGTTCCAACAAAACACAAAATTTTTTAACAAAAATAAAAACAGTTTATAATAAAGAAACAATATATTAAAAAATCACTTTTCAAAGAGTAAAATTATTTAAAAATTATTTTAGAAAAATAAAAATAGTTTAGTGGAAAAAAGCAGTTTTTAACAAAATTGTATTTTCAACAAAAATGTTAAAAACTGTTTTGTTTTGTTAAAAAAATATTTTTTTTAAAATCAATTTTTTTATAAACTCTTTTTATTTTTTTTTTAAATATTTTTTCCCGTTAAAACTATTTTTATTTTGTTCAAAATAGTTTTATTTTTAAAAATTGTTTTTGTTATATATTTGTAGTTCAATTTTGATTAACAAAAAAAACAGTAGCGTGTTCAGGTAATAAAAACACTTTTAATTTTGTATTATACTATTCAAAACATAAAGGGTGTCCTACAAAAAAACAGTAGGGTGTTTAGGTAATAAAAATTCAAAATTCATAAAACCCTTCAATTTTGAATTTTAGTAGGACATAGCACTCTTTATGTTATATAATCTATAAAAAAAAGCTATTTTTAAAAAAATATATTTTTAACAAAACAAAATAATTTTTAACATTTTTGTTGAAAATACAATTTTGTTAAAAACTGTTATTTTTTCACTAAAGTATTTTTTTTAAACAATTTTTAAATAATTGTATTCTTTGAAAATTGATTTTTAAAGATATTGTTTATTTGTTAAAAACTATTTTATTTTTGTTAAAAACTACTGAGCTTTGTTAGAAATTTCTAAAAATTCTTCTCTTTTATTATAAATTAATTTTTTATAGCGGGGTTTTTTATAAGTAGTTTTAATTTTGTTAAAAAAAAAATCGTTAAAACTGCTTATATTATGTTAAAAACTATTATATGTATAAAAAACTGTTTTTTTTTTTGTTAAAAAATATGTTTTTTTCATTATTTGTTTTTTTGGGTTAAAAACTTTTTAAATATCACCAAATATTATTTTTTGTAGAGTAAGTTTCAAATTTAGCGACGAAATTTGGAGCAAAATCTAATAAATTCATGAAATGTACTATAATCCAATTAAAAAAATTAATAATATGTTAAAGTAAAAAATTAAAATAATAGTAGTAATAAAATTATATTTTATCTTAAAATGTAAATTTTATTTTACTTAAAATAATGTTATGTTTTAATGAAATAGGAAAGGGTATTTTTGTTTTAGTATTGAAAAGGGTGTGGGGGAAGATGTTTAAGGTGTGGGGATAGCCACACCCTTTTTTTTATGAGTTGTCAATTGATATATTGATCATTTTTCATGATCTTTTTAATACGGGAACTAAATTTATAAAATTGTATGACATAAGGGAGTGAAGCATAGAAGATGAGGATTTATTTATTGAGTGATGCTAGACTTCTCGAATAAAGCATACCGATTTCATACCCAAAATACATTTCTATCCTCTTACTTTTTTCCCCAAACATTTCTCACTTATTTATCTCCATTCACAACAAACTTGCTAAATATTAAATTACAATTTAGGTAGTAATTTCTTTTGTTAAAATCAATTTTATGTATTTTTTTAGGTAGTGACTTTTTTTTTTTTTGTTAAAATCAATTTTATGTCTTTATTTAGATAGTATTTTTTTTTCTTTTAAAAAAACATTACATACTTTTTTCTTGAGTAATTTTACAGCGACGCACAAATCCAACTAATTTTCTGCGATGCACTGACGTGCCGGATCTGTATGGGTTCATTTTTTAGCGTTGACGGGACCCACACCAAAGGACCCTCAAAACGAACCAATGTGTGTCGTGTCTGTATGAGTTCAGTTTTATATCTTTTTTTAGGTACTTTGTTTTTTATAAAATCAGTTTTATATCTTATCTAATGTCAATAAAATTGTGTTAGGTAAGAAACGATACAAGTTTTTTTTATATATAAAATCACTATTAATAAAAAAAAATATTTAATTTGATGTCTTAGATTCGCGATTGATTAGTGCCGCTGACGCGGACCCACATTCAATAAATGATGTAGGTCCGCGTCAATGGCACTAATCAATCGTGAATTTAAGACATCAAATTAAATAATTTTTTTTATTAAAATTAAAAGAAATATTTTTTTATAAATAAAAAAAACTATATTTACTATTAAAAATATTTTTTTTAATTGAAAAAACTGTTGTATACTTATTTTTAATTAAAAGAGCTTATTTATCTAAAAAACTGTTTTTTTCATAATAAACACTGACACTTGATTTTCATGTGTCGGCCGCGGCATGCTGACATGGCGTGTCGTGATTGGTTAGTGTCGCTGGCGCGGACCAACACCAATAAGACACTAACCAATCGCGACACGCCACGTCTGTGTGTCATGACCGACAAATGAGATCGGCCTAAACTTTTTTATAAAGTCACTATAAAGCTAAAATCCCACGAAAATAATAATTAATTACCCTAAAATGATTGTATTGTATAACTATAAATAACCCTTAGTAAAATTAATAATATTAATATTAATATTTTGTGAAGAAGTCTTAATTAAGTATGAATTTAATATATGAATATTTTTTATGTTTTTAATATGAACTTAATATTAATATTAGTGCCACTAGCGTGAATCCATATTTGACAAATAATGTGAGTCCGGGAATGTAGATTCGCGTCAGCACCACTAATCAATCGCGAATCTAAAATATCAAATTAAACAAGTTTATTTTTTTATTTATTATAATTAAAAAAAGTAATTTTTTTATAAATAAAAAAAATTATATTTACTATTAAAAAAACTGTTTTTAATTTACAAACTGCTTTAAAGAGATTAAGGGCCATGATTATTTTTGACATTTAAAGAGATTAAAGGAATGGTGAGGATTGTATTGGGTATGGATTCGGTATCTGCCCTTTCGGGGAATATATCATTATTCGTATTTATTTGGGTACCACACCATCCACGGAGGCCAAGAATCGGGAAGCTGCAAAACGACGATGACGATGTTTATTAATAGGTGTTAATTCTTCAAATCTATAGCCATCTTGTACAATTTCTGATCCATTGATGTGAGTTCCACTTTGCCTCTCTGGACTCTTTTGGTTTAAATTGTTTGCTTCGTTGGTTTGATTATTAATAGTGTTAGGTTTTGGCACCAAATACAACAAAAGTGGGTGTTAAAATAAGGCAATTGGTATTAGAGCTAGATACGAACTTAGTTTGGCTGGTGAGTTTCTAATGGAGTTCAGAAATGATTCTTTATGATGCAAATACCACCAATTGGATCCAAAGAATAGACAAAATACATAAGACAATTATATTAGTAACCCAAAAAATATAACCCTTTTATTACATTTAATAGTTAATACTAACAATTAACAAAACTAAACAATAAAACCCTATTCTACATCATTCTCCCCTCGTTTGAAAGAGTCGTCGAACTCTGAAAGTTGGTGCCTAGTGCAAACTTTTTTTTCCAAAATATGTGTTGGAACACTAGACCCCAATTTTAATATCTTTCACTTTAAATATAATTTTCTTTTAAATGCGGAATAAAGATGGTTCCTAGGGCTGGTAAATGGACGGATACGGATAGGATACCATCTATTTACTTTGTTGTTTCTCTCCCACATTTATTTATAATTAAGGAAACTAATGAACAACCACATGAACAATATATAAATACAGTTATATATTTGTATTTTTATTTTGCATGTACCTGTTGTTGCTAACTTACTGTTACACGAGGAGGGGATGCATAGCGGCGGAGTTGATGCGCAGCGGGGGGTCGATGAGAAGCGGTGGCGGGGTTGACGAGCAGTGGCGGAGGGGTAGGTGGCGGAATGAGGGTTTTTCGTGGAGTGAAATGAGGGTTTCTTTTCTCTTGTTTTGTACGAAAGAGAAATGAAATGAAATTAGCTTTTAAAAAAAAAAAATTTGAATGGAGTATATATTCTTTAGTGGGTGTATGTTGTGTGTGATAGGGTGTATTGTAACTTTAGTGTAACTCCATGATAATATACCCAATAAAATAATAATGCATGGTATTTTATAATATACCTAATAAAATAATAACTTTAGGGTGTTTTTATTTTGAGTGGATTATGTGTTTGATTTGTTTTAGGGAATAAACGATTAAACGATTAAAGTTTTTTTTAATATTATTTTATTAGTAATACTAATACTAATATTATTAGTAATATTTTAAATATATGTTTTACGGATACGGATATTTGGTAAAACGGATATCCGGTAAAATGGATAATTCGCATCGGATACGGATTATCCGTGTCGGATACTAGTACTATCCATAACCGTATCCGTTTACTCGGTTATTTTTATAGAGTATCCATATTCGTATCCGTTTCCATTTTTTTCAGATAAATATTCGCAAATTTGGATTCGGATATCGGGCGGATGTGGATTTTCGAATACCCTAATGGTTCCTAATAACAATTTAATTTTCGAAATTTATTTGATTTTCTTTTCTTAAAAAGATGAAAAATTAAATTAAACACAAATTTTAATTTCTAAAAACAAATTAAAATTAAACCTAAATAAGTGAATTATGGTGAACACACACACACACAAAATTCACACAAACCAATTTTTGGATTTTCTCACAAACAAAAATAACACTTGAAGTTAACTATGAGAAATTTACTTTTAGCCCAAAATTAATTTAACACAAGTCATAAAATTTTCCTACACAATATTTTCAATATTACCAAATTAGGCCAATTCAAATTTAACAAATTAAATTACTGACTTGAATTAAATTAACTTAAATTTCACCCAATTTAATTTTTGCACCAAATTAAATACGTGTGATAAATAAACCGATTTTATCTTGTTTACCTAAGCATGCATTCTAAGTGTTTCAAGCAAGATAAAAATAAACAATATCACACGACGCGCCGATGTACGAGGAAAATCCAAATGGGAAAAACCTCGGACGGCCCTAGCCTTAAGTCCACGAAGTACGGTATTTTACAAGTACAAGACAAATGACTTACTCAACTCGACTCGACTCCCTTCAAGCCCCTGACGCGTCTTCTTGTACCAACCTCTGCTTAGTCGACACTCCCGGAATCCACCGGAACCTTGGAATCCACCAATGAAGCTTTTGGAACCCGTCAACCACACACGGTCCCTTTCACCGTATGGGAATGCCGTAGCAAAAATCAAATGTCTTCTTCTTTGTGGGATGTACAAGTAAACCCAAACTTCTCCTTTTGTTGGTAGAGATGAACCAAGGTTGCCAAACAATAAGCTCTAAGCAATAGATATATGTGTAGAGATACTTGGATAAAACAAACTAAACTGTGGGTGTAAGTGTTTTTGTAGAAATTAGATCATGGTTACACATAAACACTAAACAATGAACTTTTGAACTAAGAAACTTTTTCACTTTAAAAATGTTCTCTCAAATGTGTTTAGAAAATGTCAAAAGTTATCTAAAAAGGTTGGTTCCCGCACATATAAAATCTGGGAAAACTTAGTGGGAACAAAAGTAGTGGGAACATGGAGAAAACTACCAAAAACTGCCAAACTATTTTCCCGTCGGAAATCTCGTTCGAACAAGATTTTCGCTCGAACGACCATCTAACGATGTTCCAGTGGCCAAAAGGGGAAAATTGGTTGGCAAACTCGTTCGAACGAAATTCTCGTTCGAATGACATTCTTGTTCGAACGACAAGTTCGAACGAAATGTCAGAATAGTCAAATTTCATTTTAAGCCCAAAAACTTTTTATTGAAAGTTCTAAAGTAACCTTCTGAAAATAAAATTCATTTTAAAATAAAATAACACCCATTATAAAATTATTCCAAGTCTCCTTATATCTCTACTACTTAAAAAGAGGCTAAACCCTTTAAAATGATAATTTGTCCAAAATACCCTCACATATTCAGAATTTCCCTTAGTACCCTTCCTTTATCTCCACTCTTTCTACCCTCTACGAAAACCTGACACACACCATATTGAATCGTCACCACTCTCATTCTCTCTAACATATGATTTGATCTCAAAATCGAGACCCAAAATAGAGTAAGTAAATTTTCATAATTTTCATGAAAATTTTGATGAGAACCAGAAATCGAGACTCAGGGTCAGAGTTGAGGCTCTAAACGTTTTGACGAGACCCACTTTGTAATTGTACGGTTAGCTTTATATCTTGATAGTTTTTACTCCTTTTACTAGGATATCATGTGTGTTGTATGTTCTTGATGTGTACAATTATACCTACTATTTTATATTTGGGTGTTTTTTAAATAAAAATTAGGGCCATTTTGGTATTTGATTCAGGAACTTTTTGTATCTTTTTCTGGTTAACTACCGAGGATCGAGATGGAGTTCACAAGGAAAGTGTTGAATGAAGATGTTTGAAATCAAATCTCAGAGACTTGTGTGCTTCTCAAAATTAATTGGGTGGGAAAGGCTATGAGGAAGGCACCAAGATTCTTCATTGTCTCAATATTTTATCAATGGATTGCTACTCTTGAAAAAGGGATTTTAACTATTGTATGTTTCTTATTTTCATAACTGCAATTTAATTTTGTATCTTTTTATCGTACCCTATTTTCAAGAACATAGGAGCTATAGGTTTATACATAGATTAGATATTGTAGAAGTGTTTGCAGACTTTTAATGCAGGGTGGATTTTGGTGTTGTGAAGATGTCCATCAGAAAAGCATAAGTGGGCAAACGGAGAAACGTGAATGGAGTTTCATAAATATTAGTATGTGTGAATATTAGTATGCATATGGTGTGCTTTTGGTTTGATATTGTATTATTGTAATTTTGTGAAATGTTTTTATGGCTATTAATTAGATCTATGTGCATGTTTTATGCTTATAAAATTATAGCCAAACTTCTTAGTAGTTTAAAAGGAAGTGGGTAAAGCGGTTAATAGATTAATAGATCTATAAGTATATTTTATTTGAATTTGGTTCCAAGTGTGTGTTGTAGTTAGTTTGTTCTTCTTTGTTGTATTTTAAATGTGTAAATTATTGCATAATTTTTAATATTGGAAAATTAAAATTTGATTTAGATGTGAGAACAAGTGAGTTTTGAGTAAAAAATATTTTCATATTTTAAAAAATGACACAAAATATGTATTCATTATAATAGTTAGTTTCTTATATTTCGACGGCGAAAAGTTTAGTTTCAAAATGATAATATTAAAAGGGTCAGTCGTTTATTCGTGCTTATGGAGTTTTTAGAGGTGAGAGGTTTGTGTATATGGCTAAGCATGGGGTTCTTTCGTTATTTCGGTGGGTGTTAGTCATCTAAGTTCTTCAGCGTGGGGTTCTTCCTTTAGAGAGAGAGAGAGAGAGAGAGAGAGAGAGTTTGAAGATGGGTCTATAGGTTTAATTTGCTTTGTCTTTTTTCATGTGATACTTGGATTTTATAGGCTTAGATGGAAGTGTTTTGGTTAACTTAATTTATAAGCACACAAAAAACTATAAAGGAAATAATTCTAATTTTGGAATCATTTAAATAAATATTCTAATTGATACGATTGCACGTGCAACGCACGTGGGCACACCTAGTATATATAAAATTGCATTCATACCTTTTGGAGACAATGGAATCAATTGTCGTTGACGTAGAAACATGGTACTTGAAACTCGACAATGATGAAGCTTTACAAAACTGGCTGCTACGTCTTCAACAAACACGTCATAGGCTTGGATGGATACACATGAACTATAACCTATGACTCAAATGTTTTTGTACGAAATTGAGCCAAAACTACAAATGACTCAATTGAAAATTGTGTCCTTGCAATATGCAACCAAGAAGAGGGAAAATTTTGCGGTCTCAAAAATAAATTTGTCAAAATTTTAGGGAAGACCTAATAAAATGTCTAGTCAAAATTGTGCTCTTTTTTGCAATGAACTCTTGATTAATTTGCTCAAATGGCGATGGCAACATGAGGGCGCAACCTAGGGCAACCCTACCTTTATTTCCGACCCAGATGGATGGAGGTTCACTCCAGTTAGTTCGAATCAAGAAGAGGGAGGTCGGTGGCTGGTGGACGGACATGGTCAGTGGAGGGTTTTGTTCGCAAGAAGCAAAGACAAACAAGAAACTGATGAGGACTTATGGGGGGTGTTTCGCACCCTTTTGCTAGGTGATATGCACCTCCGATATAAATGGGTTGTGTGATCCTATTGTTTAAAAAAATCCTTCAGCTCGTCAAAAGCCCATACGTACGGTACCCCCTTGCGAGTCGGATTCGTCAACGAACCCGCTATTTTTGAAAAGCCTTGGATGAAACGCCTATAGTATCCGGCTAACCCAAAGAAACTACTCACCTTTGTCGGTGTCGTGGGCTATCCCCAATACCTCACTACCGACACTTTGCTCGGGTCCACGGATATCCCCAATTCTCACACAACATGCCCCAAAAACTGTACCTCCTGTAACCAGAATCCGCACTTCTCATACTTGTCATACAGCTGATGCTCTCGTAGAGTCTGAAGAACCAGTATCAAGTGCTCGACATGCTCCTTCTCAGTCTTTGAATAAATCAGTATGTCATCTATGAAGACGATGACAAACTGATCTAAGAACTCCCAGAACACTCGGTTCATCAAGTCCATGAATGCGGCTGGAGCATTTGTCAGCCCGAACGACATGACTCTGAACTCATAGGACCCATATCTCGTTAAGAAGGCAGTTTTCGACACATCCTGCTCCCTAATCCGTAGCTGATGGTATCCCGATCTCAAGTCTATCTTTGAAAAGATGGCAGCTCCCCTCAACTGGTTGAACAAGTCGTCGATTCGGGGCAACGGATACTTATTTCATATCGTGGCCTTGTTCAACTCTCGATAGTCCATGCATAATCTCAATGAACCATCTCTATTTTTCATAAACAACACCGGAGCGCCCCAAGGCGAGGGGCTCCTACGAGTGAAGCCCTGGCCTAACAGCTGCTCAATCTGATCCCGCAACTCCCTCATATCGGCTGGAGCCATACGACATGGTGCACGGGCTATCGGTCGAGTGCCTGACATATTCTTCAGCTTCTTTATCACAGTCCTAGGGCTGAATTAGGTTTCAATCCAGAGGATTTTCTCATTCCCTTCCTTTTCTTTTTGAGGGGTTTGGTTGGTTTGGGCAACGGAAGATTTGATTTATCCGTAATTCTTGAACATTGGGATTAGGGCTCAAGATTGCGACGGGTTTGTATGGGATACGCAATAGGCCGAGAAGAAGTAAAAACTTCCAACTTTGACAAAATTAGGATTTGTTTGTTCCTCATTTCATCTCATTGTTCTTTGATTTCAGCCCCCTTACTCTTTAATTTTATGCCCTTATTCAAATTATGATTTCTTCTAGGATTGTCAAACGATTATCAGAATCATTGTTTTGAATTATCTTCTTGGAAGCCATAGATGAAGATGCAATTGGGAGATACCCACCCATCCACACACCAAGAAACTCAGCTCGCTTTGATACTAATTTGATGCAAACACCATTAATTGGATTCAAAGAAGAGACAAAATACAAGCGCAAATCTGAAAATGTTATTAACAAGCTAAAGAATAATTGAAATCTCTATTACATCATTACCTATTTGCACTAGTAGTAATCCTACTCTTAATAGGAAAATATTAAAACACTGAGATACCCTTCCCTTACTCTAATATTTTCTAAAAGGACTAAATCCCTTTTATTACTAATGTAAAGCGGAAGCAATTTAATCTACACAACAACAACAAATGAAGATGAAACTCTCTCTAAACATCCTTTATAATTCTCCAAAATCTAATTACAATATTCGGCCAAGGGCCCTATTTATAAAAAAGGTTAGCTTGCAATTCAAGCTAGTCCTAAAATGTATAAACCACCCTTCATTAATTCTCCTACTAGATGTATAAATGTTAGAAATGACAAAAATACCCTTTTATAACTAGAAATTCAGAGTATGTATGTATTGATAATATGATTCTGATAAATGGATGATAAATGGATCACAAACAAAGACCCTTAAAGGGGTATATATAGGACACACACTAAACCCTAACCTAATATAAGAGACACTACAAATACCAAAATACCCTTGGATTATTAGAAATATAACCAAGACATAAAACATAATAATAAATGTAAACATCATATTCCAACACTCCCCCCCAAATTGATGGAGGTGACAAACCAAAGTCAATTTGCTCAAAGATATGTTACCCGCCGTTGAAGATTGCAACTTGAACACGGGTCTCCAATCAACATCAAATGATTCAATTAGGCTTGTAAATGTGCGGGTCCCAAAGCAAAACCTCAACCCGTCAAATCAAACGTGGGATACGATACGATAACACTCCCCCTCACGGTTGGATCAATCGACTTGCTGGAGAAGACAAAAGCATGAGGCAGACCACCAATATACCCACACAACACTCCCCCTTGGTACCCATCGTAATACATGTGCCAAAAAAGACACCTACCCATATGTAATTGTTCGTGACACAAAAAGGGCCGATCCGACTATGCCAACGAACAAATCAAATCAAACCTCAAATCGAAAGTTGATCTTGAGACAAAAATGGGCCAATCCGGCCAATACAATGCCATCAAACAACTCTAACCAAACGGACCACAAACCGAGATGTACCAGATAAGAATCCTCAAATCAGACCAATGTAACAGAGTAACGACAAATAATCTCTAGATCACAAGAGATGAAAAGGAGTGAAGGATATCTTCAATTGCATATGAGCAATGGAAAAACTTCACAAACCCAGAAAAATGCCGCGACTCCAAATGACTTGAGAAAAATGTACCAAGAATCTACAAGATCACATGTAGATAAGAAGAGTGCCAACGGTGGCAAATGTAGTCAAAGTCTCCCAAAATGGGTCGACATACCCTCAAACCAACTCGAGCGCCCCAAGCAACCTGTCCTCCACGGGAGACGTAACCAACAAACCAAAGTCATCAAAAACATCGGCATGCCCAAAGAGTAGGAATAAATCAACCACATCATACGATTCCACACCGTGAAAATGCATGCGAGTCACCCAATCATCTTCAACACAAATATCGAAGAAATTCCCTTATAAAGAACCCAACATCGTCTACCCCAAAGAGCAAAAGTCCCCAAATTCTAGGGGCTGAAATTAAATTTTTCAAAAAATTCAAGGGCTGAAAAATAATTTCCAAAAGTTTCATGGGCAGTAGTGGGAATTCAGGAAAATACAGGGGCTGATTTGGGATAACAGAAAATTCAGGGGTTAAAATGCAAATTTCAGAAGTTGAGGGGCTGAAAATATAATTTCTAAAATATTCTGGGGAAAAGTGAAAATTCCAGAAAAGTAGGGGCTGAATTCGCAATTTTCAAAAGGCAAGGGAAGGTGAACTTTATTTTCAGAAAATAGGGGCTGAAAAGTAAATATTCTGAAGTGGGAATGTAGCTGAAAATTTTAGAGGAGTAATTCCATAAATTACCACATAAGTGGGGAAGACTTAATACTAAAAGAATGTCTGTCAGCCCATGACTTAAAATTCTCCAGCCGAAAGCTTCCAAAAAGAGACCCGAACCCCAACATTACTCCTCGTGTACACCACACAAATTAAATATTATATTCTCATATCATGAAACACCAATATGCCTCTCTCTGCCACAAACAATAAAGCCCCCTAACAGCTGAACAACACCAGTTCGGCTAAAAGCAAGGCACCTGCCACCGCTAGCACAAGAGGCTGCTGCCTGGGCTCCTAAAAAACCCACCGGAGCAGCGAAATCCGATAACCGGAAAACAAGAGACAAGTAGTAGGCATCACCTACCACAACGTAGAACAAATTCGGCAACTGAATACCAAACCGGCCAAGAACATCAGCGAGGAGAACAATCCGAGAGAGACCAAATAGGTTGCTCCTTCCCTAGCAAAGAAAGCCACTTTCTAATACAATCAGCGACATAGATAAGATGAGTTGCAGCTGCTGGAAGCTTCACCTCTTCAAAACGATCTTGCCAGAGGTTGGCGACCATCACCGGCCAGTAGAGGTTTTTTCTTCATGGCTGATTTGAGGGCCCATTCATGTTATAGATTTAAAAAGAGGGGTGAAACCCCAACTCACGGAGGCAACAGCAAAGCAGCTTTGCTGAGTATCTGGGATTAACACACAGACAGAAAAGAGGACAGAATCAAAAAAACTGTTTAACCGGACGGGCGGCAAAAGCCTCCCGTCGGAGAAGGCGAAATAAGAGAGCTCAGGCTCTGATACCAACTAGAAATTCAGAGTATGTATGTATTGATAATATGATTCTGATAAATGGATAACTTACAAAGACCCTTAAAGGGGTATATATAGGACACACACTAAACCCTAACCTAATATAAGAGACACTACAAATACCAAAATACCCTTGGCTTATTAGAAATATAACCAAGACATAAAACATAATAATAAATGTAAACATCATATTCCAACACTCCCCCCCAAATTGATGGAGGTGACAAACCAAAGTCAATTTGCTCAAAGATATGTTACTCGCCGTTGAAGATTGCAACTTGAACACGGGTCTCCAATCAACATCAAAATGATTCAATTAGGCTTGTAAATGTGCGGGTCCCAAAGCAAAACCTAAACCCGTCAAATCAAACGTGGGATACGATACGACAACACTCCCCCTCACGGTTGGATCAATCGACTTGCTGGAGAAGACAAAAGCATGAGGCAGACCACCAATATACCCACACAACACTCCCCCTTGGTACCCATCGTAATACATGTCCCAAAAAAGACACCCACCCATATGTTGTTCGTGACACAAAAAGGGTCGATCCGACCATGCCAACGAACAAATCAAATCAAACCTCAAATCGAAAGTTGATCTTGAGACAAAAATGGGCCAATCCGGCCAACACAATGCCATCAAACAACTCTAACCAAACGGACCACAAACCGAGATGTACCAGATAAGAATCCTCAAATCAGACCAATGTAACAGAGTAACGGCAAATAATCTCTAGATCACAAGAGATGAAAAGGAGTGAAGGATATCTTCAATTGCATATGAGCAATGAAAAAACTTCACAAACCCAGAAAAATGCCGCGACTCCAAATGGCTTGAGAAAAATGTACCAAGAATCTACAAGATCACATGTAGTTAAGAAGAGTGCCAACGGTGGCAAATGTAGTCAAAGTCTCCCAAAATGGGTCGACATACCCTCAAACCAACTCGAGCGCCCCAAGCAACCTATCCTCCACGGGAGACGTAACCAACAAGCCAAAGTCATAAAAAACATCGGCATGCCCAAAGAGTAGGAATAAATCAACCACATCATACGATTCCACACCGTGAAAATGCATGCGGGTCACCCAATCATCTTTAACACAAATATCGAAGAAATCCCCTATAAAGAACCCAACATCGTCTACTCCATGGTTCAAAGTCTCGGTATCGGACACCCGATTTTCAACTCGGTCGCGGTATCGGGCGATACGCAAAGATACGCTATTTAGAGAGCGCAAAAAATTCCGAAAAAAATATAGAAAATTTCAAAAAAATAAGATTAACAAAGTGGAACAATGATGTACATTTAAACCCATCATTCAATATGAATTGCATTGTAGAACTGGTTATACTGAACCGCGGCAGAGTTGTCAGATTCAATATTGCATAGTAAACCAATAATAATATTGAAAACAATCTAATGTCACATAAGCTTAGATAAAAAATTTGTATGGAAGATAAATAGGAATGATTACAATGTTTCATCATTTTCATCTCCCTATCTAGTTGCGGTATCGATCATACAGATTTGGATAGGGATAATTTCTTTCAGTTGGGTAAGGAAAGAAATATGAGCCATATTGCTGCTGGGATGACTGGCTAGATGATCCATAATTTGGAAATTGTGGTTGACGATCGCCCGGTTGATTACCATGATGATAATATCCAAAACCTCTATATCCAGAACTATCAGTTGAAGACCCACCATATTGCGTCCCTTGATTATATCCATAATAATCACCACCTGTTGTGCTGCTACTAGTAGATCCATAATGGTCTCTATAACGATCATAGTAACCACCTGTATTAGTACTAGTAGATCTTGGAAGTTGTGCCGGACCATAATTATCTGTGCCACTCCCACTTCTAGAGATACTATGTCTTCCACCGTGGTATGCATGATCTGTCATTAAACCCATTGCCCGTAGTTGATCATCAAGACGTTGCTGATCATATCCGCTTGAATACTCGTCATTACTAGGGAATCTCGTTAAATTGTCTAAATGCCTTCGTTGTTCACTGATTCCCGGGCGATAACCATGATCTGTGTCTTGCGTGGCATAGTAGTTTTCATCTCCTTGTGCCCATGTCATACCACCATCATGCTGTGTACCAGTATTGTAAGAACCACCCCTTTGGGGGCTACCACCAACTCCACTCCTTTGTCGGCTACCACTCGCTGTTCCCCTGCTAACATCTCCCTTGCCATTACCTTGATCATCGTCGTCGTCGTCATCATCATCATCTACATGATTACCATAAGTACCAGGAATATCTTGCCAACTATCATCACCACCATGATCATCATCAGAACTGGAAAGAACACTGACCGGTGCCGGTTGATTGTGACCCCCCCGTCGTCCTTCCCCTTCGCTTTGTTGAATACCTTCATCCAACCAGTCTAAGTCATCGGTCGGTAAGACCCCTTCATCATTCTCTCGGGTCCACTCATCCAATATGTCATCCTCCTCAAATATTAAATTCAAGTCTATTGGATTGTAGAAATCTTCGGTCTCTCGCATGTACATCAGATTCCTAACTTTAAGTCTCTGATTGTAATGCACATACACCAATTTATGTAATTTTTTTATTGCCAATCGGTTGCGAAGTTTTGTATGGATGAGAGACTATGTGCTCCAATTCCTCTCACAATCCGAAGATGAGCATGTTTGACTCAGTACTTTGATAGCAATGTGCCTAAGATTGGGTGCATCCTCACCGTAATTTTTCCACCACTCAGCTGGAAGAGAAGATTTGACTGCTTGCTTGGTAAGATCTGAGCCAAACTCCCCTCTCCTATCCGTAAAGAGTTTAACCTAAAAGGCAAACAAATCAATTTAGAAACAATACATATATGAAATAAATATAACTCGATGGAAACAAATGTGATACCTCATTTATTGCCAAGGCTTGTTTTTGTACGTCTGGCTCTAGCCTTTTGATGACCTCTTTTAGTCCGGCTCTTATTTCGGGATGGTTTGAAAAATTGGATGAATACTGAAACACCGGATTTAAGAAATATCCCGCGGCATGCAAGTGTCGGTGCAATTGTCTCTCCCATCTTCCATCGATCACCTGCCAATACTTCTTCCAGTTTTTAACACTCGCCTGGATTGCTAGTTTTGCTTTATCCACCCCTTCGTAAATGATAGAGAGTGTAGGCTTTTTATCTTGATCTACTATCTTCAAAAGCAATACTAAGGGCTCCATAATCTTGGCAACTTCAGCAGTCCGTTGCTAGAATCAATCTGCCAGAATTAAATCTGACACTTTAGTGGCCGCACTCCTTCGGGTCCTCTCACGGTTGAATTCACGCCATTCATTCGTGGTACACATTCGCTTCAACTCAGACTGATAGCGAATGAGACTCTCAAGGGCAATAAACTCGGTAGCAAATCTTGTGATGCCTGGTCTTAGCAACTCCCTACCTCTGGTATACTCCTTCATTAAATTCACAACTTTTTGACTGTTATATATGAACGAGGTAATTGATTTGGCATCATTCAATACCGACTTGATTGACTTCATATTTCCAATTTCCTCGAGCATCAAGTCAAGACAGTGTGCTGCACAAGGTGACCAAAATAAGTGTCTCCTATTCGCCATCAATAACGCGCCAACCGCCTTAAAATTTGGCTCGTTATCAGTGACAATATGTACGACGTGAGCCTCACCAATTTCCTCCACAACTTTATCCATAAGGGAAAAAATATAATCCGCCGACTTGATTTTGTTAGTCGTGTCAACAGAAGTGTGAAATATCATATTACGATCACAGTATACCATGAAGTTTATGATAGGCTTCTTCGTCCTTGAGCTCCACCCGTCACACATGATTGTACAACCATACTCGGGCCATTTCTCCTTTAGAGTTGCTATGTATGCATCCACCTCTTCTACCTCCTCATCCAAGTAAACACCTCCAATCTGATAACCACTAGGGCCTTTAATCCCTGGACCCGCCGTAGCAATCGTATCAATCATATGTTGATAGGCAGGTCCACTATCAGCAGCATGAAACGGGATGGCATTAAAGTGAAAGAACTTGCTAATGGCCTTCCCAACCTTCTTGACTCCATCTGTAGAGAACATGGATTTGACAGTTTTCTGACTAGACTTCCTCGACCTAAACATGGAAGGGTCAATTCCTTGAGCGGGCAATTCACCCCCCTGTCTCAATGACCACGATCGTGACACGTGTGGTCGCTTAAGCCCAGATGTGGATGGTCTTGCCCCGGAAACTGAATGTCTATGTTGTTCTCCTGCCATTCTCCGACTTTCTTTCATAGCAGCTTTCAACTGTGCTAATTCTAAACGGGTGATATCATTTTCATTACCGTCATCACTATCTTCACTGGCATCATCTTCATGATAGTATTTTGTTTGCTCTCGCAAATTCTCTACTTGTTTCTCCTTCTTCCTCTTCTCAAGGGCCCGTTGCTTCATACCATCTGCTAGAATTTTTTTAATATTAGTTGCTATCTCTTTAGGAACATGGCGACACGGTTCGACGTTGCCTTGCACTCCCGCCAAGTGTTCTTTTAGTCTGGTGACACCACCACTAACGACTTTATTACAGTAATTGCAAGCAATCTTCTTCTTATTTCCACCAACAGCAGTTCCATGCTCCCACCCAATATCTAGTTTAGGAGCCATTCTAAAAAATAAAAAAGGATACAAATGTTATTTTTTTCAAAGTTTTAAAAAAATAACTCTACTTTTATTTTTTAGTAGAGTACATTTTTTTAAAGGACGCAAATGTTATTTTTTACAAGAGTTAAAAAAAAAATAGCCCTACTGTTAATTTTTGTGTGTTATTTTTTAGTAGAGTACATTTTTTTAAAGGATGCAAATGTTATTTTTTACAAGAGTTAAAAAAAAATAGCCCTACTGTTAATTTTTGTGTGTTATTTTTTAGTAGAGTACATTTTTTTAATTGTGTGCTATATTTTAGTAGAGTACATTTTTTTAAAGGATGCAAATGTTATTTTTTACAAGAGTTAAAAAAAAAATAGCCCTACTGTTAATTTTTGTGTGTTATTTTTTAGTAGAGTACATTTTTTTAAAGGAAGCAAATGTTATTTTTTACAAGAGTTAAAAAAAAATAGCCCTACTGTTAATTTTTGTGTGTTATTTTTTAGTAGAGTACATTTTTTTAAAGGATGCAAATGTTATTTTTTACAAGAGTTAAAAAAAAAATAGCCCTACTGTTAATTTTTGTGTGTTATTTTTTAGTAGAGTACATTTTTTTAAAGGAAGCAAATGTTATTTTTTACAAGAGTAAAAAAAAAATAGCCCTACTGTTAATTTTTGTGTGCTATTTTTTAGTAGAGTACTTTTTTTTAAAGGACGCAATTGTTATTTTTTAAGAGTTAAAAAAAAAAATAACCCTACTATTAATTTTTGTGTGCTATTTTTTAGTAGAGTACTTTTTTTTTAAAGGACGCAAATGTTATTTTTTACAAGAGTTAAAAAAAAATAACCCTACTGTTAATTTTTGTGTTATTTTTTAGTAGATTACTTTTTTTTAAAGGATGCAAATGCTATTTTTTACAAGAGTTAAAAAAATATAACCCTACTGTTAAAAAAATGCAAATGTTAACAGCACTTTTATAGCTCTTTTAAAACACACGCAGCTTTCAAACCCCAAAAATAACTCTAATGTTAACTAAATGACCAATTGCCCCTTACTAAAACACACGCAGCTTTCAAACAAATGAGGCTAATCAGCCCTCAAAAACCAAGAGCTAAAATTAGGGCAAAAATAGGAGAGAGAGAGACGGCCGACCTTTGTTTCTTCTCCGGTGAAAGTAGGGCTTGTACGCTGACAAAAAAAGACGTATTGGGCTATGGAGAAAAGCAGGGAAAGCTGGTGTGGATTCTTACATCTGGAATGGCTTTTTTATAGCTGAAATTTTCCTTGTTTAGCAACCCGTGACTTGGTTTTTTGTCCCCTCCTCTAAAATCAGCTACATCAGGTTAGCATGTTAAAGAATCTTTGCATTATTTTACATTTTTCCGTCCTTTCTACACTTTTTCTGCAAAATAATTGATGTCTCACCCTTTTTTTTCCAACTCGGCCGAGATAGTGGCGAGTCAACTCGGACCGGCCGATTTAACGGCGAGTTAAGCCGATATGTAACGATTCCAAGATTTTTTCGAATCGTGACCCGGTATCGTCTCGTCCCCTACCGATTCGGAGTCAACTCGGCCGATTCCGAGTTGACTCGGCCGAGACTTTGAACCATGGTCTACCCCAAAGAGAAAAAGTCCCCAAATTCTAGGGGCTGAAATTAAATTTTTCAAAAAATTCACGGGCTGAAAAATAATTTCCAAAAGTTTCATGGGCAGTAGTGGGAATTCAGGAAAATGCAGGGGCTGATTTGGGATAACAGAAAATTCAGGGGTTAAAATGCAAATTTCAGAAGTTGAGGGGCTGAAAATATAATTTCTAAAATATTCGGGGGAAAAGTGAAAATTCCAGAAAAAGTAGGGGCTGAATTTACAATTTTCAAAAGGTAAGGGAGGCTGAACTTTATTTTCAGAAAATAGGGGCTGAAACTGAAGTGGGAATGTAGCTGAAAATTTTAGAGGGGTAATTCCATAAATTACCTCATAAGTGGGGAAGACTTAATACTAAAAGAATGTCTGTCAGCCCATGACTTAAAATTCTCCAGCCGAAAGCTTCAAAAAAAAGACTCGAACCCCAACATTACTCCTCGTGTACACCACACAAATTAAATATTATATTCCCATATCATGAAACACCAACATGCCTCTCTCTGCCACAAACAATAAAGCCCCCTAACAGCTGAACAACACCAGTCCGGCTAAAAACAAGGCACTTGCCACCGCTAGCACAAGAGGCTTCTGCCTGGGATCCTAAAAAACCCACCGGAGCAGCCAAATCCGATAACCGGAAAACAAAGGACAAGTAGTAGGCATCACCTACCACAACATAGAACAAATTCGGCAACTGAATACCAAACCGTCAAGAACATCAGCGAGGAGAACAATCCGAGAGAGACCAAACAGGTTTCTCCTTGCCTAGCAAAGAAAGCCAATTTCTAAAACAATCAACAACATAGATAAGATGAGTTGCAGCTGCTGGAAGATTCACCTCTTCAGAATGATCTCGCCAGAGGTTGGCGACCATCACCGACCGGTAGAGGTTTTTTCTTCATGGCTGATTTGAGGGCCCATTTATGATATAGCTTTAAAGAGAGGGGTGAAACCCTAACTCACGGAGGCAACAACAAAGCAGCTTTGCTGAGTTTCTGGGATTAACACACAGACAGAAAAGAGGAGAGAATCAAAGAAACTGTTTAACCGGACGGGCGGCAAAAAGCCGCCCGTCGGAAAAGGCGAAATAAGAGAGCTCAGGCTCTGATACCAACTAGAAATTCAGAGTATGTATGTATTGATAATATGATTCTGATAAATGGATAACTTACAAAGACCCTTAAAGGGGTATATATAGGACACACACTAAACCCTAACCTAATATAAGAGACACTACAAATACCAAAATACCCTTGGCTTATTAGAAATATAACCAAGACATAAAACATAATAATAACTGTAAACATCATATTCCAACACTCCCCCCCAAATTGATGGAGGTGACAAACCAAAGTCAATTTGCTCAAAGATATGTTACTCGCTGTTGAAGGTTGCAACTTGAACACGGGTCTTCAATCAACATCAAAATGATTCAATTAGGCTTGTAAATGTGCGGGTCCCAAAGCAAAACCTAAACCCGTCAAATCAAACGTGGGATACGATACGACAACACTCCCCCTCACGGTTGGATCAATCGACTTGCTGGAGAAGACAAAAGCATGAGGCAGACCACCAATATACCCACACAACACTCCCCCTTGGTACCCATCGTAATACATGTCCCAAAAAAGACACCCACCCATATGTTGTTCGTGACACAAAAAGGGCCGATCCGACCATGCCAACGAACAAATCAAATCAGACCTCAAATCGAAAGTTGATCTTGAGACAAAAATGGGCCAATCCGGCCAACACAATGCCATCAAACAACTCTAACCAAACGGACCACAAACCGAGATGTACCAGATAAGAATCCTCAAATCAGACCAATGTAGCAGAGTAACGGCAAATAATCTCTAGATCACAAGAGATGAAAAGGAGTGAAGGATATCTTCAATTGCATATGAGCAATGAAAAAACTTCACAAACCCAGAAAAATGCCGCGACTCCAAATGGCTTGAGAAAAATGTACCAAGAATCTACAAGATCACATGTAGATAAGAAGAGTGCCAACGGTGGCAAATGTAGTCAAAGTCTCCCAAAATGGGTCGACATACCCTCAAATCAACTCGAGCGCTCCAAGCAACCTTTCCTCCACGGGAGACGTAACCAACAAACCAAAGTCATCAAAAACATCGGCATGCCCAAAGAGTAGGAATAAATCAACCACATCATACGATTCCACACCGTGAAAATGCATGCGAGTCACCCAATCATCTTCAACACAAATATCGAAGAAATCCCCTATAAAGAACCCAACATCGTCTACCCCAAAGAGCAAAAGTCCCCAAATTCTAGGGGCAAAAATTAAATTTTTCAAAAAATTCGAGGGCTGAAAAATAATTTCCAAAAGTTCATCGGCAGTAGTGGGAATTCAGGAAAATACAGGAGCTGATTTGGGATAACTGAAAATTCAGGGGTCAAAATGCACATCTCAGAAGTTGAGGGGCTGAAAATATTATTTCTAAAATATTCTGGGGAAAAGTGAAAATTCCAGAAAAAAGTAGGGGCTGAATTCGCAATTTTCAATAGGTAAGGGTGGCTGAACTTTATTTTCAGAAAATAGGGGCTGAAAAGTAAACATTCGGAAGTGGGAATGTAGCTGAAAATTTTAGAGGGGTAATTCCATAAATTACCTCATAAGTGGGGAAGACTTGATACTAAAAGAATGTCTGTCAGCCCATGACTTAAAATTCTCCGGCCGAAAGCTTCGAAAAAGAGACATGTAAAGGCATTTTTGTCTATTATCAATTTGTATGTCGTAAGTCGTTGCACCGTTGAAGAAAATCAAGATCGCATGTACATCAACGAATCCGAATATCAAAGCGTTTTGAACATCATAGCCTCTGGGAGAATGAACTTGGTAAAGTTTTGTTTTTAAGTCCCTTAAAGTTTCATACTTAGTATTGGGAAATTTTTATGTAAGGTTTTTTATAAAAATAAAGAGTAATTTTTTTCAAGCAAAACGAGGCTTTTAAAATATTTTTTAATTTCTGGGTAACCGGACCGGTCCGCCCATTTGGAAAACGAACCGATCCGCCCCCGGACCTGTCCGCCTACCTACCGGACCGATCCGCTTTGCACCAGTATACCTCGGACCGATTGCAAACCGAAGTAGCCTATTTTGAAAACGAACCTATCCGAGGTCGGACCGATCTGCCTCCATACCGGACCGGTCTGCCTGGGATAAATTCGAACAGTTCCGTGTGATGTTTACCCACCAACTCAATATTCCTATATATATACCTATTTCAGTGGTGTATTTTTTAAGTCTTTGAGAAAACGTTTTTAAGAGTTAAAACACAACAAGACTTCAATTTTTGATGTGCCGAACATCTTTTTGATTCACACACAAAAATCCCAATTACTTTTGTGAATCTTTTGGAACCCTTGAACACAAGCTTTGCTACAGTTCAACCTTTGTGGGGAGATCTTTGCAACCGAGCTCTGTGTGCCATTGCTAAGGGAGTCTCTACAAAGTGTTATGGCTGCGTGTCATTGAGGAGAGCTGCGGTTCTTCCTTTGTTGTTTGGGCTGCGAGTCCTTGTAGGGTGCTGCGTGTATTCTCTTGCTGAGTTCAAGACTGCGTGTCTTTGTGGTTTGGCCGCGTATTGATCCATTGCAGATTTCTCTATGTAATTGTAAGTTGCTATTTATATATTCCTAGTGAAATAAAGGTTTTACCCGAAAGGTTTTTTTTTCCTGAAATCTGTGTCTCAGCATATTTTTGTGTCACATGCTTTATTTATGGGTTAACACACGCTCCTTAGATGCATGTTTAGGGACTCTAATTAAATAAGGGTTACTTGAAAACTTGTGAATTTTAATTTAACCAATTATCACACAGTCGCACTCTTCAAATTGGTATCAGAGCGGGTTACGCTAATTTATCGCGTATTCCTATTTTCCGCAAAATCGTGTGATATTGATTTTTTTTTTTGAAAAATCTGTTTTGTGAATTCGCATTTTTTCCTATGGAGCACTTATATAATCGGATGCCTATTTTTGACGGGTCTAATTATGCCTACTGGAAAGCTCGTATGAAATCGATTTTAAGATCTATTGACGAGCGTGTTTGGTTGCTTTGCGAAAATGGTTGGACTCCTCCCACAGTCACTGTTAATAACATCACCACTTTAAAACTAGTGTCACCCTGGACTGAAGATGATTATAAATTGTCCAATTTTAATTCCCGTGGTCCGAGTGCTATTTCTGGAGCTGTCTCTCCTGATGAGTTTCGCCGAATTATGACGTGCACCACGTCTAAAGAGGCTTGGGATGTTTTGAAATTGACACACAAAATTACAAAATTTGGCCACCCAATTTGAAACTATCACCATGTCTGAGTCTGAACGCTTTGATGATTTTTATGCTCGTTTGTCAGACATTGTTAACACATGTTTTAATTTGGGTGAGGTGATTGATAACACGCGTGTCGTTAAAAAGATTTTGAGATCTCTCCCAAAACGCTTTATTCCTAAAGTCACTGTTTTGAACTCTTTGGGAAATTTGAAATCACTTAAGTTGGAAGAACTTGTAGGAGATCTTCAAACCTATGAGATTGACATGTTTCCTAAAACCATTAAGGCTAAGGATAATGGCATTGCATTAAAGACTCATTTTAAGAAAAAGAAAGAAAAAGTTTGTGAGTCCGATTCTGAGGGAGATTTTGATCTTAATGATATGGCCTTGTTTGCGAAAAATTTCTCAACATAAACAAAAATAATTCTTCCAATAAAAAGAATTTTTTTGAGAAAAATAAAAAGAAAGGAAAGGCTAAAGAAAGCGGTGAGAGGGAAAAAGGGAATGACTCCGATGAGGAGTGTGAGGAAGATTTTGAGAACGTCACTTGTTTTGAATGTGGGGGTAAGGGACATAAGTCGTTTGAGTGTCCTACGTGGCTTAGAAAGAAAGGAAAGAAAGTAGCTATTCCCGCCACACTTAGTGATAGTAGTGAAGGTGAGGGTGATGAGACTAGTGGTGAGAAGTTTGTAGCTTTTTCTAGTCGTGTGAGCACACCCACCTTGTCCCACAGTAGTGCACACGAATGCGATAGTGATGATTTGAGCGCTTCAAGTGAGGGAGAAAGTGAGAGTGAAAGTGGAGATGAAAGTGAGCTCCAAAAAGCTTTTAGAGATTTGTACACCGAGACCTTGAAAACAAAGAAGTATAATAGGGATTTAGGTCGTCGGGTTTTAGATTTGGAGAAAGAGAAGGAGGTTTTGAGAAAGGAGAAGTGTGATTTGACCGACACGTCTAGTCTGACGACACGTGTATCCCAACTCGAGAGTGATCTGGAACGTGCCAGGGAGGTCAAAGTCAATTTTGTGAACGCACCTAAGAAGGTTGAAAATGTGGTTCATAAGGGTAAAGGTGAGAAGTTAGGAATAAGTCATGACGGTGCTTCTTCTTCCCAATTAGCACCCGAGCCGGTTCCCACTTTAGTGTTAGATTCACGTAAGTCTCACCCTAACCCACCTAGGCGTCCCATTCCTATTAGGAGAGCGCGTCCTAGAGTTTTTGAGAGAGGTGTTCCTAGGCCTATTTATGTTTGCTCACATTGCAAAAGGAGAGGACACCTTAGGGAATTTTGCTTTACGTTGAGTTATGTGTCATGTTTTGCTTTTACACTTGTTTCTAACACACATGCACCCACACATGATACTTTACATGCTCCCGGAGACTACATGAGAGAGTTTGCACATTTAGGTGAGCAATTTAAGTTTTTAGTCAAAACTTCACAAAAATTGATGGAGTTTTTTCACAAGTAGTCACCACCTTTGGAAAACCCCTCCGCACCTAATGATTGAGGTTTGACTTGTTTACTAGCATAGGATGTTTTTCATGATGACATTGTTTGCCTATTGCTAGTATGTATCATTTTTGTATATTTTTAAATTTTTTTTTTTGAAAAATACAAAAATATTTTATTTTGATAAAATTTTGAGAAAATCCAAAAAGATTTTTGTATTTGTTTGCACCGTTTATGGATAGACACTTTGGATGACCAAGTCACAACATCATTTCATTATTTTCATGTGACTATTTGATAGTATTTTGAGACAATAGGTCAAATCATCCTTGTGCTTTATTATGTTTGGAGTCATTAAGATGTAATTAAGTGTTACTTCCTACATGTTTGACTCATAATATCCTTTAATGCACACATGCACGAATTTGTTTGATTATTGTGCTTGTCTTATCATATGTTGGTTGGGTGTTTTCACTTCAATCCTGTCCTTAAAACGAACCAAGCGCGATAAATTTTGATAAGGAAATTATGCATATAAGAACCGTTTTGTGAGTTTGTGTGCTTTGTTTGAAAATGGGGAAGGGCTGCGAAATGTTCATTTTGCCTTTGCGAATACTAAGCCACCGTTAAATTGGACCTAAAAAATGGAGGAATTTTATTATCCGGGGTCCAAAGAGGTTTAAAAGAGCCCGGAAAAATTTAAAGGCAATAAAAAGAAATTCATGCCAAATATGGGCCATTTAGGTTTTTGCACCAATTCTCCAAAGTTTGAGAATTTAGATTACCTCTAAAAGAAAATATATATGAGGGAGTTTGGTTGGAGATTTTAAACGGGTTTGCACGTCCTTGAAAGTCTTGAAAAAACGCTAAATAGTTTTGGACGTTATTGGGGTGGAAATCATTTTGACTTTGATTTGTTGATTTGCATAAGACGATGCCATCTAAATTCAACAATCTTTACACCTAAGGATACTTTTGATGTTCATTCGTTAGGAGTACACATATGCATCGTGCACATATGATTGATTGAGTTGATTTACCTTTTAAATGTGTTCACACCCATTCATTCCATTTCCATGACTTGGTTGTTTGAGTTTAAATCCATGGTGTGATTTTTGTAGCATATTTTTTTTTCAAATGTATCTTATTTTTGTATGAAAAAATTGAAAAATCAAAAATAGTTTGTGCATTTGTTTCTGAGCATCTCCTTGCAAGAGCACATTTGCCATACTGTCTGATGCCCTGTTTTGTGTATCGTGACACCCCGATTTTGCTTGTTTGATTCATTCTTCTCATTTGTTTATTTGGGGACATCATAAAAAGGGGGAGAAAGAATTATCATATTATGGGGGAGTTTGAATTTTGGGGGAGTTTGTGAGATTTAGCTTATGCTTTTATCATAAATTGGTATCTATGTTTATCTCATTTCAAACTTGATATGTCACGTGGTATTTTCTTTGTCTCATGTATGTAGGTATGAAGATTGAAGATCAATATGTTGCACACCCTGATGAGAAAAGCTTTGAGATTTGATGATTGTTAAAGATTGAAGAACAAACGATGAAGATTTAAGCATTTGTATCTTTCCATCTTTAGGGTTCATGGGAAGGTAGATTTGTATAGGTCATTAGTTGATAATTCGGATTTTTTATGTATGTACCGACATAGACATAGGGGGAGATTTGTAAGGACATTTTTGTCCATTATCAATTTGTATGTCGTACGCCGTTGCACCGTTGAAGAAAATCAAGATCTCATGTACATCAACGGATCCGAATATCAAAGCGTCTTCAACATCATAGCCTTAGCGAGAATGAACTTGGTAAAGTTTTGTTTTTAAGTCCCTTAAAGTTTCATACTTAGTATTGGGAAATTTTTATGTAAGGTTTTTTATAAAAATAAAGAGTAATTTTTTTCAAGCAAAACGAGGCTTTTAAAATATTTTTTAATTTCTGGGTAACCGGACCGGTCCGCCCATTTGGAAAACGAACCGATCCACCCCCGGACCGGTCCGCCTACCTACCGGACCGATCCGCCTACCTACCGGACCGATCCGCTTTGCACCAGTATACCACGGACCGATTGGAAACCGAAGTAGCCTATTTTGAAAACGAACCGATCCGAGGTCGAACCGATCTGCCTCCATACCGGACCGGTCCGCCTGGGATAAATTCGAACAGTTCCGTGTGATGTTTACCCACCAACTCAATATTCCTATATATATACCTATTTCGGTGGTGTATTTTTTAAGTCTTTGAGAAAACGTTTTTAAGAGTTCAAACACAACAAGACTTCAATTTTGATGTGCCAAACATCTTTTTGATTCACACACAAAAATCCCAATTACTTTTGTGAATCTTTTGGAACCCTAGAATACAAGCTTTGCTACTGTTCAACCTTTGTGGGGAGATCTTTGCAACCGAGCTCTGCGTGGCATTGCTAAGGGAGTCTCTACAAAGTGTTATGGCTGCGTGTCATTGAGGAGAGCTGCGGTTCTTCCTTTGTTGTTTGGGCTGCGAGTCCTTGGAGGTTGCTGCGTGTATTCTCTTGCTGAGTTCAAGGCTGCGTGTCTTTGTGGGTTGGTTGCGTGTTGATCCATTGCAGATTTCTCTATGTAATTGTAAGTTGCGATTTATATATTCATAGTGAAATAAAGGTTTTACCCGAAAGGTTTTTTTTTTCTGAAATCTGTGTCTCAGCATATTTTTGTGTCACATGCTTTCTTTATTTATGGGTTGACACACGCTCCTTAGATGCATGTTTAGGGACTCTAATTAAATAAGGGTTATTTGAAAACTTGCGAATTTTAATTTAACCAATTATCACACAGTCGCACTCTTCAAGACCCGAACCCCAACATTACTCCTCGTGTACACCGCACAAATTAAATATTATATTCCCATATCATGAAACACCAATATGCTTCTCTCTGCCACAAACAACAAAGCCGCCAAACAGTTGAACAACACCAGTTCGGCTAAAAACAAGGCACCTGCCACCGCTACCACAAGTGGCTGCTGCCTGGGCTCCTAAAAAACCCACCGGAGCAGCCAAATCCGATAATCGGAAAACAAGAGACAAGTAGTAGAAATCACCTACCACAACATAGAACGAATCCGGCAACTGAAGACCAAACCGGCTAAGAACATCAGCGAGGAGAACAATCCGAGAGAGACCAAACAGGTTGCTCCTTGCCTAGCAAAGAAAGCCACTTTCTAATACAATCAGCAACATAGATAAGATGAGTTGCAGCTGCTTGAAGCTTCACCTCTTCAAAACGATCTCGCCAGAGGTTGGCGACCATCATCGGCCAGTAGAGGTTTTTTCTTCGTGGCTGATTTGAGGGCCCATTCATGTTATAGCTTTAAAAAGAGGGGTGAAACCCCAACTCACGGAGGCAACAGCAAAGCAGCTTTGCTTAGTATCTGGGATCAACATGCAGACAGAAAAGAGGAGAGAATCAAAGAAACTGTTTAACCGGACGGGCGACAAAAGCCGCCCGTCGGAGAAGGCGAAATAAGAGAGCTCAGGCTCTGATACCAACTAGAAATTCAGAGTATGTATGTATTGATAATATGATTATGATAAATGGATAACTTACAAAGACCCTTAAAGGGGTATATATAGGACACAAACTAAACCCTAATCTAATATAAGAGACACCACAAATACCAAAATACCCTTGGCTTATTAGAAATATAGCCAAGACATAAAACATAATAATAAATGTAAACATCATATTCCAACACTCCCCCTCAAATTGATGGAGGTGACAAACCAAAGTCAATTTGCTCAAAGATATGTTACTCGCCGTTGAAGATTGCAACTTGAACACGGGTCTCCAATCAACATCAAAATGATTCAATTAGGCTTGTAAATGTGCGGGTCCCAAAACAAAACCTAAACCCGTCAAATCAAACGTGGGATACGATACGACCACACTTCCCCCCACGGTTGGATCAATCGACTTCCTGGAGAAGACAAAAGCATGAGGCAGACCACCAATATACCCACACAACACTCCCTCTTGATACCCATCGTAATACATGTGCCAACAAAGACGCCCACCCATATGTAATTGGTCGTGACACAAAATGTGCCGATCCGACCGTGCAAACGAACAAATTAAATCAGACCTCAAATCGAAAGTTGATCTTGAGACAAAAATGGGCCAATCCGGCCAACACAATGCCATCAAACAACTCTAACCAAACGGACCACCAACCGAGATGTACCAGATAAGAAACCTCAAATCAGACCAATGTAACAGAGTAACGGCAAATAATCTCTAGATCACAAGAGATGAAAAGGAGTGAAGGATATCTTCAATTGCATATGAGCAATGAAAAAACTTCACAAACCCAGAAAAATGCCGCGACTCCAAATGGCTTGAGAAAAATGTACCAAGAATCTACAAGATCACATGTAGATAAGAAGAGTGCCAACGGTGGCAAATGTAGTCAAAGTCTCCCAAAATGGGTCGACATACCCTCAAACCAACTCGAGCGCTCCAAGCAACCTGTCCTCCACGGGAGACATAACCAACAAACCAAAGTCATCAAAAACATCGGCATGCCCAAAGAGTAGGAATAAATCAACCACATCATACGATTCCACACCGTGAAAATGCATGCGAGTCACCCAATCATCTTCAACACAAATATCGAAGAAATCCCCTGTAAAGAACCCAACATCGTCTACCCCAAAGAGCAAAAGTCCCCAAATTCTAGGGTCTGAAATTAAATTTTTCAAAAAATTCAAGGGCTGAAAAATAATTTCCAAAAGTTTCATGGGCAGTAGTGGGAATTCAGGAAAATACAGGGGCTGATTTGGGATAACAGAGAATTCAGGGGTTAAAATCCAAATTTCAGAAGTTGAGGGGCTGAAAATATAATTTTTAAAATATTCTGGGGAAGAGTGAAAATTCCCGAAAATGTAGGGGCTGAATTCGCAATTTTCAAAAGGTAAGGGAAGCTGAACTTTATTTTCAGAAAATAGGGGCTGAAAAGTAAATATTCTGAAGTGGGAATGTAGCTGAAAATTTTAGAGGGGTAATTCCATAAATTACCTCATAAGTGGGGAAGACTTAATACTAAAAGAATGTCTGTCTGCCCATGACTTAAAATTCTCCAGCCGAAAGCTTCCAGAAAGAGACCCGAACCCCAACATTACTCCTCGTGTACACCACACAAATTAAATAATATATTCCCATATCATGAAACACCAATATGCCTCTCTCTGCCACAAACAATAAAGCCCCCAAACAGCTGAACAACACCAGTCCGGCTAAAAACAAGGCACCTGCCACCACTAGCACAAGTGGATGCTGCCTGGGATCCTAAAAAACCCATCGGAGCAGCCAAATACGATAACCGGAAAACAAGAGACAAGTAGTAGGCATCACCTACCACAACATAGAACAAATCCGTCTACTGAAGACCAAACCGGCCAAGAACATCAGCGAGGAGAACAATCCGAGAGAGACCAAATAGGTTGCTCCTTGCCTAGCAAAGAAAGCCACTTTCTAATACAATCAACAACATAGATAAGATGAGTTGCAGCTGCTGGAAGCCTCACCTCTTCAAAACGATCTCGCCAGAGGTTGGCGACAATCACCGGCCAGTAGAAGTTTTTTCTTCAAGGCTGATTTCAGGGTCCATTCATGTTATAGCTTTAAAAAGAGGGGTGAAACCCCAACTCACGGAGGCAACAGCAAAGCAGCTTTGCTGAGTATCTGGGATCAACACACACACAAAAAAGAGGAGAGAATCAAAGAAACTGTTTAACCGGTTGGGCGGCTTGCCGCCCGCCGGAGAAGGCGAAATAAGAGAGCTTAGGCTCTGATACCAACTATAAATTCAGAGTATGTATGTATTGATAATATGATTCTGATAAATGGATAACTTACAAAGACCCTTAAAGGGGTATATATAGGACACACACTAAACCCTAACCTAATATAAGAGACACTACAAATACCAAAATACCCTTGGCTCATTAGAATTATAGCCATGACGTAAAACATAATAATAAATGTAAACATCATATTCCAACATTATATACTAAGGGCTTTATGTCATTAATAAAAGTATAACTAAGCATGAACTCATAAATGCACTCAAAGACAAAAATATTCACTACCACTTTCCACTGACAAAAATGACAACTGATCACAAAAATTGCAAGTACTCAAAATTGTCCCAACCCTTAAATTTGAACCGATTTTATCACTCTCTACAGAAAAAGTTCGTCCACGAGCGTGGAAATGGTAGAGGTGATTGTCGTCTCAAGCGTGAATGCGCTATCATTTTCCTTAACTGTGGAGGGAAGCCGTCCACAGAAACGCCCATCGTATCGGCTCGCAGATAGGGGAGGGAGACTAATCGAAAATCCCAATAATGGCCGACAAACGGAAACTCGGCCCCGAACTTTGTCGGGAAGGGCCAACGATACCAAAAGCAATCCGACTCTCTTATAATGATCATACTCAAGGCTAAGCGCGGCTAAGTCATCATCTGCACGTGCCTCAAAGTCATCCCAGAATGGGTCCACGTACTCATAATCACCCACATCAACTCCGGGTGATAACTTATATCAGAGAAACCTTCAGAAAAATCGACCACAACAAAATGCTCTTCGTTCCCAAAGAGTGGGAAGAAGTCATCTACACAATACGACTCCACCTCCCAGATTTGAGTGCAAGTCACCCACATAAAGATATCGAAAAAATCTCCAATGAAGAACCTATCCTCTTTTTCCTTGAAGATGGAAAGAAGTCTCCAGTATCAAACACCTCTGAATCTCTAAATTTAGTACGAGTGATCTAACCATGCTCACTGAAAATGTCGAAGAAGTCCTCGATGGATAACTAGAGGTGGGCATCAATATCCTCAACAAGCTTGCAAAGTCTATACGAATAACCGAAGTAGAGGGGAGATGGTCATTAGACTCAACGGGGACGGGAGCCACCATGGAAACCTCACTCAGGGCTAACCGGTTACAACATCGTCGGTGGAGGCACGATGCTAACTTTCGCTCGACCTCCTCATACTCCGCCTTCAACTCTCTAATAACCCGAGTGCTGTCTTCTATCTTCAATCGACACTCCTCATAGCGGTCGGCCAAAATTCATCCATAACGGATGACCATACCCTCGTTGTAATGAGAGACTTTGAAGTTTTGTGTTTTTCCTTTTCCCACCTACTTTTTTCTAGATTTGTCCGCAATTAAATTGGTATTAGAACCTCAAATTTTATTGATATTGTCCTCTCTGCCTTCATTATCTTTTCTCTCTTCTTTCCTAGTCAAACTAGACTCAACCCTTCCTCATGACTCTCCATGCTCGGGAACATTGTTCACATCAAAGCACTGTTGTGTTCAACCACTATAGATTTACCCGTGCTTAAAATACTACTCGTGTTCCCATCAAAACATCCATGCCTAGGGCAAGTTATTTGTGCCTATGGTAAGTTTCAAGTGAACTAGGTTCTAAAAAGTGTGAGGCAAGCGTGGGATGGGAGCCCAGGCTTAGGTGGGCCTAGGCGTATATTTATTTTCTTTATGTTTTTTTTACAAACAAGTATACTTTGAAATTTAAGTTATTAACAATTAATATTAATTTACTTCTAATATTATTAACATTTCTTTAAATTCTGATACATAACAAAGGTATTTCCAACCAAAGGTCACTACAATATATAAAATACTAATAAACTAATTAATCACGACGATTCATAAGTATCATATTATATCCAATAACATTGGTAACAATACTTTAAAGCCCTACACTTTTAACATGACTAACATTTCTTTGAAGTCCCATACATAAATAAAAGATTACTAACACTAAGAGAAAGAACATAAATATTCCACAAAAAAATATATTGTGTAATTGATATTTGATTCCTAAAGCAAAGAGTATAAATATTACACACATAATGAATAATGCTATTGTATATATAAAATTGAGTAACATTTAAAAATATTACGTAGAAAAAGGCTACCGGAATCATTGTATATAAACAAAGCAACATTCATGATATTTATATTTATTTAATATATATTTCTATGCAATAGTAGTACTATGTACTTTCTATATAGAAAGACAAATTTTTTAATAATGACAACTTTTTCACTTGGTCAATTTCTTGCCGCCTAGCCCCTAGGCGAGGCGCCTACCCCGTGCCTCGCACTTAGGCAGTGTCAAGCCGCACCTTTTAGAACACCGCCGGTGAATATGAGGATTTAAGCAATTAAGAGAATTTTGAGAGAAGGATAAGTGTAGGAGGGTAGTTAAGGTCTATGAATATTATGAAAATAAGGAGGCATGACTTGCATCCAATGAATAATAATTGAGTAAACTGATATAAACTACATTTCCGTTGTAATATTCAAGAATAATGATGGTAACAATAAATACTTATTCTCCATGTAAAGATCCTTGGAGAAGAGGATGAGAGAATAATCACTCTAATAATAAAAGAGAGACTAGTAGGGTGTAAAAGCATCAAATGTGTGTGATATGAATTCTATGGACTCATGAAGGTTGAACTCAACGACTATTGTTGTTGATTTTCTTATGCTTTTCTCTCACTGTCTTAACTAGTGAGGACAAGGTCTTCTATTTATTATTGTCACGAGTAAGCTAAGGGTTTATCTCCATGTGACACGTCCCCTCATTAAATGGATTGGTTGAGCTTGTCTGGATTATTAATATTATTCAGGGATGTGGGGGACATGAAAAAAATGACGTGACAAGGGACAACCTCTGGTGGTTGACCTAGTAAAGTTACTTTATAAAATATACATGTGCTAGGTCCATAGTTGTCAAATCGCGAATCGTATCGTGAATCGTTTACCCCCCGAATCGCGAATCGTGAATCGAATCGTGAATCAAATCGGACGAATCGGAACCAAATGATAGAAACGTAGTAAAACATATGTAAATGGGATTTAACACTAAAGAATTGGTAATTATGGGTAATATGACAAAAAACTAATCGTAGCATGTGATAATATACCAAAATATATCATAAAAATTAACGGTAGCACATGTTCTCATTTATTTTAAGCTTAAAAATGTAAAAAAATAAAAACATATCATAAAACAGCCTACATATTAATTTAAAACATCCTACATATTAATTTAAAACAATAAAATAAATACTAAGGTTAATTTAAAACAGTAAAGCTATAAAACAAATACTTTCAAAAATTTTAAACTGCCTACTTACTAAGATTAACAATATTAATTTAAAATAGCCTATAAAATTACAACAAAATTAATTTAAAATAGTAAACCATATTAATTTACAACAATAAAACAAATACTAAGATTAACTATCAAACAATATTAATTTAAAATAGTCTTCATATTAATTTAAAGCAACAAAAAAATATACCTTCAAAGATTTTATAACAGATACAAAAGTTTTATAACAAAAAAAAAAAGCAAAAGATAGAAAACCAAGAGAATAGGCAAGAAAAGTCAGCTGATAATAACCGAGCCAAGAGAACATGTTTTTCTCAAAAACTCAGTATATTAACGGTATCCTTTGTTGTTTGCTTCTTTTTTTATTTGTTTTATTAAAACACAAGTATGGTTATAAGGTAAAAAAAGAAAAAAAGAAAAGAAAAGGGTGAATCGGATCCGAATCAGGAATCGGACCTGAATCGGACCCGAATCGGAAGATTCGAATCGTGAATCGCCGATTCGGTCTGATTCTTTAGACAATTGCGATTCTCAACTCGATTCGAATCGTTTTATGTGTGAATCGAATCGAATCGTAAGATTCGAATCGCGAATCGTACGATTTTGACAACTATGGCTAGGTCCCTTTTTCTGCGCGACTGGCTGGCTATAAAATTGGACTTCAAATAACCTCTCTCTAGAGGGATTAAGCTAATAAGTAACTAGTGATGCAAGTGACTTCTCTCGAGACGAGATGTGTGACTCTTGAGAGGGTTGAGGATGATATCTTAAGTACTATTCTCGTGAGGGAGTATATATAATAAACTGAAATATTTAATATAACTTCTCTTAAGAGGAGTGACCTTCCTTGAGAGGGTTGTGATTGCGAATGCAAATGATTTCTCGAGGAGCTCTAAGCCCCTATGGTGACCATTTATGAAAATGACTTGTTGAGGGTCCTTGAGTCCCCTCAACTAACTATTAATGTTAATGTAAATGACTTCTTCGAGGGTGTGTGTGACTTTCTCGAGCAACTTAAGTTTTTCAGAGACTTTTATGCTTTTCTCAGTTATATTAGAATGGTTGAGTACTTACCTTACTCAACGAGCCTTACTCTCCAGTCTCCAAGCCAAATCCCCCAAAGATCCCACTAACTACTTTGGTGGGACTCAGCCCTCAAGCTTTGCTAACTCGAACCACTGACTGAACCAAGTTACGATCTTGCTGACCTGAAATAAATCAATATAAATTACAGTAAGTACTAGAAATCATGAGGACTCCTCCACAATAAGGTATATCCATTTGTATATTTGTTGATATTGGTGTTGATCTTACCAGTTGCAATTACTACCTTAGAGATGACAAATTTTGCCATAATATTGTGAAAAAATGCTTGCATAATTTACGGGGGATCAAAAGATTATTGAATAATATAAATTTATCTATAAATATGACATATGCAGTAGCACTAATACTAATATTATCAGGCACCTCTCTTAAAATATAAGAACTCATGGAGAACAATTGTAGTTGTACTGTAAATAATATCAATCTAGATATAAGTTTCTATTATGTAGTGCTAGTTAGGAAAACATCATTTTAGTATTTCAATATTCCCCCTCCCCCTACATAATTTTTAGATCCTTCCCTTTAAGTATTGCATGGTAGCTATGTGGCACGTACACGGACACGGGTGTCGTGTCCGACACGACACGGACACGCCGACACGACAAATCTAAAAAAATCAGGACACGACACGGCGGGGGACACGGTATTAAATAAATATTTTTTATAATTATTTTTATATGTAAAAAATATGAAATATCACATTAATTCTAATCTCATACTAAGAACAACATTAAACATATAAGCATTAAGAGTATTAAATCCATTTTAATTTTACACATCAAACATCACAATGATACTAAATCCCATACTAATAATAACAATCAAATGCATATGGCTAATGCAATTTATTGAACAAGAGATTAAAAAAAAAAGAATAAACAGGTGAGAAAAAGGAGAAAAAAAAACATATGTTCCTTGCCCCCTTTTTTTAAAAGTTATTATATATTTATGTCAGCCGTGTCCCTTACGTGTCTCAGCCGCGTCCCTTACGTGTCTCAGCCGTGTCCCTTGCGTGTCCGTGTCCTTGGAGTGTCCGACACTCGTATGCGGCCTTCGGAGAAGTGTCCGTGCTTCATAGCATGGTAGTATTTTTGCTGAGATTCATCACATGAACTGTTTTTACCTTTCTGTTTATTTGTTCTTAGTAAACTAACTGTTTTCTTTTTTAACAGAAAAGGATTGAGTGTCAATTAGAGGAATCCTGCCATTGCATCTAGTTTTATGTCTGGATTTGTGGTCCTATATCCGTTTGCATAGATGGCAACACTTCCAATATCCTTCATATTTCAATCCCATTGCCAGAGCTGTGGAGCCATTGAAACATCTAAGTTGGTTGGTGCTACTCGCTGTAATTATGGGGGGAAAGTGGCACACAGTTTAGGGAAAATGGATGTTGAAAGAAATCTAATTCGTGGAGAAGTTACAAAACCTACCACAAAAAGCTCTTATGAGAAACAGGGGTTGAAAGTGTTAGCTACTTCACGCGTTTCAGTTATTCAAACTGAGAAAGAAGTATCAACATACCTATTTCGGTCAGAAATTGGTGGTCAAGTGAGAGTATTTGTTGAAAGGAAAAGTAACAATTATGGAGTGTCGGTTGAAGTTTCATCCTTGCCAATTTCGGTCAACGAGGATGAGCTGGTAATGAGTTTTGGCATATTCAGGTCTGATTCATCATCTTTTCTTCCTCTGGACTTTAGAAGTTCCGACCCAGATGGCAAATCTAGAACCATTGAAACCCAATTTGTGCGAAAATCTTTGGGCAGGCTAGCAGTTGAGTTAGATTTTGAAGCAAATTTGGCACCCTTTAACTTCTCATTCATATTGAAGTCTCCATCAAGCAGTGATGAAAAATTCTCAGAAATCAGAAGCCATAGGAAGACAAATTTTTGTGTGCCCATTGGTTTCACTTCAGGGTATCCTGCCCCATTGGGCTTGTCCTTTTCAGCTGATGGGTCTGTCAATTTTGCCCTTTTTTCACAAAATGCAGAAGGTGTAGTTCTGTGCTTGTATGATGACCCCATGGAAGATAAACCTGCTTTAGAGATCGAATTAGATCCATATGTAAATCGATCAGGTGACATATGGCATGCCTCGATGCAAAGTAGTGTGCCCTTTGTGAGCTATGGGTATCGATGCAAGGGGAGAGAGAATGTTCTTTTAGATCCATATGCTAAGGTGGTTGTGTCTGATTTAGTTCTAAATGGTCTTGGACAATTATGCAAAGAACCTGTTTTTGATTGGGGTGGTGATATTCGTCCTTGCTTGCCAATGGAGAATTTAGTGGTTTATCGGTTAAACGTGATGCATTATACCAAAGACAAGTCCAGCAAGTTACCTAATGATATTGCTGGGACCTTTTCTGGTATTAGTGAGAAGTTGAATCACTTCAATGATCTTGGTGTGAATGCAATCTTATTAGAACCAATTTTCCCGTTTGACGAGAAAAAAGGACCTTATTACCCCTGTCATTTCTTTTCGCCGACAAACCTATATGGACCTTCAGTTGGATCTGTGTCGGCTATTAAATGTATGAAGGAGATGGTGAAGAGATTGCATGCCAGTGGGATAGAGGTTTTTCTTGAAGTTGTTTTTACTCATACTGCAGAAGGTGGGTCACTTAGAGAAATTGATAGCTCATCCTACTATTACGTGAATGGGGCTAGTGAGGATTTGGGAACTAGAGACGCTTTAAATTGCAACTTCTCCATTGTCCAACAAATGATATTGGATAGTCTTCGGCATTGGGTGATTGAGTTTCACATCGACGGGTTCTGTTTCATAAACGCCTCGTCTCTGCTGAGAGGTTTCCACGGTGAGAATCTCTCTCGCCCTCCTTTGGTCGAAGCGATCACTTTCGACCCTATACTCTCAAAGGTCAAAATCATCGCGGATTTGTGGAACCCACACGGCACGTCATCGAAGGATGTCCATTTTCCTCACTGGAAGAGATGGGCTGAAATGAATACGAAATTTTGTAACAATGTGAGGAACTATTTGAGGGGCGAGGCTCTCCTTAGCGACCTTGCAACACGTCTATGTGGGAGCGGGGATATCTTCTTGGATGGGCGGGGCCCAGCTTTTTCTTTCAATTTCATTGCCAGAAACTCTGGACTTCCTCTCGTAGACTTGGTCAGTTTCAGTAGCAGTGAGCTTCTAGCTTCGGAATTAAGTTGGAATTGTGGAGAAGAAGGCCCCACAAATAAAACTGCAGTACTTGAAAAACGGCTCAAACAGATTCGGAATTATCTCTTCATTTTGTTTCTCTCCTTGGGTGTTCCTGTTCTTAATATGGGAGACGAGTGTGGGCAATCGACTGGGGGCTCTCCTTCATATTCTGACCGAAAATCTTTCAATTGGGATGCTTTGAAAACTGGGTTTGGTATACAAATTACACAGTTCATTTCATTTTTGAGTTCACTGAGAATGAGGCGAAGCGATCTTCTTCAAAAGAAGAACTTCTTGAAGGAAGAGAATATCGAATGGCATGGAATTGATCAGTCTCCACCGAATTGGCAAGACCCGTTAAGCAAATTTATTGCAATGACCTTGAAAGCCGATGAAGAAGAAGAAAATGAGTTGAGTTCTGAATTTTCTAGACGAAGGGGGAACTTGTTTGTCGCCTTCAATGGTGATGACAGTTTGGGGAGTGTTACTCTACCCGTACCTCCGTTGGAGATGGTGTGGGTTCGTTTGGTTGACACTGCTCTTCCATATCCGGGTTTTTTCTCTTTGGATGGTGAGCCTCTCCTCGAGCACATGCCCGGGTTAGTCACATACGAGATTAAATCTCACAGTTGTGTTCTTTTTGAAGCGCAGTCCCTCAGTGGTTGAAATCCGTTTTTTCCACCAAGGCGTCGGAGTATCAGAACAAATTTATCCCGTTAATTTGGAGTTGGGCATTTCGTTAATTGTTTTATTTAGACTAAATTGTTTTTAGACTTGAGGGTACTTTTTCGTCATTTCGAAGCGAGAATTTAACCATTTAACGATAAAAAAGACCCTGTTCCAAAAATAAAAGAATCTTTAGTCTAAATACATCAACCAGCAAGGTACCTATTTTAAAAAACCAATTCCTCTTCTCGTTCTTATGAGTGTGATGTGTAAGGGAAGAGGTCCATTCCTGTTGTACAATAATGGTCTAATAAAGCACAGGACACACATGTTCGTGAAGCAACAGATGTAATTTAAACCATCTAACTATTCTTTACTCTTTCAACAAAGCTTCTGTGATTAGTATCAATCTGTTTACTTATTTTTCTGGTTGGACTATGGTTATGGTGTTTTGACTGCATCATCTCTACTGACACTTTTTTACAAGGGCTAATGAATTAGGTAATGAACTCGTACATTTTTTCCCACTCTGATCACTAAACCTTTTGGTTGCCACATTGATCACTGACTTTCATTTCGTTTTGATTTTTTTTTTTACTTTTTATTTGCCCCTTAAGATAATTGCATGTCGAAACTTACCCCCTTTGCAGGTTCACAAACTAGACTTAGCCCCTTGCGCTATAGCTATATATTTAATGTTGTTGAAAAAAATTTACCCCCTAAGATAATTGCATCTGAGACTTGGCCCCTACATGTTCAGAAATTAAACTTTCCCTGTTATATTTAGATGGAAAAGTTTAAGAGGAATGAAAGTTCAATGACCAAAGTTAAAAACTGTAAAATTTGTCACCCATTCTAGCCCCTTTAAGCCAGAAACATTGGGATATGATGCCCATTCATAAAGGAGTATTGCCGGGGTATGATGCCCATTCATGTAGGAGTAACGCTACACTTACATATAAATTGTATAATTTGATGTGAAACCCATAAATGATCTTTGGAGCTACACTTTCAATACTATATGTTTTTTTCTCTCCATTATTGATAAAAAAAAAAAGTAAGCCTAAGCTTAGCATTTTCCTACATAAAAATATTCGAAATGTCTTAATAATGGAACAAATAATGTCCCCAGTATCAACCTAATGATACTCCTTTATGATCTTATGCGAAATGTAATTTACAATACAATAAAACATATGTGAAGCTAATTCCACACAACAAACAAATAAATTATACATAACTAAATACCATGACTATTATTGGCATGCAAGGTGTATAAAACTCTCGTTAATGCATAAACTGATTAAAAACATTTGGGTTTTGTTGAATGAGGACATTGTGAAGATTATACAGGCAAATAAACCTTATCCAGAGCTTATGCAAAATGACATTTTAACATTTTAGCAACAAATGTCATAATAATGGAACAAATAATGTCACTAGTATCAACCTCATTGCCACTCCTTTATGATCTTATGCGAAATGTCATTTACAATACAATAAAACATATGTGAAACTAATTCCACACAACTAGTAGGGGCAAAACTATGGGTTGGGCCTAATGTGGGCGGGCCAAATATGAGTTTGGGCTAAATATGGGTTGGGTCAAATATAGGCGGACCAAGTATGGGATGGGTCAACCCATTTTTTTGCCTAAATAAGTATCACAATTCCAAATATATGTAAAAAAAAAACATAGTTTACTCTTTACTTTTAAAAATAGGTTTTGTATTTGGCTCGTAACTTTTGAAAATGGACTTCATATTGGATTCATAGCTTTCAAATATGGACCCCATATTTGACTCTAACTTTTAAATATGCGCTCCATATTTGACTCATAATTTTAAAAAATGGGCCCCATATTTAAATGACTGGGCTAATATCGATTGTTTTATTTTTTGGGGTCCATTTTGCCACTACTACACACAACAAACATAAATTATAAATGACTAATTACCATGACTATTATTGGCATGCAAGGTGTATAAAACTCCCGCTGATGCATAAACTGAGTAAAAACATTCTTGTTTTGTTAAATGAGGACATTGTGAGGATTATACATGCTAATAAACCATATTCATGGCTTATGCAAAATATCAAAATGACATATTAACATTTTAGCAACAAATGTTGAACGTTTTGGCAAAAGATCCTCTAGAGCCGTATGCAAAATAAGATTATAAAAAAAGGTGATAAATTTGAGACTACCTTCTCGTCAAACTTGCTCAGATTTGCCAAACTAGGTGTAGCAACCGCAACTTTCTTGTGGCAACAGGGCTGCCGCGCGAGAATTCCCCGCGGCATCTAGACTGTCGTGCGATGCTCAACTACACTTCATTACTCAGCAGCCTGTTAGGGAGGGTCAGTCATCGATGTTTAATTCATTGCTCAGTGAAATGTTCTTGATTTTTAAATTCATTGGTCCATTTGTTAAAAAAAATATTAATAGCATATTTGTTTCCAACAAAAATTTGCAACAAATTAAATAATGTGAATTTTACATGTAAAATGAAGAAATGGAAATGAGTTTTTATGAAATAGTTGCACTGCTTTATTATTGAACAATTGTGATGAGGTAGCTAGCCTTCATATACGAGTATACCCAACTAACTCAATGCATGAAAGAAGGAGAATAACTCTCAAAACCCTATCACTTAGACCTCACTTGGTAACCTGACAACTTTGGTAACTACTTAGAATTACCCGACAATTGGATGTTATGAACTGGTATGACTGAGTCAATAATAATAATAATAATAATAATAATAATAATAATAATAATAAGGGTTATTTGGAGTAAAGCATCCGTAAGTTATTGCTGCACCATTGACCATTATTTTATAAAGATTCTGTTAGTGGGCTATTTTTTTTATTTTTTGTCATTATGTATATGACTAACTTACAATGACTAAAATATTAAAAAAGGAAACAAAAAAACAAACAAAAAAATCTAATCCCAACCTATTCCCCACCCACCCCGTCATTTGCTGCGCACTCTCGAATCTTATCCCTCTTTAGCTCCCCCATCTCTCTCTCTCTCTCTCTCTCTCTCTCTCCATCCCAAACCCACCCGCCACCACTTTGCAACTGTAGCCCACCATCACAAAGATTTAGGCCACCTTTGTCATCCCAACGGCTCCCACAAGTCTCTTTTTGGGGCATATACCAAATAGTCCCTCGAATTTTTTTTAATACACGTTTAGTTCCAGACTTTTTATTTTGCACCAAAAAGCCGTTCACCAAAGGTTTTACCATGATGCTGGCGCGGACCTTTAAAGATAAGATAATAAGAGATTTTTTGGTTCAAAATAAAACGCTTGGACTAAATGTGTATTAAAAAATGTTTGAGAGACTTTTTGGTATTTGATCCTTTTTTTTTCCTTGTTTTATGTCATCTGATTTTTGTAAATTATGAATTACTAATTTTTTTTCATTTTGCTCATTTTTTTTCTTTTCTCTTTCTCGCATGTGTCTCACATGTGTGTGAATCGAGAAAAGAAAAAAATCGGAATCCATATTCTTTTTCAAATTTTTGTTTTCCCGAAGATTTTTATTATTTTATTTATTCATTTTGTGCTTCCTTTTGCATTTTTTAAAAAACAAAAAAAATGTAAATGAAAAAGAAATATAAAAAATTTAGTTAATATTTCCTTAATATATTTGTTGTTTATGCTTTCTTTCCATTGTTGTCATTTTATTTTCTTGCCTAGATTAACTTGTATTTCATCTATTTATTGTTTTCTTAGCGTTAATTTAGTTTTATTCATGCATACTCCTTAGATAAATAGGGTCGGGGTTGAGTTCCGCCGTTGATGGGTTTGAGCTCCGAAAACTAGGTTTTGTGTAAAATTGCGATTAATTGAAACTGCGCGTATCAAAGTTGGATTGCTATGCGTTTATCTTTCTTTATCACGCAATGTTAGAGTTTATAGCGATAATCCGAATTTAATCCGCGTGTGACCATTTTCAGTTAAATGTTTAATCCCGCAACTTTGGGTTAAATTCCTTATTATGTGAGCTTAATTGATTATGCTCGATTAAATTGCTTTCGAGCGTTAACTCTAATTAGTAGTTGTTTCGATCTGTGTGGTGGAATGTGATCCCGATCCTCGCTTTACTTTTGTGTAGCGTAACTTATTCTTTTCTTTTGTTACCATAACCACCCATCACATTTTCTTTTATTTAGTTTACTCTTTTATTCCTGAAGTAATTAAACAATAAAATCTAAAATTCAATCACTCCCTGTGGATTTCTTACGATACCCCCGATTTACCGTTGTGCTTGCTTATCAAGTGTAGTTGTAGTTTAGATTTTTTGCATTGAGTCGTCGAACCGATAACAACGATTTGCGTATTACACGACGCATGGTTCACGCTTGATCAAAATGGCGCCGTTGCCGGGGAATGTGTTTTAGATTGTAATTGTTTTATTATTTCGTAGTATTTTTTTCCTTTCCTATTTGTATTCTTTGTTTTAACCTTTTTTGCAGGATAACATATTTGAGCGCTAAGAAACTTTGATTCGCAATTGCTCACTTTCTTACTCAGATTCTCCATCTACAAACAACAAGGTAATCATGTCCTACTATTATAGTTTTCAAGTTTTCTATTTTGAAGATTTTCTTGAGAATGAAAGACTTGAAAACAATTATCGGAATGAAAATTGTTATTGGGAGCTTGAGTTGGATTTATTATTCGAATCCAATAAAGATTCTTATTCCGATACTTTCGAAGACGAGTTTCAACCAAATGAGGAGTCCGAGGCTCTTGAGCCGAGGAAGCCTACTTTGGAAGAAACTTTTATTTTTTAATCCCAAGGTTTGGAAAGCCTAAATGGTGCTGGAATGAGACTTGGAGCACTTTGCGAGGAGATGAATTCTTATGTACAAAACAACGAGGAGGTGAAAACTTGTGTTTCACCTCATTTTTTCAAAGAATTTCTCATCGAATGTGAATCTTTCTCCCCCGAAATTCAATCTCCTTCCGACGATATGTTGACTGAGATTGAATTTATTTCATTACCATATACATTTACCGTTATTGAACCATTAGAGGTATCGATTGATTCCTATGAGTGTAGAAATTTTTTAAACTTTTACACCTTTTGCTGATGAGGACTCTTTACCAGACTTGTTTTCGATGGATGTTATCCCCGTGTGTGCACCATCTCCCATTTCACTTGAAAAACCTTTGGGAGATGAGTCGATTTTTCTTGGGCAACTATTGCACCTTTCCCCTTGTTATCCAAATCCCCCATCGTTCGCCCAAAATTTCAAATTGACGATGGTTCACTTTTTCCACCACCCACATGCCTTCCGTTTTTCAAACGGAATTCATATTTTTCGGGAGGCATAATTTCTTTGGAGGGTCCACCGGTGATCAATCAAAGTCAAAATGTAGTTTGGGTTGATCCTAAAAAATTTAGACTTCTAGTATATAGTTAGTGTGGAGTCTAAATAGTAGGTTGTAAATAGTTAACTTTTTATTATTTCTACCTTTCTTTGATTTTTCTTTCCTTTTATATTTAGTCTAGTTTAATCACTACAATCCAAAATTTCCACGGGTCTCTCCTCATATGATATGTCTGGATGTAAATTGATCTCCTCGAGTGGAACTTGCCAAAAAGCTCTCTCGCTCCTCCGATACTTCTTCAGCGATGCCACGAGAAACACGTCGTGTATCCGTTGTAGATGATCTGGTAAACCCAATATATTTGCTACTGGTGCCACTCTCTCAATAATAGGGAGGGGTCCCATATACCTCGGTGTTAGTTTCCCCTTCTTGTCGAACCTCATGACCCCTTTCATGGGAGACATTCGTACTAACACCTCGTCGCCAACCTCTAACTCAATATGTCTCCGGTCTGCATCGGCGTAACACTTTTGCCTGTCTTGAGCTATTCAAATATTCCCTCGAATCCGTTCGATCTTGGCAGTAGTCTCCTATATCATCTTTGGGCCCAACAACTTATTGTCCCCCACCTCTAACCAACAAGCCGGTGAACGACAAGGTCTCTCATAAAGTGCCTCAAATGGTGCCATATCGATGGTGAATTGGTAAGAGTTATTATACCCAAACTCTACCAATGGAAGGTATATCTCCCATCCTCCTTTGAAATCAAGTATACACATCCTCAACATGTCCTTGAACATCTGATTAACCCTTTCAGTTTGTCCATCTATCTGCGGATGATACGCGGTACTCAATCGCAAGTCTGTGCCCATGGTCTCCTGAAAACTCTGTAAAAAATGAGACATAAAGATCTTATCTCTATCACACACGATGTTAATCGGTACCACGTGCAACTTAACTATCTCCTCAATGAACAGTTGCGCATACTGCATCGTCTCGAAATCAATGCGAACTAGCAAGAAATGGGCTACCTTAGTCGATCGATCCACTAACACCCAAATGGAGTCGTGACCCCTATGAGACGTCAACAGCCCTAAAATGAAATCCATCGAAATACTCTCCCACTACCACATGGGAATTTCTAGTGGTTGTAGCATCCCTGAAGGCCTCTGGTGGTCTACCTCAAGTAACTGACGGGTAACACACTTGGAGACAAACTTCGCTATGTCTCGCTTCATTCCTTCCCACCAATATTGTCTCCTCATATCCTGGTACATCTTATCCCCGTCAGGATGTACCACAAATCTTGAATCGCGCGACTCTGTCATAGCCGCAAGTCTCAGGTCCTCATCCTCTGGAACCACAAGTCTCCCATTGAAGCGTAAGCTTCCCTCTAAACCAACCGAATAAGAATCTGCTCCCTTGGCCAATAACTGGCGTACTCTATCCTAGCAGAACTGATCCTCCGCTTGTGCTTTCGCTACTCGCATAACAATCTCGGGAGTGATAGCTAGAACTGACATGCATGCTCAATCGATCTCATCGTCGTGTTGAATCTCCCTCCACTTCACCTTCCAGACCTCCGCTAACTCCCCCGTAAGTCGCCAGCTCAACGCGTTGTGACACCCCGTCTATTTTAATCATGGCTGATCAGTCCTTTATCAAAATAATCAGGAATCTCATTTAGCTCATTCTTAACATCACTATCGAAAACTTCTTAAATTAACCACCTAGGTTAAATTAAACCGGTGCCAAATTTTATCTTTCATTAACGTAACAACTTGCGAAAATAGACAATATAACCAAACCATTTACATTATAATAATCTGAGAAATCACACCAGATAAATAAATAAATAAGACTACCGAATAAACCATCAGTTCCCAACAATAAAAACCAACTATATATCTGAAATAGTAAACTGAATCCAGAGTGTCTAATAAATACATTGAAGTACTGAATTGTCTGAATGGGGCAACATGCCCATATAAAATACTGAATCAGAAATCCTAATCTAATAATGAATAACTGAAGCGTATACACAATGTCTTGCAAGCCTCCACAATGTTGCGGCTACGCATCCCTGGAATAAGTCATCAAGCTTCGCGTCTCTGTGGCTGGACACCTAAATGTTTTTGGAAAAAGATATTTTGACGCGGGTCAAAGCCTAAAACCATTTGAAAAATATTTGGCAAGTAATTAAAATGCACCAATTAAATATGCATTAAGACTTTTCATATTTAAACTTGTGTCGCACTCTCTTGAGATATTACCCACCCCTCAACTATTGTGCACACATAACACTGGTCGTCTAACCTAACTAGTTACGCAACCCCACCTAACTAGCCTTGTTACATTTCATTCTAACACGCTACTCTAACTCGAGTATTCCTTACTTTGATTTATAAGTTGTTCTACTCATTAACTTATTTAATCATTTTAACTTTAATTACTCATATAACGTTCACACAAGTTATATTTGAAATACTAATAAATCGGTAGAGAAAACCGGTGCCAAAACTCCAAGTAAAGATATGTATATAGAACTTGGATAAACAACTATTGGGTGTACATACTAGAGTGTGTAGGATTTTTCATTAAAGAATAACACTCAAAACTTGATCTTTTTCCTTAAACAAATTTTCTATCCAAACACTCTCTAGGAGTTTGTATGGTATGAAAAAGATACCCCTTCAAAAATTATTCCCGTCCTTAATAAAGCCTTAAAAAATCAGTTAAGAAACAAGTGGGGAAATGGGGTGAAAACTGCCAAAAACTGCTCAAAACTGTTCCCGCCTGGCATCTCGTTCGAACGAACTTGACTCTCGTTCGAACGAGACTTCTAACGAGCGACCAGACTGGGCTCGTTAGAAACTCGTTAGATATCTCGTTAGAACGACCAAACTCGTTCGAACGACATATCGAACGACTGACCAGTTTAGGTTCGTTGGCAAACTCGTTCGAACGAAACCTGGTTCGAACGAAAAAACTCATTCGAACGAGACTTCGAACGACTTCCAGAAATTTTTGATAAATTCAATTTTTGGCCCAGAAACTTTATGTACTTTATTTTAAAGTTTCAATTAAATTATTCTGAAAGTAAAACATGGTTTTTTATGAAACCTAACACCCAAATAAAATTTTGTTCCAAGCTCCTATATAAATATAATTACATTCATACCTTGGGAGCATGGAACCTTAGTTGATGACGTAGAAACGAGGCACGCAAACCGGCATTTTGATGAAGCTTTAAATTCTTTGCCGCTACGTCTTCAATACATACTTCATAGGCTTGAGAATATTACAAGTAAATACTATCCTATGAATAAATGTTTTTGTCCGGAATTGAGCCAAAACTACATATGGACTCAATTGGAAATTTGTGTCCTTACAAGTTGATTTGTGATGCCGAGTGATTTGGGGGTTAATGGGAATTAATGTGAAATTTATATAATTAATGAAACCATGATAAATACCTAAGATAATAACAACTATTAGAAATAAATTTATGTGGGCATTACAATATGCGTAGGGTCTAGTGTTGGTTGGCCATTACGATGAGTGTATGACCTAAGCAAACTGACTATAATAATGATTTTTCTGTGTGTATCATGGTATGTGCATTGTCTAGTATTGACCGACTACTATAGAAGTAAGGGAGGTTCTAGGCAAATTCGACTATAATGATAATTTTATGTTGGGGTATATCACGGTATGCGTGGGATAACAATTTGGGTCGTTTGGCTATAGTGATGTGTGTGAATTTGATGTGATGAGATGAATGGTGCATTATGGTACATGCATGGCAGTAAGAAAGACAAACTGACTATAATAATGGTATTTTCTTTATAATAGATTGATATTGAGAAGAACAATGAAAAGATGTTAATAAATGTTGAAACATAATTGGATATATGGATAGTTGAGTTGATTTACTTTACTCGCATCATTATTATTGCATATCGTTGATTAAAATATTCTATTTTGATATTTATCTCTTATAATGCTTTTAACTAGATTCATGTGATCCTATTTGGAAAGAGTAGTTGGTATTCTTGCGGTGGGCTTTGATCCATTGTTGTTGACTAACCTTACAAGATAGGTTGTTGAGTAACTACATAGTTTTGGAGATTAGCGGGGCTTCCAACTAGAGATTTACTTTATTACATTAGTTTAGTTTCCTTTCTAGTCGTTTACATTATGAGACAATTGTATTGGGATTTAATGGGTCACTCGACACCACAGTTGGTTTATGTTTTTCAGTTGGAGAGATTATGTTGATGACATTTACTTCATTTCAGTTTTATAATATTGGAGTTTTAGCATGGTGATGGATCTTGTTGTGGTGAATGGTTTATTATTGTTGAAATATTTCAAATTATATATTGTGAATTTTTTTTATATATCTCATAATTTTATCATGTGCTAAGAATGGTTTTTTAATTCTAACATCCTGTATATCTTGGCATCGTGGACTGATTACACTCAATGACAAAACATGAGAGTTGTTACAATGGTCTCAAAAAAGTATGCATGTCTAGAAAACTTTGCATCATCCTCGACGCCCCCAACAGCCCCTGGCGCTCCGTACATTTGCCTATAAATGCTACTAGTCATACCGTACCGTTTTGTACGGATAAAAGTGATAATGGTTTATATTTTTTACTTACCGAAATCGAAACTATTGAGACCAAAATTATCGATTTTTTGCGATTGGTTTTGGTTTAAACATTTAAAAACCGATTTACCAAAATTATCGTATCAAATACGCTGAAATCTAAAATACTAAAATTATCGCAATGATATACCAAAATTATAATCCAATCCAATTTGGGGGGAGCGGGGGGGGGGGGGGGGGGGGGGGGGATAAAATCCAAATCGCCATTAATTATAAGGTAAACGGAAACTAAATATTCTTCTTAGCCTTGGAGAAAAGATTATATACAATTCAAAAATATCAAAGTTCCAATTTTCAATTTAGCAATGCAAATTGAACTCAAATGAGGAGATCTAGGTTCACACTTCCAACAGTAATAGAATAGTAGTAGTACTTTCCAATACTTAAAAAGAGTAAAAGGTAACTCTTCAAATTGCACCAATGGGAAGAAAAATGAAACCGCCCACTTTTTTCCTAATAAAAAACCTCAGTTGCTAGTAGGGATGTTGGTGGCCTACATGTTCCTCTTCTTGACACCAGACTTGCCTCCTGCTAACAGCACTAAGCCTTGCAAGTGCTGCGTTTTTCAAGTCCGGTATGTAGTAGTTATCTGCAACCTGATTTGCAACAGTCTAGGAAACTCCTTCAAGGCAGACTTCCGAAGCAAAGCAGTGTGTATTCGCCCCTTAGTGCTTTGGGAGAAATATGAAATTTCAGTTGGAGCAATCTCGTTCCAGGTATATATTTCTGTCATATTTTTGTTGATGTTTTTGCATCTGTTATCACTTCAAACAACATGTTGTTAAGACCTGTATGTTGCAACTTGCCGTCCTTTTTCACTTCTATTCTTTTATTATTATTATTATACCTCTAGAATGTTGCAACTTGAAAAGTGTACAACATGAGGTAAAGCAAATATATGAGCTTGCTTGAATGTCCTATTTTCTTACCCTTACAGACACACGAAGCATATGTACTAGTTGTTTCCCATAAAAAAATGAAAGAAAATTCATTATGGCCTGTTTGGTTGTCCCAAAAATTGTAAATTAGTCAATTTAAAATTAACTCATTTATGAATTGCCTTATTATTAGTGTTTGGTTACAAGAATGAATAAATTCAAAAATGAACTAATTTATGTTGATTCACAAAAACTTAAATTAGTTCATTTCACCAAACGCTTGAAATTGCACAATTTATAATTATAACATGAATCTTAAATGCACCACTCCCATAGAGTACTTTCACCATATTACTCTCTCTCTCTCTCGACACACACACACACACGCATATATCAAAAGTAAATAACTCCATTTTTCTTTTCCAAACACACCACAAATTAGATTTAGACTCATTTAAAATTAATACATCGGCAATCTATTCATTTGAAATTGATCAATTTAGAAAATTAAATAATTTACACAACCAAACGGGCCCTATGGAAATATCTCATGACCACACGAAGCAGATGGTCAATTTTCTAACTGATATGTTGTGAAGCTATACATACATATACGTATATATAAAAACAGAAGTCAAAAATAATAATTGCTATGTATATATATAAATAGCAATAGTAAAAAAAAAAAATTACTATTTTATAAAAAAATTAGGCCAAAAATAGTTTTTTACTATTTAATAAAAAAAATGGTCCATGTCAGCAGTATACAAACTGAGGTATACATGTAGTCTATTTTTTTAATCAAGCAATGCTTCACCAAGATCGTGAAGTAAATTGAATTGACGGGACATTCACAACTACTGCGTACAGTAATATTTAGTGCCATTTGTTGGACTATATGATTAAGACTTATTATTATGGTTTTAGACATTTTATTATGATCTTTTTTTATCTCGACTTATTATCCATTATTGTGTCGGTATGCTTGATGAATTAATATATTATTATTTTCTTTAAAATATTATAACATGCTTTGTTAGTTACAAGGGTATAAATGTATTTTTCGTTTCTTTTCCTTCCCTTTCTTTTCAACTCACAAACAAGGAGGAAAGAAAGTTATATTTCTTTCCTTTATTTTCTCTCCTAAACTCACAAACTGAGGAAAGAAAGCCATTTTCCTTTCTTTTCTTTTCTCTTCTCTCCTAATAAAACTTTTCATTCCTTTCTTTTCTCTCCCAAACTCGCAAACAGGGCCTTACCCTTGAGTTAGTCAAGCTTTAATTAGTGGGCTGTGTGAGTTTTAATATTTTACATTTATCACTATTTTGGTCAAATTAAATTTTACCAAAAAAAATATGAGAAGTTAAGGGCATGTTTGGTTTGCAACTATAATTTTGTTTTATGTGTTTAAATATAATTCTGATAAAAATTTGCGTTTGGCACGCCCGTTTTTAAACACTGAGTTATAATATTTCTGTTTTATAATCAAATTTTTCAGAATATAATAAAAAGGTGTTTTATAACTTCTATTTTTTATTTTTCAACTCACAATTATTTATTCTTAATATTTTAATGTATTTATACGCTAATATATAATATATATACATATTGCATTGATATGTGAGTAATTCTTATAAATAAAAAAATATATATGTACATGTACACAAAATTATGTATATTTATATTTATTAAATTATTTAGTATATTAAGATTCATATGTTAAAGAATATTATCAATAAATACATGATACTTATATATAGTTTTACATATATATTATTAATGCATGGAATAATATAAAATATACATATAGTAAATATGTATTAGAAATTATTATCAATTCATGTATGTTTATAATTTTATTGGGAATTATGCGTGCAATATATATATATACTCTTGTGCGGACTAGTCCGCATTTTAAGAATGCAGACCGAACATGTGTCACCTGGCGGCGAGCCCAGAAGAGAGAGAGAGTGTGCCTATAATTTATGCGATAATTTCTAGGTGCACCGCTAGGTGACACGTGTCTGATCCGCATATATATATATATATATATAGCCCCCGTGATAAAAAACCCAGCCCATAAAAAAATAAAAAGAAAAAAAATAGTTAAAAAAACATATCTATTTATTTAAAAAAACAGCTTAAAAAAAAAATAAATAAAAAAAAAAAAACAGCTTTTAGCATGACATTTCTTGCATGGGCATGAAATGTCAAAAATATCATACATGAATTTTGGCCATCCCCATATGGCTCCATATTATATGGATATATATATATATATACACACACACACAGAATACTGCTCTTGTGCGGACTAGTCCGCATTTTAAGAATGCGGACCGGACATGAGGGCCTATAATTTAGCCGATAATTCTTAGGTTCACCGACAGGTGACACGTGTCTGGTCCGCACTTTTAAAATGCGGACTAGTCCGCACAAGAGCATTATTATTATTATTATTATTATTATTATTATTATTATTATTATTATTATTATTATATGTTTGTCAATTTTGTCAAATTTTAAAAAATGTATTTAAAAACAAGTTTACCAAACGCGTTATAAACACAAAAAACTGAATTTAAAAACTGTATTTAAAAACAGTGTTTAAATCGAGTTTTCTAAATACATAACAAAATGGGACTTTAGTTCTTTTTGGCATTTTCTTCTTCTTTTATTTTCATATAAGGATTCTTCTATGTTGGCCCACTATAATTAGTGGGCTTTTTGTGAGAATTAAAATTTTTGGTATTCATCATTATTTTGGTCAAAGAAATTTTGACTTGCTAGAAAATGGTGATATAAACTCATTTTTTTCATTTTCATAGAAGAATCTTGTTATTTACAACTTTAAAAATTACCGAATTTATTGAAAAAACGATCTTTACCGACAAACCACACGATTTGGTTTTGGTATATTTTAATCTGTATACCGATTAGTAGGAGTGGTAAGTTCGGTTTTCGTAAATTAAAGTTTGTTTGATATTGGTATGCTACATTTACCTGTCAAACTGACCGAAAGCCGACCCAAAATGCTAGTAAAATTGATGATGGTCTTCTGTATTATAGTTCGCCAAGTGGTCTGAGAAATGACATAAAGATGCATCAATTTTCTTCAAAATCAAAAGTCATTTGCAACTCATGCCGGTTATAGAGCCTTGAGAAGTCTACAATCAACATTGACATAATAACACGTCCTTCTCAAGAGTAAAGAGATTCGGTAGCTAACGCTCTTTAATATTTGAAATTTGAAATTCATTTTTTGAGATTGAGAGGGTTGAAAATCAACATTAATATTGAATTACAGAGCATCGGAGGTGGTAGAAATCTTGTCGCTTGAACTCTTAATCTACCCAAACTTTTGAGTTTGGAAGCAGTTGTAAAATAGGTATAATTGGCAATGTGAAATGGCTAGACGCTTAGATTTTGTCTTAGCATAGCCAATATTGTACGACTAGCAATACAAGGCATCAAGATAATTACAGAGCATGTCCAATAATAGTGTAAAAGTTGGTTTAGTATAAAAGTTACACTTCATGTAATTTAATTATATCACTCTTACCGGTATTGTTTATATTACTATCAACAGTGTTGTAAAAATCATTGTCAACTCAGTAAAATGTGTTTAAAATGCACAATAATTATACAGTATTACATCTTTTCTTAAACTCTGGCTGCATTGAAGGGATGCCCTCACCATTGTTCAAGCAGTGGATCTGTTATTTTCGAAACCCCACTGGTTTATTTGGTCTTTAGTTCATGATATAAAAAAAGGTGATTGCTGCTTAGCCTTATTTCTCTTTAGCTCTCCCAAACTCGTATATGTTGAACATAAAATGGCTAACTGGATTGCTACTTCGAGTTTTTCTAGAGTCCTAGATGAAGTAGATTATCATTTCAATGCATTATTATTAAAAAAATCGAGATGCTCTAAATGCCCAACGGCCATCATGTGTTGTGGGATTCCGAGTCATATTGTGTGCAAAATGGGGAATTGCTCAAGCGTAAGGTTATTAAATATTAGCCATCCATGCTTCAAGTACAAGGAGATGGAAATCAATGGTTCTAAAGATCTGCAACACAGTTTCTGCATAGTTAACCTGTCGTAACGCCCTCTTGTGAAAAAAGCTTTACCATGAAACCAGAAAACATCAATAATAAAACATTTCAACTGAGTGTATTTTTTATTGATTGATAATAACTGTCAATATAATCCATTCCATTATCTACCTAGTTTCAGCTAAACTATACTCACCCAAGTGATTAATAGACATTGATTTAGGGGTAAGAAAACTGAAATTTTTTGTTTTACAATTAGTTTCATCTAAGTTGTTACATTAAAACTAACAAAAATGTTAGTAATACTACTAGCATGGCTACCATTTCAAGTTGATGGCCAAATCCAGCAGAGCTTCAACTTGGCGTATCGCTTGCTGCTTCTCCTGTTGTTTCAATCTGGTTGCCACAGATTCAGGATCAAACCCCTGTGCATGTTGTGCTTCACTTTGTTCGAGCCGAACTTCCTGCAATAATGCATCCACCTCTCTCACAAAATCTACCCTCAACATAACATCATCATCTGCTTCAAGTGATGGTCTCAATGGACCTTGATGCTGATAAAAAAAGAAAAGAAAAATATAATCATTCATCTATTTTATTTTACTTTATTTTTCTGTCTGTTTTTTTTGTGCGTGTGAGGTTGGTGGTGGTGGTGGTGGTGGTGTGTGTGTGTGTGTGGGGGGGGGAGGAGAGATGGGGATGCGACTCAAGTCCATCTTCAACTTGAGGGTGGTCCCATATCCACTCCACCAACTGACAGTCAAAAATACATATTGCACATAAAAAGGTTGTACCCAGTGCACAAGGCTCTTGCTTAACTGCAGGGTCTGGGAGAGGTGGATGTTGACAGGCCTTACCCCCATATATGGAGAGACTGCTCCCATGTCTTGAACCTGAGAACAACTGTAGCTTGGGCGAGGCACTTGCCATCGCACCAAGGTACGATATTGCACATATATCCTAAATTTAAAACTGAGCCATACCCAACGTCTAGAATATCTGCGTTGATATTGCATATTCAATAGATATAGGACATTTATTTAATATGAGAAAAAATGGGCTAAGGTGTCAAAAGCGATACTGATACAAGAAGGAAAATAAACATATTAAGTGTATGTAAGGCTTTAATTACGTGCACTGCTTAAAAAGATGCACCAAATACTAAGATATCATAATTTAAACAAACTAAATATCATGTAAAGACTGAATATAAATAACCCATGATACATCATTATTATTATATATATTGTGTAGGTAGCTACCGCATGGCAAACAATAATAAGCGATAATAGATGATTGTGCATGGGGGCACTCCCTGTTACGGAGAGTAAGTTTTGACCTTGTACATTTGATGTGGTTTCTGTCAATTTAATAATAAGAAATATGTAAAAAACTATGATCCATACAAAATTGATTTGTTATAATATACCCAGATAGGTCAACATCATAGTAATACTCATTCTATATTTTTTGATATTTTTAATATATCCATATGCCATGCATCCTTCTTCCTCACAAAACTCCGATGAACCAAGAATCTTGACATACATGATCTTAGCATCAACAGGAGAATTTCAGATTCACAATGGCCCTCTCAGCTAAACCATATCAGGACCACTTCTAATACCAAGCAGGCAATTCTCTAGCAAGCTCTGAAATAAGTTATGTCCCAAAGACTGAAGCATAAAAATAAAAAAAAATCGAATGATTAAGGAATTACGTTCATGTGGTTTGATTTATACATTCTTGGAATCCCAACTCGGTAAATCCACGTAAGATCTTATAATCAATATCAAGAGTTTAATTTCCAATATGCCAATTTCTTGCCTAAAGCTCAATCTTTATATGCAAATTTACAATCTGGAATTTTGAAGAGGACAGGCTCGAACCAAGCTCCACCCATTATGACTATAAGTGTATATCAAAGCCATAAAATTATATCTGCTGATGTACCTTATCGATGTCAAATCCTACTGGTGCGAGAATACTGAACGGATCCTCTCGTGGAAATGTATCAGCCATACGTTTTCTACATTCTTTCAACCACCCTTCATCATCAAATCCATCATGCATATTCAAAAGATCGTTGAGCAATCTCATGGCAGGAGTAGCCTCTCGTTTCAAAATCTCAGTCTAAATTGATGGAATGACTTCAACATCATAGTATTCCAATACAAAAGAATATATAGGAAACAAAAACTTAAATTCAAAAGAAGGGTTTGCGCAAAAGCAAGGTATGGAAGTCGTACTAAATGAAGTTGAAAACAAAACACCAATTCAACGTCATTAGAATTAAGCGTTCACCATTTGATGCCAAATTATTATAGAAGAACAAAAAATGCAGAGATTTATGGGATCCTGAAAACATTTTTCTCATATTCCGTGATAAAATTGACAATTTTGTGATTGATTTTGACAATGTAAATGTGATTTAAGGTACACACCCCAACACGCCTGTATAAGAGATCAAGACTTCTAACTGCATCCTTCTCTTCCTGTAAAGATATCATACCAGAGAGATTATTTCCAGAAAAAAAGAGATCCTAGAATGGTTCTACAAACTCTGATTTCATTATTGCAATCGAAGGAATCCCAAACGTAAAATGAAAACATTGAGATTGCGCAAAACTGGCCAATAAATTCCAGAAAAAGGTTTAAAAACTCAAATGAAAGGTAATAGTTTATCTACATTTTGGACCAATGTAAATATCAAATTTAGATACATCCATATGAGGTGGAATCAACCTTCACATGCCAACCATGATAATATGAAGAAGAAACATAAAAACATGATATCAACTAATTTGGTAAGCATGGATCCTTGAAATTAGTGACTACCAATATGAAACCATAGCATTTATTTCACCAAATCTAGAGCATGTGTTTCTTTGATATTGAAAATCACATTTACTTCTGAGCATGTTTGTCCATTAATTTTAAAGGTAACAGAAGCTATGTGTCAAAATTGATATGTCAAAGTAAATCTGCAGCAGTTTCAACAAATGACTCACAAAGAAATTAAGATTCGAGAAATCAACATTGATAAAACATCAATATTTTATAATGTATGTATATATATATATATATATATATAGTCATTCTCCTAAGCGGACTTCCTTAAAGAACGGATTTACGGACTTTTGTCCTTATCCGGCTGTGGTCCCCTCGTGGTCCCTAAGACCTTTTGTTATTTTCCCTAGATGGTCCCCCTCTTGTCTTATACTAAACCCTATTTTAAGACTATATATTTAAAAGATTTGTAGTTTAGACCCAAATTGGTATCAAGATCTTAAGAAGAACTTTAGAAACTCACCAAATTCCGACCAAAACCCTAATTCTGGTATCAGAGCCATAAGGCGTTCCTTTTAGACTAAAAGTATAAAGACTTTAATGCCCTTGGGATTTAGACTCAGAAGGTTGTTTAACCACACACATAGACGATTGTTCTCACATTGAACATATCCCAGCTAAACACGTAGACAGTAGACAAGTTACTACTAGTGCTATTAATAGCATAATAGACCAAAATAAGTGTATACTCCTTATATTAAGACAATTAATAAAAGACACTCAAACCTTAGAAACAGTGATCAAAAATATCTCTAAAAGATTATTAGGTATAGATAATCAAATCCCAATAGACTTAGTACACGTTTTACAAGAAATAAATATTAAGACTAATCATATAGAAGTCCTTAACAAAGACCTTTTAGAAGTTAAAACTTTAATTAAAAATCAAGACAATGAGTTAATTAAACTTACCAAAGAACAAGCTAAGCTTATCCCTAGACTAGATAGTTATCTTTCCTAATGGAGATAGTTAGATCAAACTGGAATGAGGTACCAAGAGACCTCTCCATTCAGACTTTATCAGAATTTTATGAAAGAATTTTAGAAAAGATAAATGATGATAGATTTTATTATAGGATAAATGAAAATGAAATTGCCAACGCGGCTAAAGCAACTAAACTAATATTAGAAAGATTGAATTTAATTTCTACATTCATAGCAGCTACCCAAGACTATAACAGTAGCTTTGTTAAAGACTTGCATTTAGACTTAAGGGCTAAGACAGAAGGATTAACCACCTCCTACACAGACTTTGTTAAATTCCAACAAAATTTAGCAAATTATCTTAATAATATGGAAAGCCATAACCTATCCAAAATGGATAGTATTATTAATGAACTTAGACTAGACATGGCCCAAGTAGAAGAAAAATACGAAGAAATTATAAACGGAATTAAAGCCGTATATAATAAGCCTTCTCAAGCAGAAATAGACTCTCCTTTTATTCTAACACGGTTAGATAAAATTGAAAAGACTGTAGCCATAGAATTTAGATCTATGCAACAACAAGAAAAAGATAATGAAATAAAAGACTATATTACTAATGTTGGTAAAACCATCGTTAATTCTCTCGCTAGACATGGTGAAGAAAATTCTGAGAAGACTAGAAAAGAGAACAAGAATTTTAAAGAAGAAATCCTTAACCAGATAAAAAGACAAGGATTATTCAGACTTCTTAGAAAGAATTGAAAAAAGACTTGAACAAAAACAGATAACCACCTGTAAATTTAGAGAAACCCCTCCTATAGAAACTAGAGAAAAGAATACCATAGGTAGATGAGTCATAAATAACGGATTAGATAAGACTAGTAAGATAGTTAGCTCTCTTTCAAATATTGGACAGAGTAATCATATGCTCCAAAGACTTAAAGATTCATCCTCCAATGTTAGGACATAGTGGAAAGAAAGAAATTTCACCAATCCCCTCCAATGGAAAGAATGGGGTGAAGTTGACTGGAAAACTGTTGAAGATTCCATTCATAATGGACAACTTCCAGCCATAAGATACATAGACTTGTATAAAGAAGGTGCACTCCTAAGACTCCCAATTATAACATGACCTACCATTGTAGAAATCATATGTTAGACAAATCCTATACTGAGCTTCAAGTGTTTGACTCAGAATGGCTTAGATCTAGAGGAACTGATAAGAAGTTCCAATTCCTAACCTTTGGACTCTTTCAAGCAAGAATCCAAGGATTACATAGACCTCAGAATAATATCAACATATTATGTTGTTTAGTAGATAAAAGATGGAAAGACTTTGAGAAAAGTCTTATAGGGATAGCCCAATTAGAAATGTCTGACAATATAGGATACTTTATTGTCATTCCGGCATTTACAGTAACCGTAGACACAGCCAAACATTTTAAGTTAATCTTATATGCTAGTGGCTATGAAGACTATATTATCCCAGACGCTAATATAAATATAGAATTTCAAAGCTATGTGAAGTTCTCCCAATTCCTTATGAAGGAATGCAATCGGGAATTCCTAGCGGTAGACTTAATGAAGAAATCTTAGTTAGAACCAATGTTTCAGACTATAATCATACTTACAGTATTAGGAATACTGGACCTATGAAAGAAAAAGCTAAGACGCTCTGACAATTGCCAGAATTTCAAGAAACTAAGACTATACAGTATAAACCTCTGTTTATTAATCAAGACGATGTCACTGGAAATGTTACTATCCAGTTTGGCCCCCCTAAGATTCTCAATAAGAATATTCAGACAGAAGAAATTAGATTTAGGAATATGGGAGAAGCCATAATCAATGATCCTTCAGAAGGAGAATGTAGTAGTAAGATTAGTGCTAGTTTACTAAGACAAGCCCTGATAATTAGACCTAGAAAATCATTTGAACAAAAAGACTTAATTAAAGAAAAAGTTAGAATCCAAAACTTTGGACCTGAATCCTCAGAATTGGATATGAAGATATTTAAAGATAACCTTAAGAAAAGTCATTCTGTTAGATTTCAAGAAAGAGAAAGATGTAATATGATAGCCCAAGACCACATATTAAAATTAAAAGAATCTAAAAATACAAAGGAACTTCTTAGAAACTTAAGACTAATAAAAGAAGGAGAACAAAGATTAATGCCAGCTACACAAGTAGAACCTAGCAAACAAGAGATAGGAAGTAGTAGTAGGCTAGAAGGTGCCCCTAGACTTTTTAGTAAACCAATAGGAATAAATATTCCTATACACTCAAGCACCATAGTAAAGACTAAACCTGATTATATAAAAGACTTTCCAACTAGTGACAAGAGTTTCACTCCTGTTAAGACTATGGCAAGCCAAGCCATAAATCCAGTAGGTATATACCTTAACCTAGACAATGTTCAAGATAGGAAAAAGGCCTTAGACGAATGGCGTAATCAGATGAATATGTGTTTTGCATCTAATGAGCAATGGGATGCAAGTTCATGTAAGCAGTACGCTGAGCAATCCATTAGAGGTATTGCAAAAGATTACTTAGATAGTTTAAGAAAAGCTACAGATGAAGACTCCTTAGCAAAGGTTGAAAAGATGAAAGAAAACTTAGAAGAAAGATCAATTGAAGACACATCGGAATTCATCGGAGCTGGACACCTAGCTCAGATCAATGAACAAGACCTAGCAAAAACTAAGTTAGCCCTCCTTAGCATTTGCAAATTAGATAAGATAAATGAATATAGCAATAATTACGAGCAGCTATATTACCAAATTAAAGAATTTGGAGAGACCTTAAAAAATGAATACTTTAGAAAGATACCAGCCATAGGACAAATCCTAATTAATGAATATAGGAATTGACCAGGAGTAGCTGGAGTTAAGAATAACTCCCTTGGTGAAAGAATCAATTTCGCTAAAGACTATATCATATCTAAAAGACGTGATATAACTCAAGGAAAGTTAATAGAAGAAACTTTCAAGCAGATCCCTCCAATCAAAGACAAAAGAGACATCGCTCCAATCCAATGGGGATGTGGTAGTGAATCTAAGAAATTCAAAAAGAAATTAGAATGGAAACATAGGAAGTTTAAGACTAGACCTTTAGGATTGGCAAAGAAGTATAAATTTAGACAATCTACTACCTTTAGAGAAAAGAATCCTAAGACTAAGAAAAATAGATTTAATCAAAGAAGATATTTTAAGAAAAATAGTAGTAAGTATAAGAAGGTTCCTAATTACAAGAAAGAAAAAGATGTAGCTCAATCTAAGACTGTCACGAAAGAATGTTGGACTTACGGCAAAGAAGGACACTTTGCTAAAGACTGCCCAAATAAGAAAGATAAAGAAAGTATTAAGATTATTAATACAATATTATACTATGCAGATCAAGAAGAATTAGATATCATATATGCTATAGAAATATCAGACATAGAAGAAGATGATAATACTAGTATCTATAGTGCATACACAGACAGTGATTCGAAAGACTATAGTGATATTGATGAGTATGAAGACTCTCAGGATACTATAGACTTATATATGATGCAGACTAATCAAGATAATTTAGATGATGAATATATAGACTTTGAAGAAGCTTGGTATAAGTGTGTATTAAGCCCCTTTTTAAAGAAAAGATGGAAAGTTAGTAATCCTGAGTTACTAACCTATATACCTAGATGCTACTTTGATGAAAGACATTATTGCACATTTGAAATTAAATGTTGCAAAAAAGACTTTATATGCGTAGAATGCTTTCAGACTATACAAACAAAATTATTTATGGTTTGTATTGTTTGTCAATTACACTACCATGAAGACTGTTGGAGAACTAGATTTAGAGCAATTTATACTAGCCAGTATGACGTTCAAATAGACTTGATATTAAAACATATTATCAAGACATTGATAGAAATATAGCCAAAAGATTGCAAGAAAATGAAGACTGCAGAGGAAAAGGAATTTCCTATGATCTAGAAGAATACCATTCTGATAGTAGTTCAGAAGACCAAATACCCTTAGATTTCATAGATAAACCTCAGAAAGGAATATCTATTTTAGAAAAGAACAATTTAGGAATTTCTACTAAACCACATGCTTGTTTTGTAGAATTATTTGTTCAACATAAAGACTATCCTAAAAGACTTTCAGCCTTTATAGATACAGGGTGCTCTCAGAGTATTTGCAAGGCTAATGCCTTCCCTCAAGACTATTTTTTAGAAAGTACTCAAGAAATTTATGGTAAAGTGGCTAATGGAGATCCATTTACCTTATATTTCCAGACTATTCCTATTTATTTTAAATTAGAAAATCAGACCAACAAAACCGTTAATCATCGGTTTTGGATAATGGATCACCGTCCTAGTTTCACAGAAAACTTTATTTTAGGACAAGACTTTATTATTAAATATCATCCTTATACTCAGTATAACGATAAGATATTAACTAGTGATCAAGAGGAATTTAATATTAAAGCCCCTCTAATAGATCATAAGTATGGGTGGCAATTCGGGTCAGTCGTGTCATTTTCGGGTCGCGTTGATTTTTATTTGAGTAAAAGTTTTGGGTACTCTTAAATCTATACAAGCTAATCGTGTCAAGTTCGGGTCATTTCGGGTTATTACCATAAACGAGTTATCGTGTCAAAAATTGCCAGCCCTATATAAGACTACCTTTGACCTTATGCAGGTCAAACCCAATTATAAACCCATAAAACATCAGAGTTCTTCAGCTGAGCATGGTGGACCTAGACCTACAACCCAACAAGAAGCTTAATGTAAGGACACAAATTTCCAATTGAGTCCATATATAGTTTTGGCTCAATTCCGAACAAAAACATTTATTCATAGGTTAGTGATTTATTGTAATATTCTCAAGCCTATGAAGTGTGTGTTGAAGACGTAGCGGCAAAGAATTTAAAGCTTCATCAAAATGCCGGTTTGTGTGCCTCGTTTTTACGTCATCAACTAAGGTTCCATGCTCCCAAGGTATGAATGTAATTATATTTATATAGGAGCTTGGAACAATTTGTATTGGGTGTTAGGTGTAATAAAAACTGCATTTTATTTTCAGAAAGAATCAATTAGAACTTTAAAATAAGTACATAAAAGTTTCAGGGCCAAAATCGAATTTTACAAACTTTCTGGTCGTTCGTTAGAAATGTCGTTCGAACGAGTTTTTTTCGTTCGAACCAGGTTTCGTTCGAACGAGTTTGCCAACGACCCTAAACTGGCCAGTCGTTCGATATGTCGTTCGAACGAGTTTTTCGTTCTAACGAGATTCTAACGAGCCCAGGCTGGTCGCTCGTTAGAAGCCTCGTTCGAACGAGAGTCAAGTTCGTTCGAACGAGACGCCAGGGCGGGAACAGTTTTGAGCAGTTTTTTGCAGTTTTCTCCCACTTTCCCCACTTGGTTTAACTTTTTCAAGACTTAATATATGCGGGAATCACATTTTTCCAATCAACTTTTCCATTCCATATCCATCTCTTAGAGAGAGGTTGAGAGCAAATTTATTTAGGGAAAATGTTCATGTTTTGAGTGTTAATTTTTAAAGAAAAATTCATACACACTCTAGTTTACACCCAATAGTTGTTTATTCCAAGTTTCTATATTCATATTCTTTACTTGGAGTTTTGGCAACGGTTTATCTCTACCGAATTCAAGAAGAGACGTTTCGGGTTTGCTTCTACACCCCATCACAAAGAAGACTTTTTGTTGAGATTCTACCCACACGGAGAAAGGCTCCATGCTTGGGTGACGGTGACCATATAAAGTCCCATCGGTGGATTCCGAGACCGCGGTGGTGTTCCGAGGTTGTCCGCTAGGAAGAGGTTTCTACGAGAAGGAGCGTCGAGGCTTGAGAGGGATCGAGTCAGTCGTTGTAAGTCTATCTGTCTTGTAATTGTAATTCCGTATCTAGTGGACTTGTGGCTAGGACCGTCCGAGGTTGTTTCCCGTCTTGGGTTTTTCCTCGTACATCTCGGCGTAGTGTGACATTGTTTATTTTATCTTGCTCATTAATTTAGAATCCATGCTTAGGATAATTTCAAGATAAAATTTGGTTTAATTATCACACTCATTTAATTTGGGACTTAAATTAAATACAAGGTAAATTTGGTTTATTCAAGTCATTTGCTAAAATTGGTTTCGCCTAACTTTGATTAATTGAAAATTATGACTTAGGCAAATTCTAAGACTTGAATTAGGTTTTAATTTGTTTTGAGAAATTAAAACTTGTTGTTGTTGTTTTGAAAGTTGAACCATCACCTGTTTTACAACGCTTCCGCATTAAATAATTTTTAATCGAGATATAATTATTTAAATCACCAGGGATTCCACTTCTTCACCTAAGAAATTACTAAACCCTTACAAAAAGAGTGCAAGTGTCCAGACCAAAAATGTTATAAGCAAATAGCGCTTATACAATAAGACATTTTAGATCAAGCCCAACATACCTTGTTACATGTTCAAACCATATCCAAACAGAAGAAAATGGATATAGAGGTAGAAAAGGAAAAGATTAGGCAATTAGCTGAGCCTACTTTAGGAGAAAATCGCATCGCTAAATGGGATAAAGACCAAAGCTATTGTGAAATTATCCCTATTAACCCAGACGCCATTATTAATGGTGGAACCTATAAGAAAGGATACTCACAAGAAGATAGGGAAGAATTCAAGAAAGACATAGATGAAATACTTAAGTTAGGTATTATTAGAGAAAGTAAAAGTAGACATAATAGCTTACCCTTCTATGTTCAAAACGAACCTGAACGTAAAAGAGGAAAAAGACGCATGGTTATAGACTATAGACAATTAAATAAGAATTGTGAATTTGATTCTTATAAGATACCAGACAAGAATAATTTGATTAATTTAATTGAAGATAGAATTATATTCAGTAAGTTTGATTGCAAATCAGGCTTCTGACAAATTAAGATGCATCCAGACAGTATTACTTGGACAGCCTTTAGTGTGCCCCAAGGAAAATACGAATGGCTAGTAATGCCATTTGGATACTTGAATGCTCCTCAAGTTTTTCAAAGAAGAATGGATAATATATTTAGACCTTATTCAGAATTTTGTCTTGTTTACATAGATGATATTCTTGTAGCAAGTAAGACTGAGAAAGAGCATGTAGACCATCTTAAAAAGATTATTTTAGAATTAGATAAACATGGTATTGTTATTTTCGAAAGGAAAATGCAATTATTTCAAACTGAGATAGACTTTGTGGGAATGCATATTAATAAAGGAAAATTATCCTTGGCATAAGACAAACTAAGAAGATTCTTGAGTTTCCAGACCAACTTAAAGATAAAAAATAATTACAATCATTTTTAGGATTGCTTAATTGTGCTACAGATTTTATAAAGACCTTGCTTCAAAAAGACAAAGTTTAACGGCCAAAATAAAAGGAACAGACAAAACCAATCCCTTTTATTGGACTAAAGATGATTTTGAAGTAATAAGGCAAATTAAAGATGCGGTCAAGAATATTCATTTACTTGAACTGCTTAATGCAGAAGACCAATTTATAGTAGAAACAGATGCCTCTGATAAACAATGGGGAGCAGTATACTTTGCCATTGATCATCAGACAAAAAAGAAGAAACTTTGTAAACACAGTTCTGGAACCTTCACAGACCCGAAAACAAGATATACTGCCCATGAAAAAGAAGTTTTAGCCATAGTAAGGGCAATAGAAAAATATATGATGTTTCTTAGACCTAAACATTTTACTGTTTATACTGACTTTTCTTATGCAGTAAAATTCAGAGACTTAGACTTGTCCAAATCAAGGACTAATAGACTAATTAGATGGCAACAATTGCTTAATGGTTATGACTTCTCTGTTATACATATTAAGGGAAGTAAAAATACCATTCCAGACATTATATCAAGAGAGCCAATGTTTGCTAACACTAATATGATTTCATGTTTTATGTTGCAAACAGAAGACCTAGAAGACATGAGTTCCTCTGGAACGAATAGACTAAACAAGGAAGACGTTGCAGACTATCTTAGACGCGTAAGACCAAATGTTGGTGTAACGCAAACACCGTCTCATATTCAAGACTCTCAAGAAAGACCAATCCTAGAGAACTTTGATGATATCTTGGTTCCTCCAGGAAAATCTAGACTAGAGATTATTGCTCAAAATAGACTCATTGGGAAAATATACTTTCCCCAATATAGACCCGATCAAAGATACCCAGACTTGATCAAATTTAGACAAGAATTTTCAGAAGACGAAAATACTCTTATAGACGCCATATGGTGGAATGTGAAGAATAGACTATGGATCGAGTTCAAACAAAATTTGGTAGCTATTGTCAGATTCATGAGAACTCAAAGACTTGCAGTTACCCAGCTCAGTGGTACTGCTGTGCCTAGACCTCAGATTCAGACTTATGCTCAAACTCTTGGAGAATCCTCCAAAACTAGACCTACTGATTTCTGTTATCAGAAAAAGACTTTTAAAACTAAGATTGTTATATCATTTGGTCATAATAATCTCCCATTAACAGAAGACTTTAAAAAAGAATATAATAACATTATTGATCATTTTAATATGTTATTATCAGAAATAAATGGAGATGCCTTAATGATTAAGGGTTTCTTCAGACGTTCCAAAAATATATTTTTTTGGAAAATCAGACATGGCTCATATAACTCTTGCAGACCACGGGTTCATTGGACTCGTCCAGATAAAAGATATTGAAGACTCTATTGCTCTTGGAAAAATAGTCCATGAGTATGTTAAGAAAGTAGACGACTTTCTTCCTCTATTTGCTAGATTCTACCAGATTGCTCCAAGTTCCTGTAGAGGAATGAGAGTTGAAGGATTTAGACTTATTAGATTTTCTAACTATATATTCGAAGACGTGGAGATTTTATTAGAAGACGAGACTAAAGAATTAATTGTTGATAAGTCCAAGCTCCAGATTGCTCAAGCCATGGAGACCATAGAAATCATGGAATTATTGACAGGAGAAGATAGGTGGTACACTGCCTACCACAAAGAAGACCTGATAATCCAAGCTGATGAGTCATTCAATGGAAGGCTCAAGAAGGAATCCAAAGAAATGGTAGAGATAGCTTTGTCAGCTAGCCTTAGAATTGTGGGACTCATTGATGAATTTTTCAACAATGCCCTACCAAACCTAGACAAGGATGAAGAAGACGCAGATGAGACAAAGACGGGCCCCTCGTTAGCAGAAGAATTATTAAAAACAGAATATGCCGTGCACTAAGACCTATGCATTATCGCAAGAAGACTCCATATTTAGACTGATGATGCTCTTGCAGACTAAAGCAGCTCAGACCTGCCCCATACGGCCCAGACATCCTCCTTTCTTAAAGATAAAGGAAGGTGGAAGACGTTAGGTGCAAAATAATTGCAAAACGCCAAGATTGCTTTTGAAAGACAGAAAGGTGAAGACCCGAAGGATTCCAAGACTGCAGACTTTTTAATAATTATGCTTTCAACCGGATCACTTTTGATAGCCGGTTTCCAGTCATTTGTAAGTGCCCTTGTGCTATAAAAGGGAGCATCCATTTGAGTCTTAGACATCAGTTTTAGGAGTGAGAGAGTGATCATTTGTTAGACTTCTAGAGAGAGTATGCTTGTAAAGAGTAATATGTACATGAGTGAGTAAACCTCTCATAGTTAGGGGAGAGGGAAGAGTTGTATTTACTTATGCAATGCAATAAAAGTATTTTCTTTTCCAGAAATCTCTTATGTTAAGTTGTTATTATTTTCCAAATTGTCTCCAACTTTCTGTTCATAGAGGACTATTGTGTGGAACCTCTGGTGTAGCACACAAGGTGTTATACTGGTGAACCGCCGTCAGGTGCCGATTAGCCGTGAGCCTTTAGCCAGGTGGGCGTTAGGCGTACAGGAAGGAAACGGGTCAACCGCCAAAGTAGTGGATTGAGGTGCGACACATAAAGAGAGAGTTGCAGGAGACCGAGACCGGAGAAGAATAATAACAAGGCTGAAGAGGCAAAGGGAAGAAGATAAAGATACTGTAGACCAGAAGGAAGGTATAACTCGAACCAAACCCTTAACTATTTTACATATTATTGTTTTAAACAGAATCTTATATAAGCTTACAAAATCACTAAAGACTTTTTAGAATTTATTTACCAAACAAGTTTAGACTTAACTAGAAAAATTCAAGACTGGACTCTTACAGACACTAAACATAAAGAGCTTATAAAATATGCTTTAATATACGCAGGTGGTACTTTTAAATATATAAACCAGATCATTGAGTGGTTAGGAAGAGAAGTACCTAGAATAGAAATAATTAGAACAGGGATCCGTGATCTTTATAGACAAAAATTAAGAACTTAAGATTTTGCAGAAGAACTATCAAGACCTGAAAAATATCAAGAATACACTAGGATACTTGAAGACAGTATAGACGTATTAAAATTCATTAGACGAAAAAGGTTAGCTGAAACAAAAGCTACTTTAATTAGAGCCGGAGGAATCCGACCTCTCCTTAAAAACGTAGAGACAGCTGCCCCTAAAACATACCGAAGATTTTTGTCATCTTATGGTGATAATAATTTAGACGAATTTATAGATAACGATATAATTGATACTATTAATCAAATATATAAAAAAAACTAGACAGATAAACCCACGATACCGTATAAGGTATTTTAGATTAGAATATTTTCCGTCAAAACCTCTTTCAATTTCAAGACTCCCTGAAGAAATTATTTATATAGATAATCCTCGCTATTCTGAACTCCAGTACGATAGTGACGAGAGAAGCTTAAGAAGTAGCAGCAGCAGCCCTGAAACTTCCACACTTAGACTTCCAGATTAATTAGGCTTTAAAATAAGCTTAAAAGACTATAGAAATTATTGGGGTAGAAAATTCTATTCTTATAACATAAGAAAAAGACATAGGCATAAAAAGACAAAGCGGTCCCCAATAGGTGGTCCAATAAGATGATAGCGGTCCTTAAATCGTGTGGACGATATTAAGCCCGTCATTTAAGCCCGTTAAATAAGCCCGTCGGAAAGACGTCCTGTATATATATATATATATATATATATATATATAATAAAGGAGGAGGGGAGTTTGGTCTTTCCCAACTAGCGGTTGAGATCGAAAGATAGAGTTTTGTATCTAACGGTCTAAAATGATTCAAGAAGAGATCATTTTAGTAAATTTGTTCCACACGTCTTTCATAATGAATACCTCTGTACATAGCTTATCCTAACACTGAGCCTACCTACTAAGTGCAACAACCTCAAAACCAAAAAAAAAAGGCTCCATTATTGATTCGCTTGAATTTCAAACTAAAGGAAAAATGCCTTTTTATCTTTCATGCCTCCATCTCTCATATTCCCAAGCAAGTGAAATTATCTTTGTCTCTCTCTCTCTTCAGTTCTACAATGCATCCCCTCTGTCTCTTACACCTCCTCAAATCGAGCCCATCACGACACAATATATTTCAACGAAGGGTTTCGACGAGGGGTTCAAACTTGGGGTAAAAAATCGTGATTTAGAAGTTTTACTTTGGTGTCAGTTTTGTTTTTGTTATTTGTGCCCTTTTTAACTCTGATTTTGTTTGTTGTTCATTTTCCAGTGTTCCCATCATGAGGAATAGGTACCCCGTATTAGCGACTTGCAACTGTGAGAATGATGCATTACAGTGTTTTTTTTCAAACGTATATAAACCATAAACTAAAGTGACTACTGGTAGCCCATCTGTCTATAGTTCTTGGTGTTATAATTTTATAATTTTGTTTTTTCTCACCCATTATTTTTATCAACTCTGGTAGCCCATCTGTCTATAGCCCATCTGATGGGTGTCTATAGGTTTTGTTCGGGCTAGGAAGTATTTGGTCCAATTTAGTTGGTTGTCGGAGAAGGTTAAGTTCGCCGACACTGGGTTGCCAGGTGGGGGTGGTAAGGGGGGTTGGAGGTTTGGGTTTTGGCATAGCTGGTGGTTTGTGGTTTGAGGTGGGTGAGCTGGGTATAGAGATTTGGCAAGCGGATATGGGTAGATGTGAGTAGAGAGAGTAGGGGTGTTGAGCTGAAATGGTTAGAACTTAGAGGAGATAGATGGGTTGATGAGGGGCTGTCGGATTTAGTTTGGTTGTTTGTGGTATGAAAGAGCTGGGCCGGGATTTGGTGGCTTTTCCGGTTCAGCCACGTGATTTTAGTTTGATCAGAGGATATGTGAGAAAAAACTGAAGTGATTAATTTGAAGAAATTTCATCTACATAGAGGAGTATCACTGTTTTATAATGGGTTTGCTATAATGCTTTAAACAAGTTAAAAGTTGGGGTCAACTACATAAATTTTATTTCATTTCGGTGTAATATTCTCTATTAAATCACAATACAAAATATTTTTTATAAAATAAAAACGAACCTGACCAAAATAAACACGACATAAAATATTTTTTTTTAATTGTTTCGAACACAATCCAAGTAAAAGCGGCATAACACAATTTTTTTAACAAAAACAAACTCGACAAAAATAAACACGACATAACACGACAGGAAATATTATTTGTTTTATCAATCACGATTCACGAACACCATAAGCCCGTAATCATTGTAGATCTAGTACTGGTACTAAATTGAGCTTCAATTTTTTTCCTTTCTATACACAAAATACGTGGTAAAGTTTCAATGTTTTATTGCAATTTCTTCCACCCATCACAGTTTGTACTTTTGCGTAATCGCTCAAAATCATCTCAGGGTCAATTGAGTGAAATAAAATCAAAACAATAAATGCACTGATAAAAAAAAGTATGCTGTGCTGTGCGTTCAGGGTCAAAATATGAGCTTTAGCTAAAGAACCAATGTTAAAAAATATTTGGAGAGAGACTTGCTCCGTGTTTACCCACCAAAAAGGACTAGAGAAGGCTATTTCCAAAACAAACCCAAACCAATGTTTTATATTTCTTGATTTTTCTATATATTCTGTTTTTATTGATGTGTCATTTTCCATTAATATACTTTTTTCTTTAATATTGCAGGTTCCTTAGTTATTCATGAAGTTTCAATATATGTATCCTTCTCCTCTTATCGTATTTTGTTTCTTTCTGCAATTGTTTATTGGTTAAAATAAATTGGAGAGTTTGTTCATGTGATTTTAAAGCCATTGTACTATATTTTGTTCATCTCAGTTGTTCAATGCTTCCATTTGGATTCTTTTTTGCAAGATTACAGAGCTTCATATCATGACCTATATTTTTAGTTTTGGAAAATGATAGTATGTTGCTTTTACTTCGTTGATGGATGTGTGAATATGTCTCATTTATGTTATACTTGGACGAAGCCTCTTTCATGGAATATTATGTTCATAAGTGTGATAATGAAAAAATGCAAAGTATGCTCGGATCAAGTTGTAAATTCAAGTTTTTAAATAAACATTAACCTTTCAGGATTAGGTTTGTAAATAAGTTTCTCCCATTTACCATTGAATGGAAGCCTTCTTTTATATTATCGGATGCATCAGTTATAGGCCATGATATTAAATAAGGTAAACCTGTTTCATGTTTGTCCCGGCAGCATTTAATTTTTTATTTGTTTTTTCCTCAAACTAAAGGGTTTTGATTTTTTCAAAGTAAAAAAGTTTCTTACAGGTTAAAGTCATCCATTTTAATGTTTTGACCAAGGTGGTAAAATTATGCAGAAGAATAGGTGTTAATGATTGATGGTTTTGGAATGGGTTTTGAAATTTTATCAAACTACTGAAAAGTGTTGTCTAATCTTATCAGAAAGGGCACAGAGTGTTCAGTCCAAAAAAAGATTTTGTGCTGCGTCATGTTTTAATTGGGTCGTGTTCAGGTTAAGTAAAAAAATAATTTCATGCTATGCATTTTAAGTAAGTCGTGTTTATGCTAAATTAAAAAAGATTTCGTTTCGTATCGTATTTAACTGGATTGTATTCATGTTGGGTAAAAATATAGGATTCGATGTTTTTTTGTATGTTAATTGGGTTGTATTTGTTTTAGGTTAAAAAAAGATCACGTGTTGTGTTTTATTTGGACAGTGTTCCAGGTAGATTAAAAAAAAGATTGTGCTGTGTCATTATTTAATGGGTTATATTCATGTTAGGTAAAAAACACAATTTTATATTGTGTAGTATTTTATTTGGTTCATATTAACTTTAAGAAAGATTCCGCGTCGTTTCATGTTTTTACTTGGTTCGTGTTAGGTAAAAAATAAACACATACACATGTCAAAAGACATTAAATATAAGCATCAATTAATAGTTGGAGGTATTAAATTGTTTTTACTAGGTTTATTATAAGTTTTTATAATTTAATAAAATTAACATCCCTTTTTTTACGATATCATATTAATCTATTTAAAATACCAACTCTCTTACACGGCTAACCTGAGTCAAATTTTGTAACGAACTGGATACATTCATGTATATTTTGACATAAATATGCCTTTAAAAATGTCAATTTCAAATCAATGTGTTGATTTTCCTTTCGTGTATAGAATTTTTAATTACTCTATCATGATTAAAACTAATAAATTTAAGGAATAACAAATCATTAAATTATTTCTACCGTGCCATCGGCACGGGTACACCCTAGTATATATATATATATATATATATATATATATATATATATATGATAAGCATAAAATATAAATTATACAAAAGTGCCGGTATACTCATTGCTTGTGCAATATAAATAATATTTTATTCGAATGTACTAATATGAAATTTTTTATCGTTAATGATATGTAAATGTTAACATCTAACAATGGGTATTTATAAATTTTGAGGAATTTAGGTAAATGGGGGTATTTTAGTTATTTTACGGTCATACCAAAACTGATGTGTATGGGATTTCTAACGATACGTGGCGCGTGATTTTACCCTGGGAGAAGACTATCTATTATTTTCTATTTTTAGTTTAGTGCTTATTGTAATTTTTCCTTTATTTTAAGTGTTTAATTAGTTTCCAAGTATGTTTAGGACTAATATGTCATTTTTAGCTATTAGTTGCCATTTTTAGTCATTGTGGGTATTAGCTTGATTAGTAAGCTAACTCTTCCTATAAATAGGCCCATTGGCCCTCATTTGTACTTAACTTTGAATATTGAGAATTGAAAATAGAGAGAGAAAGAACCCATTTCACTAGTCTAATTTATTAGTTGTTGTTGTTATTGTGTAGTGTAATTGTTGTGTAATCTAATAATAACGCTTCCGCATTTGAAGATTTACATCAAATTGGTATCAGAGCTCGGTTTGTTCTTAGTGTTCGTTGGGGTGCGTGAAGCGGGTCACAAGTGGAGATTCTAACTCCGACAACCCTTCAATCGAAAGATTGATAAATGCTCAAATGAAAATCGGGTGAATGAAAATCCTAATTCCATCACCACTAAAAGAGGAGATACCAACTCTTTTAGCTCCTCTACCCTCCATCTCCACCACCATCATCCTCCATCTCCACCTCCTACCACCACACAACCACCACCACGTCTACGTAAATTTCGTCTTCAAGTTTTTTTACCCAAACCTTAACCAAGAAACTCACCAAACAAAAAAATTCAAACCCTAACCCTAAAATCAAGAACCTACAAACCCTAACCCTAAAATCAAGAACCTAAAAACCCTAACCAAAAACCCAACAAAACCCCTGCCAGACAGTCCGTACCCCTGCCTCGACACCTTTTCCGGTCATTGCTCCTACCGCCGAACCACCCCCATCTTCCTCCAGCCTTTGTCGACCAACCACAATGGCCGAAAAAGTCCTAAATCTGACCAGACCTCCCGACACAGTGGCCAAGCTGCTGAACAAAGGCCGGCCAATCCTGCTTCCCTCCTCCCGCACATTTTCGAACCATTACCCTTGTTCCGACCCATTTTTTCTTCCCCGACCAGCCCCTAACCTCTTCCCCTTAAGCCGGAAACCACCCTTGCCCTGGACGCTCTCTTTTTCCTTGCCGCCAGTCCTAATCCAGACCCCCAGCCCATTTCCGGTGCAAAAATACCCCCAAAACAGCCCCACCCCACCAAATAGCCCCCTACCCCTGATCTACCTCCCCACCTCTTCAAATCATACTTCTGCCCTTGCTCCCTTCAAGCTGACCCCCTGCCTTGCTTCCTTATTACCAGCCCATATTCCTTCCCCAAAATAAACCCACTAGCCCCACCCCTCCTAACCCTAATTTTTCCCTTTTCCCACTCATTAATGCCCAACCACAAGTCAATTCAATCCAAAACGGGCCTGCCCTACTTCGACCCGATCTGACCCACCCTATTGACCTTTATTCCGGTCAATCTTTGACCCAACATATGACTTCCATGAGAAATGTACCCACCAGGAATATATTTTTCGACTATTTGTCACAAAAATGTCGCCGTCTTCATTCCTTGTTTCGTCATCGTACTTGCAAAGGTGCGGTCGTCAGAGTTACCATCCAGTCAGATTCAGGGGTCCACCAAGCCAAGTTGCAACCATGTGCTTGCCGTGTTGAGAAGGCGGAGTGGTCATCAGTTTTTGGTTGCTCGGATTCTGTAGGGAGACATCGTTGAGATTTGGGTATATTAGCCCATTTGTTGAAAGTCCATACGGGTCTAATCGAAGTTTGGCCAGTCCATCTGCGTGTTGAATTTGATATGAGGTTTTGCTTTGCTTTGGAAATTAACAGTTGTATCGACACGTGTACATGTGGCATTGATGAGTCACCCTCCAAGCTCGAGGACGAGCATTTTTGAAGGCAGAGAGAATGATGGGTATGGGATTTCTAGCGACACGTGACGCGTGGTTGTGCATCTGGGAGAAGACTATCTTTTATTTTCTATTTTTAGTTTAGGGTTTATTGTCATTTTTCCTTTATTTTTAATGCTTAATTAGTTTTCAAGTATGTTTGGATCTAATATGTCATTTTTAGTTATTAGTTGCCTTTTTTAATCATTTTGGGTATTAGCTTGATTAGCACGCTAACTCTTCCTATAAATACGCCCTTTGGCCCTTATTTGTACTTAACCTTGAATATTGAGAATTGAGAATAGAGAGAGAGAAATCATTTCACTAGTCTAATCATGGTTCAAAGTTTTGGTATCGGTCCCGGTATCGGACACTCGGTCGCGGTATCGGGCGATATGCAAAGATATGTTATTTAGAGAGCGCAAAAAATTCCGAAAAAAATATAGAAAATTTCAAAAAAAATAATATTAACAATGTGAGCCAATCATATACATTCAAATCATCATTTAATATGCATTGCATTGTACAATTGGTTATATTGAAGCGCGGCGAACTTGGTATATTGCTAATGTACTAATTTTAATTTTTAATTACTTAAGATCTCTAAATAATTACGTATTAATGACTAATTGTTGATTTTAATTTATGTAAGTGGAAGAGGATGTTTGACCTTCATGGACGAGTCTAGACTTGTGGAGATTTTTTTTCACCTAATCTTTGTTTCTTCCATTTTTGGACATCATTATGTGATATTATATTTTGTTCCAAGTTCAAATATTTGTATGTACAGTGCATGTTATTAGTTTTATATTAGTGACATTTTAATTTTATTGCAATTGTTTAATTTAATCTTAATGTGTAAAATTATTTTGCATATATATGTTATGCGTACAAACTTATATAGGTGGTGTTTCTGTAAATGCTACAATATATTTTTAACAACAAAGAAATATGGTAAAACTTAAAAGATTAAAATTTTATCAAAAAATTAAAAAAATGTCGTTCCAATAATGACGCAAAAAAATTTCATGTTCCTGGGAAAAATATATAATGTCGCAACAATTTTCTCAGCATTTTTTATTTTTTTGTAGAAAAAAAATTGCTCAACGTCTGAATCGGTTGTCTCGGCCGATGTCGCGGTTGTCTCAGCCGATATCTCGGCGAGACAACACGATTCAGTATTTTTTTTAAGCGTGTCTCGGTATCGTATCGCCACCCTCCGATTCCGAGTCAACTCGGCCGATACTTTGAACCATGAGTCTAATTTATTAGTTGTTGTTGTTGTTGTTGTTGTGTAGTATAATAATAACGCTTCCGCATTTGAAGATTTTACATCAAAAACTCCCTCCATTTTCCTATATATATAGTGTGTGCATATTTTCAAGACCTAAAAACTAGCATTTAGATAGGCATGAAATTGAACATGATGATTTCAGCACACTTTTGAGTCTTCAACTTGTGCACATTTCACCAATTAACCACATTATGAAAAGCATCACCTCCAAAAAAGGGCAACTGTAAATCAGTCAGATAAAAGCAACCAATACACCAACATACATCACGTCGAGCGAGATCGAGGCGATTCCATATGACCATGAGAACAAGTTCAGTGAGTTCGCCTTTCTCAGCAGCTTCCTCAATTTTCTGCAGACAAAAAAGTGATATGTGTAAAATAGGTGTAAGAATGATGAGGTAAGTACAATGACACGAGGAATATTTCAGATCTTGATAATGTATAAGGGAAAGTGTACTTAAAGCACAGTATGCAATGGGAACTCAAAAAATCTTGTATTTTGTGCCAAGGTATTACCTCTTCCACTTCTTCAGCAGCTTTGATGAAGCTCGAAACCAGTTTCTTCGCGTTTCGAAGTTCTTCATCGGGATAATCCTTCATCCTCGTGCCAATTTCACGATATTCATCAATCTTTCTTTCTTCTTCCTCATCTTCTTCTTCACGCATGCGCTGCAGTTCCTTTGTTTTCTCCCTCTGCTGGGCTTGCCATTCCTAATTTAGAAAAATGTTACATTATACTTTATAAAGGTGTTGTAGTCACAACAAAAATCAATAACAAACAAGAACCAAGTTATGGGTTACAACCTACGAAGATGATAATTATTTTTTTATCATTAAAAAGAGGCATCTGTTGGAGTTTAGTTATGGAAAAAACGAAATATATTAATTAATTTCTGCAAGGCACGTTCTTGGAACGCTTTCTTTTAGGCAAAATTTCTCCCAATCCGGTTGAGACAGAACCAGAACCGCGAGTACACTATGGGTTTTATAGAATCTGCCTTCAGGATACAATGCAGTGTATGAACAGCTATTTGATTCAAACTATGTACTGTTTGATCAAACCGAGAACACTCTGAATTTGTAACTTGATAATGCCAAATATAGAGGACGGAGAGAGGAGAAACTAGCAATTTTATGTGTCCAAAATAGAGGCCTGGAACTCTTTTTATAGCCATTTCTGTGACTGTTCTTCAACAGTCACAACTCTTCATGAAGTGACTCAGCAACCGTTTGATCGTGCCTGTTTCGAACAGCTGCGATCTAACGCTTCAGATTAGGTGTCCCATCGTAAGCAAATGGACATCCCCTACACGAAACGCTACGAGTTCATCCAACTGTTTAGATCAAGTCATTTCGGATTTTAAACCCTTTGATCGGATCGTTTAATCACAACCGTTGATCTGTTTTACCTCGTGAAAACTTTAGGCTCCCACGCTCCAAGCGACGATGCGAAGTGCCAAGTGCGCGTCAAAGCGTGCAATGCGCCCTAAGTCGCCCAATCGCCCTTTCGCGCGCCGCATGTCGCGCTTACGCGATTGGTGGTGCTTAAGCACCACCGCGATGCGTAGGATCATAGCCTCTTATTTGACTAGTCAACTAAGAATCTTAGTTGTCCTTTAGTTGATATAATACTACTTTTTGTAGTATTCTTCCAATGTGGGACAATATGGGATTTTGAGTACTCCCATATCTTTCACACCCATTTGCTCATGTTTCTACCTTCTAAATTAAAACCCAAACTATGTTCAAAATAAAAACACCAATAATATAATAAAATATTAACAACTAAAAAATAAAATATCAATAAATATTGGAATTTATCCAACATTCCCCCACCAATTTCAATATACACGAGAGCAAAGCAAAAAGACAAGAAATAACTTTTTGGCATTATCGCTAAAATCTAGTACATAAATGAGAAGTGTCTTTCGGACTTGAACTTCCATATAGTGAAAATAATTCAAAGCTTCATCAAGGTGTTGTGGTGAACGTATCTTGAACCAATGACCTTTTGAGACTAGCCAGAACTATCACACATACCGATTTCTGAGTTTATAAGTGTTCTTCTAGCATGCACTTTTATGGCCTTGTGCTAATCCTGATTTCACGAGCGCTTTAGGATCGGTCTTGATTTCATAGAAAGCGGCCACACTTTCGACACTCGAATAGATAAATCAACTTTAGTGATTCTGCGAGTCACACTTATATGATTTATTAAGAAGTAACCTTCATCCTCTAACATGCAGAAAACCAACACTAGGCACATAGGAATGGAACTTTTTGTATAAAATTCCTAGTGTTCCATAACTATAATTTAACTTGTTTGTACCACATTGAACTCAATCGATATTTTCAAGATATGAGTTGGGTTCTCATTAAATATAGTTGTGTTATTTAATAGACTTTAGTCCCATTCCTTTTGAGGTGATATATATCATCTCCCTAACAAGACCTTTAGTCAGAGGATCTGCTAAATTCTTGTTCGTATTAATATAGTCGACTGTAATTACTCCTTCCTTGAGTAATTTTCTTATAATTTGATGCCTTAGACTAATGTGTCTAGATTTTCCGTTGTAAGTTTTGTTCGAAACTTTATAAATTGTGGCTTGGTTATCACAACTTATCATAATAGAAGGTGATGGCTTTTTCCATAAAGGAATATCATACAACACATTTCTAAGCCATTATGCTTCTTTACATGCATCTGCTAGGGCTATAAATTCAGATTGCATTGTTGAATCTGATACACATGTTTGTTTCTTGGATCCCAAGAGATAGCTGCTCCTCCTAGCGTAAAAATCCAACCAGTAGTTGACTTGGATTTTGATTCAAGATTATTCCAACTTGAATCACTATATCCTTCTAAAACAGATGGATATCCTACATAATGTAAGCCATAATCCAAAGTCCTCTTCAGGTATCTAAGCACCCTAGAAATTGCATTCCAGTGCTCTTGTCCTGGATTACTTGTAAATCTACACAATACACTCACTGCATAAGCAATGTCTGGTCTAGTGCTATGCATGGCATACATTAGACTCCCAATAATACTAGCATATTTAAGTTGGTCCATAACACGCCCAGTATTTTTCATTAATTTGATGCTAGGATCCATTGGTGTAGCAGCTGGCTTAAGTTCAAAATGATTATATCTTTTTAGAACTTTTTCTATATACTGAGATTGAGATAACGCTAAAGAATTATCCTTTCTCACAATTTTGATTCCTAAAATCACATCAGCTTCTCCAAGATCTTTCATATCAAATTTTGATGAAAAAAACCTTTTGGTTTCTTCAACATATTTGAGATTAGACCCAAATATTAACATGTCATCCACATATAAGCAAATAATAACACCAGCAACATTTTCAAATTTACTATATATACATTTGTCGGCATCATTAACTTTATATCCATGGGATATAACAATATTATTAAACTTCTCATGCCATTGCATAGGAGCTTGTTTAAGGCCATAAAGAGATTTAACCAATTTACACACTTTCTTTTCTTGGCCAGGCAAAACAAACCCTTCGGGTTGTTCCATGTAAATCTCTTCTTCTAAATCACCATTTAAAAATGCAGTTTTAACATCCATTTGATGAATTACTAAATTGTGAATAGAAGCAAGAGATATCAATATCCTAATGGAAGTGATTCGAGCAACAGGAGCATATGTATCAAAGTAATCAATTCCATGTTTTTGCTTATAGCCTTTAGCAACTAGTCTTGCCTTAAATTTATTTATAGAACCATCCGAATTTAATTTTCTTTTAAATATCCATTTGCACCCAATAGGTTTAGCCCCGTGGGGAAGATCGGAAATAACCCAAGTTTGATTTGACAAAATTGAGTTCATTTCATCATTTATTGCTTCTTTCCAAAAAACAGCATCCCTAGATGTTACCGCTTCATGAAATGTGGTCGGTTCATCTTCTAAATTAAGAACAAATTTAGTTTTGTTCCTAGTCTCATTTAAATCCCCTTCAACTAAATAAATAACAAAGTCAGGCCCAAATGTTTTTTCAGTTCTTTGTCTTTTACTCCTTCGTGGTTCAACGTCATTCGTTGTTTCCGAAGAAGATATAGGTTGTGAATTTTCTTCTAAATTTGAGGAGTCAACAGTCGGATTATTATTTTCTAAACCTTGATTCAAAGTACTAAACTTTGTTAGATGTTCAAAGAATTGCACATCTACCGACTCAATGATTTCTTGAGTTTCAAGGTTTAAAAATCTATAAGTTGTACTGTTACTAGAGTATCCAATAAAAACACATTTGTAAGTCCTATTTCCTAGTTTAGGTCTTTTAGGTTCGGGTTTTCTTATATAAGCAAGACATCCCCAAACTTTAAGACGTCTAAGGTTAGGCTTACGATTAAACCATAATTCATATGGTGTAATATCCTTGTTTTTCAATGGAACTCTATTTAAAATATAACATGCGGAAAAAACCGCTTCTCCCCACATCGACAAAGGTAAACCAGAACTGATTAACATTGAATTTATCATTTCAACTAAAGCCTATTTTTCCTTTCCGCCGTTCCATTTTGTTGTGGCGTATATGGCGCCGTAACTTGATGGATTATCCCATGAGTATTACAAAATTGTATAAACTCACTCGGGTAATATTCACCACCCCTATCGGATCGTAGGACTTTAATTTTCTGATTTTGTTGAGTTTCAACTTCTGCTTTAAAAATTAGGAATTTCTCGAAAACTTCATCTTTACTTTTAAGTAAATATGTATATGCATACTTACAGTAATCATCAATGAAAGTTAAGAAATATTTATTTCCACCACGAGTCATATTACTCTTCATATCACATACATCACTATGAATAAGATCAAGCATTTCGGATTTCCTCTCAACAGATTTGAACGACTTTCTAGTTATCTTCGATTGAGCACAAATTTCACATTTAGAAAGGTTATCAAATTTACAATCCGAGATTAAGCTGAGATTAGTTCACATGACCTAATCTACTATGCCATAAAGAAATAGACTCAACCATATAAGCAGAACTAATATCATTGATTACATTAATTTTGATCATGCCGTTACAAGAGTACCCTTTGCCAATAAATTGGTCATTCTTAGACAAGACAAACTTATCAGACTCATACACTAGTTTGAAACCTCTCTTATTGAGAAGCTCCCCAGACACAAGATTTTTACACATATCAGGTACATGAAGTACATCAATTAGAGTAAGAGTAAGTGTCTTTCCAGAAGTTAGCTTCAATTCCACTGTGCCTTTTCCAACTACATTGGTGTGAAGATTATTTGCCATCTTCACTTCTTTTCCATCAATTTCTTGATATGTTTTGAATGAAGAGCGGTCTTTGCATATGTGGACCGTTGCGCCGGTATCCAGCCACCATCCACTTTCATTATCAATTGAATTTGCTTCGCAAACAGTAGCAATAAGATCTTCAACATTGTTGGTTTCCTTCGACCCTTGTTTTTCCTTAAATGCCTTCTTTTTAAGACGACATTCTCGAGAATAATGGCCCGATTTGTCACAGAAGAAACATTTTCCCTTCTTTTTCTTATTTGCACCTTGGTTCTTGAATTTTGAATCATTCTTTGCTTTAAATTTTGAGTCTTTGGTAATCTTGGATTTTTTATCCTCAACCATATTAGCTTTGGAATGACCTTCACCTTGTTCATCCTTCTTTTCTCGAATACGAGTATCATCTTCAATACGAAGGTGAGGAAGAAAGGATTCCACAGTATAAGTCTTTTCATCATGATTAATTTTCTTCTTAAAGCCATTCCAAGAGGATGGAAGTTTTGAAACAATCACCCCTACTTGAAATTCATCTTGAAGATTAATACCAGCGGCTTTAAGGTCACCAACAATTTGTTTGAGTTCATGGGCTTGTGCAACGACAGATTTATCATTACTCATTCTAATATTTATATAGTTTGAAATTAGAAACTTACGGTTGCTCGCTTCCTCGTTTTGATACTGTCTCCAAAGCCTTCCATAATTCCTTTGTCGTCGGAATCATTCGATGAGCGCTATAAACAGTTTGAGACAAAGCATTGAGGATGTGTCCTCGACACATAAATTCGTCTTCTTTCCTCTTCACACGTTTTTGCTTTATTTCTTCGGTGTCTTCGGGTGTGGGCTCGGGAATTTGTTCAAGGTTATCATCTAGAATGTATGCAAGTTTTAGTGATGTGAGGAAGAACATAACTTTCTCTTGCCAACGGGTGAAATTTCCGCCATCAAAACGGTCGAGTCGGATTAAGTCTTGAGTCATGACTTGGATAGATTGTGCCACAGTTCCTTCCATTTGAGTGGAGTAATAAGAATAAAATTTTTGCCTAAAACTGTTGGAGTTTAGTTATGGAAAAAACGAAATATATTAATTAATTTCTACAAGGCATGTTCTTGGAACGCTTTCTTTTAGGCAAAATTTATCCCAATCCGGTTGAGACAGAACCAGAACCGCGAGTACACTATGGGTTTTATAGAATCTGCCTTCAGAATACAATACAGTGTATGAACAGCTATTTGATTCAAACTATGTACTGTTTGATCAAACCGAGAACACTCTGAATTTGTAACTTGATAATGCCAAAATATAGAGGACGGAGAGAGGAGAAACTAGCAATTTTCGGTGTCCAAAATAGAGGCCTGGAACTCTTTTTATAGCCATTTCTGTGACTGTTCTTCAACAGTCACAACTCTTCATGAAGTGACTCAGCAACCGTTTCATCGTGCCTGTTTCGAACAGCTGCGATCTAACGGTTCAGACTAGGCGTCCCATCGTAAGCAAATGGACATCCCCTACACGAAACGCTACGAGTTCATCCAACGGTTTAGATCAAGTCATTTCGGATTTTAAACCCTTTGATCGAATCGTTTAATCACAACCGTTGATCTGTTTTACCTCGTGAAAACTTTAGGCTCCCACGCTCCAAGCGACGATGCGAAGTGCCAAGTGCGCGTCAAAGCGCGCAATGCGCCCTAAGTCGCCCAATCGCCCAATCGCCCAATTGCCCTTTCGCGCGCCGCGTGTCGCGCTTACGCGATTGGTGGTGCTTAAGCACCACCGCGATGCGTAGGATCATAGCCTCTTATTTGACTAGTCAACTAAGAATCTTAGTTGTCTTTTAGTTGATATACCACTACTTTTTGTAGTATTCTTCCAATGTGGGACAATATGGGATTTTGAGTACTCCCATATCTTTCACACCCATTTGCTCATGTTTCTACCTTCTAAATTAAAACCCAAACTATGCTCAAAATAAAAACACCAATAATATAATAAAATATTAACAACTAAAAAATAAAATATCAATAAATATTGGAATTTATCCAACATGCCATTTTCTCAATAACCTTCACCCAAGGTCCACACATTGTTCACAATTTACAATTTAAAACAAGAGCATTTTAACAAGAAAAATAAGAGAACAGTGAAACTGAAATGAAGATTTTAAAAGGCAACATAGTATAGTAAATGATGAACTGAGGTGGTTAGTAGAGGATTTGGTCAATTTACAGTCAGCACCAATTAAAATCATATTCCTGACTTGGTACCATAGTTACTGGGATCACTATAACCCCCCACCCCCAAGTAGGCCTGTCAATGGATCGGATTTTATCCGAATCCGAATCCGATCCGTTTAAGCGGATATGGATCATGCCTAAAATCCGATTATCCGATTACCCGATTACCCGATTATCCGTTTATTAAATGGAGCGGATTTGGATTCATATGCTCCGATCCGTTAATAATCCGATCCGATTAATATTTTTAATATACATATATAAATTATATATAATATATTTTTCATTAATATATATTGTATTTAATAAAATTGTATATACATCTTTACATATTTATTATAATAGTTCTCTATTTCATTATCTATTTTTTTGGAACATTTGCAAAATAAATTTATGAAATAAGAGTTGAAAATAAAAATGTTGCAAATCAAGTTTAAGATAAATGGATAATCGGATAATCGGATCCGATCCGAATCCGTTTAATATTAACGGATATGGATTTGGATTTGCCTGATCCGATCCGATTAATAAACGGATCAGATCCGAATCCGTTTAACATAAACGGATATGGATTTGGATTTGCCTGATCCGGTCCGAATCCGATCCGTTTACAGGCCTACCCCCAAGTACCGCGATTCGGAATCATACGATCCAAAATATGGCGAGTTCACGATCAAGATCTCTAAATGTGGTGTTCCCAATCCTAACATTGACGATTTTAGCTATCGTTGATAATAATGGAACTCTTGACTCCAATATTTGAAGGAAAATTACTTCTTAACTAATATAATACAAGAACGGTTCGAATTGTTCCTATATCTTATTAATATATTGTAGAATGTAGAGTTTATACACTAGTGAAATCTTGTTGGAATTCTTTTAGCACTATAATCATATCTAGTGAAACAATTAAGCCTATCCCACCGTATTGTGAACCGGCTAAAGGAACATACTCTGTGCCGGTTCCCTACCGCATACCAAAGCAACTCACGTACCAGGTAACATTGTGGTACAATTTAATGAAATTCATAATCCCCCGCCCCAACCCTGTTGGTTAGTTCAGCTCACAAGTGAGTGAAGACTAGTGTTTCAATATCATATTCAAAAAAATATTATCTTTTTCATTACAAATCCATTCTAAAACACCCCAAAATTCGAAAACATTAAAATAATTAAACTATATGGAGAATTTCCTCTCTTTTATGGAGAAACATTCAGGACAGATTGGACAATGATGAGTTCTTTGCTCCTACAAACTAAATTAGAACTAATAAAGAATCACCATTTAATCACTAAAAACAAACTCTTTTTTAAAAGTAAATTATAAACTTGACAACATAGAATAACTACATAAACAAATACCCACATGGAAACAAAAAGAAAAGAAAAGAAAAGAAATAGATGTAGTAAAGCTGATATAAAGAGGGGCTTACGTCATCATAAAACTCTTTAGGCAGCCCATAAAGGTCTTTCTCTTCAATCTTCTTGCACCTACAAATAACTGCCAATTCAACACGCCAAAGAAGGAATTTTGTAAATTTCTAAAGTGAAAAAAAAAAATGATTGTGTTTGATGGTATAGTATAGTAAACTAGATACTTGTGGGTAGTTTTAAAGGAGTGGGAAACAGAGAGATTGGAGTTGTTGAGAAGGTTGAAGTAGTGGGAGGTAGTGTGCCACTTAGCTGAAACAACTTTGTCTCCATTTTCCACTTGAAATCGGAATGTCGGATAATGTATAGAATGCTTTATTTTGAGCAGGGGTGGACAAAAAAAAAAGACGGACCCGAATGGATTGATTGGACTGAATGTGATCGAGCCGAAAATTAAGACTATTTTGAAATCGGTCCAAAAATTGATTCACAAAAATTAAAAATCGATTAAATCGGTTCGGTTCTGTCCGCGGTCCACTATATTAAAAGATCGATTTTGACCGGACCGATTCCCATATATATATATAATAAAAATAATGTTATTGTGTTTCTTATGTATAGTTTTTGAATTAATGTATATAACTTATGAACTTAATTTGGAACATTTTTTATATGTATAGACATTTTTTTATTTGGGTTAAAAAAACCCATGTAAATATCACTTGGAGTTTCGAGTATTATTTTTTTGTATATATATTTGTGAGAAAAATAGATAAAAACATTCATAAAATGTACATATATATAAAATAGGGTCAGGACCGAATTTTACCCCAGACCGGACCGAAAAAAGCCTGGACCGAATTAGTAGGTTAACCGAATTAATCGGTCCGGTCTCGGTCCAAAAAAATTAAGGACCGAATATTCGGTCCGGTCCAAAAAATAGGCAAAACTCGGACCAGACCGGACCGTGCCCACCCCTAATTTTGAGAATTCAACCCTCATTCCACAAGTTAATTTTCTTTTTTAATTGCTTGGTACTTTTTTTTTAAGGAGTTTTGGGTAAAGGTTCAATTTGATTTAAAAGTGAGTGTAAAAATAGAATAATTCATACAATTTTATAAATTTATTCCATATATTAAAAAAAATATTAAAATTATCAATTTATCATTTAACGAGTCATACAAAAAAATCAGTGTTCTAAAAGGCGCCCATAGGTTTGAGACTTGAGGGGAAACACCCCGCCTTAAGCCTTTTACGCATTATTCTTGATAAAAGGTTTAAGGCGCACATTTTTTTAAAACAAAAACGCATTAGCGAAACGATATCGCCTTTTTAATACTTTTTTTTTAAAATAGACAAATGGTATCTCAAACCTCTCTTCCTCTCGCAAAAAAAAAAAACAAGCGTTTTTTTCTTTTGTTTTTTTGTTAGTATTTAAAAAAATAGTACTTTAGTTTTCATATATTCAGACATATAAATCATCGTTAGAAACATTATTATCGAATATAAATAAGACATAATTAAATGAAACATACTATAGCGCTTACATAAAGTGTGGATAGATACTAGCCTTCTAGTTCTTACGCGTACACTTTCAATAGCCCTTAGACCCGTTCGAGAGTCATTAACCATGTAATGAGATCTCTCGAATTGTCCCATTTGGACAGTTTGGGACTGCACAGTTTATGTATTATTCTTAGTGGCTTAAACTTGTTACTTTGGGGGAAGTTCTGATGTCGTATCTTAATGTTCTTTGGGTACATACTAGATGATGCGATGATAAGTGTTATTTTAATTGATAAATTGAAATTATACTTACACTTGCGAATCTATGTTGTGTACTTAGAGAACTATGGGGATATGCTGACGAATTTTTCTCAAATTGGAACAATGTGCATGCTCTGTTAAGTATATTATAGAAATACACTGTGATGGAGGAAATCGGAATTAGTATTATAAATCGAATTTTAATTTCAATTTCAAATTAAAATTGAATTTGAATTTGAAATTGAAATTGGTATTATAAATTAAAATTGAAATTAAAACTGAAATTAGTATTAGAAATTGAAATTATAATTGAAATTGGTATTTGGTATTTGGTATTTGATTTTTGATTTTTGGTATAGTGCCAAATTGATTTTTTGTATTCAATTCTGAAATTGAAATTTGGTTTCTCTCGCTAATTGCAGCAGCGGTTGCCATCTCTCTATCTCTCTACACACATTTTGGTATCTCTCTCTCTCTCTCTCTCTCTCTCTCTCTCTCTCTCTCTCTCTATATATATATATATATATATATATATATATATATATATATAGAGAGAGAGAGAGAGAGAGAGAGACACACACACACACACACACACTCATAAAGATAGTTGAATTGTTTGGGATTCTTGAATTGTTGTTGACTGGTGGATTTGAACATTTAGATCACCATTGAATTGGTTGGCCTTAGGAATACACACACACACACACACTCATAAAGATAGTTGAATTATTTGGGATTCTTGAATTGTTGTTGACTGGTGGATTTGAACATTTAGATCACCATTGAATTGGTTGGCCTTAGGAATTTCTAATAAAAGACATTATTATTTGCATTGTTGTTTTGAATTCTTCAATTGTTGTTGAATGGTGGATTTGAACACTTGGATGACCATCGAGTTGGTTGGTCCTAGGCATTCTCTAACATTTAGGATTGTGATGCGAAATGAAACATAACAATGTAAAAATCGAATATAAGTAAGGCATAATTAAAGGAAACATACTATAAATTTTGTACAACAAGTAATAAGTAATCATGCATTCACATGAAAATACATGCATGCATGTAGCCTGCAAAGCAAGTGTTATATAACACTTGCTTCGGGGGGAGCATGCATGCATGTATTCTCATTTGAATGCATGACATAACGGTTCTATAACATTTATAACTAATTTAAATTATATATAATGCGTATATATACTTTCCTTCTAGTTCTTATGCATACGCATTCGATAGCCCTTAGACCCGTTCGAGAGTCATTATCCCTGTAATAAGATCTCTCGAATCGTCCTGTTTGGACAGTTCGAGACTGCATAGTTTCTATATAATAATATTCTTAGTGGTTTAAAATTGTTACTTTGGGGGGAAGTTATGATGTTGTATTTTAATATTATACGGGTACATACTAGATGATGCGATGTTAAGTGTTATTTCAATTGATAAATTGAAATAACACTTACACTTGCGAATCTATGTCGTGTACTTAGAGAACTATGGGGATATGCTGCCGAATTTTCCTCAAATTGGAACAATGTACATGAGTTGTTAAGTATATTACATAAATATGCGGTCTTGAATGGGATAGGACCACTTAACCTTTAGAGGAGATGGAGAAAATATGAATTATATTATTTTTATAAAACAACACCGAAAGATGAGATGTTAATCTTGTAGTAAATTATTTAATGGGAACTAAATGTTCACACTTTTGTTTATACTAATCCACGAATATACGCTTCTTTCTTACCCATAATATGTGATTATTTGTGATGGGATATCCTAAATACAAATTGGGATGGGTGAGACAATATATTAGGGGATGTGTTTCGTAAATGTGCTAATGAATTTTTGAAATACGCAAAGAGATGTCGTAATAATGAAGAGTTCACGTGTCTATGTGCTAAGTTTAAGAATGGTAAGGTGTTTGAGTGGAAAACAATTGAACTGCATTTGTTAAGATGGGGTATGCAAGATAGTTATCGATTTTGAAATTTTCACGGGGAATCAAAAGTTTATTTTGTCCCTGAGCAACCTTCACAACATCCTTCAACAAGTAGAATGGATTTACAAGGGGAGGACAATATAGATCATAATATGCTAGAGGATTTAGTTGATGACGCGCATGGAGTTCATGAAGTGGAAGAAAATGAGGTCACGGACGATGTACAAGGTTCAGGTGCTCATGAAAATATCGGGATAAACCTTGATAATGACTACCAAAGTTTAAAATTAAAGGCGACCTAACTGTTGTACTCTGGATGTAAGAAAGATCAAACAACTTTACATGTTATGGTTGGTTTGCATAGTTTAAATACCCAATATGGTTTGTCTGGCAATAGCGTGATCGGAATTTTAAATTGGTTGAAGGGCTTGCTACTCAAAAAGAATAAATTTCTAAATAGATATCCTACTATAAAAAACAGTTTGAAAGGTTTGGGAATGAAGTATAAATCAATTCATGCTTGTGTATATGACTGCATACGATATCGAAAGGAGTATAAAAATCTCGATTGGTGTCCGGTATGCGATGAACCTAGATAAGTCCAATCTATTGGCAAGGAAGGAACAAGCTCAAAAGGTCCTCAAAAAGTGTTAAAATATTTTCCCGTTGGGCCCAGATTAAATCTTTTTTCATAGTCCCATGGATAGCGGAGGTAATGACTTGGCATGCTAGGGAAGAAGTAGGGGATAATCTCATGCATCATCCTATTAATTCTACAGCTTGGAAGAGGATGAGTGTTGAGTATTCCAATTTTTCTCGAGAAAAGCATAACATTCATTTAGCAATATCAACAGATGGTTTAAATCCATTTGGAAATCTAAGCGTCAATCAAAGTGTATGGCCAGTAATCCTAGCCCTACCCAACCTCCCTCCTTCACAGTGTATGAGACCTGAATTTTTGATGTTGTTCTTGTTGATACCTAGGCCAAAGGCATAAAATGAGGACATCGATGTCTACATGGATCCTTTAGTAGAAGAATTAAATGAGTTGTGGGGAGAGGGTGTGCACGTATTTAACTCTTTTAAAAAAGAAGAGTTTACATTGAAAGTTATGTTAATGTGGGCAATTCATGATTTTCTAGCTTATGGCATATTATCCGGTTGTATAGTACATGGTTATTTAGAGTGTCCTATTTGTGGAGAGGAGACTGAATCTCTTCGTCTCCTCGCTAGCGCAAAAAATGTATACCATTGTCATAGGAGGTTTTTGCCCTTCGCTCATAGTTTTATATTTGAGAAAGGTTCCAATTTTTTACCGGGAGGGGTTAAACATAGGCTACCTCCAAGAAAACTTTCAAGTTCAGAAATTGAAAGTAAATCATTTGATTGTGTCCCCAATATGCCAGGTAATAATCCTAAATTTAAGAATGTCAAGCATAAGAAGACCCCAATTGGGAATGAAATTGAGACAAGAAAGGCATGATCTAGGATGTCAATTTATTTGACTTGCCTTATTGTAAGAAAAACCCAGTGCGCCATATATTGGATGTGATTCACGTAAAGAAGAACATCGTTGAACATATTTTGGGCACATGCCTTGGGGGGAGTCATTCGAAGGATGACGAAAATGCACGAAAAGACCTTAAATCGTTGAAACTTAAGCCATAGCTATAGTTGAAAGAAGATAATAAAGATGTAACACCCTGTATTTTCGATGATTTAAATAATTATGGGAGTAATTATTATTGTTGGATTAATTGAATTAAAATGTGAGATTTAATTTTTAATTAATCCGGATTAAAATATATTAACTAGCGTGCCAAGGGTTAATACTTATTGATTGAATATTGATGTGTGATATGTAATATCTTTTTTATTGAATATTACTGTGTGAATATGTAATATGGGATTATGCACTTTGATAAATTGTTAAGAGTGAGAAATACGACAGTTTGGTAATGTAAGTTAGACGCGCGTATGAGGCGTGTCGTGACTAATTGATAGGAATAAAAAGAGAATTTATTTTTATTAACTCGTATGATCATTTTGAGTGCGTCATTGAGTCCGAAAGGGTCGAGATAGTCAGAATAGTGTACCCGAAGGTTTAGTTTGGGTCTCGGGGTAATCTTAGGCCTAACCGGCGTCCCGGGAGGGCCTTTTGGTAAATTGCATTTTTGGGGTTAATTAATGGACGAAAATTAGAGTGCTTTAATATCCCTTACGTAGTTACAGTTAGGGTTTTATCTGTAAAAGAAAATAGAAAGTCACAGAGGAAGGAGAAGAAGAGGTCCATAGGAGTTCCAAAGCCAAACCCAGTCATCTTTCACCAAAAACATCATCAATGCGTAGATCGGAAAGAGGAGAACGCATCTATACCAATTTCAAACGATAAATCAAACCTTCATAATCAGGCAAGTGTCTATTACGTGCTTTCCTTTAGCAATACTCATGTTCATGTTAGTATAGGAATGAAACACCTATGTATTGTTAATAAAAGTGATGAAAATTAGAGATTTGATATACATAAATTGACTATGAGATTAACTTAAGTTGAACCATTTATTTATGTAGATTAGAAATCACGTATAGATGATTTTTTGTGATGAACAAATATGGAAATTTATGTTCTTGGATGATAATTAGAAGAACTAGGGTTTTATTAACTTAATTGGGTATAATTAATATGGAAAAATGTTTTGACACTTAACTTAATTAATTATTAGGTGATTAATAATGAAATTATTTTCGACATTGATGCTAAGAATGAACCAACCGGATACTTTGATTTTAATTTAATAAAGGACTGATCACTCAGTATTTAATTAGGTGGGGTGTCACAGGTGGTATCAGAGCATCGGGTTCTAGAGTCTTTTAGAATCTATGCGGCTTATTATGTTTTAGCGTAGCATTCTTTGATATAGAGCCTTACTATAGGATTGTTGTATTCCCTGACGTGTGTGACTTACGTTCTTCTGTTATGAATTATAATGGATGTGACTCATTATACGAACTCTTGTGTACTTCGAGCCTCGAACATTATAAGACAACCAACGAAGGCTGTAAGAAGGACTGCAGGAGAAGAAACCCGACAGAAGATATAGAGTAATCTGGGAATGGTAATCATGACTAAAGTCACCGTGAGTAATATTTAATAGAGTGATAATAGAATTATCATTCGGGAACAATAGGTTCCCCAGGCACAGTCGTAGATAACGGTGGAGTGATTTCAGTACCACCTAGCATAGTCGATAAGGGGGAAACTCAGAGGGACTCTTTTGAAAATATATCGATGAAGATGCGGAGAATAAAGAGAGAAAGTGTAACACGATAATGGAGGTAGAAAGTCCAAAGGCAATTCTGTAGAGTGGAGTGCAGCGACACTCAAAATTAAATTGGGAGTTAAAATTGTAGCTCTTAGGAGTGACATAAAGTGATTAAAGTCAATCACCGCACATAAAGTAACGTATTTGAAATTTAAAGAGAAATTGGGTACGATTTGACCGTGAGGTCTTCCATTCGATGTTGTAACAGAGATGCAAGTGTAACTTTGAAACTTAGCATTGTGAGAAAAATAGAGACCGACCGTGAGAGAAAGGTTGAATTGTATAACGAACTTTGTACCTGGAAAAGGGGCATAGAATATATAAAGGTTTATAATTGATAGAGGACCATATGCAGAATAAAAGTATGGATGAGAAATCCAATAAGGATGACTAATGTTGATATCGTCAAAGTTATACATTTGCAAGTTATTTCAACATTTCCAGAAGAAGTGAGCCAGCAGGGTTAGAGAATTTGACCGAAGAGCAAATTTGGACTTAACGGTGTTAGTGAGACACCACATGAGAGTATGCCCAATAGGGAACTCATTTAGATCATTTTAATTGATTAACTTCCTATAAAGTGAAGATGAAGTCAATCTCGGTTGTAGAGGCCAAAAATAGTCCCGAGAGGCCAGCGTAGCCAACGGGAGAATAATTGGGAGCTAAGATTTCCTGGTCTGAGAGAAAGAAATTCCAAAATGGTCAGTGGTACCAATGAAGGGAAATGGGTCGGGAAATTTCCCTATGTGGAGAAAGTGGGACTACCAGTGTCGAATGTGTCCATGTTGAGAAGTGAGACCGATAAGAATGGAAATGGTAAACCGTGCCAGCTAGGCACAACAACTGGAGGAGAGAGATTTCCAGCGGATAAATTAGGGTCAAGATAAATTGTCTACAATGGGAGGGGACAACTATTGGATGAAATCTTAGATGAATAACGAGTGCAAATGCTCATGGTCCGTTTTTGAATCCACGTGCTGGGACCTACGATTAGGCGAGACTAGTGAAGCTTTGCTTCGTCCTTGTGAGTAAAGGATTAATTCCAGTGACATGGGTGTGTTACAACTTATATATAAATTTTAAACTCTAAACTTCGCGTGCGAGTCGAGTTTAGTGGGGACGATGGTTTAATAGTCTGGTTACAGACGTATTTCTCTTTGAGGACAAGTTTTTTTTATATCGCCCATGAGTGAACCGGGTGGGCCCTAAGGGTATATTTCGTTGTTATAATTTACTACTACATTGAGTTAGCAAAGTAGAGCTTATTATGGTAATGTGTAGTGATTAATTATCGAACGTTTGCACGATCATAGATTGAGTGATACGATTATCATAATGGACACTCCGATGGAGTAATATTAATTTTGTACAGTGCCACCTGAAATAGGGTTGCCCCCCCCCCCCCCCATATATATATATTCATGGTATCATAGACCTCAGCGAGTATGTTGTCTAGTTATATGTGATCCCGGTGCATGGGATGTGACTCAGGATGTTTGTGTCCTTTATCGAGCAGCGAGATATTATTCGTTATATATAGATATCGCACTAAGAAATTGGGATAGTGAGAGTTCCATATTTTATGTTATCTTTAAGAGACAGTAGAGTGGACGGGTAGACTTTTATGTAAACACATAGGGATTGTGGGAAGGTACAGATTATGGACTAAGGACCTTACGGATCTCGACGATCGACTAGGCTAGGTAGTAGTGTATCGGAGGGTCCTTGTTTGGATTTCGCTTTGCGAGACATCCCACGCATGAAACTAGCGAACGTCGGAAGTTGGAGAGAAGTTTGGACGATAGAACATGGGTTTCGTACCTTAGTAATTGTACACATATGAGTATATAACTAAGAGTGGATAATCCCATTATGATTTAAGGCTGGTAGATCCGCCTAGACCTATCATGGAAAACCAGTATGGAACGGTTACGTTATGAATCGATCAGTATGCTTAGAGTTCGAGAATTGATTTCAGAAAAGAGTAATTCAATTGTAATATAATACTTGAGACATAGGGTGTATGGACACCCTAGGAAATTGAATTTGGTTGTTGCCCCCATTTTTGGGGGTATAGGATAAGGAAAATAAATATAGAGGTTCAAATATCGGGACTTAGTTTTCGATCATTTATAATGATTAGGATCATCTTTCCCCAAATGTCCACGAGGGTGGTATTGTAGCCAATAATGTAACATACGTGCCAGGTGAATTCGAAAACGTTTAGCCAGGGAGGTTGAAGCTTATTCCACAATATCTGGCAGAGGCCTACGTTTAATAAGAAACTAATTTTTGAGTAAAGGAGTGACTTGTGACATAGGGGGAGACCAGTCACATGGATCACAGTTAGAGGTACATTCGGGTGAACATAAAATGTATCAGGTTATAAATAAACAGTGGTGGTGAGATTTAAAGAAGTGAGAAATTGTTAGTCCGTTCGGTAGTGGACCACCTGTCTGTTGTTAAAAGGGGTGGACACTTCGAAACCAGGTGAGGTTTATGAAACCATTAGGATTCCCAAGAAGTAATGGAAGAATAGTCCCAAGAATTTTATCACGAAAGTAACTACTTCATTGAGAAGTTTCGATCCTATATGGGTGATAATGGATCGGTTGACCGATGTAGCACATGTTAAGTTAGTTACGACTAATCATACTATGGGACAGCATGCGCCGACCTTTATAGCTAAGATAGTGAGGTTATATGGGGTACCGCTTGATAGCGTGTCCGATTAGAACAAGACCTTCGCCTTTCAATTTTAGAAGAGTGTTCAAGAGGCCATAGGCACCGAGTTGTAATTGAGTATAGCCTATCATCCACAGATGAATGGGCGAAACAAGCGGTCTAATCAGATGTTGGAGAATAAACTATATGTATACCCTTGGATCTTAGGGGAAGACGAGAGCAGTTCTTTCCACTAGTGGAGTTTGTGTACAATTACTCATACGAGCTCAGTTTGGGCATGTTGTCAGTTGAGATATGGTACAGTAAACCTTGTTGCTCTCATGCTCGTTAGTTAAAGGTGGGGGAACGGGTCCTATTACGAAGATCAGAAATGAGTTGATATTTATGGTATATAATGTGTGTAACACATGTTGTGCCAATAACCTACCTGTGTGCGATCGTTGCGAGACGAGATCGTATGTAGCTAAAGAGCAATTAATTTATCAAGGTATGAATAATCGAAGGCTACATAGTGAATATCTAAAGTAAGTTTAAGTAGTGAAACTTAAACGGTCAAGTTTGGGTAAGAACCTACATAACAGGGTAACCTGGAGTTTAAAACGAACATGTGTGGAGTGTTCATTATGAAGGGTATTTGATAGAGTACTATATGGATGGTATGGAGTAGTTTACTTAGGAGCGCAACGATGCGATACGCAACTTATATACATCGTTGGTTGTACCTAGTATACTTTTTTCAAATTTCAAGACGAAATTCCGTTGTAAGGGGAGAAGTATGTAACACCCTGTATTTTCGATGATTTAAATAATTAAGGGAGTAATTATTATTGTTGGATTATTTGAATTAAAATGTGAGATTTAATTATTAATTAATTCGGATTAAAATATATTAACTAGCGTGCCAAGGGTTAATACTTATTGATTGAATATTGATGTGTGATATGTAATATCTTTTTGATTGAATATTACTATGTGAATATGTAATATGGGATTATGCACTTTGATAAATTGTCAAGAGTGATAAATACGACAGTTTGGTAATTTAAGTCAGACGCGCGTGTGAGGCGTGTCGTGACTAATTGATAGGAATAAAAAGAGAATTTATTTTTATTAACTCGTATGATCATTTTGAGTGCGTCGTTGAGTCCGAAAGGGTGAAGATAGTCAGAATAGTGTACCTGGAGGTTTAGTTTGGGTCTCGGGGCAATCTTAGGCCTAACCGGCGTCCCGGGAGGGCCTTTTGGTAAATTGCATTTTTTGGGTTAATTAATGGACGAAAATTAGAGTGATTTAATATCCCTTACGTAGTTATAGTTAGGGTTTTATCTATAAAAGAAAAGAGAAAGTCCCAGAGGAAGGAGAAGAAGAGGTTCATAAGAGTTCCAAGGCCAAACCCAGTCATCTTTCACCAAAAACATCATTTGCGCGTAAATCAGAAAGAGGAGAACGCATCTATACCAATTTCAAGCAACGAATCAAACCTTCATAATCAGGCAAGTGTTTATTACTTGCTTTCCTTTAGCAATACTCATGTTTATGTTAATATAGGAATGAAACACCTATGTATTATTAATTAAAGTGATGAAAATTGGAGCTTTGATATACATAAATTGAATCTGAGATTAATTTAGGTTTAACCATTTATGTATGTAGATTAGAAATCACATATAGATTATTTTTTGTGATGAACAAATCTGGAAATTTATGTTCTTGAATGATAATTGGAAGAACTAGGGTTTTATTAAATTAATTGGGGATTCCAAATTACATTGATGATTAGAAATAAATTAATGATGTTATTTTAGTGGAAATCATACATACATGTTAGGAAGATGATTTAGAATGGCTGATTGGTGATTGGGAATGATCCGTAGAGGTTAGAGGTGTTGAAATGGTGAAGAGAACGTATTTGGGTTTGGCTACCTTGTTACAGGTAGAGGTCTGGACCGCCTTTTAATAGGTCCGAATTGCCTTCCTTATTAATAGGTCTGGACCATTTTTCATAAAAAGGTCCGGATCATTTTTTTTATAAAAAGGTCCGGACCATTTTTCATTAAAAGTTTCGGACCACTTTTTATAAAAAAAGGGTCCGGATCTCTTTCCTAGTGGGTCCGGACCACCCTGATGTATTTTCCAGAATTGAATTGTAGACCTCTAGGACATCCTTCGGTACTTGAAATGCAAGAAATTTAATGGATTACACCGAGATTTGAAGTGATGATATATTAAGACAAGTTTGATTTAAGACTTGGGCATAAGTGGGATGAATGACCCTTAGAAAAATTCGGAGGGGGATTATAATCATAATTATTAACACGTCGAGAGTATTAAGTGAAAGTAATACTGTGAATAGGACATGATACTCAGTTGTGTGAATACCTAAAGATTATAATAGGTTGAGTGTATACCTATGTATTGATTTACTATGTGTATAGCATACCTACGCAGATTAACTATCGGGCAGAGGTTTCGCGCAGTGGACAGTCTTATCCTGGGTGACCCGATGAGGGGAGATTGACTTGTACCCAGAGCATATGAACTTGTATTGTAAGGACACAAACTTCCAATTGATTCCATGTATTGTGTTGGCTCAATTTCGGACAAAAACATTTTTTTTCATAGGTTAGTGTTTTATTGTAATACTCTCAAGCCTATGAAGTATGTGTTGAAGACGTAGCGGCAAATAATTTAAAGCTTCATCAAAATGCCGGTTTGCGTGCCTCGTTTGTACGTCATCAACTAAGGTTCCATGCTCCCAAGGTATGAATGTAATTATATTTATATAGGAGCTTGGAACAAAATTTATTTGGGTGTTAGGTTTAATAAAAAACCATGTTTTACTTTCAGAATAATTTAATTGGAACTTTAATTTAATGTATATAAAGTTCCTGGGCCAAAATAGAATTTTAGAAAAAAAATTTAGAAAAATTTCTGGAAGACGTTCGAAATCTCGTTCGAACGAGTTTTTCGTTCTAACGAGGTTTCGTTCGAACGAGACTGCCAACGAACCTAAACTGGTCAGTCGTTCGATATGTCGTTCGAACGAGTTTGTTCGTTCTAACGAGGTATCTAACGAGTTTCTAATGAGCCCAGACTGGTCGCTCGTTAGAAGTCTCGTTCGAACGAGTGTCAATGTCGTTCGAACGAGAATGCCAGGCGGGAATAGTTTTGAGCAGTTTTTGGCAGTTTTTACCCACTTTCCCCACTTGGTTTTTAACCAACTTTTTCAAGAATTATTAAGGACGGGAAACACATTTTTCTAATCAACTTTTCCAACTAAGTTTATCTCCTAGAGAGAGTTTGAGAGCAAAAATAGTTTAGGAAAATGTTCAAGTTTTGAGGGTTGTTTTTCAAAGAAAATGCATATACCACTCTAGTGTTTACACCCAATTGTGTTTATCCAAGTTTCTATATTTATATCAATTGCTTGGAATTTTGGCACCGATTTTCTCTACCGAATTGAAAAAGAGACGTTTCGGGTTTGCTTCTACATCCCATCACAAAGAAGAAGAAGTTTGTTGCGGTATTACTCACTTGGAGAAAGGCTCCAAGCTTGGGTGACGGTGACCATACAAAATCCTATCGGTGGATTCCGAGATCACGGTGGAGCTCCGTGGTTGTCCGCTAGGAAGAGGTTTCTACAAGAAGGAGCAACAAGGCTTGAGAGGGTTCGAGTCGAGGATGTAAGTCTTTTGTCTTGTAATTGTAATTCCATATCTAGTGGACTTGTGGCTAGGGTCGTCCGAGGTTTTTTCCCGTCTTGGGTTTTTCCTCGTACATCGCGGCGTAGTGTGATATTGTTTATTTTATCTTGCACAATAATTTAGAATCCATGCTTTAGGTTTAATTCAAGATAAAATTTTGTTTAATTATCGCACTCATTTAATTTGGGACTAAATTAAATTTTGGGTAAATTTGGTTTATTCTAGTCATTTGCTAAAATTGGTTTCGCCTAACTTTGGATAATTGAAAATTATGACTTAGGCAAATTCTAGGACTTGGACTTGGATTAATGAATTGATTTAATCTTGTTCAATTAAACCAAAATTTCTTTTGTTTAATTGTTGTTGAACCATCATCTTTCAACGCTTCTGCATCCTCCATTGAATTATATACAAAGGAAATTAACCTTGATTTTAATTGAGAAAATCACCATCCGGGAATTCCTTACGTTTTCATGTATACGTGCTATTTGTTACGTAGGATAGTTTAGACGGTTGAATGTGAGCGTAGGTATGTGCGTGACCCATTTAAATGGTGAGTATGCTCACCTCCAATATTTGTGTTATGAGATTTACGGTTCGTGAGAGACGCCGAACTAATTATCCTTTATGCAGCGAGTGATGCACCGGGACACGATAGCAGAGTATGCATTGCGCCAAGTCGTCCTAAGCAAGGGGTGCAGGTTATATATATATACACTTGAGAATGAATGATTCTAATGTGTGAAATTAGAAAATGTATAAATATGAATAAGTAAAGTAATTCCAGAGTATAAAAGATTTCCTATTAAGATAGTGAATATAAAATGGGTAACTGGCATAAAAGAATTTTATCAGCTGATTGTATGGGCGATACGGGGTGCTCCCTTGAGCTATATTTAGGAGTTCATGTATGTAACCTAGTTGGGGATATTATAGATGACTAGGTAAGGGTAAACGTACGCTAGGTGTGCACATTAGTGGAGTGGTGAGAATCTCAAGTGAGAGTTCGGAACTAACATGTACATAATAATTGCATCTTTGCAGTTTTAAATACTTGCTAAAACAAAGTTTTTACAAATAAGGCTCTGACCCATTTCCTGTTATTTCTCTTCTCTTTTGCTCTCTCTCTCTCTCTATATATATATATTATACCAGGTGTCCAGCCACAGGGTCACCGCCAGACTTAGACACGTGGATCATTCGACGAGCTGCAGCTATTATGCAAGATGTAGGTTATTGATATTAGACGTTGCTATCTCTTCATTCCATTCGTAGTTCAGAAGTTTCATTTAGGGCATGTGTCGCCCGCTTCCAAATTAACTATTTCAGGGATTTTATTTTTATTAGCATTTCCTTACTGTTAGATTGAGTATTATGATACTTTGGTTTTAGACTTTGAACTGAAATGTTTTATCCAGTCTCATTTATTTCAGTATTTGATTCATGCTCAGTATTTATTCTTGTGGAATGGAATTGGCTTATATATTAAAGCATATAATTTATTAATGAATTAATTGGGTATAATTAATTTGGGAAAATATTTTGACACTTAGCTTAATTAATTATTAGGCGTGAAATTATTTTCGACGGTGATGCTAAGAATGAACCAACCGGACACTTTGATTTTAATTTAATAAAGGACGATCACCCGTTATTTAATTAGGCGAGGTGTCACAAAGGCAAGGACAATAATTCCCCCAGGTGCGTTTACTTAAATGAGTGAGGAAAGGAAGGTTCTTTTAAACACAATATATAATTTGAAGGTTACATCTAATTTTTGTCCAACTTGCAAAGGATTGTGAATTATGTTATCCATGATTTACATAATGTAAGTCCCACGATTGGCATATGATCATGTAATTGGTTCCTCTATTGTTTAAGCATTGTTTCCCCAAGCACAAGGATTTGCGGAGGGCTATTATGCAAATTAGTATTTGCTTCTCACTTTTATGTGAGAAGGTAGACAATTGAGATCACATAGTAGCCGCAAAATTTGCGGTGATTGAAGCGATTTATGTGTTGGAGAAGTACTTTCCTCCATCATTCTTTACATAAGTGTTAACTTGTTGGTACACCTATGCGATGAGGCACTTCTTTGTGGCCCTATTAGATATCGGTGGATGTATCCGTTTGAAAGATTGATAAAAGTTTTCAAAGATTACGTCAAGAATACACAATACATTGAAGGATCAATTGCAGAGGAATACATCACTGTGGAGTCATCAATCTACATTCGGGAACATATGCCTGACTCGACTAGCGTGGATGATATTAATGAGTTCATCGATGAGGGTGGTCATGTGATGTGAAAACGAGTGAAATTAATGAGTTTGCAATATGAACAAGTTGCTCGTTATCTATTTGAGTCACATGAAGATGTCGAAGAATGGAAAAAGTAAGTTTAAATTATTTTAATTTTACATGATTTTAATTTTTATACATAATTAATTTTGTAATATGTTCGTCACGATCTATGCAGAAATATGAAGCCTGTGAGAACAATGAAAGACGAAAAGCAATGGCACTATCAGACAACGAATTTAGATTGGAGTTGTCACACGAGGTAATTATAATGAAAATGGTTGCTATTAAATGTCACAGTACATGAAAACTTTATAACTAACCTAATTAATTTATCTATATTCTCAGCTCTTAAAGATGGGTGATGCGACATAAAGTAGGGGTGTTTAGAAAACCGAATGGACCGATGGACCGAACCGGACCGTCATGATTTTTCCGATTTTTTTTAATCGGTCCGGTCCAGGTTTTTTTTGCAGACCGGTCTAACCGGTCCGATCCTCGGTCTCCCTTAATAAATACCCGGTCTGGACCGACCCGGACCGGTTACTCTAATATATATGCATTTAAATATATTTATACATATATAATATATTAACAGTATGCTGCACACACAAGTTAAGTTAGAAGGGTACGATGGTCCAAAAAAAGAAAGGAAGGAAATTAGAAAACCCTAACAAACAAACAAACAACACATACACACACACACACACACACACTTTTTTAACTTCTCTTCTCTTCTCTCTTTGTTGGAGACATAGTCCAGCCGCCGCCCTTCCTTACAGATCAGCGGTCAGCGCCCTTCCTTACAGCCCTTACATCTCCAGCCGAGGTCAGCGGTGGTTTCCCCTTGGGCCGCCCTTCCTTACATCCCTTACATGTCCAGCTGCCCTTCCTTACAGCCCTTACAGATCAGCAGTTTGATCCCCTGCGCCGAGTCGCCGACAGATCCGCGGCTTCCCCTGCACCGACGGATCTGCGGCTTTGCCGAAACCGTCGCTTCCCCTTCTCCGTCGCTGCTACTGCCACTGGTGGTAAGAACCGGAACTGATCATGAGTTATTTTTTGTTCATTATTTATTTGTTTTGTTCATTATATGTTTTGTTCATTACTTTTGTTCTTTCAAAAATGGAACTGATCATGAGTTATTTTTTGTATTCAAATTTTTATTTCAAAATATTTTACTTTTGTTCATTATTTTTTGCAAAAAATAAATTAATATAAATGAAAAAAATGGAATGCCGTTGCTGAGTCAGTGTGTGTGAAAACTTATTTTTTGTTTTTTGTTTAGTAATTAATATAAAATAAAAATTAAGCAAAATAGCATGATAACTTGTTTAAATTTATGTGGTATATTTTGTAGATAATGGCTGCCCAAATGGATGAAAATGAAGGTGGTCTTTCCTCTACCCAAGCTGTAATGCAAGGTACAAATGCCCCTCCTAAACCCCCTATAAATCCAGAAGTTAAATGTTCGAAACGAAAATCGAATGCTTGGGAGCATTTTACCGAAATTCAAGGTTGTGATCCAAATAAACGTAGGGAAAAATGTAATTTTTGTCCCTCAACATATGCTTGTGATCCAAATAAAAATGGAACTAAAAACATGTTAGCCCACATCAACAAGTGTAAAAAAATTTCGGGAAGGTGTGATGAGAAAAAAAATTGTCATTTAAAAAAGAAGACGGGGAGTGTCCTAGTCTTGTAGCAATTGGTTTTAGTTTAGAAGCTTGTCGTGATGCTCTTGCTAAGATTTTAATCATTGATGAATTGCCTTTTCGATTTGTTGAGGGCGAAGGATTTCGACAATTTATGAGAATTGTTCAACGGAAATTTACAAAAATCCCAGGTTGTATTACGGTTGCAAGAGATTGCTTAACAATATTTTTGAATGAGAAAATAAAGTTACAAAGTGATTTGAAGGGCAAAAGAATATGCATCACAACGGACACATGGATTTCTATTCAAAATATCAATTACATGTGCCTCACGGCTCATTATATTGATGATGAATGGAAGTTACAAAAAAAGATTTTAAACTTTTGTCAAGTCCGAAGTCATAAGGGGGAGATGCTAGGGAAGGTTATTGAATCATTGTTAGTGGAATGGGGGATTGATACCATTTTCACCGTAACCGTTGACAATGCTAGTTCTAATAATGGTACCATTAAATATTTGCAAAGAAAAACCAAATCTTGGAAAGGTACTATTTTAGAACATGAGTATTTGCATATGCGATGTTGTGCTCATATCTTAAACCTAATTGTGGGTGATGGGTTAAAATAAATGAATGAGTCGGTTGTTAAAGTGCGCAACGCGATGAGGTATGTGAGGTCCTCCCCTTCTAGGTTGTTAATGTTCAAAATGTGTGTAGAGAAAGAGAAAATTGAGAGTAAAGGTATGTTGTGTTTGGATGTTCAAACAAGGTGGAACTCCACCTATTTAATGTTAGATGTAGCCGAAAAATTTGAGAAAGCTTTTGAAAGGTTAGGGGAAGAGGACAAAAATTATGCTTCTTACTTTAATGGAGAATTTGAAATCCAAGAGGATGATGAAGTGAGGGGGAGGGTTAGGGGCGGGAGGACTATCTTAGGGCCTCCTTTGAGTGTTGATTGGGAGAAAGTGAGGGCACTTGTGAAATTTTTAAAGATATTTTATAATGCAACTTTGAGATTTTCGAGTTCATTATTTGTTACTTCAAATTTGTTTTTCAACGAGCTTGTTATAATACAAAACAATTTGAACCAATTGAAAAGAAGTGGGGATTATCACATATCTTCGATGGCGGATAACATGGTTAAGAAAATGGACAAATATTGGAATATTGAAAAGATAAACTTATTTTTACTTGTTGCGGTCATCCTTGACTCTAGATATAAATTGGGGTATGTGTCATATTGGTTTGATAGCATGTTTGAAAGTAATGTGGCAAAAGAGATGACATGGAGAGCAAAAAATGTACTTGTGCGTTTGTATGAGTGGTATGGTGATAATAATGTGCAAAATGGTTCATCACAAAATGCATCACCAAGTGACGTCGTTAAATTAGTAGTTCATGGTGGAGATGATGATGTTGATGGTCATGCTTTTTTTTCTACCCAATTTAAAAAACATTTAGAGTCGGGAGATAGTTTCGGGCGTAATAAGTCGGAGGTGGAGAAGTACTTGATTGAGACTAATGACGATGCAACCAGCAAAAGCTTTAATGTATTAATGTGGTGGAAGAGTAATTCATTTAGGTACCAAGTTCTTTCTCGCGTGGCAAGGGATGTATTGGCAATTCCGGTGTCAACCGTGGCCTCCGAGTCGGCATTTAGCACGGGGGGTCGTATCCTTGACCCATTTCATAGTTCACTTTCCCCCAACACGGTGGAAGCGCTTATTTGTACCCAAAATTGGCTCAAGTCTTCATCAAAATCAATTAGCCTTAGAGATGCCATGGATGAGGTGGAACAACTTGAGCAATTGGATGGAGATAACTAACATATATCATAACTTTAAATTATTAAATTATTAGGTGTAATTTATTTTTTAATTCATTATAATATTATTTTTACAAATTTGTTGGGGACATCAACAATTGTGGATTGACAATGACTTCGTATTATTGAGGTAAAGTGAATAATTTATATTTTTTCATATTCATGGTTGCATTTTATTTAGACTATTTTTCTATCTATTCTAAATTTATTTATGATCATTTTCAGGTTTATAGAGGAGATTGTTTTGGGCAGCATTATGGATGGTTGCATTATTTTGGATGTTGCAGTTACTTCGGCTCATATTTATTAATTTAGACATTTTATTAGCGCATTATTAATTTGTATTATTATGGAGACAACTTTATTTTGTGTTATTTGGACAGTTTATATGTCCAAATTTGGACAGTTTATGACAGCTTGATGTGATTGTAGTATTTGGGCATCTTTGGACAGTTTTTATTTATGCTAAAATTTGAACATTGTGATATTGTTTTGGATAAGTTTGGACAGATTTTAAGGTAAAATTTGGGCAGTTTTTATAGTAAAATTTGGGCAGTTTTTGGATACATTTTGAGCAGTTTTTATGATAAAATTTAGGCACTTTTTATGATAAAATTTGGGCATTTTTTTGGATAAATTTGGGCAGTTTTTATGAAAAATTTGGGCAGTTTTTATTTTTAAAAAGATTATTTCAATAAGATTGGGACCGACAAGTTTGACTGGACCGACCATATAAAAAACCGGACCGACTAAGCCCAAAAAACCGGTTTAATCGGTTCAGTCTTGGTCCTTTTATTTTTAGGACCGGTTTAATCGGTCCGGTCCTTAAATTCATTAAAAACCGGATCGGACCGGACCACGAACACCCCTAACATCAAGGCTTGCTCGTCTAGCCACTGGACCCTTGTTGATGACACAAAAGTACAAAGAGTATCGATTGGACGGTTACATATTCGGTGCAAGGGTGTACGAGGAAAATACAGATGTACTGAACTCGGGCATTTCATACAAGGCTCTTACTTATTTTCGAGCGAGCGCGAAAGATAAAAACCTCGTTGAAGTTGAAATGACTTACTATGGTGTAATTCGAAATATAATTGAATTGGACTATGTAAGCTTTAAAGAGATTGTATATTATTATTATTGGGTAAGAGTTGAGGATAAAAATGATTGTAAATTAGATCCTGGCACCAATTTGTTCATGGTGACTTGTCCAAGTTGAAGAGAAACGAACACGTGAGCGATGAGCCGTTTGTTTGTGCTTTTCAAAAGGTCAAACAATTGTTTTACCTGGAGTATATCAACAATGAGCCATGGTAAATCGTCCTACATGCGCCAAAGTGTCTAAACAGTAGTGTGGATGACTTGGTTGCTCCTACCGAATATAAATCCATTTTTTGTGATAATCTAAATTTGAAATAATTTTTAGATTTGTAATGAGTATTCCAATTATTTATAATGACCAGTGGTTGTATTATTCTAGTGCTTTATTATTATCGGACGATAATTTAATACTTTTTATTCATTTATACTTGATCAGTTTAATGCTTGTAATAACTAGTGGGTGTATTCTTGTAGAGCTTTTTTTTATTGAATTTGAATCAAAATTGGTTTTGTGGTTAATGAATATGTTAATTTGGCTTTTAATCAATTTAAGCATTAATTCAAAGTCCATTCCATGACCCGATATTGAAATAATATTTAGATTTATAATGTCGTTAACTTGTATTCTTCTAGTGCTTTGTTATTATTGGATTTGAATCAAAATTGGTTTTATCGTTGGTGAATATGTTAATTAGGATTTAATCAATTTAAGCGATAATTCAAAGCCCATGGCATGACCCGATATTGAAATAATATTTAGATTTATAATGTCGTTAACTTGTATTCTTCTATTGCTTTGATATTATCGAATTTGAGCATTAATTCAAAGTCCATATACATGTTTGTACTAATAATAACAAATTTTTAAGAAAATGTCTTCATCCCAGCACGGTAGCGGAGGCGACGGAGGATCCTCGGCCACTAGGTCCCCAAAATGGGGATATTAGGGTATGTAGTCAAGAATAAGACGACATTATTAGCTAGATCCCTAGAGTTTCTGAAGGCAATCGTCGGCCCAGGCTACACTAATTGGAGGGTCATGCCAAATGAGCTAATGATGGGCATCTGGGGGGGGCACTACAGGTAGTGTATTTATATTTATAAGAAACTAACACTTACTTTCTTTTTGGTTTGTATTTGTTTAACAGGATCAATTCGGCCTACCCCCACATGTTCGTGACTCCACGTTGGAACAATTGAGGGATCAATATAAGATGTGGAAGAAAAATATACGGGCACGGTACTTTAGAAATACTCGAGAGTCCATTTTGAGAGTGTGTGACACTGTCCCCTCGAAGGAGCCAATTTCATTGGCACGGTGGCAAAAATTTATCTACAATGAGATCGAGAAGCGACTATTGGCATCTCGTCAATAGGGGAGGGAAAACCGGGAAAAAAATTTGGATGTGCAATACTCCGGGCGGACGTCTTATGCCGAGGTGGAGCACAGGATGTAAGTTTTTATTTTTCTTTAAATGTTATTCTAATTTAGCGTTACTTTGCATTACTTAATAATTCTGCATTATTTTATTCCAAGAGACAGGAAGTGGCCCTGTGGGTTGGCCACATAGGCTCGATGTCTATGTGGAAATTCGGACGAAGAAGGGAAAGGACAAGGAGGTATCCCTGAGCATTGCAGCCACGATTGTAAGTTATAAATAATATATTTTTTAATTATGTTATAATTTTTTTATTTACTTAATTAACAAATTGTGTACTTTTTGTCATTTCAGGCAAAGCTTAAGGAAGTGCATGAGTCACAGTCTGATGCCGATAAAGAATCTTTGGCTACAGACGCACTCAGCCAACTGCTCGAGGAGAATCACAAGGGGAGGACTAAGGGTGAGAGATCATGGGTGGGGAAGTCGAGGATTATTAGAATGAAGACAAGCAACACCGGGTTGGCTCATAAGGTGGACACCCGTGATCATAAGCTATCAAGGTTGAAGGTGACGTTCCTAAATATGTATGCCTTCATGAAGCGTCAACGGGGTCCACTTCTGATGAGGGCAAGGGCAAGGTAAAGGGAAAGGGGAAGGGGAAGGGGGAGGAGAAGGATAAGGAGGTAAATGAGGACATCAATGCTTCATCATCTATATGCACGAACTCGACGCCATATGATCCATTTCCCATCTTGACCCCCGTCGAATGACCTATGTCTATAATCGTTTGGCCGAACGTGTTTTTACTCGACATATATGGTGGGGAACTGACAGTGAGGGGGTTGAGGGACCCGGGCACCCTCCCAGGTACGATGGTTCATCGACGTCCCCTATAAGATATTGAGGCGAAGGTGTTCGTCACGCATGTTTTAGTAAAAAATGAGAACTCACCTTTGTGGTTTCACGAACAATGCGGCGTTCAATAAATTGATGGGTGTGTCAATGCATATGTCCTGTGGCCTTCCTTCCTCCTCCGACCTGTTCAAGACCCTATGCCATGACATTATTTCTATTTATTATATTTGGATATTGGATTATATTTGTATTTTTTTTTATTTTGTACATGTTGGTTTGAATATGGATATTTGTATTTGGTTATTGATATTTACATGTTGGTTATGAATATTTTTGGTTTGGTTGCTCTATATATATGCTGTTTGGAAAGGTGCAATTTTGCTATAACAGGTACAAATATACTGCTAGACATTGGCAGCGGCCATACTGCCCAATAATTTTTTTTAAATTCTACCCAGAATTGTCACGGACTTTGGCCGTGATAAGTTCATGACAAACAAAATTGTCATGGACTTGTCACGGTCAAAGTCTGTGAAAGTTTTTATTTGTCACGGTCAAAGATCGTGATAAGTTTAAGTTTTTATCATGGACTTGTCATGATATTTGACCGTGACAAATTTGTCAAGGTCAAAGACCGTGATAGTTCTAGTTCGTGACAACTCTAATGAACTTGTCACGGTCTTCGACCATGACAAGTCCGTGATAAATTCATTTATCACCCCCAAACTTATCATGGTCGAACCGTGACAAGTTTGACTTGTCAAGGTTTTTATCGTGACAAGTTGGCAGTTTTGGTGTACTGTCTGCAAGCAGACGACGAAGTAGTGCAAGACAGACGCAACTGAAGCACTAGAGCCAAGAAGTTTAGCAACTCTAAATCTAAGGGACCTAAGAAAATATACACTTGGACCAAGTCTTCTGAGCTTCTGCCCAAGAGGAATAACTGTTGGGACAGTTGACCACACCCTCCAAAACCTGATAGTCATACTAAGAGAGGATAAAACATTCGAAATGGAGACGATAGAGAAAACTCCAAATGGATCCTGAAAATACATAAAATACAAAAAAAATCAATTAAAAGAAACAAACAATAAATCTCCATAGTCAGAAGTCCGATCTACCTCCAAAGGAGTGTCTTTTATCATTCGAGAGTCTTTTTCAGTCAAGGCTAGCATTTTACTTGTGTCACCACCTAGACTGACAAAACCGTGTAGGGCCTACAAGGTAGGTTTGGATTTTTATTTATTTTTGGATTTTAAGGAGGTTAGGTGATCCACCACCCTCTCTCTTTCTCTCTCTCACTCTCTCTCTTTCACACACACACACACGGAGTTGGGGGGGGGGGGGTAGTTGAAACGGATAAATGCGGGGTGGGGGTGGGGAGTGGAGGGAAGGAGGGAAAGAGGCTGAGGGAAAATAGGGCAAACTGGGTGTGTTTTTTATTTGGGGAGAGTTTCTCTCTAGGGAGAGAAACTTGGTTAGTAAGTAAGCTAATTACTTTGTATCACCGATTATATTTTCATAAATGTGGAGTTATGAAAGGGTTGTTTAATACCCTACCTCCATAAATATTGTTGTATACCAATAAATATTGTACATTCTACTCTAATAATGACATAGTACAATACTTTATTGTTATGTCACATTATTTTGTACATGGTTTGGAGGATGTATTTAGTACTCATAACATCGCTTTTTTTAGATATTAGTCCCTTAACGTAATTGTGCTCTAATATAATAAGTGTTGTGTGATAATATAACAATTATAATTTGTAATACAACGTTTTCACATCGTAATATAACATTTTTACATTTTAGATGAACAAATTGTGTGATAATGGCATAATATGATATGGGGACAACACTCTAGATCATTAAATTTTAGGATTGCATATAAAGTCCATCAATTGTTGGATCGCACAAAAAAAAATGTTTAGTGTGAGGAATTTAAGACTAAATGACCCTTTTTAATTTCCAAAGTCAATACATATAATACTATAGTGCTTTGTGTTCATAAGTTTTTAAGCGTGTGTTTGTTTTTTAGTTAACTTTAAAGTCTTTATGTGAAGTATGAAATATGAATCTGCAAAATGTTTATATTTCATCTTAATAAAACATATGCATGAATGTATCTAGTCTGATTCAAGTTCAGTGTTTTGAATCTATTCCTCTACCTTTTAATCATTAAGAGGAGGCAATGCCAATTAATATCTAAACATTTAATGATTCATATTCAAGTATGCCTACCTATTTAGTTTAATTTTATTACAAAAATGCCCTCATTGCGAACGAAGCAGAAGTACTTAAAATAAAGATTAAATCCTAAATTGTCGTTAGTCAAACTTTAACCATATGTTTCAATATCCTAAAAGACATAAACTTTTCAAAAATGTTCTTAAAACATCATAAATGCAATATAAATGTCGTTGATTTCGAAAATGCTTAATAAAAAGGATAAGTTTAGATGTTTAGTATTTTTAAATTAAAGAAATTACAAAATTAAAATTGGTAATAAAACTATATATGTTTTCACACGAGTGGTTGAAAACTATTGAGGATTGATACACGTGAAAAAAATTGATATCCTAAAACTTTGATTAATCATGCATTAGAAAGATAAAACAATAACTAGACTAAAAACATAAACCAAGGGTTTTAAATCACGATATCTTTGCGGATCTTATTGGTGATCCGAATGAGGAGAAATAGGATTTGAAGATGATAAAGGGGCTTCTTTTTCTTATCCTCTAAAACCTTGCTAGAACACACCGAAAGACTCAGATCCGTGAAGCGGCTGGAGTCAGACATCAACTTGAGTTCTTTTTTATTCACGAATCTTATCTATCCAGAGTTAGTTGCGGATTTTCTTATCTTCAAGGCAAAATAGGACACTTTGAAACTCTACTCAAGGAAGATGTTTAGGCCATGCTGAAAAGTGACTTTGAGTCCTTTTTTATATATATTTGCATGAGTTTATATCTTCTTAACTATTTTGTTGCATATTTTTGTACTAATTAATTAATTAATGAGGAACACCCAATTTTATGGACAATATGGTTTTAATTTTGAGACCAACCTAGATCACATTTTTTGGGGGGAAAACTGCTTATTTATTATTTTCTAAATTGAATTTAAACGAGTAATTAATTAAATTGTGATCTCTGAGTTTTATTTAATTTAAAAATTATTTTATTTTTGAAAAATTAAAATAGTGAGATCTAGCAATTTAATTTGTACAAGTAAAATGAGAATTACTAAGAATTTAATTAAGGCATTTAGAATTGAATGATATATTTTTCAAAATTCCCTCAAGTTTAAAATATTAAATAAAAGAGGGGTTTCAACAGAAATCCACGGTCTCCATCGTTATTTTAAAAATGTGATGTGATTGATTGATTGTGTTAATATTTGGCTTTCCTCCCCATCGGATAGAATTAATCACCAAACCACGACATTTTTAAAATTCTTTAGTAATAGTTCCTTGAAATTAAATGTGAGTGAGTTCGGTTCCACCATCGGGGAAGCTTTACCTGAGCAAATTTAATTTCAATGAACAAATCGATAGTATACACTTAAACACAACTAATTATATACTCCTCATCGGAGTCACTACTATTACATACAGGATCAAAAGACGTCGACTATTTAATTATGTAGGATAGATGATTCCTAGACTATCTTCAGAATATAATTGAAAGACAAATATGTTTAGTTCAGGGTGAGGTGATTTAAGCTCTCATCGAGAAATCTCTCTTCACAACAGAACTAGGATGCTCGACGAGATTAACTATATTTAACGATAAATGGAAGCCAAATCAAAATTTAATCAAAATTAATTCTAAAAATTTAATTTAAAATCAATTAATTTTTTCAAATGATGATTCTCGAATTTTAAATTGGGATCAACATTCAACCCACTTGCTTTCATCTTAAAGGATAACAAATTAACTGGCATGAACTTTATAGACTAAAAAAGAAACTTAAACATTGTCTTAATTGCTGAGGAATTTTAAGTTTATTTTAACTGAACTATGCCATGTCAAGCTTGATGAGAGGGCACTAGAAGATAATGTCTGGGATTATCAGAAGTGGCAGAAATTTAGTCAAATGGATTGTTGATACATATTGGCCTCTATAACCAATTTGTTGTAATACCAACATCATATAACATTAAGTGCTTACGATATAATTCTGAACCTCATGGGTATGTTTGAGAATCATGACCGTGTAACAAGGAAGGATGTCATGGCAATGTTGGTGAACATAAAGATGGTTGATGGTACCATGTTTTAAAGATGATGTATATCTTAGGGGAACTAGAGGTCCTTGGATTTAAAATTGATGGGAAAATCCAAATCAATTTTGTGCACCAATCAACCCTAGAGTCCTTTAAGCCATTTCACCTAAATTACTCTATGAATAAATCTGATTACTCATTAGTGCAGCTACTTAAAGAACTCCCAACTGCAAATAATATCATCAAACAAAAATGAGTTTTTCAATTTGCTAAAAGAGTCCCATCTTCTTATGTCTCGTAATGTAATAATAATAAGAAGGGAAAGTCTTACGGACAACATGTGGTAGTTAAAACTGTATTTAAGCCTTAGGTAGCATGTAAACCGTTAAAAGGAAGGTGTTATATCGACAAGCAGTCAAGACATTGGAAGAAGTACTGCCCGTTTCACTTAGGAAAAAAGAATGGAAGCAATAATTTCTCCTTAGTCATTGAGATATGTTTCATGGTGCAATTTACCAGTACCTGGTGTGTAAATTTGGGAGAGACTAATCACGTTTGTAATTTTTTTGTAGGGATTCTAGGTAATCATGGAGCTTAGTGAATGAGATGTTTTTGTTTATGGGGATCATAACAAGCAACATTTTTAGCAGTAGGAAATTTAGTTTTAAATTTTGGTGACGACAAAAAGTTAATATTAATGAGTTTTTTTGTGTTCCAACTATTTTAAGAAACTTAATTTTGGTTTCTAAGTTAGTTTTTTTGAATGGGTATTTGGTTTATTTTAAAACTGGTGTTTTATAAATAATGATGAATCTTTTATCTGTTCCGACATATGGGAAAATGGTATTTTATTGTAAAACATGTCTTACCTTTACTATTAAATACTAAAATGAGTAACTTAAATTAAAATAACCTTAAGAGAATGAAACCTTTTAAGTTGAACTAAAAGAATCTTTGGAACTTACGCTTATGTTATATTAATCTAAAAAAAATTAAAAGACTGGTTTCAAATGGACAATTGAGTTCACTGGAAGTGGAGGTACTTCCATTCTCCGAATCTAATTTGGAAGGTAAAATGACCAAGATACCTTTAATGACCAGAGGCTATAGAGTCAAAGATGTGTTGAAATTGATTCATTATGATACATGTGGCCCTATAAAAATCAATGCAAGAGGTGGATATGAGTACTTCAACACTTTAATTGTTAATTACTTAAGATTTTGATATTATTACCTTATGCATTGCAAGTCTAAAGCCTTTGATAAGTTCAAAGTGCATAAGTATAAGGTAGAGCATATGCATGGTAAACTAATCCAAACTCTATGATTTCATCGTGTATGTGAAAGTGTAAAATTACTTGTCGGATATGGGGATTACATCCAAATTATATGTACCGGGCACTCCACAACAAAAATGTCCAGCAAAAAGAAGGAGCTTGACTCTTTCAGACATTGTTAGATCCATGATGAGTTATTTGAAACTGTCGAATTCTTTTTGGGGTTATGCATCAAAGACGATTACTTATTTATTGAACTTAGTTCCTTCTAAATCGGTCTAAAAAACTCCCATAAAACTATAGACTTGGTGGAAACCTAGTCTAGGACATGTTGGTATTTGGCGTTTGCTAACACACGTGCTAAGGAAGGAGTCAGGTAGTTAGAATCAAGGATAAAAGTATGTCTCTTTGTAAGTGTGGGTACCCAAAATTAAGATAATGGGCCTGGACGAGTAGCCCAATTCTGGCGGCCCAAAGTCTAGCCCCCCCATCTCTTATTTAACTATGACCCGGTCTCTTCTCACGTTCCCATTAAGGGAGGTTATAGGGAGAAATGGAAGATGTGGGGGGATCCAACACCCCCATTCACCCAAATGTACATGTATATATTAAACCCTAGGTTCGGGGAAAAGGACAAGTGGTATTCTCTGTAACTGCTCTTCGAAGTATATAGAAATAACACCGACTGGACCACCGTGGACGTAGGTACATCTTTGCTGAACCACATACATCCTTTGTTGTGTGATTGTCATTTTACATTCCTTGTTCTTACTTGGTGATTACCTCTCTCGTATCTATTTGTGTTGCATAATAATTGTCACCACAATTGGCGCCGTCTGTGGGAAGCGTTCATCTTTCCCTGAGAAGAGCCCACACCAAGAAAGGAGTTTAAAATGTCTGGTCACAGTAGCAATGCTCCCAGGCAGGGGATATTCAAGAACCACATGTTTCTCGCAGAATTACATCTGAAGTTCGACGTTCAGATCAGAGGGCTCGTTTAGAAAGGCCAGCCTGAGAAGAAAGCCAAGGACCAGGGAGATCCATGCAGATATCCAGACTGATTGATGCATACGAGGCAAGGCTCCACGAGCAAAGGGAGTCTTCTCGCAAACACGAGGCTGAGAATGCTCGCCTTAAAAGAAGACTGGAGAGAGAGCTTCATCATGATAACAGGATACTGTAATACCCCGTATTTTTATGCTTTCTAAATTTGGGAATTTATTAAATTTAATGTGAGTTATTAATTTAATATAAATTCGAAAATTAATTACTTTATAATTATTAACGTGATGTGAGTTAGTAATTATGGGAAACCTATTGAATATTAATAATGAGTAGAGTAATATATAATACCGGTTCTATGAAATGTCACGAGTGAATAAAATGACAATTTTGGAAATTTGAGTCGGGACGCGCCCGTGTCGCGTCGTGACTAAATATTGATTAATAAAAGTGAATAAATTATAAGTTACTTGTATGGTCGTTTTGACTACTCCAAAGTGTCCGGAAGGGTCGATATAGTCAGAAAAGTGTACCCGGGGGTTTAGTTTGGGTCTCGGGGCGTTTTTAGGCTTATTTAGCGCCCCGGGAGGGCATTTTGGGCATTTGGTAATTTTGGACAATTAAACCCACGAATTTCCAAGGGTTATATCAGATCTCTAAGGTTGCCTTCTAGGGTTAACACAACCAAATACAAGTGAGGTCCATAGGAGAGGGAAGGAGAGAGTTTACCAAGGTGTTCTAGGCCGAAAATTCATTCGGTTGCACCGCCACCACCACCAACGCGTAGATCGCGCGAAGGGGAACGCAACCACATCAAATTCGTCCACAAATCTGAACTCTGAAATTCCCAGGCAAGTGTTTATCTTGCTTATTTTCGTTAATGCATCACTCATGTTAGTTAAGGGTTGATTAGGATGAGTTTCACGGAAGAAAAATCATGTTGGAGATAGGAAATTGCACGTAGTAATGATATAAATGGAATTCTAGAAATCCCCCTTCATATGTAGAGGTTGAACCACGGATTTATGATGTTTTAGAAGAAGAAATTCTGGAAAAAGATTGATTAGAACAAAGTTAAATAAATTTCTAGGGTTCATAAGGTTTATATAAGTTTTTCCCCTTTTAATCCATGGTTATTGATGAAAATTCACATGCTTTACGTAGAAGATATTTAATTTGGGTTTATAATGATTGTAGTACGAATTTTTGGGAGTTTGGGTGTGAAAAATATGGATTTGGTTGAGGTTGGATGATAGAACCCGTAACTGTTAAACTGCAGAATTCGCCATACCTGTTTGATCGATCGACCGAACCAGGAGTGTCGATCGATCGACGCATTGATCGATCGACTCCCTTCTGGCAGACTCATATTTCCCCTTTGTAAATAGTTAAATTCAAATTAAATGAGTAAAAATATTTGGACATCCTTATTAAAATATTTTGGGAGATAAAGAAGACCAGTAGGACTTATTAATAATTATGAGACCTTTAATGTAAGACGAGATTTGAACTTTTGGGATGTTTATATATAAGGGACGATAGAATTATGTATTAAAGGGAAAGACGCGTAAGATAGTTACGATGGGAAAATAGATGAGTACCTACTGAATTCTACACTTGGGAGGATAGAGTCCATGAGTGTTACGTAGTAAGTTGGAAAAATCCCTCAAACTAAAAGTAAGAGACGAACCGTTATAAGTGATAACTAAATAATGAGAAATAAGGATAAATGTTATAATTATGGGTTATGAGATGAACCTAAATTTGATATAGAAAGAGTAGTATATTTACATGACTGTGTTTATGCATATACTATATACATGCGAAAATCATGCCCGCGCTACTTGCTATCCCTGAGGTTACCGCGCTGGGACAGTCTTATCTCGATGGGACCTTTACGGGGGATATTGACTTGTACCCAAGAAGATAGGAATACTAGGTATAGGCTATCGTATCGATAGTCACGGTCCTAAGATACGCGAGGGTATGTGTTGACCTCTTGGACTTGGAAACTATGCTTCGCCTCAATATTGTTTGTGTTTTGTTTAATACAGTTCGAGAGTGATTCAGAACTTGTATTTCCCTTAGTACGAGTGATACGGGGACTGGATAGCAGAGTATGCCCGCATCATAATTTTTATGTGGGGTGCTGTTAGAATATATATATATATATATTATGAGTATTTAATATATATATATTAAATTCTGAAAATTTAGGAATTTCCTACTGTGTTTATGGTAAGTAAGAAATGAATAATGATTTCAATTGAGAAATACGTGTTTCGAAAGTATAGTATATTTCTGGAAAACTTTATTAATAAATAAAGTTAAAATGAGAGCTTTGTTACTAACTGAAATTTAAATCTTAAACAGTTGAATTGTTTAGTTTAAATCTTACGAGTAACCTAAGATAAGTTAAACCGTTGGGAAGGTTAGTGCGATAGACGTGCACATTAGAAGAGAGGTGAGAATTTTTCAAAGGGAGTGCCGCACTAATATGTTGTTGCATTGGCCTGTAAACATTTTAAATACTTGCTAAACAATTTTAAATCATTTACACTATTGGGCTCTGACCCGTTTATATTTTTCCTCTCTCTCTCTCTCTCTCTCTCTCGTATATATATGTATATATTACAGGTGCCCAGCCACAGGGGCGTCTTGCTTAGGATCCTTTGGAAGGAACGTGCTGCAGGTTAGGTGGAAGTTGCAGGCCTCTTGCTTAGACGACCTCATTTCTTGATTCTATTTCTAGCACTATTTATTCAGTAGGGCATATGTCGCCCTTTCCATTATTCAGTTGCTTTATTGGATATTGTAAATCCATTTATTTCCAGTACTTGCACTTTGGGATTTATTATTGCCAGGATGTTTTCATTTAAAGTATTAAATGTTGGATTCAACTAGTTGAATGTTTGCTTATTTGGATTGTATGTTCCAGGATAGTTGTGGTGTGACTATTGAATTATGAATTATGCAAAGTATTAAATGTTGGTTTATATAAAATAAAATTTGGAAAGAAATGTCTAAAATGATTTTTGACACTTAGCTTAATTATTTAGGGTGTTTAAATTGGAAAAGTATTTTCGACAGTGATGCTAAGAATGAACCAACTGTTCACCTTGATTTTAATTTAATAAAGGAGTGATCGCCCGGTATTTAATTAGGTGGGGTGTCACAGAGACGTCCATACCATAATCCTAGCCCTCAGGCGAGCAAATCTCGCAGCCGAGGAAGGATCCCTAGGATAGTATCTCAAAAGGTGGAAGGAGACGAGTCATACGACGACCTCCGCGAGCAGCTACGAAAAGCTCGCCGTTATCAGAGCCCTACTCGCAGCAACGAGAACATACGAAATCTGGTCCACAGGGAGATGGACCAACATCCTGCCCACCACGGTACCAGATCGACCAGAGAACTCGCTAGGCGAGCTCTCAAAACCGAGATGAAGTCACCCTTCACGAGGGAAATTGAAGAAGAAGAAGCCCCCAAGAAATTTTCCATTCCAAGGTTCAAGATTTATGACGGTAAGACTGATCCCATTGATCACGTCAGGCAATACCGACAGGCCATGACCCTCTGGAACCACCGGGACGAGCTAATGTGCCAAATTTTTCCCTCGAGCCTGCATGACGTAGCACAGAAGTGGTTCGAAAGGCTCCCCCACCGGTCCATCAGGAGTTTCAAATCCTTGGCCGAGCTTTTTACTTCCCGATTCATCACTAGTAGCTCCCATCCCAAAAGGATGGATGCTTTACTGACAATGAAGAAAACGCCTCAAGAGACCCTCCGAGACTACGCGAAGAGGTACTGGGAGTTATTCAATGAGATCGAGGATTGCTCGGAGGAAGTGGCAGTGGCCTCTTTTAAAATTGGGCTACCCAGTTCTTCCCTTCTATACCAGTCCCTGACAAAGAAGGAGGCTATAACTATTGACGACCTAATGGCTCGCATCGAGAAGTACACTAAGGTGGAAGATGTCACCTGCCTCAGTACAGTCGAAAACGGTCGAGCTAAACTCACTACCAAGGGCAGTGATAAAGCTGAGAACCAGAAGAAAGGAGGAAAGAACGGGGGAAAAAATAGCTCCAAGAACGGAGGGAATAATGATGCGTCGAAAGCATTTCAGGCGGTCAACACCGTCTTTAAAGACCAATTTACAAAATTCTCGCGAAGATCAAAGATGAGCCATTCATCAAGTGGCCCAGGAAAATAGGAGGAGATCCCTCGAAGAGGAACATTGTGCTAAGATGTTCTTTTCACAAAGAGGGAGGACATAAGACCGAGCATTGCAAAGCTCTTAAGTCTCACCTCGAGGAGCTGGCCCAGTCCGGGCATTTGAACGAGTTTGTGGAGAAAAAAGTGGAGAAAGTGGCTTCCAATAGAGAGGTGAGACCTGACAACGTGCTCGAAGATGACGCTGGACATGAGTTCTTCACGGGGCATCTGATGCCAAACAGATCCAAGAAAATTCAGCTCGAATGGAGATGAAGAACTTACAGCGGTAATGCAGGCCTTTCAGATCGATCCAGCAAAGTCGCAGTCAGGAAAGCGTCGACTAGCAGATGACGTCAACTATAACAAGCATATTGTTTTCACAAATGAAGATCTGGTGGGAGTTAGAACCCCACATCACGATGCTCTGATCATTACCCTCAGTATTGCTAACTTTGACGTTGACAAGTTGCTCATCGACCAAGGAAGCTCGTCCGAAGTAATGTATCTCGACCTATTCAGAAAATTAAAGTTAAGCGTCGTCGACCTAAAGGAAGCTACTGTCCCTTTAGTTCGCTTCGCTGGAAAAATAACTATGCCCCTGGGAAAAATTGTACTGTCGGTGCGTGCTGGAAACGTCTCCAAGATGATCGAGTTTTTGGTAGTTGACATCGACTCACCATACCAGGCCATCCTCGGCAGGGGATGGCTTCATGAAATGAAGGCAGTCTCCTCGACCTATCATCAAAAACTCAAGTATGTAATCGAGCGAGGAGTAATGGAGATCCACGACGACCAAGCGATGGCAAGAAGGTGCTTCATAGCAACCATCCGACCAAAGCCAGAAAGGAAGGTAGATCAGCCCAGCGAGAAAGTTGAAGAAGGACTAACACCTTCTAAATAGCAATTAAAGTACGAAAGACTTGGAGTAGAGGAGACCAGGCTCCTCCCCTCCAAGCGGGTCATCGAGGACCTGGTAGAAGTTACGGCTGGAGATGGAGACAGTAATAGAGTCTTCTTGATTGGAGCATCTCTCACCAAATAGGAACATAAGGAATTGATAACTCTCCTGAGACATAACGTAGATGTTTTTGCCTGGGAACCATACGAGATGCCTGGAATCGATCTTAGTATGGTCTGTCATCAGCTGCACGCCGATCCCACCTTCAAACCAATCACACAGAAGGCACGACGAACTGCACCCGAGAAGGCTAAAGCGGTAGAAAAAGAATTTAAAAAACTGCTGGATGCAGGATCCATACGGGAAGTACAATTTCCTAAGTGGTTATCCAACCCAGTAGTAGTTCCGAAGAGCAACGGGAAGTGGAGAGTTTGCATCGACTTCACTGACCTTAATAAAGCGTGCCCTAAAGATAGTTTCCCCCTCCCAAAAATAGACCAACTAGTAGACGCCACTGCAGCTCACGAGCAAATGAGTTTTTTGGACGCATACTCAGGGTATCACCAGATCCCCTTATATGCCCCAGACCAGGACAAAATGGCGTTCTTCACGATAGTTGGGCTATACTGTTACAAGGTCATGCCCTTTGGGCTCAAGAATGCAGGGGGGAACCTATCAGCGGCTGGTCACCAAGATGTTTAAGGACCAGATGGGAAACACCATGGAGGTCTACATCGATGACATGCTCGTTAAAAGTAAGAAGAAAGAAAATCACCTCTCAAACTTGTCAAACACCTTCAAAATCCTCAGGAAGTACCGAATGAAACTTAATGCAAGTAAGTGTTCTTTCGGTATCCAACCAGGAAAATTTCTTGGGAACTTGGTCAGTAAGAGAGGCATAGAGGCTAACCCAGACCAGATCGATGCAATTAATAGGGTACAACCACCTCGAATAATCTGGGACGTACAGAAGCTCACTGGTATGCTCGCTGCCTTAAATCGCTTCATCTCTAAATTCTTCGAGAAATGCAAGCCTTTCTTCCAACTTATGAAGGGGAACAAAATGGTATAATGGAACCCAAATTGCTCACGAGCATTGGTCGAGCTCAAAGCTTACTTAAGCTCTCCACCACTGCTCGTTATACCACGGTAAACAGATTCTTTGTACCTGTACCTCTCCGTTTCCAACCACACTATCAGCTATGCGCTAATATGCGAGGTTGCAGGAATCTAGTACCCTATTTATTACTCGAGCAAGACCCTACTTGACATCGAGCAGAGGTACCTACCGCTAGAAAAGATCACCTTCGCACTAGTAGTGGCCTCGAGGAAGCTGAAGCACTAATTCAAAGTCCACACTATCATCGTCCTTACATCGCACCCCCTTAAGGCAGTACTGAGGAAAGCGGATTTATCGGGCAGACTGTCTAAATGGTCAGTCGAGCTCGGGCAATTTGACATCAAATTTTAACCAAGGACCGCAATCAAGGGGCAGATCCTTGCTGATTTCATAGCCGAATTCACGGGCGAGGAACTTTCCAACCAACCTCAACCAACAACGCAAAAGGAGAACTAAGAAACAGAGGAAACCTGGAGACTGTTTGTTGATGAGCCTCCAACTCAAAGGGGGTAGGGTAGGCATTGTCCTCGTTACTCCAGAAAAAAAAATCCTTGAACAAGGAATCAAGCTTGGATTTGCAGCCTCCAACAACGAAGCAGAGTACGAAGCTTTAATAGTCGGCCTCCAGAAGGCGCACACTTTGGGAGAAAAACATTTACAAGTGTTCGGCTATTCCCAATTAGTTTCCAATCAGATAAGTGGAGACTACAATGCAAAAGATGAAAGAATGGCAGCTTACCTCGCCTTAGTGAAAAAACTAATGGCGAGCTTCGAAGAGATCAAGGTCCAGTAGTTTCCCAGAGGGCAAAATAGCCATGCTGACGCCCTAGCAACCCTAAGTTTGGCAGTTAACTCCGACCTAAAAAAAACCATCCCCATCGATTTCCTCACTCATCCGAGCATCCGCGATAGCAAGCCACCAGACGTGGAACAAGTACTCTAGGTGGGATCATCTCCCAGCTGGATGGACCCCTTAAGGGACTATTGGAAGGATGGCACGCTCTCAGATGATAAGAAAACTTCCCACCAAATAAGAGTCAAAGCTGCTCGCTTTCATTTATCACCAGAGGGCAACTTGTATAAGAGATCCTTCTCCGAACCCTGCCTCTAATGCGTTCACCTAGGGAATATCGAGCAAGTGCTACGTGAGTTTCACGAAGGAGTTTGTGGAAGCCATATCGGAGGAAGGTCTCTGGATTTTTGAGCAATGAAGGAAGGCTATTGACGACCATATATGCAAAGGGACTCTGTGATGTATGTCCGCAAGTGCCTGAAATGACAACTTCACGCTCCTATGGTCCACCAACCTGCTAGCGACCTATAATCACTGTCCAGCACATGGCCATTCGCCCAAAGGGGAATTGACATCGTGGGACCATTACCTACCGCCATCGGCAATCATAAATATCTATTGGTTGCAACTGACTACTTCACCAAATGGATCGAGGCGGAACCCCTGGCGAACATCCGAGATGCATATATAGTAAGGTTCATATGGAGAAATATAATCACTCGCTTTGGCATCCCCAGAACCATCATCACCGATAATGGAACTTAGTTCAAAAGCGGCTCGTTTCAGAGTTTATGTAATGAACACAGTATCAGATGCCACTTCAGTTCGGTGGCCTACCCCCAGAGCAATGGCCAAGCCGAGGCTTCCAACAGGACTGTGATCGACGAACTAAAGAAGCGATTGGAGCGAGCCAAAGGCGCATGGGTAAATGAATTACCGCATATTCTATGGGCTTACCAAACCAGTCCTCGACGAGCAACAGGAGAAACCCCATTTTCGCTAACATATGGGATGGAAGCAGTCATCCCACTAGAAGCAGGTTTGCCAACAATGAGATCCAACCTTGTCGACCCGAGCCATAATAATACAGCATTACTCCCTGAGCTCGACCTAGCGGACGAGCGCTGAGAGTTAGCCCTAGTAAAACTAGCGAACTATCAGCAACAGCTCGCAAGACATTACAATAAAAGAATCAACCCAAGGACATTCCGAGTTAGGGACTACGTCCTGAGGAAAGTCCTGGGCAGCACAATAAAACCATCAGATGGCAAGCTAGGGCCAAACTAGGAGGGACCCTTCAAGATAACAAGAGACGATCTACAAGGCGCCTATCACTTGGAAACGATGGAAGACAGAGAAATACCACGAGCATGGAACGCAGCTAATCGCAAGAGATTCTATTTTTAGATCTTTTTTTTATTCTTTTGTTATGAAACTAGAAGTTTGTTTTCCTTGTCATTAATGAAAGTTATTTGAAACGGTTGCATTCTAAAGAGTAACAGCTATACGAGCTTTATCGCACATCCTTTCCAAATAACAGGCACATTGATCAACACATCATAGCAGTGAATTGTCCCTCCTCAGGTTATCGTTATGAAACACGAAAGACCTCTTGACATTGCCCCTGGAAATATATGAAGCCCTACTGGATATCCTTAGTCAAAATGGCCAAATCTAAACTGGTCACCAAACCTTCTTTGGTTAAATAAAATCCTGATCGGATGGAATATCCAACACCAGGTGTGTCCTCGCCAATTACCACACTTAGGCCTAAGGGAGTATGACGACATGACCTAAAAGGTAAAGTGGGGCACAATGGTATCCTGATGTTATACTGGACTGGGAGGACACTTGCGTGATAATACAAACTTAGAAGATCACGAAGGAATAAGAACTTGGAGAAAATAATGCACTTGTTTAGTCGGCTAAATTAGCCCGAAACATAAATTTTAATAATCCACTATATTTACAACAATGGTGATACATGTTTAGTCGGCGAGCTCGCCCAAAGAATTTACACTACAAAAAATACACAGAGAAACTACTAGCTAAATCCTAATGGGGATGAGGCCTCTGAGCAAGGTAGTCAACCACTTGGGCTCGTCGACCGTCATCGGGATGATGGGATAACTCCTCCTCAACCTCGTTGGCATCCGACTCCATCAGCTGCCGATGGATGGCATCAATGGGTATCCACTGATCATACCTCCGAAAGGGATTGGGCATCCGTGTGGAGGGGGAGATTTCATGGCGATACCAGAGCATTGAATTTGTTGGAACTTGCATCTCCCTTAATGCACTCAACCATCCCCTGATGAAGGCGAGCTCCTCAAACTCTGTCAGCCTAGTCGGAGAATCTTGCCAACCCTGATCGTAATCGTCGGCCCATACTCGTCGAGGTCCTTTTTTAAATAGGTGCCGCAGCCGAGTAATATCCTTTTGAAGCCCAGCAACGATCACATATGCTCGCTGGAGATCACCACGAAGCTCTTCTATTTCCCTATCTCGAAGCTCTTTCGTTTCCCTATTTCGGCTCCTTGTGCTCCTGCCAGCTCGCGGAACGGATGGACCAGTATAACCATGCAGTACAGGAGGAACGTCACTCAAGCCATCCCTAGCTCACGACGAAGATGAGCCTTCCAATACTACAGGAGCGATGCTCGACGCATGCTCCCTAAGACGCGAGACCTCTCTCCTTAAAGCTTCATTTTCCTGCTGAAGCACTTCCCCGACCCGATTGATCTCAGAAGCCTATAATAGCTTCGCTCTCAGTGCATTAACTTCCTCTTGGACTGAGGCACCAATATCCTCCATTTGTTGAAGCCTGTCCTTCAGCTTGGCGACGAGCTCAGTTTGCTCTATAAAGCGCTTGTTCCTCAATCGCAGAGACTTACAGATCCTCACAAAAGTGTGGCGAACTTCAGAGCTTACATCGTGCCCCAGCATCCTTCCCAATTGGGAAGTGGCAGGAATGCAATCATCAACATCAACCAACTACAAGCAATAAAGGGGAAAGGGAGAGAAAAAGACATATCAGTGCATTGAGAAAAAGAAGCATTTTTCATTAATAAGGGTTGAAAGTACATCGAACAGCAAAAAGAAAGTTTATAGACAGAAAAAATGAAAATACAAAGTAATCCTAGAAGATAACTAGTTAGCAACCTCAGGTTGCCCAGAGGTCGATGGCTGTTTCCCTTTGTCCGCATCAGCAGGAGCGCCGCCCTCAGCAGAGGTAATCTCTGTCCCCACAATAAGGAAAATGTCAGCAGGGGTCGTCTGGGGGACAGGGTCAGCGCCTTCGACAGCTGGGGCAGGGGCTTCATCTACAATTAGCCTCGGACCTGGGTCGTGTTCATCAAATAGAGGAGATGCAACATTCACTCCGGCAGCTATGAGGGCCTTGTTCCAGCCCTTCTTGAAGTTCAGACGACTAGTATAGCCTATATGAACTTCAGCATCCTCTTATGTTGCAGTCTAACTATAATTGTATGAGTCTTCCTTGGCAGTGACCGCCTCAGAATCCTTTTTCTTCAGATCCTCAGACAACACTCTGTTCTCTTCCACGACAACCATCTTGCTCGAGCAAACCAGGTCGTAGGCTTGTCGCATCTCTGTCAACTCCTTTACTGTTGCATCCTTCTCCTGGTTGGCAGTGGCGAGGGCTAAACCGGATGATATCCGAGCAGCATCAATTGCCTTAAAACTAGCCTCGAGCTATGTACCCCTCAGTCTCAAGGTTTTATTTTGTTGCTCCAGTTCATCATTTCTCTTCACCAGCTCATCGCGAGAACGAAAGAGCACAACGAAGTCGATCATAAACTCCGAGAAGAAGAGAACATCAGAGGAAGGAAATAATGAAGCTCATCAAAACATGGGAGAAAAGAAAAAATCTTACCAAAGCTAGCCTCTGGCTAGCCTGAAGGGCCAATTGATCAGACCCCAGCGCCCTTTGGCGATCAGCAGGGAGAACTGCTCTCTCAAGCAGTGCGGGGGCCAGCTGAGGAGAAATAGCAACTGACGCCCCCTCAGGCAGATCAGACACCGGGACCAAGGCTTGCCCAGCCTTCGTCCTCACCTCCATCTTCCTCCTTTCTTCCTCCTTCTCCTTCTCCCTCTCTATTCTTCTCCTCTCCTTCGACCTCTTCTTCTCCTTTACTTTCTTTCTCTCCTCATCCTTATTTCTCTCTCTCTCTCTCTCTCTCTCTCTCTCTCTCTCTCTTACTTGCTCTTCTTCTTTCCTCTTCTTTTCCTGCTCCTGAGCAAAAGACCGAGAACTAGTAGCCACGGCCCCAGAGCTAGACTTCTATTTCTTCAACCTTTGTGTGAGAAGCATATGGTCTTCATCATCATCATCCCGAATTAAATTTTTTCTTGGAGGAGCCATCTCCTCGCTCGAACTACTAAATGTGATCGACGACTCTCGAGCTTCAGAAACTTCCCCAGGTTCTGAGGAACTGCTACTACTGGGGCTCCCTCCACCCAAATTGCTTGCAGCACCTATAATATCACTTTCAGAGCTGCTCTTCTCCTCGTTCAAATGGATAGGATCCGGAACAGTCTCTTCAGAGGTATCAAAATCGGCGATACTATCCATATGCCTTGCTATAAAACTAGATCCAACGTTCTTGTACTCAAGCAGAAAAGAAATTGACCTGGGATGCTCGCTGTCACCCAAAGGCTCCCTGATATTCCAAGCCTTGACCAATTCCGAAAGACGAACCTCGCTGAGAGCGGGTTCCAAGTTTTTTGACCTCGCTGTGGAAGAAAAGCAAAGAAGAATAAGAAATAGCACAAATCAACAAAAATTAAAAGAACAAAGCAAAGTCTACCTATGTATTCTTCCCCATAAAAGGGAACAGAGAACCTGTCAGACCTCAACCCTTCAAATTAGGGAGAAAACTGCCAGTTTCTAACAAGGAAACCTTCTTGCCAATAGTCCTTATGGGAATCAGGTAGATTTTCTACCAATACCCTGTCAGGGCTCCTTGCTTTGAGATAGAGGACACCAGAGCTAGTTCGAGAAAAATAATAGTAAAAACAGACCTCGGCGAGCCCTAACCTAGTACCATACAACTGATTTATTATATGGCCGCCATTAATTATTTTCCACACGTTGGGCGAACATTGTGCAGGAAAAATATTAAAATATCCAAATAAGTGCAAGAACAGATCGTTGGGAGGAAAAGTGAGTCCCTCCTGGGAAAGTAACAAAACATGGATCCAATGGGCATCTTCTATCTCTCTAGCGTTTCTAGGGGGAAGCACAACACTCAATATCTACCCACTCACGGATGTTATAGAACTTCATAAATTCAGAGACCGACCTATTCCCAATCTTCGCCATTGGAAAACCTTAGAAAACTACAAATTCAAAGAGAAAAAATAAAGAAAAGGCACAAAAAAGCTTACAAGATGGAAGTTGGACTTGAACGATGAAGAATCACGAGTCCAAACGACAAGGAAACAATGGGAATGGAGACTGAGAGAAGAAAGTACGAAGCGCTAGATCTCATAGGGAATGGAAGAGTGCTGGAAAGATTGAAACGACGGTCGAAAAGTGGCTATTCCAGAAAACCTTTAAGTGTTGCTAATCATAGTGCACAATATACGAAGCAGGTGCTGCCAGAATCAACTTCACAACTCTCAAAGAATTGCATAATGTATAAAAAATCCATTATGACTAATCATTTAAATTTATTGAGACCAATACATGGCCTAACAAACTTAGGGGCAATTGTGGGTACCCAAAATTAAGATAATGGGCCTAGACGAGTAGCCCAATTCTGGCGGCCTAAAGTCTAGACCCCCCATCTCTTATTTAACTATGACCCGGTCTCTTCTCACGTTCCCATTAAGGGAGGTTATAGGGAGAGATGGAAGACGTGGGGGGATCCAACACCCCCATTCACCAAAATGTACATGTATATATTAAACCCTAGGTCCGGGGCAAAGGACAAGTGGTATTCTCTGTGACTGCTCTCCGGAGTATATAGAAATAACACCGACTGCACCACCGTGGGCGTAGGCACATCTTTGTTGAACCACGTATATCCTTTGTCGTGCGATTGTCATTTTACATTCCTTGTTCTTACTTGGTGATTACCTCTCTCGTATCTATTTGTGTTGCATAATAATTGTCACCACAGTAAGTTATCCAAAATGAACTATGCGTAGTCTATTTCTATAATCCTAAGGACCAAAGGGTGTTAATAAAAATGCCCAGTACTTAGAGGATGATTATATGATAAACCACAAGCCAAGAGGAAGATTATATTACAAGAGTCAAGATGGAAATACAAAGAAATTTTTTCTGAACCACCTGTACATGATGAAATATTACCTGATATCAATAGTACACTACTTAGTAGTAGTGGGAGTATTATCGATGATCGGGATACACGTGTCACTTATACTGAACCACAAGTGGAGCCACATCATAGTGGGAGAGTCATGCGTCAACCCGATATGTTAGTGTATTTGGGTGAACACTTCATATGATCTTAATGAACATGAACCAAATCCCAATAACTACGATGATGCACCCCGTGACAAGGACTTTGAGATTTGGATAAACGCTGTGAATAACGAGATGTATTCGATGTATTTGAATTAATTTTGGGAGCTTGTATACTTTCTAGATATGTCCCATCAAATATAAGTGGATCTATAAGAAAAAAGGGTATATGGGAAGGTCGAAACCTTTAAGGCGGGGCTTGTTGCAAAAGGTTTGACTTAGAAATAGGGAATTGACTATGATGATACATTCTTGTCGGTAGCCATGTTAAAGTATATCCGAATTCTTTTATCCATTATGACTCATCTCGATATAGATATTTAGAAAATGGACATCAATATTGTGTTCTTGAATGGTATTCTCGATGAGTGCATCTATATAATGTAACTCGAGGGATTCATAACAAATGTCCAATAAATCATAATGTGCAAGATTAAGAAATCGATTCATAAACTTAAGACAATGTCAAGATCTTGGAACATCCGATTTAATTAGATCAAATCTTATGGTTTTGATCATTGCTCGGATAAAACTTATGTGTATAAGAAGCATAATGGAAACATGATGGTGTTTCGAGTACTATACATGGGTGTATTATCTATAATAAGAGTGTGGTTGTCTTGTTTGTTTTGATATGAAGGACTTAGGAGAACCCAATCACATCCTTGGGATCAACCCTATACGTGATCGAAAAAAATAGGATGTTGGGCTTATTCCAATCGACTTATATAGACAATGTGATCACAAAGTTTAGCATGGAAGATTCTAAGAAAGGGTTTCTTCCTTCCTGGAATGGAATCTCTTTGTCAAAGGATAAGTGTCCTAAGACACCTGATCAAATGAAGAGAATGAGAAATATACCTTATGCTTCAGCGGTGGGTAACCTTATGTATGCTATATTGTGTACAAGACCGAACATCTGCTTTGTCATTGGTATGGTTAGTAGATTCCAGTCTAACCCAAATGAACAGAAAACTGTAATAAAACATATTTTTTAGTACTTGAAAAGGATTAGATATTATGTGTTGGTTTACTCAACAGATAATCTTGTACCCATTGGGTACAGAACTCAAGGTAGGCTTCAAGAAATCTAGGTTGTGACTGTCGAAAAGAAAAGAAAAGATGATGATTTTTGTGAAATTTCTACTTAACTAAATAAACCTAACTAGCAAGTGCAATATTAATTTAAAAGAAAGCAAAAATTGAAATTTTGGGTTTTAAAAACTATTTGAGAAAAATGGAGTCGGGATACAATCCCCAGAACCGTTGGAATTTTTGTTAGATATAAAATTTTGATTAATTATATATTTAATTACAAGAAAACATTAATTAAACTAAAGCACTAAATATGTGAGAATTATACTCCGTACGATATTGAGTCAATAATTAAATTAACGTGAATGGTGAGATTGCCGACGTATATTATATCCTCAGACACTTCGGTTGCCTACGGCAAATGGAGTTAAGAGACCTAGAATATTTATCTCAACAAAATATCAAACCTAATAATTATATATACAATTATATAAGATTTTATGTCTAACTCATATACCTAAGTTGGGTTCATGTTTCCCAACCCTCTAACGAGTTAGCCGAAAATGTTTATACTAACTGCGCATGTGGTAATGAAATTGCATGAAGGCATGATGATTGAATAATAAGAAGAAAGCATCAAAATGATATTACTAAAGTTGTAGAGAAGGTAAACATTCACAAGAACAATCCTTGAAATAAAATAAAAAATTACCAACTCTTTATTGAAATTTGCATGCAAGAATTAATAAATCTTTTTCTACATGTCCCCCTTTGTTCTATAGCTTTCTAATGATTATTATGATAAAAGACTCCTAATAACTAAATACAAAGGTTAGAAGTCATTTAGAAGAGTCCCCAAACTATAAAACTCTTTAGGCTAAAAGATAGGCTCAACTTAAAAATCCCGTATCAGGTTACCCAAACCCATTCACTTAATCCAGGGCGAATCCATTTGCAAGGCAAACCCATTTGCACTAGGCAACCCGAATGGGTTCACTCCAAGTCTCTGCCTAAGGAAGCCTTGTGTGCTCGAATCTATCTTATTTACGATTCTGGCACTAGATTTTTTTCTTAAATTCAAACACGCCTAACTTCTTTATTGTATCTCAAATTGGGGTGTCATTTTTTCAGCATTCTAGTGATTTTAAGCTCTTCAAATTTTCATTTGCCTCCTCCTTTGAGTTTGGACTGAAAATTACAAAATTTTCCTTTGACTCCCTTTCTTGCTATTCTTTCACTGTTTCGGTTTTCCCCCTGCACCCACTTGTACGAAATACCTATAAAACAAGAGAGAAATACAGAAAACACGAAATACTCACCAAAAATGTTTAGTAGCATAATATAGTATAAATCTGGTCAAAATAAACTGCACAAGGCCGTATAAATACTAAAATCAATGGGATAAATATGAAATGTTTATGCGTAATCAGTCACCCATGACGTGTTTCACCGCATTATGAGGTGTACCACGTTTAAGGAAGCGTGGGATTCTCTCCAAATCACCCACGAGGGTACCAAAACTGCAAAAGCTTTTAATTTACAAACTCTCGCCCCACAGTTTGAAACTATCAGTATGCTAAAATCTAAGACTTTTGACGAACTTTATACTAGATTATATGAAATAGTCAATTCTAGTTTTAATTTGGGTGAGAGAATTCATGAGACGAGAGTTATGAAAAAAATTGAGATTCTTAATTCGTTGGGAATTTTTTATACCTAAAGTTACGATCCTTAATTCGTTGGGAAAAAAGGCGTTTTATGTCTAAAGTTACGATCCTTAATTCGTTGGGAATTTTTAAATACGCTTAGGTTTGAAGAACTCGTAGGAGACCTTCAAACTTACAAAATTAATATGTGTGGCCATCCCGAGGTCGGGGGTCGGGGTCTCCGAAGGTGGATTGTCACACCCCGCCTAATTCTGGCATCGACCGCCACCAAAACTAAGTCGGGCGTGAGTAAATAAATACCATTCTTAACACGAGATAGATATGATACATATAAAAATTAATCCACAAGAAAAATGATAATCAATCCCAAAAGATAAACCATCCAACTATACGATAAAAGATCCATCTCCATGCTAAACTCAAAGTAAATATAATCTCTAAAAATATGAAACTGAATAATCTCCAACTGAATCCGGTGAAATAACTGAATAAAACCATAACAACTTTGGAGCCGAATGGCCCAATCAAAACCATAAACTGTGTCTCAAAGTAAATACGAAGGAATGAAAACTAAACTAAATCAATACATTTTAAGGAATGGAAACTAAACTAAATCAAAGTAAATACGAAGGAATAAAAAACACGCGTTGTCGTTTGAACGACCCCCAAAATCCAAAATTAAATCTTTTAAAATTCGAATTTAATTATCTGATAAAAATACATTAGCTGAACAAATACGCACTTGCCTGTTAAATATTTAAATAAAAACCTTATAATCTTTTACAAAAGACCCGAATTAATTCCCGATTGAAAGATTTAATAATAAAACCAAGTTAAATACTTAAAGACCATTAAATCCAAAATTTTATTTTTCTCCAAATTAATTGAAGTCAATTAATTAAAATACGGGGTGTTACATACTTTCCCACTAGCAAAGAATTTCGTCCTCGAAATTAGACGAAGTATACACATCAACGCGTAAATCTCGCAAAAGAAAATAAGGCTCACAGATGCCTACCCGTAGAATTCCATAAATGGGAACCCCTTCACCCAATCCTATGCACACCTACCCCACTAACAACAAAATAATATATATAGCATATATACATACGCATAACTAAGAAAATAACGGCGTTCCACACGCTCTCATAGATCCCCACTCGATCCTATATCCGAAAGTCATCAAAATGCTAACATCCTCAAATTAAATCTCATCACCAAAAATCGATACACACGATACCTAACATTTGCACTAAAATCTACAAAATAATTATCATCTCCATAATCCATTCGAATAATCCTCACATCAAGCTTACTAATTCTAAAATCAATGCCTATAATGTTTTTACCCTAAGACTCTATATCTCCAGGAAACACAGCTAACTCGTATGCTAGACCCACTACCTCTAGGAGTACAAACCAATAAAGAGGATAAAAGATCGGTAACGCGGAAGCTAAAAAAAATCATAACCTATGAGACCTAAGACCATGCTCTGATGCCATCTGTCACACCCTGCCTAATTCTGGCGTTGGTCTCCATCAAAACTAAGTCGGGCGTGAGTAAATAAATACCATTCTTAGCATACGATAGATATGAGACATATAAAAATTAATCCATAAGATAAATGATAATCAATCCTAAAAGACAAATCATCCAAATAAGCGATAAAGATCCATCTCCATGCTAAACTCAAAGTAAATACAATCTCTAAAAATATGAAATTGAATAATCTACAATTGAATTCAGTGAGATAACTGAATAAAACCCATAACAACTTTGGAACTGAATGGCCCACTCAAGACCATAAACTGTGTCTCAAAGTAAATACGAAGGAATGGAAACTAAACTAAATCAATACGCATAAGGTAGAGCAAATCCAACTGCACCTCCAAGCAAAACTCCAATTAATTCTATGCAGCTTCTCCAATTTACCCTGAAAAAGTTAGTCAACGCACGAGGTCAGAGCCCCGAGCATGATTACACACTACTCCCCTCAAATAGGATCCTTGAACCCAGACAGTAGCATTATATGCATTAAATATCACAATAGAATAATTAAACGGAATAATTATCTGCAATAATTATAAATCACCAACTATCGATAGAAATCCCCATTTAAAAATGCACCCCAATATGATTTTAAATTCTCAAGTCCAGTGGGGTTAATCTTTTATTAATTAACCAAAATTACCAAATTTCTCAAATATTTATGTTCTTACTTCAATAATTATTAGGTATGGAGGTCCTCTCGCCTCGGGTGATCATTAACCAAAATTCATTATAGCGGTCCTCCCGCCACGGTTGATAATTCACCAAAATATCACACTTGCTCTTGCCAAAACACCAGCTGAATTCGTTTAAACTGTCGATCCCCCGTAATTTGACAAGGTTCCACACACGACACGGTATAAATCGTTCGCTGACGCGGTTAAACTGTCGGTCCCTAACACATTATGTCGCCAGGAATTAATTCTCAATTTCTCAACTTCACAATTTATAAATTACCCCACCCTTTTAATCGATGTGAGATCCTCAAAATACCCCTTAGTACCATACCTAAGGGTACCCAAGTTATCATGTTTACTACCCTATGTATAGGATGAATTTCTAAGATAAACCTCAACCTAGTCTCATGCCTAGGCTAGCGTAACGACGATAAAGTATCAAAAATCAATCCACCCCCGACATAATAAAGTTGTAATAATCTACCCTCACTAGTTCCATACCTAGAAGGCGTAAATCATCAAGAGGCCTACCCACTAGTCCCATACCTAGAATGCATCCTAAAATATAGAGAGAGCATAAATACCCAACAACCCGTCGTCACAATGACAATATAATAATACCAACAAGTTACATAATCACACAGAAATAAATCAACATGTAAAACTACGCATGATAGTCCGATTTAATTAAATCTTAATTTAATTAACACATCATCGTAAATACCCAATTCATCCCATTTAATTATTTTAAATTAAATACACCAAGATTTCATCATTAATACATCAAAATTCCAATTTCATTATCTCAACACAAATTACATGAATTATACGCTCCCAAATCCATTTAATTCAAAACTCGAGTTTTTTAACATGCAACATACACCAATAAAACTCAAAATCCACTCATAAATCCTACGTACCCAAGGGTTATGCAGATTAATCATGTTAAAGTATTTCATAAAAAAATTGCCCCAAGTTTTAGTGTTCACTTTCACTAATTAAATTGCTGATTGTTTTTAAGAAAACATTAAATTAAGGTTTAGGCAACACTTAAAATGTCTAATATTAAGGGAAAATATTAGAGTATTCAGGATTGTGATTAATTTGATCAAAATCTGAATAGAAGGTTGAATTCCTGTTGAGAAAACACTAATTGGATCTTCAAAACTTATTAAAAGTTGGGGCTAGGGGTTGAAGATGAGAGAAATATATGTTGAGAACCTTAATGGAGAAAGTTTGAGAGAAAAATTGATTTTCGAAGTCCCAACCCCGTATTAGTATAGTATATAAAGGGTATAAGAGTTAAAACTCAATTAAGAGTCTAACCAAGCCACCGCCTCAGCGTCGTTCGAATGAGGACACCTGTCGTTCGAACGACATGCGCTGTCGTATGAACGACCCCTAAAATCCAAAATTAAATCTTTTAAAATTCGACTTTAATTATCTGTTAAAAATACATTAGCTGAACAAATACGCACCTTCCAGTTAAATATTTAAATGAAAATCTTATAACCTTTTATAAAAGACCCGAATTAATTTCCAATTGAAAGATTTAATAATAAAACCAAGTTAAATACTTAAAGACCATTAAATCCAAAATTTTATTTTTCTCCAAATTAATTAAAGTCAATTAATTAAAACACAGGGTTTTACATGGATCCATCCTTCTTTCTCCCTCTTTTTTTTTCGGCATGCATGTGGGATTGTGTCCTTTATAGGGGTGCTGGGTCGTTATCGATATGGGGTGATATGTAGAGATGGAGTCGCCAGCCTATTTTGCATAAAATAGGCGAAATATATGTTGCCACCTATAGAGAACGACATTAAGGACAATAATGATGCTTGCAAAACCAAGTAATTTAGAGGTCCAGGGACTAAGTTACAGAATGGGAAGGTGTTGGGCACCCATGCTGCCCTTTCGATCTCTTACGGGCATATGTTAATCTTCTTGTGTAGAACTCCGTGATGTGTGTGCTTGTGTGCATAATATAAATGGAGGGGTGAATCACTCGACTCACATCATGGATAAAGGCAGAGCGAGGTCATCATTAGGATTGTTCCCAAAATAATAATAAAAAATATGATGTAAGTGTTTGTCGATTCACAAGTCATTATGGAAGAAATATTAGGGATACCAAACATGACACAAGAAAGATAACATGTAAAGTATATATATCATGCATATATGATGTAAATAAAATAGCAATTATATGAGGGAGGACTCGAGTCGAGGGATTCACCCAAGACGCCTATGTAGCCTGGGGGCATCAAAGTGTTCAAAAACAATACGAGGTGGGGTTCAACCCATAAATCTAATCGGGGACTTTATTATGTGTGTATGTGTGTGTAGAAAAAGGTGTTTTAGTGTTATAAAGTGTGAGGAGAAATCCCCTTTTGGAATTTATGAGTGAACCCTCTTTTTCTTATTTTTGGGTTTTTCTATGAAAACAAAGTATGTGCAAATACTAACAATAAAACTTAGAATTAAGATGTGTGATATAATGAAGTAAAGTACTAAAGAAAAAGCAAAAATGAAGTAACTAATGAAAAATCAAGAGAATTTAAAGAGAAAGATGAAGGAATGAACCTCCTTATGATGACTTGAAATTGATCTTACTTGTAGATGCACTGACCTCAAGGTGAAGTGATGGTGGGTTGGAGAGGTGGAAGGGAGTTTACTTAGTAGAGTATGAAAATGATGGAAGGAATGTGGCATATGGGCTTTTTAGGAAAGAATAACTCTGAATTTGAGAGAATTCTCTGAATTGCTGAGAGGGATGTTCATGGGTGTCTTTTAAAGTGAGGTCATGGACTCTGTTTATAGGAACAAGGGTTACCGATCAGCATGGTCCTTGACTTTCCAATCGATATAGAACCCTGGACACACTGTCGATAGGTAGGGCCCTAGGGTTTCCATTTAGCAGTCTAAGGTAGGTTTTTAAAAAAAATGGCCGTAAAATTTGAATCATAAGTTAGAATTACACACGGGGTGGACCATTAGAATGGGTATTCAGAGCCCTTAAATAATCCATTGAGTCACTCATAGGTTAGAGAGTTGATCAAAGTCAAACGGGGCTCGAAAGTGCCCGTTGGTCACTGGACAAGAAATTCTTAGAGGAAAATGGATCGTTCGTCCGAATCGTAAGTCAGAATCACACATGAAATGGACCATTGGAAAGGTTATTCATAGACCTTAAAAGATTCATTTAGTCTCGTTTGGTTAAGAGAGTTGACCTTGGTCAAACGGTGCCCAAAAGCGCTCGGTGACGCTTCAGAGTAAAATGGGTTATTCCTCCATACTGTAAAGTTGATTCATGCACGGGGTAGATCATTGGAAAGGGTATTCAGAGTCCTTCAAGATTCATTCAATCTTGTTTAATTTAAAGAGTTAAAAGGAGTCAAACGGAGCCCGAGAGCTCCTGGTGGCCTCCGAATCAATTTTTGAGATAAAATGAATTGTTTGTTTGAATCGTAAGTTCGATTCATGCACGGGATGGACCATTAGAAAGGGGATTCAGAGACCTTCAAAGATCCATTGAGTAACTACTCAGGCAAGGAATTTGGTTGGGGTCAAAATGGACTCAGGAGCGATCGATGGCCTCTAGATCAGTTTTCGATAGTAAAATAGACCGTTCATCCGAATCGTAAGTCTAATTCCTGCACGGTATGGACCATTGGAAAGGGGATTCAGAGCCCTTCAAAGATTTATTGATATTTTTCTCTGATGAAAAATTTAATCAGAGTCCAAATGGGCTCGGTAGATCCTGGTGGCCTCCAAATTGGTACTCGGAGTATGACTTAGGTTTTGCGGTGGATGAGTGAGTTCTAGGCACCTTAGGAGGGCTTAGAAGGGTCCTAGGATGGGGTGTCTACAGATATACTGCGAGCTTGGAACAAGTGAAGTTTGTTGAATGATAAACACAAAATCGACATTGAGAAAGAGTTTTTATAGGTCAATTCTAAGGACCTAGAGGATGAGGTTGACCAATTCAGCAGGTCGAGGTTGATTCTGAGGACATAAAGAGACAAGGATGATGCATTCAATTGGTTGAAGATGTGTTAATATTGGTTCTAAGTGGATAGGGATGACCAATTCAATGGGTCAAGATTATTTCTACAGTCGTGATGGGGATGACTAGTTCTTAGGATCAAGGTCGATTCTAAGGACCTGAAGTTATGGCAACTAATTCTAAGGGTCGAGGTCATTTCTGAGGACCTAAAGTTGTGGTGACCAGTTCTGCGGGCTGAGGTCAATTCTCAGGGCCTTTAACGTTATGGCGAATAATTCTTAAGGCTAAGGGCAATTATGAGGGCCTTAAGTTGTAGTGATCAATTATGTGGGTCGACATCAATTCTAAGGAATTATATTTTAGTTATACAGATGGGGATTAAGTTGTCTTAAAACTCCACTGGCGATGTTTAGGCTGGGAATAATAGACTTGGATGAGAAAGCATCGTTGGTCCGGTTTATGAAATGTGTTGAGGATAGGTTTGTATGGTGAATCCAACTGGGGATTTATGCTGGAGATGAGGGTGTAGAATTAATCCATCTGGGGATTTTGAGATTTTATAGAGGATTAGTGCTCAAAAAATTAATTTCTTGAGGAAACTGAGGTTCTATATTTTTCTAGGATTTTTGAGAATTTTTTGAGTAATTTTTGCGATTTTCTAGAATTTTCTAGCATTTCTTGTACGAAATTCGGAGGGGGTGCCAATTGGTAAGGGAAAGGACTCCTGGGCTTCCTTGGGAAAGGGAAAAGACACCTGTTGATCAACATGGTTAGGGGGCTTCCGATCGGCATGCCCTTAACCTTTTATAAAAAGGGGTGAATCGTCCCTATTTTCACATCATCAAGTCTTTGAATCTCTTGCTTTCTCTCTCTAAAAATTATTCTTAAGTCTTTCTTAATTTAAAACTTCAAATGGTGAGTTCAAGTGAGGTGTACGACAATGCGTGTTTCGCCCTCGATGACTAGGCTAGCATGGAGTGGCAATCTAGGGTGTCTGAGCCTGTTGCTCATGAGCGTACTCTTCTACGAGAGATGGCATACCACCGTTCGTCTAGGGTGAGGAACCCTAGTGGCTATGTAAGTGCAGTGACTTTTGGTATTGCATTTCATTTTTCTCTTTCTTTTGTGCTTAGTGATGGATTTTTCTTCTTTTTGTTTTGCAGGCTGACATTGCTCGTTAGGCGATCCGGTCTCGGGAGACGATGAGGTTGAAGGAGGTTTGGGTCAAGATCCCCGGTGCGGTATCTTGGATGGTCTCCTATGCAATTTTTAGTCGCTTGGAGGAGGCTTAGGATGAGGCACCGCATTCTACTGCGGTTATGTGTGCTCTAGGAGAGAGGTGGTGGGACACTACCCTCACCTTCCATCTTAGCTTTGGGGAGATTCATTGGGCGCGAACTAAGTGTTCGTGTAGAAGAACTGTCATTATTTTTGATTCATCACCTCAATGAAAAAACCTAAACTATAACTACACTTGTGAAATAAGTATAGCGGTAAGTCGGGTATCGTAAGAAATCCACAAGGTGTGTTGGATAGATTTTAATTGATTTATTACTTTAAGAATAAAAGTGTAAAAGGTGATGGTTTGGTTTAAAAGAAAAGGGAATTTTTTAGAAGTTAAAGCTAAACAGGAATTAATAAAACGTTAGTCAAGGTCACATCCCCACCATGGACTAAAAACTTGGAATTATAATTTCGATTCGACAATATTTAACCGAGCATATTAAATTAAGCATAAACATCACACAATAAGGAATCCAATCCAAAGTTACGAGATTAAACATTTGACTGAAAATGATCACACGCGGATTAAATTCGGATTATCGGTATAAATACTAACGTTGCATGCCAAAGAAAGTTAAATGCATAACGATCCGACTTTAATACGCGAGGTTTCAATTAAACGCAATTTTACCCGAAATCTAACTTTCGGAGCTAGGTACCCGTTAATGACGGAAACACAACCCGACCCTATTTAACTAAGGGCAAGACATGGATAAAACTAATTAAACTGATGGAAGCAATAAATAACAACAATAAACAATTAACTAGGCATTTAAAGAAAAGATAATTGTTGATACCAAATTTAATCTGCTGACATGGACCAATCATATGAAGACACGTGGCTATCTACATGGCAACATCAATCACTTCCGAGATGATCACACGCTCCGAGGAACCATGTTACTCCGAGGAACAGACCTCTCCGAGGAACTCTTTAGCACCGAGAAGCTCAAGCGGTCCGAGCAACTCAGGCGGTCCGAGTTGCACCTCGAAGCAGGATACCAACAGTTTAACTGCTCATTAAATGCTTATCATTCAGACGCACACGCAAAAAGGGCATTAAAAGTATTACCCTTTCATATGTATATCATTTAATGTATTACCCTTTCACATTACAGCCTCAGGGCTATAAATACATTGTACAATCCTCATTGTAAACCACCGAAAATTCAAACCCTGGAATCGAGAGAGGAATTTCTTGAGAGAAACTGTAATCGAGAATTCCTAAACACTCAGCAATAACACAACAGTGGACGTAGGCCATTCTTATAAGGCTGAACCACTTTAAAATGTTTTGTCTCATTTATTTATCTGTGATTGAATTATTAGAGTGATCTAATTTTTTACATCAACAGATTGGCGCCGCCTGTGGGAAACGACTGATAATATCATTTTTCATAAAAACCAATCCATTACCAATGGCTGATATTCCTGAATCCAACAATCGAAACGCTAAAACCCCTCCAAATCCATCTGCTCCACCAATTATTCCAGATCTGACTGAAATAATGGCAAATCTGGCTCAGGGCCAGACCGTCATGCAAGAAACAATGCAACAACTCATCCAAACCTGTAACACCCCGTATTTTTGTGCATTTAATATTTAATTAATTCGGGATTTTAAATTACTGGTGTGTTGTAATTTTAATTGAATTAATTATGACAACATATTTATTTAAATATTAATCAGGAAGTGAATGGTTAATGTTTAGGAAAATTTATTTACTAAGTGAATAGTAATAATTTAATTACGTCATTTCGGGTATTAATGACGAGGTATGCACTTATCCCAATCGGGAGTCGGTATACTCTAAATTGGGTGTGAGATGAGGATTTTTATAAATTAACTCGGATGCCAATTATGAGTGCGCAGTTGAGTCCGAATGGGTCGAGATAGTCAGAAAAGAGTACCAGGGGGTAGTAATTAGGTCTCGGGATATTTTTGGGCTTAACCGGGCCCACACGGGGTGTGTTGGGCCACTTTAATTAAGCCCATTAGGTGAAAAACGGGATTAAGGGTTTTTAACCTAATGGGGAGATTAGGAAATCAGCAGCCATAAAAAATCTAAGCCAAGGGCTTGAGAGGGAAATTGGGGGAAAGCTTAGCAAAAGCCAAATTGAGGATTTTGGAGCCAAATCGAGGGACTACGCCAACGGAATCAGACACTACGAACACTTTCAGGCAAGTGGTTAACTGTTTTTATTCTTAAATCATGATAATCAATTCATATCATGGTGATGTGGGTATGAAAATTTGTTTTTGGGCGTAAATGGGTACAAAATGCGGTTTTTGTGTTTGAAGTACTTGAATGAGATTCAAAGTAAAATTTAGATGGGTGATTGATATCTGAATATGTATATATGATTTGAATAAGAAATCCAGAACATAAAAGAGTGGAAATCGAATCTGGAAATTTAGATTTAAAACAAATAATTGAATTTTATGGAAAAAGACCCATTTCGAAAATTATGAGATAATTAGAGGGGTTGATTATCTTAACGATCTCTATGATGAATAGGATGTGGATTAACCATGTGTGGTTGATGGAAGATGTAATTAGAGGTAAATTATGGTTTAAAAACCTTGAAATTCGTTAATGGTGGAAAACAGGGGGAAAGAAGAGCTGTAACGAAGGGGTCGATCGATCGATCGGGGGAATCGATCGATCGGCGATGGGAAATTCTGGGCAGTTCGGCCTTTGGTGAAGTATAAGGGGGAATTAATTATAAAATAATTTCCATACAATTATTAGTGGTAAATAATTGTGAAATAAATATTCCTAAAAATTTTGGGAGAAAGTAATTGGGACTAGGATGAATTTATGTGGGGCATTTAACAGATGAATTTGAGAGATTTTATTCTAAAATAGTGAGGTACGGATCAAGTGAGTGAATCCGGGTATATTGGTCACGCGACCCCAAGTTAGTGAATTAAGTTTAGAAACAAACCAAATTATTTTGAGTCAGGATATAGACTCGGGGAATATTTAATTATGGACCAAGTGGGCGAGTCCGGTCATGTTGGTAATTATAGGTAAATATAATTGGGAAAATTATGGAAATAAATGTGTGACACATTGTGGGCGAAAAATGTGGGAAAGAAATTATGAGATGTAAATTGGACCAAGTGAGCGAGTCCGGGTATGTTGGTTAAGTGACATCAAGGCATTAAATTAATTATCGAGAGAAAGTAATTAGTTTGGAGTCGAAACATTGACCCGGGAAATGTTGAGGTACGGGCCGAGTGAGAGAGTCCAGGGATAATGGTTGGGCGAAACCAAGTTATTAAATTAATAAATGCGTTAATTAATTTAGTTAGAGTCGGATTGTAGACTCGGGTAATATTAAATTAATAAGTGTATTAATTAATTTAATTAGAGTCGGTTTGTAGACTCGGGTAGGATTAAATTAATAAGGGTGTTAATTAATTTAATTAAATTCGGTTTGTAGACTCGGGTATGATTAAATTAATGGGTGGGATAATTAGTTTAATCAGAATCGTATTGTAGACTCGTGAAGGGTACTTATTAATTAATGTGAAAATTAATTATATTAGAGTCGGACCATAGACTCGTGAAGAGGATAAGTTATTAAGTGATAAAATTAACTACATTGAGTCGGGCCACAAACTCAGAAAATTTCAGGCAGTGTACGGGACTAGGAGTACACGGTAGAGCCGGGATTTATATTATATATATACGGTGTAGTGATAATATATATATATATATATATATATATATATATATATATGTGTGTGTGTGTGTATATATATTGTCTGTGATATTAAATTACAGGCAGTGTACGGGATTTTGAGTACACGGTAAAGCCGGGGTTTATATTATATATATATGGTGTCGTGATAGTATATATATACGTGTATTTATTGTGCGTGATACTAAATATCAGTGATTAGATATTTATTAAATTTATATACTCTATTGCTATCAAGGGAGGTTGCGCGATGTGGGTGAATCCCCTAGCTTGAGGAGTAGGGCGAGTATATCCCCAAGTCATAGCGTCCGGTATATATGGGTGAGGGATTTATCTCACTTTCAGGGAAGGAATATGACCGCCTCCATTTCGTTTATATTTTGGTTCAAGTTGGTGAGCGATTCTAACTTGGGAAAACTAGGTTTTGTGAGCACACCTAGTGAGATAACATTCTAGAGGGAATCATCCGGTGAGGGTATACTCGGAAGGATGGATACACGTATGATATATGTGTGGATGTTAGTAAAGGTACGTATAATATGGTAATAAATATTATATGTAGGTGATAATACAGTGTGTGATGTATTTACCTTATATAACTCGGGTTACAGTTATATACAGTTAATTAATGAGAAATTAATCAAGTTAATCATTTGTGGGAATAATACAGTGTTTGATGTATTTACTTTATATAACTTGTGACACGGTTATATGCTGCTATTTAAGAGGAATTAATTAAGTTAATTGTGAAATAACTTATAATTCAAGAATTATTATACTCGGGTTAGAGTAGTATGGCAAGGGAAGGTTATACCAGGACTAGTTGGACGGGGTAGTACAACTAGGTGAGGTTAAGGTAACCGGTAGGTGTGCACAATAGTGGAGGGGTGAGAATGTCCACAAGGGAGTGCGACACTAACTTAAATATGAAGCGCATTCATGCATTTTAAATTACTGCAGTTAATTCACTTGCTAAATATTTTCAAAATGTTTTGGGTTCTAACCCTTGCTATAAAACTATTTTCAAAACCTTTTAGGTGTCCAGCCACAGGGACGCCAAGATTGAGATTCTATTCCAAGATTACGGAGTTGCGGCATATGTGGATGCTAGCATGAGTTTGGATTAGACGCATCATTCATTCATTCCTAGAGTAAGAATCTTTTATCAGTCTCAGTTTTATTTAGGGCTTGTAGCCCAGACTTCTCGGTACAGTTTTCAGTTGTAATTTATTCAGGTGTTGGATATTTGTATTTGGATTATTTATTTGGTGGCCGGTGATTTATTTGGCAAGTTGTGTAATTATTATTGTATTTACTTTCATTCAGTTGTGTGAATGGTTTATATTTTAATTCCGCATGTACTGTTTTGTTAAATCAAAAAGTTAAAATTGGCACCAGTTTTTGGAATATTAGGTGGTTAGTAAGTTTTAAAAAGTTTTCGACAGTGATGCTAAGGATGATCCAACTGGGATTCCTATTTTAATTTGGTATAGGACTAATCACCCTATATTTTATTAGGCGGGGTGTCACAGATGGTATCAGAGCATCAGGTTCTAGTGTCCTTAGGATCTGTGCGGCTTTTCACGTTTCGGCTTAGCAATCTTTGATATAGAGCCCCATCATAGGATTGTTGTATTCTCATACGTATGCTCATATACGTTATTCTGCGAATTTATATTTGAAAGTGAACTCATACAATTTGATTCTCATTCCAGATGACGCCCAGGAGAGGGAGAGCAGCTAGGGCAACAGGGGGAAGTGAGACGAGGGAGGCTCGTCTGGAGTAAGAGTTACGGCAGCAACTGCCAAAGATAATTTTGGCAGCTCAGGTGACCGAACTAATGGCACGGGCGATTGAAACGACGGTAGTCGCAAACGACAAGATACTTTCCATGGGATTCGCCACAAGTGTTAGTGGCGTCGGATGTTCAGACTCACGCGGGGTCGTTGGGGTGCAAATAAGAAAGATAAGTTATTTTAGTGGGAACCCACCAGAGTTGCGAGGAGGTTCAGGTGTAGTACTAGCGTGTCAAAGAAGAGAGGTATCCAGCGTCACCTACACATGGGAGATTGCGATGGGGTGTGAAAATAAATGCTAACCACTTTTAGTTAGTGAGAGCGGCGCTACAGGGGTGGGAGTCGATCACCACAGTTGAGGAAAGGGACACACTAGCTACTGCAGAGTTTTGGGTGCGATTCGACCGCAAATATTTTTCCTTCAGCGGTTGTGACCGAAATAAGGAGAAAATTTTGTGAGGTGACTCAAAGGGAAACCGTTCAGTGGCCGATTACGAGGAAGAATTCACTCGTTGGCAAATTTTTTTTGTACCGGACGAAGTAAGCAAGGAAAAGAGAAAGAAAGAAAAGTTTATAGATGGGTTAGTCGGGAGAATCAGACAACATTTAATTGAAAATTCCGCATTAGTTGATTATATTGATGTCATTAACGCAACACTCCGGCACTGTCGGGAATATCGCTTCCACGCGAAAGGAAGCGGGAAGGGAGTGGGGATAAACCAGTCGGATGAGGCAGAAGGGAATAATACCAGTGGGGTATCCCAGCAGCAGACTGGGGGAGATCAGGGGCAGGATTTTCGGTAAGGAAATCATGCCAAACGATCTAGAACTTGAGGCTATTGGCGGGATGGCCAGGAATTCCAACAAGGTTGGCATGGAAGGGATCAGTGGCAGGGTGAACATATTAGGAAGTGTTTCGATTGTGGGAAAAGCGAGACACATGAAGAGATATTGAAGTATAGAAGTAATTATTTTACCCTAGGGTCATGGGGTATATTTTTGAGTGACAAAGAGGATGTCACAGTGTAAGACTTATTTTTCACTAGAGTTCGCAGGTGAGTCGAACTTAGTGGGTGCGTTGGCGGTGGCAGCCATAACATGTGGGTAAACTTTTCGTAGGGTAGTGGAGTTCCTTAGTGTTCTTCATGGGAGAGTGGAGGCGTACACTGAGTGATTGGTTGAATTATGCGAAGAATGACTACTTTCGTGAATTATGGGAGTAGGGTTGATAATACTTTTTACACATCGGCTGGATAGCGATGGAATTTTACTATTGTGGATAGTGGAGTTAAATTTTGGTGTCCGCGACACCAGGGTATGGTTGGTACTAGGTATCACCGGAGAGGGCGTATAGCCTATATATATGTGGATGTATATATGTTGTATTACGTGGTGTTATAGCACATAGTGAGGTTTTGTGTTCTCACATTTTATCCCGGTAAGCGGGGATGTTTACTGAAGTGAATCAGGGTGGTTAAATTGATTTTCGAGCAAAGAGAGATAGTTCGGGGTTTATTTTGCGCAAGGACTAGTGGTAGTAAGGGCGCGGTATTTTATGTTGTCTTTAGTAGCATAAGGGTAAGCATATATACTTTTGTGTTGAGAGACAAGTATTTATGGGGAGATATTTTGGACGTTAGCACATGGGTTGGGTACCCGGGGCAGTAGATATATATGTAATATATATTTATACATGTGATATGACTACGGGATTCGAAGTTATATTACGGATTACGGCTAGCATAGTCGGGTAAATTTCGTGTGGTAGAGCGCGGGGATAGGGTCTATGGGCACCCGAGTTAATTAAGGCAAATTTTGTGCGGTTAAGCACGGGTATAGGGTGCATGGGCGCCCTGGTAAAGTTAAATGCATACTTGTGTAACGTATGGTTAGAATCGGATGGGATAGATATAGCGGGCTTGGAGGCACTTGACTAGTGAGTAATATGTGAATACTGGAACACTAGGTTTATCTTAATTTCGAGGACGAAATTCCTTTGTTAGGGGGGAAGTATGTAACACCCCGTATTTTTGTGCATTTAATATTTAATTAATTCGGGATTTTAAATTACTGGTGTGTTGTAATTTTAATTGAATTAATTATGACAATATATTTATTTAAATATTAATTGGGAAGTGAATGGTTAATATTTAGGGAAATTTATTTACTAAGTGAATAGTAATAATTTAAATACGTCATTTCGGGTATTAATGACGAGGTAGGCACTTATTCCAGCCGGGGGTCGGTATAGACTAAATTGGGTGTGAGATAAGGATTTTTATAAATTAACTCGGATGCCAATTATGAGTGCGCGGTTGAGTCCGGATGGGTCGAGATAGTCAGAAAAGAGTGCCCGGGGGTAGTAATTGGGTCTCGGGATATTTTTGGGCTTAGCCGGGCCCACACGGGGTGAGTTGGGCACTTTAATTAAGCCCATTAGGTGAAATACGGGATTAAGGGTTTTTAACCTAATGGGGAGATTAGGAAATTAGCAGCCATCACAAATCTAAGCCTAGGGCTTGAGAGGGAAATTGGGGGAAAACTTAGCAAAAGCCAAATTGAGGATTTTGGAGCCAAATCGAGGGACTACGCCAACGGAATCAGACACTACGAACACTTTCAGGCAAGTGGTTAACTCTTTTGATTCTTAAAGCATGATAATCAATTCATATCATGGTGATGTGGGTGTGAAAATTCGTTTTTGGGTGTAAAAGGGTACAAAATGGGATTTTTGTGTTTGAAATACTTGAATGAGATTCAAAGTAAAATTTAGATGGGTGATTGATATCTGAATATGTATATATGATTTGAACAAGAAATCCAGAACATAAAAGAGTGGAAATCGAATCTGAAAATTGTGATTTAAACTGATAATTGAATTTTATGGAAAAAGACCCATTTCGAAAATTATGAGATAATTAGAGCGCTTGATTATCTTAACGATCTCTATGATGAATAGGATGTGGATTACCCATGTGTGGATGATGGGATGGAGTAATTAGAGGTAAATTATGGTTTAAAAACCTTGAAATTCATTAATGGTGGAAAACAGGGGGAAAGAAGAGCTGTAACGAAGGGGTCGATCGATCGATCGACGATGGAAAATTCTGGGCAGTTCGGCCTTGGGTGAAGTATAAGGAGGAATTAATTATAAAATAATTTTCATACAATTATTAATGGTAACTAATTGTGAAATAAATATTCCTAGCAATTATGGGAGAAAGTAATTGGGACTATGATGAATTTATGTGGGGCATTTAACGGATGAATTTGAGAGATTTTATTCTAAAATAGTGAGGTACGGATCAAGTGAGTGAATCCAGGTATATTAGTCACGCGACCCCAAGTTAGTGAATTAAGTTTAGAAATAAACCAAATTATTTTGAGTCGGGATATAGACTCGGGGAATATTTAATTATGGACCAAGTGGGCGAGTCCGGTCATGTTGGTAATTATAGGTAAATATAATTGGGAAAATTATGCAAATAAATGTGTGACACATTGTGGGCGAAAAATGTGGGAAAGAAATTATGAGATGTAAATTGGACCAAGTGAGCGAGTCCGGGTATGTTGGTTAAGTGACATCAAGGCATTAAATTAATTATCGAGAGAAAGTAATTAGTTTGGAGTCGGAACATTGACTCGGGAAATGTTGAGGTATGGGCCAAGTGAGAGAGTCCGGGGATAATGGTTGGGCGAAACCAAGTTATTAAATTAATAAATGCGTTAATTAATTTAGTTAGAGTCGGATTGTAGACTCGGGTAATATTAAATTAATAAGTGTATTAATTAATTTAATTAGAGTCGGTTTGTAGACTCGGATAGGATTAAATTAATAAGGGTGTTAATTAATTTAATTAAAGTCGGTTTGTAGACTCGGGTATGATTAAATTAATGGGTGGGATAATTAGTTTAATCAGAATCGTATTGTAGACTAGTGAAGGGTACTTATTAATGAATGTGAAAATTAATTATTTTAGAGTCGGACCATAGACTCGTGAAGAGGATAAGTTATTAAGTGATAAAATTAACTACATTGAGTCGGGCCACAGACTCAGGAAATTTCAGGCAGTGTACGGGACTAGGAGTACACGGTAGAGCCGGGGTTTATATTATATATATACGGTGTAGTGATAGTATATATATAAGTGTGTATATATATTGTGTGTGATATTAAATTACAGGCAGTGTACGGGATTTTGAGTACACGGTAAAGCCGGGGTTTATATTATATATATACGGTGTCGTGATAGTATATATATACGTGTATTTATTTTGCGTGATACTAAATATCAGTGATTAGATATTTATTAAATTTATATACTCTATTGCTATCAAGGGAGGTTGCGCGATGTGGGTGAATCCCCTAGCTTGAGGAGTAGGGCGAGTATATCCCCAGGTCATAGCGTTCGGTATATATGGGTGAGGGATTTATCTCACTTTCAGGGAAGGAATATGACCGCCTCCATTTCGTTTATATTTTTGTTCAAGTTGGTGAGCGATTCTAACTTGGGGAAACTAGGTTTTGTGAGCACACCTAGTGAGATAGCATTCTAGAGGAAATCATCCGGTGAGGGTATACTCGGAAGGATGGATACACGTATGATATATGTGTGGATGTTAGTAAAGGTACGTATAATATGGTAATAAATATTATATGTAGGTGATAATACAGTGTGTGATGTATTTACCTTATATAACTCGGGTTACAGTTATATACAGTTAATTAATGAGAAATTAATTAAGTTAATCATTTGTGGGAATAATACAGTGTGTGATGTATTTACTTTATATAACTTGTGACACGGTTATATGCTGCTATTTAAGAGGAATTAATTAAGTTAATTGTGAAATAACTTATAATTCAAGAATTATTATACTCGGGTTAGAGTAGTATGGCAAGGGAACGTTATACCAGGACTAGTTGGACGGGGTAGTATAACTAGGTGGGGTTAAGGTAACCGGTAGGTGTGCACAATAGTGGAGGGGTGAGAATGTCCACAAGAGAGTGCGATACTAACTTAAATATGAAGTGCATTCATGCATTTTAAATTACTGCAGTTAATTCACTTGCTAAATATTTTCAAAATGTTTTGGGTTCTAACCCTTGCTATAAAACTATTTTCAAAACCTTTTAGGTGTCCAGCCACAGGGACGCCAAGATTGATATTCTATTCCAGGAACACGGAGATGCGGCATATGTGGATGCTAGCAGGAGTTTGGATTAGGCGCATCATTCATTCATTACTAGAGTAGGAATCTTTTATCAGTCTCAGTTTTATTTTGGGCTTGTAGCCCAGACTTCTCGGTACAGTTTTCAGGTGTAATTTATTCAGGTGTTGGATATTTGTATTTGGATGATTTATTTGGTGGCCGGTGATTTATTCGGCAAGTTGTGTAATTATTATTCTATTTACTTTCATTCAGTTATGTGAATGGTTTATATTTTAATTCCGCATGTACTGTTTTGTTAAATCAAAAAGTTGAAATTGGCACCAGTTTTTGGAATATTAGGTGGTTAGTAAGTTTTAAAAAAAATTCGAGAGTGATTCTAAGGATGATCCAACTGGGATTCCTGTTTTAATTTGGTATAGGACTGATCACCCGGTATTTTATTAGGCGGGGTGTCACAAAACCCTCCATGGAGGTGCATCAACCCATTCCGGACCACGAAGCATTCAAAGAAATACGCGTGCGCCTTCTTCGCGTACTAGGCGTACTAATTCATATCGCAATGAGGAATCTGAAGATTTTTCTTATCAACCTGGACGAACTTCGTCAGTGCAAGCCACAGATACTGAACAACGTGTCACCCTCTCCCCAGAAAGGACCAGCGCCTTGGAAAGATTAAGTAGGATTTCTCCTTTCGACCGATTAGGCCCTAGGAGGAATAAATGCCCTCTTAATGCATCGTCGGGGAGCTTTCGACGACCATCATATTTAAGGGAAGGATCTGCCCAGTCGCGACCAGCTGCTCGTCAAGATCGATCCTATGACCGACCAACTGCTCGTCAAGATAAATCCTAGGAAGCCACTTCAACGCGATCAGTTGCTCGAACCAATAGGCCCGAGGAAGGAAATGATGCATGGAAAGGATCTATTCAGAGGCTGGAGGATAGATTAGGGGAAATGGCTAAGGCCAAGAACCCTCTACAAAGAACCTTTGTTCGAGGAAAACCTTTTGTCCAGGACATTGTTGATTTTGTAACACCATCAAAGTTCAAAGCACCTGTTGTGACTCCCAAGTATGATGGGAAGACCGACCCTGTTCTTCATATAGAACAATATCAAGCTGCTGCCGACATCTATGCTGTCCCAGACAAGATGAGATGCAGGGCATTCTCGGGAACACTTACCAGATCTGCTCAAATATGGTATAATAATCTTCCTCGGGGTAAGATTTCGACTTTTCTTCAACTGGCCGAGTTATTCATTGGGAATTTCTGCTTTGGAGCAAAGCCAGTTAAACGAGTAGCACATTTGTTAAGTGTTAGACAAAAGGATGGTGAGAGTATCAGAGATTATATAACTCGTTTTAATAACGAGAAACTCGAAGTCATTGATTATGAGGAGAAGACATCAATTACTACTTTGATGAGTGGACTATTGCCAAACAAGTTGTACTTCACTTTGGCCAAAGATCCACCTCGAACCATGTCGGACCTGATGGGAAAAGTGTCCAAGATTATGAATGCCGAGGAGGCTATGTCTGCGAAGAAGAATATGGACACCAAAGAAACCAAGGTGGAAGGTGATAAAGCTAAGAAGAAAGAACATAAGAACAATGGTGGTGATAAACAATCCAAAAATAGGTCGTCATGGGAGGTTTTGAGGAAATTTGATAATTACACACCTTTGAAGGCAAATATCAACCACGTCCTGGAAGAAATTAAGAACATCGAGGAGTTAAACTGGCCAAAGAAAATGAAGGCAGACCCTGACACGAGGAATAGGGAAAAATATTGCGAGTTCCACAAGGATCATGGCCATATGACCAAAAATTGCATAGCTCTTTAGAATGAGATTGAAACACTCATTCGACAAGGAAAGCTAGCAAAGTATGTTGATCGGGGAGGCGAAAGAAGAAACAACGACCGGACTAGAGAGAGGTTTAGATCTCCTCATCGAGAAGAGGAGAACAAGAAGAGAAACCATGAAGTTGATCCAGAGGATGACCCCGATCTTCCCAAGAAACCAAGGTAGACAGAACGAGAGGTATTTTCAATCCGCTTTGGGTCATTTGATTGTAATGTTATTACAGGAGGAGATGCAGGAGGAGGAGACCTTACTGCAGAAAGAAAAGCTTACCTCGGTGAGGCTCAAACTTGCTCGTACATTCAGCGAATAAATCTAGCTGAGAAAGATTGCTCGAGAAAGGTGAACAAGGAGAAATTGGTCATCGGTTTTTCAAAAAATGACCTTGCAGGTGTTTTATATCCTCACGATGATCCACTGGTGATCAAGATGAGAATGAATGAGGTAATGATTTCAAGAGTGTTGGTCGACAATGGTAGCTCGGCAGACATTATGTTCTACTCGTGTTTCGATAGTTTAAATCTAAAGCTATCTCAACTAGAGCCTTACCACAGACCCCTCATCGGTTTTGCTGGCGAGAAAGTATTTCCACTTGGGACGATCAAGTTGGATATATTCATTGGTACGTGGCCTGCTTGTCGGACAGAAAGAATATGTTTCTTCGTGATGGATAAGAATGTCCAATCATCATACAATATCATCATGGGAAGAGTAGGATTGAAGAAGTTCGAGGTTGTACCATCTACAGTGCATCAGTGCCTAAAATTTCCAACAAACTTTGGAGTAGGAGTTATAAAAGGTGATCAGAGAGTAGCTCGGGAATGCTATTATTCATCCGCCGACCAAGAGGAACTGGAAGAATCAAAGAAAAAGACTACTACCTATCAAGTGGATGAAGGTGCAGAAATTAAAACATTGGATCCTCGAGATGAGTCGCAACTCGTAAAGGGTCAAGTGGTGGAAGCTACTGAAAACATCATTCTGGACGAAGATCACCCTGAGCAAACTACTCAAATAGGTTCATCGTTGGAAGCCTCATTAAAACAGGAATTGATAACTTTCCTTAGAAGCAGAAGACAAACTTTTGCGTGGAGTCATGAAGATATGCCTGGGATAGACCCAAACTTCTTATGTCACGAGCTCAACGTGAATAAGGAGATCAAGCCTGTGAAGCATAGAAGAAGAGTATTCAGTCCCAAGAAGAATCAAGCTATACAGGAGGAAGTCGAGAAGCTCCAGAAAGCTTGTTTCATTGAAGATGTTAAATATCCAGATTGGTTAGCTAATGTGGTGATGGTAAAGAAGAAGAACAACAAGTGGATGATGTGTGTAGACTTCACCGACCTTAACAAAGCATGCCCAAAGGATCACTTTCCATTTCCCCGAATTGATCAACTGGTGGATGATACCTTGGGACACGAGTTGCTGAGCTTCATGGATGCTTATTCTGGTTACAATCAGATCAAAATGAAACCTGATAACAGGGAGAGTACTTCTTTCATTACCCCTAGGGGAACTTATTGTTATAATGTTATGCTTTTTGGTTTGAAAAATGCAGGTGCGACATATCAGAGGCTGATGAACAAGGTCTTTGCTGAACAAATCAGTGAGAATATGGAAGTCTATGTTGACGATATGCTGACAAAAAGCAAGAAAGCTGCTGATCATCTAGTTGACTTAAGTCAGACTTTTGATCAACTAGATAAATATCAAATGAAGCTGAACCCGACGAAGTGCATATTTGGAGTACGAGAAGGCATATTCCTCGGGTACATCGCCAATCAACGAGGCATTGAAGCAAATCCTAAAAAGATCAAAGCTCTATTAAGGCTGCGATCTCCAATAACGAAGAAGGAAGTACAAAGTCTTACAGGACGAGTAGCAGCACTCAACAGATTTGAGTCACGAGCAACTGATAGATGTCTCCCATTCTTCAAGACACTCAGAAAGACTTTTGAGTGGAATGATGAATGTGAGAAGTCTTTTCAAGACTTGAAGAAATACTTAGGAGCACCTCCACTGTTGTCCAGGCCGGTGATGGGAGAAAAATTATATTTGTACCTTGCAGTGTCCGAGAATGCAGTTAGCTCGGCGTTGATCAAAGTGGAGAATGGAGTACAAAATCCAATTTACTACACAAGTAAGGCCTTCCAAGGAGCAGAGATCAGATATCCAAGGCTGGAGAAATTGGCACTGGCATTGATTGAGGCGAGTAGGAGAATGAGGCCATACTTCCAGGATCATACTATAGTAGTATATATCGATGTGCCATTAAGACAAGCCCTTTATAAGCCAGAAAAATCAGGGAGATTGATGTACTAGGCAATAGAGCTCGGTGAATATGATATAATTTATGAACCCAGATCATCATTAAAAGGGCAGGCTGTAGCATATTTTATAGCGGAGTTCACCTATCCTGGTACCGCCGAGGAGCAAAGTTGCTCGCTAATCAACCAGTGGATGTTACAGGATCAACAAACACAAGCTCAGACCAATTCCGATTGGTAAAAGGGCGTGTGGATGTTACAAGATGTGATGCAAAGATAGTTGTGAGGACTCCGGACGAGGAATAAGAGTTGCTCGCTGATCAACCTGTGGATGTTACAGGATCGACAAACACTAGCTCAGACCAACTCCGGTTGGTAAAAGGGAAAATGGATGTTACAGGGTCATTAAATTCGAGCTTAGACCAACTCCGGTTGGTAAAAGGGCAAGAAAAGATGATCGACGAGGAGCGAGAAAAATCCAGGGAGGATGAAAGGAAGCAACAAATATTTCACCGAGGAACTCTGACTGATTCAAAATTTGAAGACGAGTTACCTATATGGAGGCTATATGTAGATGGCTCATCTTGCACTGCAGGATGTGGCGCGGGGATAGTTTTGAGCACTCCGGACGAGGTCGACATGGAATACGCCCTGCGTTTCCAATTCAAAGCTTCCAACAATGAGGCTGAATATGAGGCCATGATTGCAGGGCTTAATTTGGCAAAAATTATGGAGGCGCAGCAGGTTGTGATCTTCAGTGACTCTCAATTGATCGTAAACCAAATGATGGGAGTATATGCAGTTAGAGGAGAATTAATGATTAGATATCATGCAAAGGCAAAGGAGATGGTGTCAGAATTTACCGCTATTCAGCTGGTCAGAATACCAAGAATGGAGAATGCGAGAGCAGATGCCCTAGCTCGATTAGCATCAGCTACTCGCACCGAGCTACGACGAACAATCCCAATTGAAGTGTTAGCTGGTCGGAGTATAGATGAAGATCTGACGATGAACTTTATCACCCTTGATTTAGGACCATCTTGGATGGATCCCATCAGGGCGTATATCGAGGAGGGAGAATTGCCAATTGACAAGCTCGCAGCTAAAAAATTGAAGTTTAAAGCTGCTCGGTATGATTAACTAATGGTGTTTTATATAGACGATGAATTATGGCAGGTTTGCAGAGATGCGTACATCCCTCTGAGGTGAAAGAATTGATTGAATAAATCCAAAGGGTCTTGTGGAGCACATGTAGCAGGTCGGACGCTTTTACAAAGGGTGATGACGCAGGGATACTACTGGCCGACGATGAGGGCTGATTGTATAGCTTATGCCAAGAAGTGTAACAAATGCCAGCGCTTTTCCTCAATCCGAAGAACGCCACAAGCATTATTGACACCTATCACTTCTCCTTGGCCATTTGCCATGTGGGGGATAGATTTGGTTGGGCCACTGCCAACGACCAGAGGAAGGTTCAAATACCTCGTCGTCGCGGTGGATTATTTTACTAAGTGGGTAGAGGCTGAGCCACTCATTGATATGACGTACGAGAAGGTGTACCAATTTGTTTGAAAGAACATCATTTGTCGATATGGTCTTCCCCATGCTCTCATCACAGACCACGGAACATAATTTGATAACGAAGAGTTCACAGCCTATTGTCATCAATCAAATATTTTGAAGGTCCACTCAGCACCAGGCCATCCTCAAAGCAATGGACAGACTGAAGTGACAAACAGAACGCTGCTAAATGGCTTGAAAAAAAGATTGGATGATGCAAAAGCAAACTGGATCAACGAGTTACAATCAATACTTTGGGCTTACCGAACTACTCCCCGAGTAGCAACTGGAGAATCACCATACATGCTGGCGTTTGGAAGTGAAGCCGTTATACTTGCCGAGTTGGGCCTCCCAACACACAGGGTACTGAATTTCAATTCCCCTGTCAGCGACTTAATGAGAAGATTGGATTTAGACATGCTCGAAGAAGTTAGAGAAGAATCAGCCATTAGAAATGCTGCTTACCAGCAGCGAACAACTTTGTTCTACAACAAAAGGGTGAAGAAGTGCGACCTGAAAGAAGGAGACTATGTGCTGAAAAAAGTAATTCAAAAGCACAATAAGCTGAAAGCAAACTGGCATGGACCATACCGAGTTACAAAAGTTGTTCGACCAGGAACTTACCAAATAGCAACTCTAGAAGGCGAGGAGTTTAAGAATGCATGGAACGTAGAGCACTGCGCAAGTATTATCAGTGATGTATATGTAACACAGTTCCATCAGTATGAATAAAATGAAGATATTCTGCTAAAGTTTCTTCTTTTATTGAGAATTTTTTGGGGAATACTAGTGCTACACACTACTCGGCAAAACTCGGCAAAGCTCAGATTGCTCAGCAAAATATTCCTAAAAATGCCAACTTCGGTTGGTTAGGAAACAATATATTCCTAAAAATGCCAATTTCGGTTGGTTAGGAAACGAAATATTCCTAAAAATGCCAACTTCGGTTGGTTAGGAAACAATATATTCCTAAAAATGCCAACTTCGGTTGGTAAGGAAACGAAATATTCCTAAAAATGCCAACTTCGGTTGGTTAAGAAACAATATATTCCTAAAAATGCCAACTTCGGTTAGTTAGGAAACGAAATATTCCTAAAAATGCCAACCTGTTTGGCTAGAAAACGAAATATTCCTAAAAATGCCAACCTGTTTGGCTAGGAAACGAAATATGCTCGCAAATGCCAACTTATGTTGGTCGGGAGGTAAGATTATTCCAGAAAGTGCAAAAGTTGCTAACTATGGCTGGTCGAGGATAAAAACCCACCAACTGTAGTTGTTCGACAAAGAAAATTTACCGACCTTGGTTGGTCGGAAACATTTAAGAGAAAAATTTACTAACTATGGCTGGTTGGGGATAAAAACCCACTAACTATAGTTAGTCAACATGGGGAATCTAACAACCTTGGTTGGATGGAAACATTTTAACAAACATTTTTATACTCATTACTTTATTATTAAGTGATCTAGCAACAATATTGATACTTGTAACTTTTTAATTATTACTGAGTTGGTTGACAAACAACACAATATTGTTATCTTGTTAGCAAATATGCACAAATATAAAGTGTTTGATAACTACAAGACAATAGCAAACAAAAATGAAAGTCTTTCATTGAATTCAAAATAAATTACATTGATAATGAAATTACAGTTACATTGACATGTATACTAACTATTACATCAAAAATTCCTATTCTACTGGTCTCTTCCCCTCTGCTTTTGACATAGGTTCCTCGCCATCAGGCAGACCATTTAAAGACAGAGGAGAATTGATGAAGTTGAGATCCTTCAACATCCTGACATTCATCACGGATGATCGATCTAAGAGATGCTCGGGATGAGATACCTCAATTTGAGAATGTAAATTGTTGTCACCGAGATACTTTGAAATTAAGCCCCGAGCAGGGATCCAATCCATCTCTAAATTGTATGGTGGCACAGGCAAGTCGAGCAACCCGGGATCATGGTAGTCCCACAGATAATGACCTTGTTCGAGCTTCAACACCCCTAAGGCATTCATCCAGCCTTGCTTGTAGCCCTCATTGTTGGCATTCTCGATACGATCATCCAAGTGGAATAGTGCTTCGTTGTATCCAGCCATCCAGAACTCCCTAGGCTGTTTGTGGAATTGATATGTTAGCCTTTCTAGCTGCTCGTGGAGATTCTTGATGAAAAGCTCCTTATTCTCCAAGACTGACTTCTACACGGAGAGTTGTTTTTCCAGGTCCATAATCTTCTTTGACATATAAGACAACGCCTATTTTTTCGCCATTAGTTGGAAGGCCTGGTTCTCTAAGGAAGACTGAGTCCTCTATTCCTCGATAAGAACCCGAGCTGCTCTTGCTCGTCCCCGAGAAGATGTGGAAGGGCCCGACCTCTTCAAAGTCTCCAACTCGTCCCTCAACTTGGCATTCTCAACCTCTAAGAACGAAATCCCTCATCGGTCACTGGGATCAAGGCACTAGAAGTGGAAGATGCAGATTTCAACTGTGACAGCTCCTTTTGCAGGTTGTTGTTTTCCTTTTCCAGCAACTCAGCAATCTGTCTGCATTGTTCGACCTCACCTCTCAAGGTTCTCTCCCTTACATCGTACCCAGCAAAAAGCTTCTCGTATCCCTTGTCGACAGTAATCTGCTGGTACTTCTTCTCGTACCCCTCATGCAACAAGGCAGTGGATTCTTTATATTGAAGCTGAAGGTCCTCGAGGGTGCTTTGAAGATCCTCGATCATTTCATAATACGCAACGTTATTGGCTACAACCCGATCAAGCAGGCACTTCAGATATTGATATGCTTCCACTGCCTATTCTGAAGCTTCCTGGCCGAGGATGTCGATAACTTGTGTTGCACTTAAGTCTGTGTGACCAGCTTTGAAGTATTCATTACATTGTTGCAGTAACTTTGTATCATGGGCAGATAGCAGTTCCATCCTGGTCAGAAACTAGTAGAGAAAGAAGGGCAATCATCGATAAGAAGAATAAGCAGAGTATGAATAGAAGATGAACAACAGTATGGAAAAAAGTTCAAGTTTTATTAGATCATATTTCAGAGTTACATATTTTGGGTTACATTTGATAAAGAGAAAGAAAATAAAGAGAAACCCGAACAACACTACACCTTTTCCTTATCTCCCAAAACCTTCTTTGGAGGCTAGGATGAAGAGGTAGGTTGCTAGGAGGGAAGAGATAGTTGCTCAGGGAGAGTAGGAAGTTGCTCCGAGGAAGAAACGACTTGTTAATTTTCCTCAGCAGCAGGCTGGATGGCTAGGGCATGATCTCCCATCACCATCGAAGACTCTTCGGAGGTAGCTTTGTCCTCTTCTAAGTCTTCAAGAGTTGGAGGGGGCCAGGGATATGTCTCTGGAAGATCTCGGAAGACTCGTCGACCTTCATCTCCTGAAGGGCAGCAACCCAACTATCCCTAAAGTACTTTAGACTGCCATAGTCCACTTGAGATACCATGGCAGCCAACCCCTTGTTCCACCCCTTGTCCCATCCAGAGCTGAAGGACTTATTCACAGCCATATTCCTCTTCGTCATCTCCAAGGCAAGCTTCTCGGACAACAGGTTCTGAGTAGTCTTCAACTTATTTTCTACCTCTTCCTTCTGCCGACCTACTTCTCGAAGTTTAGCCAACTCCTCCTCGGTAGCTTTAAGTTTATCTTCAAACTCTCCAGCAGTTTTGAGCTTCTCCTTGAGCTCCTTATTTGCCTTCTCCAGGGCATTTATTCTCTTCTCTAACTCCTTGGAGGCATCAATAACCCGAGCTTTTTCTTGCTCGGTGGAGGCAAGCTTCTTCTCCCAGACAGCTTTGTCATCAGCATATTTTTGGCGAGAATCTGCCAGAGACTTGGTAGCTTCTTCCAGAGCTCCCTCCACACTGGACGAGGAGCATGAAGCCTTAATCGCTTCATCCTTCTTCAGGATTATATTGAAGAAGCTCGTCAACTGTGAACAGAAAAAGAAAACAAGTTAGAGATTGAAATAACAAAGGAAATATGAAAAGTTCAAAGTAAGAAAACTTACCAAAGTAAGGTGGCGAGCAACTAACGAGGTGACCATGTCCCGAGTAAGGTTTTCTTCAGTACCTTGGACCTCGAGAATGATCCAGGACTTTATAGAGCTCATGGCAGAGCTCGGGGGAATAAAAGTGGGAACTCCAGACCCAACAGCTGGGGGCTGAGTAATGGTGTCAGCCAAATTGACCGAGGAGCTCTTCTTCAGCCTCCTCGAGGGAACAGGTACAGATTCAACCAAGGAAGAAACCTTGGTCGGTGATATCACAATCACCTCTCCAGGAGCAGCAGAGCTACTCGGAGCCACCGCGGGCTTCTCGACAACTTTAACAGGAGCAACTGGAGGAGCTGCATCAGTCTTCTTTGTCCCCTCCCTTGGGACATCAATCCTACTCCTTTTTGCCTCCCCAGAACCGGAGGCAGTTTTCTCAAATAGGGTAGGAGGTCTTCTCTTCTTCATCCTTTCCCTTAAAGGAATATGGGATTCAGGCGATGAGCTGGTGGAAGCTGGTACTGGCTCTGACTCACTTTTCACTGGACGAGCAGTGAAAGAAGTGGTGTAGCTCTTGTACTGGTGCAGATACGAAGCCGATCTAATGTGCTCATCAACAACACTTTGATGCAGACTCCAGATAAGTTTCAAATGCCTTATATTGACATCTACATCTTTTGGGCACTTCATCTTGCTATCAACTGCAAAAAAAAACATTGTTATCAGTGGCACATTTTATCAAACACAAAAGAAACATGATTTCAAAATAAATAAAATGAAAATAACCTATCCCATTGCCATAAGGAGGGCATCTGGGACCCTGGTAAACCTCATCTCCAGTTAATGGAGGGTGTTGCCAATTTTTTATGACAACCCCGTGTTCAAAATAATCCCTATTGGCATCAGGGAGATTGACTACTAAGGCTCTATTTAAAAATCTAGTTTTTAAATAAAAAAATATTATCATTAACTGCCCATCTATAGCAGTACATGATTTTTGGGATTCCTATACGAGTTCCATGCACTTCATTTAATATATGCACCCCATTAACTATTCTCCATGTGTTGGGGGCTATTCGTGCAGGAACAACGTCGAAGTACTGGCAGAATTCCAGACACAAGGGATTTGGTGGAAAAGAAAATCCACACTCAGCAAAAAGAGACTGGGGAACCAATGTCCCTCAACCAAATTGAAATAATCAGAAGGCTCAGAAAGCTCTTCCAAGACAACCCAAGAGGGAATGGAAAAATCAAAGCAAAACTTTTCAAGAGACTCAATAGGGTAAACCATGATGATGAATAAAATAAATGAAGAAGAAAGAAGAAGATCTTACAGAAAAAGAGTAGAGCTGTTGACAACGAACGATGGAAGAGATGAACGCACAAGAGAGTAGAAGATAATGAAAAACTTGAAGATACAAATTTGAAAAGTAGAAGACGATGGGAGTATCTGTGAAGTTTAAATACCTTGCCTTGGGAAATGGTGAAGTAATGATTATAAAAAAGGATGATTACGTTATCGGCGGCTAAAAAGATGAAAAGTGGCGCGGGAATCAGAGCGGGCAACAGCGGCTAAAAAGACGAAAAGTGACGCGGGAATCGAAGCACGCAGAAAAGTCCAAAAAGCATGATTCTACGAATAGGGAAGGAGAAATAAATACAAGGGAAACGCTCCTAAAAATCAGGAAAACTATTTAAAGCTACCATATTCCGAGAAAGAATGTTCCATACTCCTCAAATTTCGAACTATGAAACATTGGGGGCTTCTGTTGATACCAAATTTAATCTGCTGACATGGACCAATCATATGAAGACACGTGGCTATCTACATGGCAACAACAATCACTTCCGAGATGATCACACGCTCCGAGGAACCATGTTACTCCGAGGAACTCATACGCTCCGAGGAACAGACCTCTCCGAGGAAATCTTTAGCACCGAAAATCTCAAGCGGTCCGAGCAACTCAGGTGGTCCGAGCTGCACCTCGAAGCAGGATACCAACAGTTTAACTGCTCATTAAATGCTTATCATTCAGACGCACATGCAAAAAGGGCATTAAATGTATTACCCTTTCATATGTATATCATTTAATGTATTACCCTTTCACATTACGGCCTCAGGGCTATAAATACATTGTACAATCCTCATTGTAAACCACCGAAAATTCAAACCCTGGAATCGAGAGAGGAATTTCTTGAGAGAAACTGTAATCGAGAATTCCTAAACACTCAGCAATAACACAATGGTGGATGTAGGCCATTCTTATAAGGCTGAACCACTTTAAAATCTTTTGTCTCATTTATTTATCTGTGATTGAATTATTAGAGTGATCTAATTTTTTACATCAACAATAATAATGGAAATAAAGCAAGAACAAGTAAAGAGATAATGAATAGTGAACAACTTACATAAAATGGGCTAAACTCCCAAAGGAAAATGAGGAGAGGGAAGCTCCCCCTTTTACAAACCCTAAAACTAATATAATGAAAGATAGATACAAAAATAAACTAAGGGTTATACTTATATAAAGTGGGAAAATAAATAGAAAAGAAAAGGGAAAAATAAAAGGAAAAGAAAAGATCTCTGCCAAAGCTCTCAAAAATCTCGGATCATCGATTGATTGACCTATTTCTTCGATCAATCGATCGAACGGGTATTTGCCCACTGTTTCATAGGGAATCGATTCGCCAAGGAGTGAATTGATTCGCACCTGCTACCTTCTTCTATGCCGAGACCCACATTCCCCTGTTTAGTTAATGGCCAAGGCCGATCCCGAGAACCCGAGCCAACTGACCCGTAATTATATCCACACAAGACCCATGCTCGAATTTTAATGAAATCAAGACTCGAGCATAAACCCGAGCAAAAACCAAAATCCTCATTGCTATTTTGGTAGGTTTGTTGCAAAAACACAAATAGGTACATGGATGGAATTATTTTAAATGTTAGTATTAAATTAATAAACTAATTCCCTTATAATTCTTCTCCGATCAAACGTCGTGGATTATTCATTTGGAGTCCGATTCGAGAACCATTTACGGCCACGTGAAGCATGCTCAGAGGGATACAACTTTCGTGAATATGTTGGGTCAGATACCCAAATTATAAAAAGACTAAATTTCCCTTGCGCATGTGATTGGCTACGAAACTTCGTCGGAATGCTATCGAACTTCACACTAAGCTCCGAAATACCTATAACAGCCTAATTAACCCCTGCAAAGCATATATATACACAAATCTGAGTTTTTCTAGTTAACGAGCATAATTATAGGAATTACGGTACCTAAGGGGGCTAAAATGCGTAAGTTAACGGGCATAAATACGCAATATTCGCGCCGTATCAGAGATAACGATGACTCCCATAGATATTCAACAGCTGACATGGATAGACTGTAAGGGATTTTAAATAGTGGTGGACATCACGTTGAGGGTGATGTCGAAAGTGATGCAGGTGGCGTTGGGTGACGTGGGTAGGATTATTTTCGGGGATTTGATCCGTATTTCTGCTTTGAAGGAGACTCTTTTACAGAGGAGGGTGGATGTGGCTGACGGGAGGCAAGTAAGGTAGACAACCTACTTATTTATTTTGCTTATGTTTAGTGGATTTCTAGTGAGATGAGCGGCAACGTCGTCCATCTCTGGTTCTTGCCATTTTTGTGGACGATTTTTTGAGGCTCGTATGTATTATTGGGGGAGCGTGACCTTGGCGTCACTTTATTTTTCTTTGTATTCTTTCAGCCGATGTCGTCGGCAAACTTTTATAGGGGCCATGTATCCTTTGGTGGTAATATTGAATTCATTTTCCTTTTTATGTATTCCCTTGCATTCTTCTTTGCTAATTCATGTCTTTTGCCGACGTGATTATATAAGGTGATAGGGTATAATGCAGAATTGATTGCCCTGAAGGATGATAGCTTGGGGGACTTCCGGATGTTCTGGTAGCGGAACTCCAATCCAAGGTCAAATCAGGATTTATATATGATGGACGTTCGATGGGTTCTGAACGTCTTGACAAGTGATCAGGTTATCTTTGTGTCTTCTCTGAGTCTGTAGGTTTCTTCATTCGTGAAAAGATATTGATTATCTATTGGGATTATAGCTGACCTTCTACCTCTGGGGGGTTTCTTCGCATGATATGAGGGTGACATGCCTACATGCGTAGATGCAACGGTTGATCGTGAATGAGTTTGGGTACGTCTAGTACCTAGGGGAGAAGGTGGTTAGGCAGATCATGGAGGAGGAGGTGGTGTTCCCACCATTGACGCCTTCGATGCATTTGAGGCGGGTGGGGGAGATGTCGGATGATGCTCAGGCGATGGGTATGATTAGGGAGCCTTACATGCTCTACACGGATACGACGATGAGCTATGACTACCTAGACGTGGAAAATATGCTTCCACCCGCTACAACTTCGAGCAGGGGGACCAGTACGCCGGTAGGATCAACCCATATTGGCACGTCGACGGCGACATAGGAGGCTTCTATCATTGATCTTACTCCCCCTTCTTATAATTTTTATTTTCCCAGCGACGAGTCACTGAGTGTGCCTCATCATCCTCACACTTCAGTGTCTGGATTGGCGGGGCTTATCGACTATGCCCTTCGGCCTGAGGTATATCATTTTATATTTCTTCTGGTTCAGTTAACTTTCCTTAGCTTCTTGACTGATTGATTTGCCTTTCGTTTTTGCTTCTTATAGTATGTTCGAGTTTCGACTACTTGGCTGAGGGATATCAAGGATTGGATTCCTCCATATCAGATCATATCAAGAGCTCAACTTCTTTCTATTTTGTGCCGCCTTCCAGTTCTGATGAGGGCTCGGGTTCTAGGAGTAGAGGATCCACCACTCGTCTTCGGGGAAGCGTGTCCGCCATGGGGGTTGAGGGTTTGGAGAGAGAGAGATAAAGATTGTGGGTTCGGACAGAACCCTGTTGTTTTTCTATTTTTCTTATTTGCAAGATTTATACTCAGTCAATCAATATATATAAAAATATGCATTTAATTTTGGATTTTTTCTTGATTTAGTGACCTATCCTATATGAACTTTTAATTTTCTACCGAGGGTGTTTATTTTTAGAGAATGGCAAACATAAGATTTGTTATTAAAAAGAGTTGGAATGACTAACTCCGAAAAAAGTATTTTTGTGTATGAATTCATTTAGAAGAGAAGATGGATTTCTTAAGAGAAAGAATTGAGTAAATAACCCAGGGGTAATTTTTAAAATGAGTATTTTTTTTAAATTAATTTTGATAAAATAGGTAATATGAAATTTTCCAAAAAAGGGGGGTGCCGATCGACATATCCCTTGACTTGCCTATCAGCACGGGGTCAAGTCAAATCATCCCTAGGATTTGATTGCACTTTCCTTCACATTAGAGTACTCTGGTGGGGTTAGATTCTGCTCGAGTTTCTAAGGCCCTTGTTTTTAGCCAAAGTTTACAATCATAAAAGGGTGTGTGGGATGAGATATTCTCCACCAATACCCACATTCTTCTTTCTTGCTACGAATTCCTCCTTTTTAAATGGCTATTCCCATGCATGAAGTGTGTGTTTTGTACATTCATGTTTTGGAAAATATGTGCTTGTATAATGTATACTATGACGCTTTCAACCTGCGTCGAGTTTCCTTATGGCACAACCATGTTATACACTGGAACCTGTTAGCTGTAGTAGTGAAATTCTGCTACACTAAAGATCACATTTTTCATTTCATCCTGGATGAAGTCTGTCCTACTTATGAGGAGTTATTGTCCATGTTGGGGGTCAACCCCAGTGTGGCGGTGGCTATTCCTGATTTTTCTCGTTCTCCCTGGGTTTTCTTGTCGGAGTTGCTTAACATATCTCCTTCGATGGCTAGACCATTGATTACCGGAGGGATATTTATCTTCAGGCGGTTATGATTCCATACGTCTGAGGGATTTTCTAAATGTTGTTTTTACTAGGGCTTTCGTGTTAGGCCTTACTACTACTGTTGGTGATGGGGGACTTGACTGCGAATCCCTAGGTTGCGATGATAACGGACTAGATGTCTTACTACCACAATCATGTGGGGTGGTTCTAGATGAGACCCTAAATGGACTGCATGCTTGGAAGGAGGGTCTCTCTGACTTTCTGAGGGGGAGCCCCATAATGTTGTTCATGTGGCTTGTGGAGAGGTTTCATCTGGCATCCCCTCTCGAGTACCCTTTGGCAGTTGTGCCAAATTTCTTTATCCTACCTTTTTTCATCTTCGGCCCATTTGTGGAGAGTTGGGTAAACTGGTTCGTAGAGTATGGAGCCTAGTGCCTTCCCTGGTCTATTCTATGGAGGAGGGCTTACTCCCTTTCTTATAACTTAGAGATTACTAGTACGTTCGGCTGGTGGGACTTCAACAAACTTCCTTCTATTTCCCCTGGCGACTCCTGCGGTAAGTCTGATGGGAACAGATCGTGCCCCCTTGTATAAGAAATTTAATCCCGGTGGAGGATTTGGCTGAGTCACTTAGGATGATGCTGGGCTCTTTGTGGCAACACTATCAGCCGTCTATCTATCCATCACATTCCATGGGAGGGGCGTGGCATGTATCTGGGGACTACTTAAAATGGTTGTGGAAGCAGGTAGTAGAGATTGGTCAGAGGTGGTTAGTGGCTTTCGACACTATAGAAGACGGTGTTGTGGTTCTATCCAGGTTTGTCAGGGCGTACCGCTCTAAGGAACACATATGAATTACCAATCAGGAATGGGAAACTTGGGGACCTCCCATGACTAGTAATGATGATGAAGCAAGGCCATTCGACAGTTAAAGGCAGTGAATCTTGTGAACCTTTTGGTGACTTTTGTGAAGTTAAGCTTATTGGCATGTTTTTGTATTTGGGGTTTTGGGGGTTATTTTGTTTATTTTGGTTAAGGTTAGGTTTGTTTAGAAATAGTTCTTTCAGTGGAGAGGGGTGGTTGGTTTGATTCCCTTCACTGACACTTCGTGTAACAACGCCATTGTCCTTAATCAGAAATAAAAGTTTATTTTGAAAATATTTTGTTCTGCCTCTTGATGAGTTTTACATTTGAATTATCAATACTAATATCTAAGGCATACATAATCCTATTGTTTATGTAAATAAATCTCCATTTTCGAAGGTTAAAAAGTAATAGCATTTTGTGAAAAGAAGGGGACCGAATCCATGTATGGCGTATGGGCTGCCTACATACCTCTGGGGGTTTTGAAAATTCTCATGAGTTTCAATTTGAAACGAAAATATTTTTTAGATGATTAGGTCCCACGTAGTTCTGGGTAGGGGGAAATGAAGATTTTTTTAAATAGAAGGGGGTGAGAAGATTCGTATGGCATCGAGATTTTGGACTAAGGGTAAAACTTCCTGGGACGGTCCAAGTTGATTGGATGCACCATCTATTCTCCATAAAGGTCAGTGAGCATAGAGGCGCCTACTGAAAGAATCTTCTTTACTATGTAAGGGTCGCTCCAATTTGGTTTGAATTTACCTCTGGGGTCCCAGATGGGTTTTATGATCTATTTGAGGGGAAGTCTCATTCCTGGACACCAAGGTTCTTGACTTTTCGATTGAATGATCGCGTTATCCGGAGATGGTAAGCCTGTATATGGTATAGAGCCTTCAGTCTATTTTCATCGAAGAGTGATAATTTTTCCAATTGGATTTAATACCATTCTTCTTCGTCAACTTTGATTTCGAGAAGGATGCAGAGGGAAGGTATTTCTAGCTTTCATGTTGTATATTAGAGAATAAGGGGTATCCCCAGTAGGTGTTCTTATTAAAGTGTGTCAGTCCTAGAGGGCATAAAGTATTTGATCGGTCCAATCTATGTAATTCTTAGTCATCTTGTTGATTATGGTGTAATACTTTTATTGGCAGCTTCAACAACCCCAATGGTTTCAGATCGGTAGGGATAATATTGGTGTATCTGAATCCTATAATCGTCGATTAGTTTTGTAACCTCAGCTTCAAAGTGGAGCCCATTATCTGGCACTAACTCGTGGGGAAATCCGTATCGGCATATGATGTTCTTTTTGATAATCTTGGCTACTTTCTTAGCATTCAGCACCGTGTATGATTCTACTTTGACCCATTTGGTAAAGTAATCAATAGTGGCCAGGATGAATTCGTGACCATTTGAAGATTTGGTAGTAAGTTTCCCTATGATGTCGATGCCCCATGTGGATAACGGCTAAGGAGAGGTTATGTTGTAAAACTCAAGGGGAGGCAAGTGTTGGAGATTGGCAAACTGTTGGCCTTTGAGGCATCTTCGGACATAGGCAGTGAAATCTTGAACCATAGTGGTTTAAAATTATCCTTGTCGGATGATGTTTTTATCAAGCATATGACCGTTCATGTGTGAAAATCATAATAAAATTTCCTAGTCACATGAAAATATGTAAAAAAGTTAATTCAAATACACTAATATGACACACAAAATGCGTCAAACTAAACTACACATAAACCAAAGATATTTTTGAGGTTTTAAAAAGTTTATGACACCATAAAAAACAAACTCAAAAGACAAACAAAATCTTCTTTCATTTTTCAATAGGATCCAACAAATGAAAAATCAAAATACAAAAAGAGTAAGCATCATATAATTAGCAAGCAGATATAACATGAAGTACAAAAGCTAGTGTATGAAAAGAATGCAAGCAACCGCCCATAAGAGATAACATGCGAAGAGTCATGTGTAAGCATGCGAGAATCAAATAATCCAACATTTAGCGTCTCCAAAATGAATTTTCTAACCTAAATATATAAATATCTAATACATCGAATTTTGGAGAGCGAGAGAAAGAGAGAGAGAGAGAGAGAGAGAGAGATATTATCCTAAAATTGCATAAAATAGGGATCTACACAATAACTTAGTGTTTTTGCCCTGATACCAATTTGAAAGTGCGGGTATATATAGAATGGTCTAGACAAAATCCAATTTTTAACTATATCACCTTAAATATTATATTTAAAAAAATTACCCCAAATAAACCTTAGCACTAATTTTAAATAAATGTTGTATAATCCAGTGTTAGCCAATTTTATTTTATCCTAAAACATGCATCTGGGTGATAGCTGAATAAAGTAAAATAAACAATTACAGAACACTCGATATACTAGAAAACCCACAATGGGAAAAATCTTGAACGACCCAGTCGAGTGGTTCAGACACACAAATTCACTATGTATGGTACTATAAAGGATATGACAATGGACTTACAACATATACTCGTCGCCCACGCAAGCCTTTGACGCTCTTCGTTCCTTTAACCTCCATGAAGTGACACACAAGAGTCCACTCATACACTGCCATAATGTGTGAGTCTATACACGTCTTGATTTCCACCCAACAACTTCGGTAACCATCTATGAATCATAAAATATAGTCCACCCCATCTTAACCACAACACCACAAACACGGAGTCCACTATGTGTAAACAAAAGATACGGAGTCCACTGTATGAAATGATTCTCAATAGATATAGAGAATAACCAAAGTTTCCCACAAACTAGATCTTAAAGCATAATAAAATGAATCTTGGATCTAAAACAATTTGGGTATAAACTAGGGTTTGGTTAAACATAGAGAGATGTTTGGTAGAGTTGGAAGATCAAAATCAATGAAAAATTCTTTGATGAAACTGCTTCTCTATAATCCTATTTATAAGAGGTTTTATAAAATCGAGAGAAGGGTGAAAAGCAATTTGAAAAATCTCGAATACTTACAAATTTGCAAGCTCGTTCGAATGACTTTGAACGTCGTTCGAACAAAGTGTGGCATATCCTTCGAACACATATCCATGAGTTATCAAACAACATTCTAGCGAAGGCCAAAGTTGGTTCGTTAGAAGTTCTTTGGAACTTGTTCTAACGTGGATCCATATCTCGTTCGAACGACATATCATAACTCGTTCTAAAGCCGCGAGAAAAATATTTTTCTTCCAAAAAATATTAAAGGGGATAGAATCATTTTAAAAACAATTTTATAAACACCCAAAAATAAAATCTCCAAGGATAAAAATATTTATGCATCCATACTGAGAGATCCTCGGAACGTGAAGACGAAAATGAGAACGAAACATGGTATTGTGATATAAATCTTCTAACTTGGCCACTATGTATTCAAGAAACCACGTCATAAGATTGAAATGTCAATAAACTCAAGTCCTAACCTATGACTCAAATAGTTTGTCCAAACACGAAATTAAGCCAAAATAAATAAAAATTGAGTCTATTACAATTTTTTTCTTACGGAAGGCCTATCTATATCGCCTTCGGGGATCACTCGTGCGTACTAGGTATAGTCATAGACCCTCCAAACCTATAACCTAGTCACAATCAAAGGATAAATCACTATACCAACATATTATACATATACCATACCATACCCAAGACTATAAGATGTACTCTCTCTATGGAACCATCTCGGTACATAGATATCCAGATATAGGACCCATGGGTAAAATGACCATGGAAAACTTTTCTACTCATCGAGTAAACATCGCAATATACGTCGCATGCTCCTCTAAATGGAATCCCTCCTAGTACTATCATCACGATCACTCATGCATCTTATGCATTGCACATAAAGTATCAAATTAAATATAACCCTCGCTAGCAAGATGAATCAAATATACATATATACAAACCAAACCAACCCTATCTAGTCACATTTAGAACCTTCACTAACGGGTTATATGAAGATAAACATAAATATAGACCCATCACTACCGAACCATCCATAGTAATCCAAACTAAAAAAAGGTAACACACCCATTACCCATATTCGAATTTATATGTTACTAGCCCTACTTCCTAAGGCATTCCATATTCTAGTTATAGTTGCATACCCAATTTATACTAAAAATACGAATAATAACTATATTCAATCTAATGCAATTCTAGCCCAAATATCTCAAGGCTAAACATTTAGGTATTAGTCCACACACACACACACACACACACACACACACACACACACATATATATATATATATATATATATATATATATATATATATATATAACCATCAAATATGATAACTACCCCTATTTAGAATTTCTTAACTCATTCCCAATCTCACCCAAAGGATAAATACCACATTAATCTATCACAATGACACTAATAATCCGGCCCAACAAGACCCAATCCTCTAAACTTCCAAATTACCAAATAACAACTCATTATACTCTTGGGCTCATAAATAAATACCCTATACTCAATTCAACCCCTTTAATGTAATCAATTTCACAAATTTTCAAATAATCTCAACACCAATTTCCAAACCTCAAAACATTAGAATCCAACTCTAATCTACAATTATAAGAAAACCTATGGCTAATACGGCCAAACCCTAAGTCCCAAAACCAAACAATCCAACCCAAAAAACAAAATCTCAAACTAGGCAAAACCTGGGACTTTCGATCGATCAATGTTGTGGGTTCGATCGATCGACTATCCTAGAAAGTGGGAACTCCCCCTTGTTACGTGATTTGTCATCTGCAGAACCCAATTTCTCCCTCTTAAACTCCATTAATGAACTCAAAAGCTTCATCCAAGACTCCAACGAACATCCAAACAATAAACTCACATCATATAAATAATTAAAATCTATTTCTAACATCAAATCCCAAGTTTACATCAAGATTCAAAGAAAAAATCCAATTTCTCATTCTAGAGCCCTAGATTTATCAACTTCTTCAATTATCTTATGATTTTAATGGATTTATTCACATAATCAGAGGGATTTTAATTCATTTTTAATAGAGAACATCTTCTAATCATTCTCTAACAATTTCCAATCATATATATGAGGAAATGAATCAAAATAAACATGGATTTAACCTTAATTACTATCTTAATTAGGTTAATTATGAAATTCATTAATCAATCATAAAAATTAAATTAAACATGATTATATTTAGATTTCAATGAATAGATACAATCTAACATAAATGCAATTATAATCCAATTTTATATAAACTCACAATAACTCATTTTGTGGAGAGAATTAAGCTAAGATCTTCCCAATTCCTTTTCTTCCCTTGAATAACCTTTTCTCCAGTCCTACGGTGCATTCCCAACTTTTGTTTTGTGTATTATGAGATCCCTAATGGTTTATTAAACCCTTTAATCCACAAAATTAGGCTTGGAACCTAAATGGTCCTCACCTAAAAGAGCCCAAAATCACCTCTAAATGTCTTAAATCCTTGCCTAGCCCTTAAACTGACCCAATAGGCCTATAGCCCACGGTTTAAAACTAAAAACTGACATTCTATGCATCCCACTAGTCCAATAAAAAATATACCAAAATAAATAACTATCAATCCTGTTATTTAATAATCAGCCGGTACGAGTCCATATAGCAAATTGTTTAATTTATGAATTACCGTGTATTAAATTCGATTTCAAATTTGAATTAAAAATATAAATAATGACATCTTATGTCACGATCAAGCACACATAATTAATTTTAAAATTTAAATAATATACCAAAAATACGGGATATTACATTCTCCCCACCTTAAATAAGGAATTTCGTCCTCAAAATTCGAATTCACTATATTCCTAGTCGAAAGTCTAAGAATACCTTGTTCGTAGCATCCTCATTCTACCGTAAAAAAATATACGCATTCTATGACCTTGCATACCCTATGGTTATTTTTCATCGTAATTTGCATTTGGCTATACTTTACACCAACTTCTCACTCAAGGACTTTTTCCATCTTGTACCCGTGGAAAACATTGTGCACACTGTTAGTGATAAGGTGGGGTCAAATGACAACGGTCCTCAATATCTAAGCCTTTTTAGAGGAACTTCCCATCAGGTAGACTACTCCCTAATTGAACCCGAACTCTATAATTCCCATACTAGAGAGATCATTGGTAATGCCTTATCTTTCACTCGAAGTTCTTAAACCATGCTTTCGCTCCTCCGCACTTGCATTTGCCTGCTCCAGCAATATCAACACATCCTACCATGAAAAACATATCCTCCAAGGTGTCCCAAGAACATCTAAATACTAATATCTTACTAACTTATTGCTCCAATCAACTTGGTTAATCTAACTCCAATGACCCCAAATGATCCCATGACCTCCTTAGGACTCCTGAACCCTGTCATAATAAAATAAGTATATTATCTTACTTCTGTATTTATAATCGTCTCTAGATATAAATGTGACACCCCGACTAATTAAATACCGGGTAGCTACTCCTTTATTAAATTAATTCAAAATGCCAAGTTGGTTCAGTTAATAGCATCACTGTCGAAAACCTTTTAAAGATTACTAACCACCTAGTGTTTAAAAAGTAAGTTGCCAAATTTTAATTTAAGTCTGATTAACATGCAACAAGTGTAATGAAGAAATAAATAACACCATTCACCATACTGAAGTAAAACGAATAACCATCAAAATAGAGTAAATAAAGTCTGGAGGAAAACTCCTCACTACAATCCCTTAACTGAAATAAATAACCGAATACTGAAATAATACATGCTACAGTCTGAAAACTGAAATGTAAAAGATGTTTCTAAATAGAAATGGGCAACATTCCCTACAACTGATAGATAGTGACTCTGGAATCCAAAAGATAGAAGCGTCTACAAGCAAATCCCTGTAGCTTCCACAACCAGCTACAGCTCGTCACCTGAATGAGAATCCTATGCTTGGTGTCCCTGTGGCTGGGCACCTAAAATGGTTTTACAAGAAAAAGATTTGAAAAGCAAACGGGTCAGAGCCCGAATGTGGAGTTATATTTTAAAAACCTGCAAGTGCTTTAAAAACATTTAAAACATTAAATGCAAAGTACATGTTAGGACGTGCACTCACATGATATTCTCACCTCTCGTCTAACTGTGCACTCCTAACGTAAGTACCCATCTAGCGTGATACAAACTACTAGCTAAGTGATAACATATCTAGATAGACTATCATAGGTCTTACCCTTATTACTCGGTTCTATTAACATAATAACGCTCGTAATGAAGTATGGGTTTAACGCAAACTCAGATGCTCAATATGCAATATATATCACTATCAGTTAACTTGCTATATTTCTCGAAGCAATACCGTAATTATATTCACAACATTAACATGAAGGTTCCCATTAATTAAGTGTATATTATTCACATCATAAATATACAATATAAGCACCCCGAGAACTAAGCTGCGGTGCACACATACTCTGCTATCCATCCCGGTACATCACGTACATAAGGATCACATATTCCGAATCTCTCAGGAATAGTCCAGATAACATAAATCACAAATAGTGGAGGCGAACACAGTCACATCATATGGGTCACGCACATACCTACGCTCCCACGATCAGAGGACTTATTAATATCCCAATAAGTCTTTCTATGACCTATGTTCATCGAGGTAACCAGTCTAAATCCAGGCAACACAAGGATTAGAGGGCCCTAAGCGAACGCAAACCTCCCGTGATAGCAAGTATGGTAGGTATGTCATACACACAATTCAGATACCAATACTAAGTAAACACACGTCTTAGTAATACCGTAGTTTAATCGTAGTACATATCGCATTCTCGTACTAACTTATAATTATCACAATTTATACTATTCCGGCTTGTAATTATACGCGCCATAATTCATCCTCACGTCATAGTAGACACTCACGTCTCAACCCAAATGGTTCATTGAATATAACTCTCGTATATAATTTACTCCTCATAATAATCCAAAAGTCCCAAATCTATCCTTAAATCATCAAAGAATGTTAACTCTACCCTCGAACCAGTTTCCGGGACTCCAAAAATCAAAACAGTCCAAAAAGGACCAAACTGTCAACTCGTTAGAAGTCTCGTTCGAACGAGAATGTTCGAACAAGATTCCTTTGCCAACTCGTTAGAAGTCTCGTTCGAACGAGGCTGTTCGAACGAGGTTCCAGTTCGTTCGAACGAACTGTACCTTCTAACGATATCTCGTTCGAACGAGATATCGAACGAAATCCCTTTTCGTTAGCAGCAACTGGTCAACTCGTTAGAAGCTCGTTCGAACGAGTTCGTTCGAACGACCTGGGTAGGGACTTCTAACGAGCTACCAGATTCGGCCCAGATTTTTCCCCAATTCGTTTTTCATCCATTTTAACACCTCAAATCTTCTAAACTAAGTCCCAACAATTGTTTAAAGGTCTATAATCAATACTAAACATATATAGTCACATCCTAACATGTTTTTAAGGGACCAATCCACCCTAACATCAATTAAATTTACAAATTTCTGCACTTTTTCCCAAAAACTCAAGAACATGAACCCTAACTTAATATCATCATCAAATCCCAGAATTTAATTCGTTAATTTCTTCTAATCACAACTATCATGAGAGAAATCATCTACCTATCATTCTATATGCAAATCTCTTCAAAATTTTCAAGTTCTAAACTCCAAACTACATGGGTTTTCCTTCATCTTTCAAGAACAATTAAAATTCCTCAATTTCTAACATGGAAAAGACATTCTCTGAAATTAAATGGAATAAAGTCACTTGCCTTGGTTCGATTTTTGATTTTGGTGTAGGTTTGATGGAGTTTTTCTGCAGAATTTCCTCTCTTCCAAGCTCCTTCTCCAATGGTGGCTTAAGGTGGCTAGGGTTTTCTTTGGGAAGATTGTAAAACCTAATGTTAGCCTCCGTAGCTTAAAGGGTTAATATGGGTTGGTTAATGGGTTTAGTGGGTTAAATCCACATCAGATTTACATCTCCAATTTTCGTCACTTTTAATTCCTCAAAATGTAAAATTACCAAAATACCCTTTATGATGCCGGTATGGCCTAAAAATACCCCGGAACCCAAACTACACCCCCGACTAGTGTTTTCTAACTATCTCGACCCTTCCGGAAGCGTTGGCGCACTCAAAATGACCATACGATTTATAGATTTTAAATTCACTTTTATTATCAAAATATTACACCGTGACGCGGCGGTCCCACACGTCTCAACAAAATTTCTAAAATGCCGTCTATCAATCTCACGACAAATTTTATAATACCAAATACAGATATCAAAACATGTATGCACATATTCAAATACCAACTCGCATCTCGTTAGTACTTATAACCCAGATTAATTTCCAATTAATACGCATTTAATTAATTAATCCCACAAAAATAAATATAGCCAAAAGTACGGGGTATTACAATAAAGTGAGTCGCCAAACACATGCCTTGGTTAAAACCACCCTTCCTAGTTTGTGGACTCCCTAGCAAAAAACTTCCATGAAAAATGTAACCCTTTCTTGTCATCGAACGGAGAAGTGACCTATTCCCAATACTATTTGCATACCCACTCTTGCTAAACTTTAATGATGGGGCATAAATCACCCATAATAAAAATCTAAGTGCAGTGGAGAACACTACTATACCATTCCCTCTTCAACCAACTGTCATTGCAAATCACAGAAAACTACCCCTTCGCGTGGTATAAAAAATCCACTAATGCCTTGCTCGATCCATATTGGTCTAGAAAGCTACCTTTGGGATATTCTCCTCCCCATTTCACCACTAATGATAAATATCTCACAATTCAATCATCAAGAGAAAATCACTATTTTGATAGGTCGTTAATACATAACAACAGACACTCGTCACGTATGTTGACCTTATCCTGCTCTTGGTGGTCGGCACGTCTGCTTAGTGAACCATACCTCTTTTGGAGCTTCTTCTAGGTAATGCCACCCCTGAATACTACAGCGGCTCAAAAACTATGGTGTCTGCTCCCACGATACCTCTCCTATCCCAGGAGAAGTCAATTCCAAAAATGTCCTTACAACGAATCTAGTACTAGTGCCAACTCGAAGGCTAAACTAAACTCTTATGTAGGTGACAACTTAAAACCTATACAACTAAATACTAGTTGAACCTCAAACTATCAATAACACCTCTATGCAACCATAGCCCCCTCTAATATACTCTCATCCATAAATAAACAAGTGTTCCATACCTTCTTTCAAGCCTAAGCATAACTACCCAAAGAAAATTCTGACCCCAAAAGGGCACATAAAAGCCTACATTCGTTAGTCGATATAAGCATATAGCACACATAAGCTTACTAATAACACGATGATCTCTCATCTGGAAAAAAAATTATTAAAAACCAAGACGGTTAAACAAACTGCCACGTCTCTATAATCACGATGAAAAATATCCCCCTACCTGTTGGGGTAACCACATATACATAAAGATCAAAGATAAAATCTATATATCTCATAATTGTAGTAAACACGTTAGTAATAAAAATGACAAATCCCCTATGTATAAGCTAGACTCATGCGCACGAGCCATAAATGTGCCAATAACCATCCTCCAGAGGTACCCCAAAACCTTAGTTGCCTCTAAGGCATCTAATAACTAGGTGGCCTCACTCGCCACGAGCGTAACACTTTCTTATAAAGGAACTATCAAAATGATGGCCCCACTAGCGGCCCTGTTAACCTTCTTTGTTTTGTCGGTTCTGCTAAAACTTGCAATGTTTGCCTTGCTCTCATAGGTCAGGGTCCACTGGCCATAATTAACTTGTCTCTACTGGCCAAAACAGATCACACCATCTACTCTTGGAAATCTCTTGGGACTATCTCCCCTTATGGGGTTCCTTGTACTGGTGGGGTTATCTTACCAGGATCCATTCTACACTCTCTCTATTAATTGGGATTACTTTGTCCCCGATCTTCCCAATCTTAGGTACTTTATCCCTTTAATAGTTATAATGCTCCTATTGATGTAGGAGGGAAACTTCAACCACTTGAGCGCAAGTGGTGAAGAGCGGATTGACCTTTAACACCTATCAAACCTTTCACACGAGGTTTCTGCTAATGCCAAAAATCTTTCTCGCACTCTAACTGATAACGTGAACATCCTTCTTCACTTTCATGTCAATATCTCTCGATGCAAAGATATATAGATAATTAAATTCCTCCTCACACTGCCACCCCATGGTTACAGAAAAGAGGTCTTTGAAAATTTACTTTTAATACTGTAATAGATGGTGAGTGAAAACATTTTTCTCCAACCATGCGTTGGATGTATCACAAGAAAAATTCAAATAAGTAACCCTCTCGATGCACTTGGTCTATTCGAGTCATTCATCAGAAAATAATGGCACAAAACCCCTAATCGGTCATTGTTATAGAGAACACAAACACTAAACGGTAAATCTCTAAAGTAGTCAAACAATGCAATGCAGAAAAGAGACAAACGCGCTTAATATCCTTAGGACACTAGAACCTGGAAAGCTCTGATACCAACTGTGACACCCTAAAAATACACAAATAGACTGATCGTGTCTAATATAAAAATCATAGAAATAAAAAAACATTTAGTACCATCCTTAGCATAACAGGAAAACAAAACCGAACAAGTAATAAGAAGATACTAATATACTGAATTTCATAAATCCAACTTTGATACCAATCACTGTCAATACAAGTAAACCTTCACTGGAATATAAAATTTATCTTATACAAATTTCTAAATACAAGAACCATATATATAGGTTGAATGAAACTAAAATAACAAGAAGAGGATGATCTACACTTGCTCGACTCCTACATCCTAAGATTAATGAATGGAACGTCGCTAGAGATGCTCCTCTAACGAACCCGATCTATAGGGACCACCGTAATCTAAGACCTCTAAAAATTGATATAATAATAATGAAAACAACAAATCTGTGTAGAATAAGATTATAACTGAGTCTGGGCTATATTATAGCTACACACCTTCCTATTATCTTTTAGTGGATTTTAAGTTATTAGTTATCCAACCAAACAACCTAAACTAACACGTGGTTCTAAATCTCGAACCCAAATGTAGCCTATGTGATTAAAGTTTTACCTCATAATTCTTTAATCTTTACCATCACAACATTATGATAGTCTTTTTGATTATGAATCACATGATGTACTATATCTCAAGTCTATCCATACTAGGTTATCTTATGCCACGAATGAACACACACGTCTATAATATAGGTAATATATGAATCCAAGTCATAAGTATTTAGGTAGGCATCCCTACTATAAGCCATATACATCTCTAGAATAACACATAAACCAATATAACTATCTTTAGTATCATAATACATAATCATTCAAGTTAGTATAAAGACAATCTCTACGTCTAACATATATATATATAGATACAGTCCTCGATAAATACAAATAAATGGGATTTTTTCATGCCCGTACATAACGACAACCTATCCCTATCGCATTGGGGAATCACTCGTCCATACTAGGTATAGTCTTAAGCAGGCCCAAACCTATGACTTCATCACGATCAAAGGATAAATTATTACGCCTACACATCATACATATAGCCTACCATACCCATGACTATATGATGAACTCTCGCTATGAAACCATCTCGGTACACAGATACCTAGATGTAGGACCCAAGGATAAAATGACCATAGAAAACTTGTCTACTCACCAAGGCACCATCGTGGTCGATGTCTTCGACACCCTTTAATGGAATCCCTCCTAGTACTATCAGCATGATCACTCATGCATGGTATGCATCGCACATAAAGCATCCAATCATATATAATCCTAGGTAATAAGTTGAATCAAATAAACATATGTACATGCTGACCTAACACTACATGGTCATATTTATAACCCTCACTATCGGGTTAAATCAGCATAAACATAGATATATACCCATAACTACTGGATCATCCATATTAATTCAAAATAACAAAAGGTAATACACCAATTACACCTATCCGAATTTATATTTTACTAGCCCTACTTCCCAAGGCCTTCCAAATTCTAGTTATAGTTTCACACAAAACTTATACTTAAAATACGCACAATAATTGTATTCAATCGCATGTAATTCTAGCCCACATCTCTCAAGGCTACACATCTAGGTATTAGTAAACACCTAATTTATATAAAACCACAAAATTTGATAACTACCCCTATTTAGGATTTCTTAACTCATTCCCAATCTCACCCAAAGGATAAATGCCCCATTAGTCTATCCAATGGCCCTAATAATCCCGACCAACAAGACCCAATCCTCTAAACTTCCAAATTAGCAAATAACAACTCATTATACTCTTGGGCTCATAAACAAATACCCTATACCCAATTCAACCCCTCTAATGTAATCAATTTCATAAATTTCCAAATAATCTCAATACCAATTTCCAAGCCTCAAAACATTGGAATCTAACTTTTTTCTAAAATAATAAGAAAACCTTAGGCCAATCCACCCAAGTAAATAACCTAACAATATAACCCAACAAAAAAACCCTCATAGTAGGCAAAACCTGGGATTATTGATCGATCAATGGTCTGGGGTCGATCGATCGACTATCCCATAAAGTGGGAACTCCTCTTTGTTAAGGAATTCATTATCTTCAAACCCTAATTTCTCCCTCTGAGACTCTATTAATGAACTCAAAAACTTCATCTAGGCCTGCAACCAAAATTCAAATAATAAAATCACATCATATTAACAATTAAAACCTATTTCTAGCATCAAATCCCATGTTTACATCAAGATTCAAAGGAAAACCCCAATTTCTTATTCATGAGCCCTAGCTTATCAATTTCTTCAATTATCTTATGATTTCAATGGATTCATTCACATAAACTGAGGACTTTTAATTGACTTATAATTAAATAAATCTTCTATTCATTCTCTTATAATTTCAAGTCATATACATGAGGAAATCAGTCAAAATAAATGGACATTTCACGTTAATTACTATCTTAATTAGGTTAATTATGAAATTCATCAAATTAATCATACAAATCAGATTAAAACATGATTACATATAGATTTCAATGATTAGATACAATCTAACAAAAAACCAATCATAATCCAATTCTATATAAACTTGCTTCAACCCATTTTGTGGAGAAAACTAAGCCAAGATCTTCAAATCAGTGCATTTCTAAATTCCAAGAGCATATTTAATAATAGGCCTCAATTAACTTTTCAAGGTACAACATGGGCTATACAAACATAAAATTTTCTCATAAATAAACACATCAATTATACATATCCATACTTTGATTTCATAAATCAAGTGTTTAATACCAGGGGTACTACTCATATAGCTAAAGGTATAACATTACCTAATATGCATTTTTTAATTTTTAATTAGGCTATAATCATATTCCAATTTCTCAATACATATTCCAAATGTCGTAAACTCAAGATCAAATCAAAAAACCCTAACATGAAAAATTCTATTAACAAGGGTTTGATATATAATTTCTAATGATAGTAAGGGATAGATTTCAATATAAAACTTGAGAGGATAATCAATTTCGCCTAATCAATTTCATACATTAAGAGACCTAGAAATTCTATGGTTTTCTAACTCATTTTAATTTTACACTTTAGGTTTAGGTGAAATTTAATATAAGCACATATATTGAAGGACGAGTAGAAACCAACTTGTCTCAAAAGATGAATTAAGCTTAGTTTGAATTTAATGTAAGAGTTCTTACAAAGTTTAATTTGAATCCACTTTAAAAAAATCCTTGAAAACCAATTGAAAAACTCTTAAGAAATTTGTTTTGGTTCCTGTTGAAAATATCTTGAATCCTGGTTTCAAATTTAAAAAGAAATCTTTTTGGCTTGACTTAGGGTAAATAGTTACTTGAGAGAGAAATTTGGGTGTTTTAGGGTTTTTTGTGAAAGGGGATAGGTTGGAATGGGGTTTCATAAGAATAATTAGGCTTAAAACATCAAATAAAGCAAATAAAATATCCCATCCCGTAGAACCCACGACCCAAATGCGGCCCAATCACGATTCGAGCTTTATTATTGTCCCAAACTCCGGAGACGTTGCTCAAAATGCCACTGGAGCGAACCAACAAACCCTGGTGGCTCAAAAACCTTAATATCCTCAATATTTTCCAACCTACTTGATTACTAAGTAATGCATAAGTATATAAATGCCCCGAGTCCTTTCTAAATATTAGCCAAGAGTCTAAAATAATTTCTACCATCCCACAATTACAAAATTAAACCCCATAATTTAATAAAATTAAACTTTATCCCATTAATCTTTATCAATTTTATTAAAGTAAACATTACCAACGTTTAATTAAAGGAAATAAAGTACAAAAAAATAAAGTGACACACCTAGGGGTTAAAATATAGGGATTAAAGGAAAGCTATTTTATTAAGTTTAATTTGCATAAAATTAAACTTTATCAATTTTACTAAAGGAAACATTACCAGCGTTAACCACCCAAAAGTGACACACCCAGGGGACATTTTAATCACCAATCATCATTGGTTAGTCACTACATCCTAACTATCAACCCTTACCGTTGGCTGTATGCAATTTGTTCCACTTGCCCGATGGGCGTCATCTCATTCTATTAACATCTCAAAAGATTCTACATCATCAAGGATTAAACACAAGCACCTAACACTAACAACCACGGTGTCACAACTATTGGCTCTCAAGCACACGCGTAAATTACTAACATATAATCATAAGCACGGAAGCGATTAACAACTATCAGTTCGATCGTGTGCCAGCTGACACTAACTTACTTATTGTGCTAACCTTTTTAACTTTATCATCCAGGACACAAACTAAACCGTAACCAAAAACCACGTGACTGGCCCAAAACTAACACCGATGTCGAAAGACCCATTATCGACCTCACCATGTCACTCCCGAAAGTAACATTGAACCTAGAGCTCTGATACCATTTGTAACGCCCCCGTCCGAATTTATGGGTTACCCCTGGTCAAATCGGTCCGACCCGAGAGTTAAGTGTGAAGTGCAATGAGACAACCTACATAATGTTGCTAGTTTTATTTTAATGTACGTTTCACTTGTTTAGCATGCGATTCTAATTTTAAGTTCAAACTAAGTGAAGGACCCATGGGAAGTATCCCCGGAGTCCATGCATACAGAGCTACTAAGGTGAAATTAAATAGAACACTTACCTGTATAACGCTCTCAAAATAAGAACTCATGCCCAACCTGCCATAACAAAGATGAGGGTGTGTGCCAATGCCCAATGGGAATATACAAATACAGTATAGAAACAAACGGCTGTAATACCCCATAATTTTGAGGGATTTATTTATGAATATGGTATATAATTTTAATAATATTATTATTTTATTAATCGGGATATTGATATTATATTTATTTTTATTTGAAATGAATCGAATATTTAAATTCAAATTTAATTGGCTTTTGGACATTTTGTAATGGTTTAAATATGTAAAGTTGACAATTTTAAATTAAAGGGCAATATAGTAATATGCGTTAACTTTGGAACCAAGCTAGGGTTTGAGAGAGGGGTTATATAAGGAATATTATGGGTGATTATAAGGAAAGAGAGATAAAAAAGAGAGGCCAAAAACGAAATCCAAAGAGGCAAAAACGAGTGGAATGAGAAGAACATTTTCAGAATGTTTAGATCTTCTTTCTGAGTGCACTTGGCTAAGATTTAAGAAAAACTCAAAACACATACCTGGCTCAATTTTTCGTGTAGAATCCAAATCTGAAGTCAGATTATCGATTCAAATAATTTTTGGATCTGATTTTTTTTATATTTTTAAAATAGGACTATTTGAGGTTATCTCGTGTTGGGGCTAGAACGTGATTTGATTATTTTCGCGAGAGGAACGTGATGGTGCGATCATATTTTGATGATGATTTTTATGTGATGATTCATGTGATGATTTTTAGGTATGGAGTTTTACACAATATGCTCCTTAATCTCGCGAGTGTTATTCGGTTGATTTCATGTTTAATTGAACTCATATTTGAATTGTTAAATTCTTTGAAATCTGGAGAAATAATTGTTGAATTATTTTGATTCGTGTGGTATTATTCATACTGTTGTTGAGCACGTTGTCATGAGATTTTAATATGGCACGGAGGTTGGGCACCCACCAAAATACTTGCTTTTCGGGGCTATGACTAGATAAAACATATGCGGATGGGGTGAGCCCTGGTGACCCATTGATGTGTTGTTGAGAAATTTATTGATAAATGCTATTTAGATTTGCATTTGATTTGAATATTCGTACTCATGTTGTTACGCTTTATTCACCGTTAATATATGTGTTGAGAATCTTTCCTGTCGTATTGTGTACTTCTCCAAATTTTCTTTTAGTTGGCAGGTTAGCGTGGATTTGAGCGCTATGGACCAATTGGGATGATTTTAGCATGGATTATTTTGGGAAGAATATTTTTTGAAAGATTTGTATTATTTTATTTTGTTGTATAGAGCATTGGTGATTTATATTATTTTGAGAGACTTTGTTGTATTAAATTTGAAGAATTGAGATTAATGGTTTTGTTTATATTGTGGGATTTTTAGATGCGCTGTACACATTTTTATTGTGGAATTAGTTTAGTTTTATCGTAGTGGTGCTCCGCTCGCTCTCCCCAGGCGGGCGGGGTGTTACAACGGCAGAAAGAAGACTCTATGCGTTATAGCTACGTGCATAAGAAACTACCTTGCACACACACACACACACACACATATATATATATATATATATATATATATATATACACACACACACACACACACATAATTAGTGCATGAAATCGTTTTACTTTCGAAAACGTTATTTATCCCGATTAATTCACCTTAATCTTGTAAAAGACTTACTTTCCCTTAGTTTGACATTTATCCTTTTTTTTAACACACGTGGTTAAATACTTGAAACAACTACACTTGGTTTGACCGAAAGCCATTTCTTTACCGAAATTACCCTTTTTATTTCAACCAATCACATTAGTATTTTCGTTAAAAATTACTCTTTCAACACACGTGGACACCATGTTAGAAAATACTTATTTAGTCTTTGGAAAACCTTTTACAACACACTCTTGTGTTAATTATGGTTTGAACTACTTAAGTTGCTTAACCTCCTATTTTCCCACTTACTTTACCATTTTTCTTACCTTATGGACATTAATCAATTTCACATTTACTTGTCCATTTAACCTTTATCGGGATATTTATCAATTCATTCAATTTAGGTTGTCTTAATACATTTTCACCACACAACCAATTTCTTAACATTTTCCTTATTCCTTTATTTTTTTCTCAGAATCTTCCAATAATCGCAACTTTAACAGGATCCACACCGTCGGCGACACCACCATATGCTCTAGCCAGTGATTTTGGGTCTTTCACCCCAGGGATCCGGGCCCTCCATAATTATTTCTGTGTCATTCGAGTTCTTTTTATGTGTTTTAACATTTTACAAATGTCCACATTATTACTTCTTTCCCTTTATACCCAATTGAAGCCAAGCCCGGGGTTTCACCCCAATTTGTGTTACACTTTGAAATTATCATTTCATGTCCTTTACACTAAAGACATAAATCTTTATATAAAAGAACTAGATAATCTTTATAATAAATTAAGTACTAAGGAAATTTAAAAGGAAATGTATAAATTGGCAAAGAATAGAGATAGACTAATAAGGGATATGGGTCAAGTTAAGTGTATTAAAGACATAAATAAAAATATATTAATTAACAAAAAATAAATTTTAGATAGATGGGAAGAGTATTTCCAAGGATTATTGAATGAAGAATATCCGAAAAAGGATATCGAGTACATTGAACTGAATATAGGAATGGTATGTCCGATTACTGAAAAAGAAATGGATATATTAATAAGAAAAATAGGAAAGAATAAAGCGGTTGGACCGGATCAAATACCCTTAGAGTTATGGATAACCCTTGAAAGTATAGGGGTTGAATGGTTAAGAGGATTATTTAATAAAAATTTAAGATAAGGAAACATGCCAATGAGTGGAGGAAAAGCACCATAATATCTTTGTATAAAAATAAAAGGGATGTACAATACTGTGGTAATTATAGATGAATTAAACTGATGAATCATACTACAAAATTATGGGAAAAGGTTATTGAACAAAGATTAAGAAATGAGTTAACTATTTCGGACAATCAATTTGGATTTATGCCGGGGCGATCCACCACGGAAGCTATTTACTTATTAAGACAGTTAATGGAAAAATATAGACGTAAGAATAAAAATTTATATATGGTCTTTATAGATTTATAAAAGTCTTATGAAAGAGTACATAGGGGTATGATTTCATGGGAGTAAAGGATGAAAAGAATCCCTATGAGCTATATTAAAATTATTGAAGATATGTATGAAAACACTAAGACTAGAGTAATGGCTATATGTGGAGACTAATGAATTTATGATTAAAGTGGGTTTACATCACGGATCGGCCCTAAGTCCTTATTTATTTGTTGTAGTTTTGGATGAAATTACTAAGGACATAAAAAGAAGATGTCCCATGGTGTGTGTTGTTTGAGGATGATATAGTTTTAATAGACACTTCAAAGGAAAGCTGATGTAACAACCCTCGCTTTTGAGAACCTAATTTATATTTATTTGCTAGGTATAGTAATTAAATATAAAATGTTGGAATGTGGAGTAAGTATTAATTTAAAGAAGAAAAGTTAATACTTACTATGGTGTTGCATATTTACCTTAAGTGCAGGTGAAGGTCACCATGATGTGTTTTATTGTGTCACAAGATTTAAAATGACATCTTGGCTTAATAATGAAACTGGAACATACAATGAGTTATAAAATTTCCAAATGATAATTTGGAGGGCCTAGTTGGTTCCGGAAGGTGCGAGACAGTCAAATTATGTGCCACATTGTATTTTGAGATTTTAAGCACTTTTGACTGTTTTTAGCTTAAATGTGTAGTTGCGTGTTATTTTATCGCTCTATTGATCACTTAAGTTGTAATTTTGGACTAAGGCCACGATTTAGACTCCCTAAGTCTTCTATTTTTACCCTAATTATATTCCTAAATCTAGAGAGAAAGAGAAAAGAAGAAACTTTGGGAGAAAGAGAGAGATTGAAGATTTGTGGATTGATCTTGCATTCATCTTCCTCAAATCTGAATTTGCAAGTTTGAGGCAAGTTTTATACTTGCTATTATATGATTTAAGTTGAATAATTAGTGTTGATAGTTGTGGGTTAATTATGGTTTAAGAAAGTTAGTTTTTTTTTTGGATTTATGGGCTTTGAATCTTTGGAGATTGATTTGATTGGATATTGGTGTAAATTATGGTTATTTGATGCATTTATAATCAGTAGGTAGTAATAAATGATAAAGGTTTGGGTTGGTTGAAGTTGGGAGAAATTAGGAGTCTAAGACTTCATAGCTAAAATTGGCGAAATTCGCAGGGGAGAATCGATTCGGCTGTTATGCAGAATGTTAGTTTTACTGACCGAATCGATTCGGCTGGTCCGAATCGATTCACTTGTCTGACCAAATTGATTCGACCTGTCCGAATCGATTCGGAAATCCTGCATTTTTGTTTTCAAATTTTAATCCTTTTCTTTAGGCTTAAAACCTAGGAACCTTCTTGTATGATGTAAACTTAGAGTCCTAGAGTTTTAGTTGAGTTTGGTCATTACCCTAGAGTTGAAAGGGTTCACTTGGGGTTCATTCCATGGGTACAAAAAGTGATGTTTCGGCATTACTTTTCTTTTCGTAAATTATTAGAAATCAAGAGTTATAAGCCCATACTTGGAGACTTTAGGGGTCCATTTGAAGTATATAGCATCTTGGAACTCGTAAGATCTTGGTGATCATTTGGAGAATAATTCGGGACTTAAAATATAATGAATATTAATGAGAATATTCAAGGATTATGGTTTCAAATAAAAATGAAACATACATGTGATTACTGAAAATGATACTGAGATTTAATTGGTAAATGTTAATTTACATAAACACACCTCTCTAAATGTTATCATAAGGGAAGCTCGCGCATGAGATGATGTCCCCTGACTAGTGAACGCAGGGAGACTATATTCCTCGGCCATAAGCGGGATTTTTATATGTTTTTCTGCGATAGTGAGGTAATTTCGGGTGTGGTTATGACTCACTCGTAGGCTTATGGACACTTCCCGACGTGCGTTAGGTGCCCAGGTTATCTTGTATAGATAGGCCCTGGAAGATGATAGTCATTTAGGGGCGAGCCCAGTGGGGAAACTCGGAGGGGCGGTCTTAGAATCGTTATATGTATAAGCATATAACCTTTCTAAATCAAGTGGGACTTGATAATTGTGAATTGCCATAAGAAAATATGATGGTAATTATATTCCTGTTAAGGAATGGAAAATGAAAAGATATGAGGAGTAATGAGGTTAAATTTTATTCTCTTGTATAAGTTAATAACTGTAAGAATCATTTTAAATTGCCTTATTACACTTGGTGATTAGGTTGCTAGATTCTCATCTACTTCATTCATGATTAACTGTCCATATCTATCACGCTTCTTGTTCATATGGTAATCATATATAAAGCGGGCCCTGACTCGTTCATTTTTCCATGTTGTGTATGTTATTGTATCCGCTCAGGTGCTCCTCCGTAAGGACGCCCAATGTGATATTCCTATTCCAATACTTTTGAGGAGCTGTAAGATTTTGCGGATATTACAGGATGCTTTGTTAGACACTATCATTTTTGAATTCTAGATATGATCGGGTCTTTCATTCGGGCGTGCATCCCAACTTTTGTAATTGTTTAATGAATGTATTATGTAAATTATGGAACTGTTGTAATACGTTGTATGTAACTGTGGACCGACAGCTTATTCGGTCCTTGATTGTATGGTTGTTTTAGTAGTAATATAATTTTCTTTGGAATTCCTCTTTCTCTTCAGATTCGGTTGTTTAAATTATTTCCTTAACTGTAATCAAACTAAAAATTTTGGCAACCCATTTTCTGAATTATTGGGTGGTTTTCTCGTATACTTATTTTTTGTTATGATGCTGAGAATGATTTCCATCCATGATTCCGTTATGTTGAGGTATCGGGCTGGACACCCCTTATTTCGGATCACGGGCTGTCACAGATGGTATCAGAGCATCAGGTTCTAGAGCCTAATGTTAGGACTGCTTTGTTTGATTAAATTTGCGATTTTCTGCAATATAGATTGTTTTGAATAGTATTATAATTCTATTATTTCCTCATCTCAGATGCCGCCTAAGAGAGTTCGCCCAGCGAGACGTAATAGAGTTGTAGAAGAGGATGTTGGTCCTCCGCCGTCGCCGCCACAAGGAACTTTTCATGCTGCTGATGTAGCAAATATTGTGGCCCAAGCGGTCAATGCTGCCATGACCGCAGTAGCTCAATAAATGCCACAAGCTCAACAACGAGCGCAGGAGGCCCCAACTGCTACTGGACCTTCTCCGTGGGAAAGAGTTAGGTAGTACTTTTTAAAGGGCCATCCCCCGGAATTTGATGGAGGTTCTGATATTATCCGAGCAAATAAATGGAATAAAGATATGCAACGCCATTTACGAATGGTGGATTGTAGTGAGGAGAAGAAATAAGTCCTTGCCACTTTCAAGCTTGTTGGGGCCGCGTTACACTGGTGGGAGTCGATGATTACACCAGGATAGAGGGATACTATGTCGATTATTGATTTCTGGGTCTTGTTTGACCAAAAGTATTTTCCTCCCGCAATTCAAAGGCAGATGAGAAGGAGACTTCAGGATCTGGTATAGGGAAAGCGGGGTGTTGCCGAATACGAAGAGAAGTTCACCCAATTGGAAAGTTTTGTACTGGATGAGGTGACTCCGGAAGAGAGGAAAGTTTTAAAGTTTATGGGAGGCTTGAACTAGAGAATCCGGCAACATTTGCGGGTAATCCAGCCTTGCAAACTTTTGGTGAGGTAATGAATGCAGCATTGCTCCATTGCCAAGAGCATCGGTTGTATATGCAGAGTGGCAAGAAAGCTACCGTAGTGGGGCAAGTGGGAAGGCCTGGAGGTAGTGGGAGCGGAGGAGGAGTCTTTCCCTCGTCCCAATCTTCGGGTAATAAGCAACGAGAAAGGGATCCCCAGCAAGGGGACTTGTCAAAAAGACAACGCTTTGGTGGGTTTAATTCCGGTGGTAATAATAGGCATAGTCAGGGTACCTCACAACAGCAATAAACAGGTCGGGGTGGTCAGGAAGGTAGAGGCCACCAGGGCCAAGGTGTTAACCAATTTAGAAATAATCGGGTTCGTGTTCCAGAGAATATGGTGGGGAAGTTCTTCCAATGTGGGGAGGCGGGTCATTACAAGAGGGATTGTCCTCAGTTGATTGGGGGACAGCCTCCTAGAGTTCCTCAGCAGCCTTATGTAAAGTTTCTACCACAGGAACCAAATCCGGTTGTCCCTCCGCAGTAGGGTCAGCTACAGTATGGGAGATTTTATCATATCTAGGATGCTATGCATCTTCCTCCGGATCCGCCGGCACCACCAGCCATTGAGGGTAAGTTCCTTATTCAGGGACATATGGGTATTCATTTATTTCTAGAAGTTTTGCTCAGTCCACAGAGTTGATAAAATCTGCAGAGAGAACTTTCACTAGTGTTGAATCCTCCCTGGGTGATGGTTCACTTATTTTACTTATTTGTAAACACATAGGGATTACTCTTGGTAATTTGTGCTTTGAGGCCGATTTACTCGTCCTAGATATGGTCGGGTATGATGTGATCTTGGGTATGGATTGGCTTATCAAGTATCATGCGATAGTTAATTGTTACGGGAAGAGTATAGTCTTCGTCGTTCCAGGACAAGAAATGTTCTTGGTGATTATGCCTCGAATAGAGGGAGGTACTAGTACTTATTTGTATTGTATTGTGGAAGAGACTTATCGGGATGTAGTTGTTCCCTTGGGTTTTATACCGATTGTTATAGACTTTGAGGATGTTTTTCGAGAAATACCGGGATTGCCTCCGAGTCGGGAGATTGAGTTTGTGATTGATTTAGCGCCGGGAACTCGACCGATCGCGAGAGCTCCTTATCGTATGGCTCTTGTTGAAATGAGGGCGTTGAGAGATCAAATTCAACAATTGTTGGAGCAGGGATTTATTAGGCATAGCACGTCACCATGGGGTGCTCCAGTGTTGTTTGTAAAGAAAAGAGACGGTTCTCTCCGATTATGTGTTGACTATAGAGAGTTGAACAAGTTCACCATCCAGAATAAATACCCTTTACCTCGTATCGATGACTTGTTTAATCAACTTCGAGGAGCGTTGTACTTCTCAAAAATCGATTTGAGGACGGGGTATCACCAGTTGAGGATACAGGAATAGGATGTATCCAAGACCACTTTTCTGACAAGATATGGATCCTATGAATTTTTGGTTATGCCCTTTGGGTTAACCAACGCCCCCGCAGTATTTATGGATCTCATGAATAGGGTGTTTCTGGACTTCCTGGACCAATTTGTTATTGTATTCATCGATGACATCCTAATCTATTCTCGAACAGAATTTGATCATGCTATTCATTTGAGATTGGTCCTACAAAGATTGAGGGATCAACAATTGTATGCTAAATTTGAGAAGTGTGGCTTTTGGTTATAGGAGGTACAATTTCTAGGTCATATTGTGACGTCGCAGGGTATATCGGTGGATCCGAGCAAGGTAGTTGCGGTGAGGGAGTGGGGTCAGCCCACGACACCTATCGAAATTCATGATATTTTGGGCTTGACGGGTTATTACCGTCGATTTATCAAGGGTTTCTCAAAGATTGCTAGCCCTTTGATAAATTTGACCCGGAAAGGGGTGAAATTTATTTGGGATAACCCTTGTCAGGCTGCATTTGATGAGCTCAAATATAGATTGACTTCGGCCCCAGTCCTCGCTTTGCCACAGCCGGGATTAGAATACCTAGTCTTCACCGATGCGTCTCTACAAGGATTAGGAGGTGTGCTTCAACAAGAGCGACGGGCTATTGCATATGCTTCTCGGAAGCTTAAGACCCATGAAAGAAACTATCATGTGCATGACTTAGAACTTGTCGTGGTTGTCTTTGCCTTGAAGATATGGAGGCACTATCTCCTAAGGGAGAAATTCAGTCTTTTCACGGACCATAAATCGCTGCAATATTTATTTTCACAAAAATATTTTAATATGCATCAGCGCCGATGGTTGGAGTTCGTGAAAGATTATCAATTTGATATTCATTATCATCTGGGCAAGGCGAACGTTGTGGCATGTGCTTTGAGTAGAAAGCCCGAGGGAGGGTTAGCCGAGGTATGGAAAGCTAAGTGGAAAGAGCTCGATCAGGAGGGTGCGTTGGCGAGAGCATTTATGTCAGTAATGACCGTTACTCCTACCAGTGTGACAAGGGTCGTAGAGGCCTAAGAAAAGGATAAGGAATGTCAAGACCTCGTACGCCGATTACTGTCCGAGGGAGCGGAATCTTACTCGATAAGTTCAAAGGGTGGATTACGCTTCCATGGAAGACTCATTGTTCTGGAGGAAGGGGATTTGAGACGGGCGGTGATGGATGAATCTCACGGGTCTAAATTCAGGGTACATCCTGGTGGGGAAAAGTTGTATCAAGATATGCGCCGTCAGTATTGGTGGCCAGGTATAAAGCGAGATATTTCTGAGTTCGTGTCCCAATGCACTACTAATCAATTGGTCAAGATAGATCATCAGCGACCGACAAGTTTGTTGCAACCGTTAGACATTCTGGTGTGGAAATGGGAGAGCATAGCGATGGACTTTATTACAGTCTTGCCAAGGTCACAGAGCGGTTGTGATTCCATTTGGGTGATTATAGACCGCTTGACTAAGTCGGAACACTTTCTACCCGTGCATATCGACTATGACACTGCTCGCTATGCCCGATTATTCATTGTTGAGATTGTTAGACTCCATGGGGTGCCCATAAATATCATTTCCGACCGAGACAAGATTTTTGTTTCCCACTTTTGGCGAAGCTTCCAAGAGGCTATGGGAGCCGAGTTGAAGTTAATCACTTCTTATCATCCTCAAACGGATGGCCAGACCGAATGAGTAAACCAAATGATGGAGGATATGCTTCGTATGTGTATGCTCGACTTCAAAGGTGGTTGGGAACAATACCTCCCATTGGTCGAGTTCGCTTATAACAACTCGTACCAATTTACTATTGGAATGGCGCCTTATGAAGCTTTATATGGTAGACCTTGTAGATCATCCGCTTATTGGTTGGAAGTGGGGGATAATAAATTCCTTGGACCTGAAATGATCCAAGATACTTATTCAAAGATTGAACTCATTCGGAATCGCATTCGGATAGCCCAAGACCGCCAAAAAAGCTATGCCGATGCGGGTAGAATACACATGGAGTTGGATATTGGGGACCAAGTTTTAGTTCGAGTGTCACCAATGAAAGGTATCAAGCGTTTCAGAAAGAAAGGGAAGCTTGCACCGCGTTTTGTTGGACCTTTTTCCAGTTATTGCGAAGGTGGGTCCAGTGGCGTATCAACTTGCCCTATCGAAACCTTTACAACAAATCCACGATGTGTTCCATGTCTCTTCTTTGAAGAAGTATAAAAGATGTGAAGGTACCCTTTGGCATATTCCTTTTAAGGATATTGACTTGCAACCCGATGTTTCATACGAAGAACAACCGGTTGTTATTCTAGAGCATGGGGAGCGTAGGTTGAGGTGTCGAGTAGTTCCCTTGGTGCGAGTCCAGTGGAGTCATCATAACACCAAGGAATCGACATGGGAACGCGAGGATGATATGCGAGAAAAGTATCCGCATCTCTTTATACAAGGTACGCTTGAATTTTGGGGACAAAATTCCCTCATAAGGGGGGGGGGGGGGGGGGAGTGTGTAACAACCCTCGCTTTTGAGAACCTAATTTATATTTATTTGCTAGGTATAGTAATTAAATATAAAATGTTGGAATGTGGAGTAAGTATTAATTTAAGGAAGAAAAGTTAATATTTACTATGGTGTTGCATATTTACCTTAAGTGTAGGTGAATGTCACCATGATGTGTTTTATTGTGTCACAAGATTTAAAATGACATCTTGGCTTAATAACGAAACCGGAACATACAATGAGTTATAAAATTTCCAAATGATAATTTGGAGGGTCTAGTTGGTTCCGGAAGGTGCGAGACAGTCAAATTATGTGTCATATTGTATTTTGAGATTTTAGGCACTTTTGACTGGTTTTAGCTTAAATGTGTAGTTGCGTGTTATTTTATCGCGGTATTGATCACTTAAGTTGTAATTTTGGACTAAGGCCACGATTTAGACTCCCTAAGTCTTCTATTTTTCCACTAATTATATTCCTAAATCTAGAGAGAAAGAGAAAAGAAGAAACTTTGGGAGAAAGAGAGAGATTGAAGATTTGTGGATTGATCTTGCATTCATCATCCTCAAATCTGAATTTGCAAGCTTGAGGCAAGTTTTCTACTTGCTATTATATGATTTAAGTTGAATAATTAGTGTTGATAGTTGTGGGTTAATTATGGTTTAACAAAGTTAGGTTTTTTTTTGGATTTATGGGCTTTGAATCTTTGGAGATTGATTTGATTGGATATTGGTGTAAATTATGGTTGTTTGATGCATTTATAATCAGTAGGTAGTAATAAATGATAATGGTTTGGGTTGGTTGAAGTTGGGAGAAATTAGGAGTCCAAGAGTCCATAGCCAAAATTGGCAAAATTCGCAGTGGCGAATCGATTCGGCCAGGCCGAATCGATTCGCATGGAGACAGTTTCCAGGTCTGAGTGGACCGAATCAATTCGGCTATTTCCGAATCGATTCGGCTGTTATGCAGAATGTTGGTTTTCCTGACCGAATCGATTCGACCAGTCCGAATCGATTCGGAAATCCTGCATTTTCCTTTTGTTTTTCTTTTCAAATTTTAACCCTTTTCTTTAGGCTTAGGACATAGTAACCTTCTTGTATGAAGTAAACTTAGAGTCCTAGAGTTTTTGTTGAGTTTGGTCGTTACCCTAGAGTTGAATGGGTTCACTTGGGGTTCATTCCATGGGTACAAAAAGTGATGTTTAGGCATTACTTTTCTTTTCGTAAATTATTAGGAATCAAGAGTTATAAGCCCATACTTGGAGACTTTAGGGGCCCATTTGAATTTTATAGCATCTTGGGACTCGTAAAATCTTGGTGATCATTTGGAGAATTATTCGGGATTTAAAATATGATGAATATTAATGAGAATATCAAGGATTATGGTTTCAAATAAAAATGAAACATACATGTGATTAATGAAAATGATAATGAGATTTAATTGGTAAATGTTAATTTACATAAACACACCTCTCTAAATGCTATCATAAGGGAATCTCGCGCATGAGGTGATGTCCCCTGACTAGTGAACGCAGGGAGACTATAGTCTTCCGCCATAGGAGGGATTTTTATATGTTTTTATGCGCTAGTGAGGTAATTCCGGGTGTGGTTATGACTCACTCATAGGCTTATGGCCACTTCCCGACTTGCGTTTGGTGCCCAGGTTGTCTTGTATAGATAGGCCCTGGAAGATGATAGTCATTTAGGGGCGAACCCAGTGGGGAAACTCGGAGGGGCGGTCTTAGAATCGTTATATGTATAAGAATATAACCTTTATAAATCAAGTGGGACTTGATAATTGTGAATTGCCATAAGAAAATATGATGGTAATTATATTCCTGTTAAGGAATGGAAAATGAAAAGATATGAGGAGTAATGAGGTTAAATTTTATTCTCTTGTATAAGTTAATAACTGTAAGAATCATTTTAAATTGCCTTATTACACTTGGTGATTAGGTTACTAGATTCTCATCTACTTCATTCATGATTAACTGTCCATATCTATCATGCTTCTTGTTCATCTGGTAATCATATATAAACCGGGCCCTGGCCCGTTCCTTTTTCCATGTTGTGTATGTTATTGTATCCGCTCAGGTGCTCCTCCGCAAGGACGCCCGATGTGATATTCCTATTCCAATACTTTTGAGGAGCTGTAAGATTTTGCGGATATTACAGGATGCTTTGTTAGACGGTACCATTTTTGAATTCTAGATATGATCGGTTCTTTCATTCGGACGTGTATCCCAACTTTTGTAATTGTTTAATGAATGTATTATGTAAATTATGGAACTGTTGTAATACGTTGTATGTAACTGTGGACTGACAACTTATTCGGTCCTTGATTGTATGGTTGTTTTAATAGTTATATAAGTTTCTTTGGAATTCCACTTTCTCTTCAGATTTGGTTGTTTAAATTATTTCCTTAGCTGTAATCAAACTAAAATTTTTGGCAACCCATTTTCTGAATTATTGGGTGGTTTTCCCGTATACTTAATTCTTGTTATGATGCTGAGAATGATTTCCATCCATGATTCCGTTATGTTGAGGTATCAGGCTGGCCACCCCTTATTTCGGATCACGAGTTATCACAGCTTAGCGATGAGAGTAGATACTTATGGAAAAGCCTTAGAGTCTACGGGACTAAAAATCAGTAGAAATAAAACAAAATTTGTGGAATGTAAATTTAATAATGAGGCATCGATTAACATAATGTTAAAGATTGAAGAAAATGTGATGCCCAAACTAATAAATTTCGTTATCTAGGTTCAATGTTACAAGTAATGGGGATATAAATGAGGATGTTGCGAGTAGAATATCAATTGGTTGGATAAAATGGAGACAAGCGAATAGGGTATTATGCTATAAGAGGATAACTCCCAAATTAAAAGAAAATTTTTATAGAACATTTGTAAGGCCAATGACCTTGTATGGAGCGGAGTGTTGGTCGTTAAAGAAAAAATATGAACAAAGTCTCCATATTAATGAGATTAGGATGATCCGGTGGAGGATATGAATTAGTAGAAAGGATAAAATTAAAAACTAATACGTGAGAGAAAAGTTAGGAGTAGCTCCCATTAACGATAAATTAAGAGAAAGTATACTTAGGTGTGGACATCTGTTGCGTAGACCATTAGATGCCCCTATAACAAGAGAAGGTCGCCCTAAGCTATCGTGGGAGGAAATTATTAGAAGAGACCTTAAGGAATTAAACTTGAATGATAATAATCCATATAATAGATTAGAATAGAAAAGGAGAATCCATGGGGCCGGCCACATATGATGGGATTAAGCAAGGACAATGACGATGATGATGATGATAATGATGATGATGTCATTTATACTTTAACTTTGATTTTATTCCAAAAATCATATTCATTTGGACCAATTTGTGTAACACCCTTTTTAAAATTTTATTTCATAAAAAGTTTCACTTTAAGTAAAATTATCATTTTACCCATTTGTTTTCGAACTTGTCGTCTTCCTCCATTTTACAAGTATTATTTTCTCGAAACACCTTTAAGTTACTAACACTACTTCTTAAGTGCTTTCAACACTTTAACACCTTTTTAAAATTTGGAGTATCTTTCTTCTCAAGTTGTAAACCCCTTTATTCCGTTTTTTCCTTTCCAAATTCATGAGTGTTAATCTTCCAAAATATTATTAAGTTACACACACCAACTTTCCAATGTTTAACCATTAACACTTATCCAATGCCTTTACTAATAATATTTTCAAATTAGACGTTTCTTTACTTTCTTCATTCAATAGATCTAATTACTCTTAAAGACTACTTCTATAAGAAAATGGCATTTACTTTTTAACAATACATGTAGTCTTACAACCTTATATTCATCACACCTTTAATCCATTTTCACACACTTTGAAGATTAGAATTTTTACTTTTCTTATTTCTTGTTTGAACCCAACAAAACCTTCTTTAAACTTGTTGATATATTTATCATCAAAATACTACAAGTTTATATGCATGAGAAAATAGATTTTAAATCCTAAAATCTTATTAAATGGGTTATAAACATGCATTTCATTCTAGAAATCCATAATGCTTTCAAAACATACCTTTTTCTAGACCATAGGACGTTTTATTTCATTAAAATGTAAATCAAAATCCCATTCTTTTATAAAATCCTCATTTTTGCAAGAAATCAGAATTAATTTACCAAATATCTTAAGCAAGATAAAAATGTACGTTTAAAATATTTTACTCCATAAAATGTTTAGCACCAACTTTAAACATACCATTTGCATGAAAATCCCATTTATTTAATGAAAACTTTGAAATATTTATTCTTCATTTATTCTCAATAAAATGACATGTTTCCAACATTTTTATTTAAAAAAATTCTTATCCTTAATTTCCCATAGAAAACTCATAACCAAGTTCATAAGCATCTTACTCTTAATATCCTAACAATAGAGACCAAAATGTATAAAATGGAGTCTTAACCTAAGAGTAGGTTGTTCCCACCTATAAAGGATCCAAATGGTGTTAAAAAGGTTGGTGTAGGAGGAGCAACCCCTACCTCCAAAGGTGTCCTCAAGGGATTACCAAATGCATCATCCAAAAATGCTCCATATGTGTTCCATTTAAGCTTCCAAGCGAAAACCCCTTCAAACTCCTTGAAAGATTCCATCATCTTCTCTAAAAATCCCACAACCTTTCCCTATTTTCCTCGCACCACTTCAACAATGATGAAAAAGGGTTATGTAGGCTTGAATATGGCGGAATACTATGAGAACGTGGTGGTTTATGGTGGTGGGATGGTGGAGAGAAGGAAATAATAGTGGAAGACTTCTCCACCTTATATCTCCCTCTTCCATCTTCTCATATGCCCAAATGACCCAAACCAAGCATTGTAAAAATCGTGAAAACAAAAAAAATCATGTTTTGCCTAATATGGGCTCATTAGAGCTCGACAGGTCACCAAAATAAGGGCCAGAAAAATGACAGTGCATAAGGGTAGTCTGATCTAGAATGTTTGAAATGTGTTGTTCGAACAATATCGACCCTCATTTAAATGACAAGTGCATCTTGTTCGATCCATGGCTTCTAACGACCTTCAAGATGCCTGGACTTGTTAGGCAGTGGGACCTCGCTCGAACCTCGCTCAATCCCCTGCTTCGAACAAGGTCCAAACCTCGATCAAGCGACCTCAGTCTAGTTCGAACCCTCATTTATTATTCATTTCTTTAAATTCCAATTTTTACCCACAAATTTCCTATAATTGTCATCAAGCCTTTAAAGCAGTCAAATAAGAATGGAAACCTAGTCATAATCATCCAAATCTCAATGTCTTTATGTTATGGAAACTCATGAGGGGAAAATAAATAAGATGTCAGGGCGGGGTATTACACAGTGCACCCACCAAAGGACCAAACCCAGTAAATGAAACCATCCAAAATACCACCTTAGGAAGACGGTCCCAAATGTCCTTCAACCCAGTCATCTCTCGGGACCGGATGCTTGAAGAAGCTATATCAGTTTACAAAAAATTCAAAGAAAACCCTTTATTAGAATAAGAAGAAAAAGAGAAAAAGAGAAAAAGAAAAGGAAAACAAACAGTCAAAATATTCACATAGCCATTAGGGTTATTCACCCTTGCCGAACAATGGAGCACGAGCTAGTGCAATAAAACCCTCTTATTAGCAACCAAATCAAAGGAGTCGTAGACATTTTCATTGCCTAGTGCAAGAGGCACCACAACCCGCCATTCTAGGCTTTCTCAATCATCAATAGACACCCACTCATTTTTAACTTCGCCAGAAGTACCCGCCATTTCAAAGTTTTGATGAAATAAGGACTTAGGAGCGACTCTTTGAGAGAGAAAGCAAGAAATTCAATCACATGAAGGTGTGAAAACTGAGGAGGGTTCGCCCCCTTCTTATAAAGGCTAAGGGGCATGTCGATCGGCATCCCCCTGACCATGCCGACCGACCGTGGCCTTTTCCCTTCCCCAAAAATCCCAGAAGTCCATGCCCTATCCCGATAAACACATCCCCAGACCTTCCTATATCGGTAGTCCCCTCCAAATTTCATCACCAAAATCCTAAAAAAATAGAAAATTTCTCAAAAAATTCCCATAAAATTTTTAAAAAAATATAGAATATTATTTTCCCCAGGAAAATCACTTTTGGAGCACTAAGCCCCTTAGAATCCCCAGCTGGATCGATCGCACACTCTTATTATCAACATACTCCCCAGCGGAACTACATCCCAACGAATCACAAACTTTAGGTACTCAAAATTAACTTGGAACCATTGAATTGGTCATCCCTCCTTAGATCCTTAGATTTGGCCTCGACCCGTTGAATTGGTCATGCTAATTTTACGTCCTCAGAATTGACCTCGATCTGTAAAATTGGTTATCTTTCTTAAGGTCCTCAGGATTAACCTCAACCCATGGATTGGTCGTCGTAACTTTAGGTCCTCATAATTGATCTCAGACAGTCAAACTGGTAATCATAACTTTAGGTCCGCGGAATTAACCTTGATCAGTAAAATTAGTCGCCCCTCTTTAGATCCGCAGAATTGATCTCGACCCGTAGAATCAATCTCCACAACTCAAGGTCCACAGAATTGACCTCGACCCACTGAATCGATAGTAATACTCCTTCGGTCCAAAAAATTGACCTTGATCGGTAGAATTGGTCTCCCCTCTTCAGGCCCATAGAATTGACCTCAACCTATAGAATGGTTATCCCAACTTCAGCCCTCATAATTAACCTCGACCCACAGAATTGGTCATCCCAACTTCAGGTCCTTAGAATTGACCCCGATTCGCAAAATTGTTCTCCCTAACTTTAGGTCCTTAGAATTGACCTCGGCCTGCAGAATTGGTCTCCCCTCTTTCGGTCCTCCGAATTTACCTCAACCCACTGAATTGGTCGCTACACTCCTTAGGTTCACAAAAGTGACCTCGGCCCACAGAATCGGTCGATACACTCCTTCATCCACAAAATCAACCTCAACACTCCTTAGGTCTTCAGAATTGACCTCGACCTGCTGAATCGATCGCTATATCCCTTAGGTCCTCATAATTGACCTCGACTAGTTGAATCGATCGTCCCTCCTTAGGTCCCTCCATAGTTGAATCGATCATCCATCCTTAGCTGAATGATCATATTTGACCTCGACCCTATGAATCTATCACCCTCTTCCCTTAGCTTCACATAATTGACCTCAATCATTTTTTTCTAGTGTCGATGTGGTTTCTATCTTTCGACCACCTTCACTTGTTCCAAGCTCGCCCGTCGAGGGGCTCTATAGGAACCCTATCCTAGGACCCCCTAAGAACCTCCTTAGGTTCCTAGCACTCATCCATTCACCAAAAACTTTAGTTCATACTCCGAGTACCGATCTAGAGTCCACGGGGTGTTCTCGGGCCCCGTTGGACTCTAGTTAACTATCCAATTTGAGTGAATCTTAATTAATCCTCGAAGGGATCTGAATACCGTTTCCAATGGTCCATCATGTGAGAAAATCGGCCTTACGATTAGGACGAACGATTCGTTTTACTATAAATACTAATTTGGATGCCATTGAGTTCTCTCGGGCCTCATTTCACTTCAACAAACTCTTCCTCTTGAGCGAAACTCAATGAATATTCGAAGGGCTATGAATAACCTTTCTAAGGGTTCATCTCGTTCATGAATCGACTTTATGGTTCAGACAAGCAATCCATTTTACTCTGAATGGTCATTGGGTACTTCTAGGTCCCATTTAATCTTAGTCATCTCTCCAAATCGAGTGTTTCCGACGGTCTGTCCCATAAACGAATCTACCTTACATTTATAATGAATGATTAATTTTCCTCCCAAACCTCTCATTCATAGACCATTGGGCATTTTCGGGCCCCATTTGAATTTGTTCAACTCCTAGACTCGGGAATGGCTCAATCGATTCTTAAACGGCTCTAAATTCCTTTTACAATGGTCTACCCCATGCGCAATTCGGACTTACAATTTGAATTTCTATGTCCATTTTTCTGAAAAAACCATTATAGACAACCTATAAGCACACAAGGAACCCTGTCTATTGACACTATGTCCTTTTCCTTGCCCATCAAGTCAGGCCTTATGCCGCTAGGCAGGCTAGGGGCCATACCGATCGGCACTTCCCATGGCCCTTATAAAAGGGCCATGACCTCACCATACCACATAACCTCAATCTCCTCTCAGTAAATTACAAAATATTTTCCTCGTAATCAGAGCCTTTCCCTTTCCTAAAAAGTCAATTTTCCCACATTCTCTTACCTCACCTCCTTACCTCACTTGGTAATTTACCCCACCTCTTTATATCACTTCCATACCACCTCAAAATCAGCACACTTGCATTCCAAAGTCAGCAAGAAGCATCCATAAGGAGGTCTAATTCTCAACCCCTTTCTCTAGTTTATCCATTTTTAAGTGTCATTCATTTTATTTCTATTTTGTGCTTTGTTTCGTTATATCACATACCACTACTCTCTACTTTTTATTAGTAGTATTGCACATAACCCATTTTCATTAAAAAAAAATAGGGTTTATCCATAAGCTCCAAGATCGGGACTTCCATTTTTACATATTCACTCTTAAAACACATTTTCTTCACATACATAAGAGGAGTCCCACATTTGGATTTATGGGTTGAACCCCACCCCTATGCTATTTTTGAACGTGGACTTTGATGCTCCTTGGGCTACGTAGGAGTCTTGGACCAATCCCGAGATTTAAGTTCTCCCTCTTTCATTTTTACATCTTCCATATCTTATTATATTTATTTTGTGAGTTATAGACTCCTATATACTTTTCCATCATCCGATGCGTACATTCGCTCTCCCATAACGATTTATAACTCGACGAACACTTATATCATATTTTAATCATTATTTTTAGGAACACTCCTATGGATGAATCCGCTCCATACCTTCCATGACGCGAGTTGGATGATTCCATTATCCCATCACTTATATTATACACATGTACACACACAACACGGAGTTAAAACACTACACCAAAAATAGCAATCTGGCACGGTGTAAAACTTTGCCAAATCAAATATGGTACGGTTTTGAACTGTGCCAGAATCAGGTGTTCCAAAATGGAAATTTTTTCTGGCACAGCTTAAAAGTGTGTCAGATTTGACCAAACAGGAACACTTCTGGCACACTTTAACACTGTGCCAAAATTTGATATTTCTGGCACATTGTCACACTTTATAACTGTTCCAGATCGAGTACATTTTTATACTCTTTTGGAACAGTTAAAAATCGTGCCAAAAATTGATACGCTTTTGGCACTGTTTTGAACTGTGCCAAATTTTTTGGATCAAAGAAAAAAAATTATTTAAAAACAAGAAGATTCACAAATTGCGAATCTCGAAAGTTGTTGATAAACTAATGTACATACAAACTTCAAAATATTAAAAGTAATAATAGTTCATAGACCCAAAAAATTGGGCAGAGTTTCCTCTATTTTCTGGACATTCTAAAACCTGCTAACATAATACCCGCGTAATGTAAAGCCCGCATAGCCATAAAATATAACAATAAAATCACAAAAGCCCGCATAGCCATAAAATATAATAATAAAATCACAAAAGCCCGCATGTCCATAAAAGCTAACAATAAAACTACAAAAGCCTGCACGTCCATAACACAAAAATATAGAATCCTGAATATTAACGATATTAAGTAAATAATCCCCTCGTTGTAGACCATTGACTTCATGTGTTCACCGTGGATAAAAGCTAATGACAAAATGTTATCCTGCAAAAAAATAAGATACAAAAGGAGATGATATTAGTAACCGAGTAATTTAAAAAAAAATCTTATTCAAGCAGAAAGTTTGCCTATACGAATTAAAATTATTATTGTATTCAAAAATTGAAATTCCTGTGACTATGTGGTCAACTCCTATAAGTTACATTAGTCCCATGCGAGGTGTTAGTACCTCTTACGTGGCCGTTTGGGGACTGATTTAAGTTTTCACCCTTTAACGTCTTGTTTTTAAGCCTAATCTATATATTTTCAAATTATTATCATATTCTCAAACCGAGAGACCCATGATTATGCGGTCAATTCCTACGAGTTACATTAGTCACGTGCAAGGTATTCGGGCCTCTTACGGGACCGTTTGGAGGCTGGTTTAGGTTTTCACACTTTAACGGCTTGTTTTTAAGCCTAATCTAGATATTTTTAAATTATCTTCATATTCTCAAACCGAGTGTGCATATTTAATTTGTTTTGACACGTAGTTGCATATTTTAGGGGTGAACTAAAATTGGTTTAAAATTGGGTTTTATATGCTTTGGACTCTAGTTGATTAAATGAAAATTGTTTGAAACCACCCATAAGCAAATATTCTTGGGCTAACAATCATATTGCTTATGCTTTATGGAAGTTGAAGCCTCGTGAGGTTCACTATCTGACCCATGATTTGGAAAAAGTTGTAATAGTGTTCAAACTGCATATTTGGAGTCAATATCTATGGGCGATAAGTTCAAACTCTTCAGCAATCACAAGAGTTTTCAACATATGTTCACACAGAAGAACTTGAACATAAGACAATGACCACTACACTATATATAAAAAATAGTCACGGACCTTGGTTGTGACTAGGCCCTTGGGTCATGGCTGAGGTTCGTGACCATTTTCGCCGTGACCAAAAAACTTGGTTATGAACTTCATCCATGACCCAAAATAAGGGTCACGACCTCCTCCACGGGACAATATATCAGATTGTGGTCACGGACTTGGTTCGTGACCATGGGTGGTTTGATGTTAAAAGTTATTCACGCACCAGGTCCGTGACCACAACCATGTGTACGACGTTGTTGAAAATTGGTCATAACCCAAATCCATGACCCCCAAGTTTTTTAAAATAAAATAAAAACATGGACACAGTCTATTTATTTATTTTTTTAAAAAAAATTGGGGGTCACGTATTTGGGCCGTGACCATATTCATTTAATAAAAAGATAAAATTTATTTTTAGGCAACCTCGAAGAAAAAACATGTATTCAGCAACCAATTCATATACAATTAAGCAATAATGTAACTGTAGAGTTGACAATTCAAAGTAAAGCTCCGCGTAATCCTATTTAATTCATAAATCATACTAAATATTTACAAATTTTAGTCATATTCTCAAATCGGGCATCTCGTGACTATGCGATCAGTTCCTACGAGTTACATTAGTCCCGTGCGAGGTGTGCGTGCCTCTTACGGGCCTTTTGGGGGCTGTTTTGGGTTTTCACTCTCTAGCGGCATGTTTTTAATCCCATGTCTAGTTATTTGAAAATTTTAATGATATTCTCAAATCAAAAGTCTTGTGACTATGCGATCAGTTCCTACGAGTTACATTGGTCCTGTGCAGGTGTTCGTGCCCCTTACAGGGCCATTTGGGGGTTGTTTTGGATTTTCTCCCTTTAGCGGCGTGGTTTAAAGCCTAAGTCTTGGTATTTGCAAATTTTAGTCATATTATCAAACCGAGCATCCCGTGATGATGCGGTCAGTTCCAACGAGTTACATTGTCCCTTACGAGGTGTCCGTTGGGGGATGTTTTGGGTTTTCTCCCTCTAGCGGCATGTTTTTAATCCTAAGTCTAGATATTTATAAATTTTAGTCATATTCACAAACTGAGCATCCCGTGACTACACGATCAGTTCTTGCGAGTTACATTGGTCCCATGTGAGGTGTTTGTACCCCTTACGTGGCCGTTTTCAGTTTTCGCCCTTTAGTGACCAGTTTTAAGCCTAAGTCTAGATATTTGTAAAGTTTTGTCATATTCTCAAACCGAGAGTGTCGTGACTACGTGAACAGTTCCTACGAGTTACATTAGTCCCGTGCGAGGTATCCATGCCCTTTACGGAGTTATTTGGGATTGTTTTTGGTTTTCGCATTTTAGCAGCAAGTTTTTAAGCCTAACTTTAGTTATTTTCAAATTTTATTCATATTCTCAAATGGGGCGTCCCGTGATTACAGGGTCAGTTCCTACGAGTTACATTAGTCCCGTGCGAGGTGTTCGTGCACCTTAAGGGACCGTTTGGGGATTGTTTTGGGTTTTTCCCTCTAGTAGCATGTTTTTAAGCCTAAGTATAGATATTTGTAAATTTTAGTCATATTTTGAAATCGGGCATCCCATGACTATGCGATCAGTTCCTACGAGTTGCATTGATCCCGTGCTAGGTGTTTGTGCCTTTTACGTGATCGTTTGGGTGTTATTTTTGGGTTTTTCCCCTCTAACGGTATGTTCTTAAGCCTATTCTAGTTATAGCAAATTTTCATCATATTATGATACATGGTGTCCTGTGACTACGCGATCAGTTCCTATGAGTTACATTGGTCCCGTGCGAGGTATTCATGCCCATTACGTAGCTTTTGGGGCTATTTTAGGCTTTTCCCTCTTGTAGCATGTTTTTAAGCTTGTGTCTTGATATTTATAAATTTTAGTCATATTCTCAAACTAAGCGTTCCGTGACTACGAGATTGGTTCCTACTAATTACATTAGTCCCGTGTGAGGTGTTCGTGCCCTTTATGGGGCCGTTTGGGGGCTATTTGGGTTTTTGCCCTCTAGCAACATGTTTTTAAACCTAAATCTAACTATTTACAAATTTCAGTTGTATTCTCAAATCGGGCATCCCGTGACTACGCGACGAGTTCCTATGCGAGGTGTTTTTTACCCTTATGGGGCCATTTGGGTGTTTTTTTTATTTTTTACCCTCTAGCGTCATGTTTTTAAGCCTAAATATAGATATTAACAATTTTAGTCATATTCTCAGACCGAGCATCTCGTGACTATGCGGTCAGTTCCTACAAGCTACATTGGTCTTGTGCGAGCTGTTTGTGCCTGCCGTTTGATGGTTGTTTTGGGTTTTCTCCCTCTAGCGGTATGTTTTTAAGCCTAAGTCTAGATATTTACAAATTTTAGTCATATTCTCAAACCTGGCATCCTGTGACTACACGGTGAGTTTCTACGAGTTACATTGGTCCCGTACGAGATGTCCATACCCCTTACGGGGCCGTTTGGGGGATGTTTTGGATTTTCCCTCTCTATAAACATGTTTTTAAGACTAAGTCTAATTATTTACAAATTTTAGTCATATTCTCAAACTGGGTGTCCCATAACTATACAGTCAGATCCTATGAGTTACATTGGTCGCATGTGAGGTGCTTGTGCCCCTTACAGGGCCATTTGGGGGTTGTTTTGGGTTTTTTCCCTCTAGCAGCATGTTTTTAAGCGTAAGTCTAAATATTTATAAATTTTAGTCGTATTCTCAAATCGGACATCCCGTGATTGCGCGGTCAGTCCTAACGAGTTACATTGGTTAAGTGCGAGGTATTCGTGCCTCGTACAGGGCCGTTTAGGGGTTATTTTGGGTTTTCTCCTCTAGTGGCATGTTTTTATAATTCAGACTAAACATTTTTAATTAAAGATAAACATTCATAAATCAAACTAAACATTAATAAATCAAACTAAAGCGCCAATATAGCGTCAATATCATTATAAGATACAATTTATATACAAATAGGATTGTCAAGGGCCAATATAATAATATGATATAAATAGGATTATCGAGGATAAAATAATGTTTTGATACTAAATCTTCATCTAAATCAACTAAAAGATCCTTTATATTATGGTTGCCATCAAGAGCAGACTAGAACTCTTTAGGAGCCTTTAATGCGTGTGCTTGAGTATTCATACCCTTTGGTGCATGCACAACAATAGACCAATTGTTATCATTTATGCACTTTGAGTAGAATACATTCTTTATGTTCTAAAAGGCACAAATAGAAGGCTCGTCAACTATGTGATCTTTATTCTTCATCTTTGACAAATCTACCATGATAAGTTTTAAGTTAGTATCAACTTTACAAGATTTGCAATGTCCTCCACTATCACAAAGTTACAATAGAAAACGGTTTATGTGGAATCTAAATAATCGAGTTCTAGAATTTATTGGACAATCCCATAATAGGTTAACACCGTATCTTTTGGATTTTATTGTGTTTACTACCGACACAGGTAGTCAAGGAAGAATTTGAAATTCCGTTCTTCTACATGAACAGATTTTCCTCAACTGTAACATTTTTCACTTCTTTTAAAGTAAAACACTCATAAACATTTCCACTTACATAAAGTAGCTTTATTTGTATAAATGCATAGATACTGGACTAATGGTCCAATGACAGAACCGATGATGGGAGCTCAGGATGCAGTGGTGGATCTAAAAATGTAAGGTTGGGGGGGGGCAGACATTATAAATATATTTAGGGGCGAGAACTATAAAAATATTTTTTTTTCAAAAAAAAATAAGAAGTATGGGGTTAAAATTTGAAATTCTCAAAATTTTAGGGGGCCAAGGCCACCCCTTGCCCCACCTAGATTCGCCCCTGTCAGGATGAAGCCATATGATGCGGAAGTCTCACAAAAAATTCCCTCAGAATGGAGTGGCTAACTCCATAATGATATAAATCAACATATAACGCTCATATCCATCATTTGAGACTCCAATAATTATATATCTAATTTGACTTATGGATGAATATGTAATGTAACAACCCTCATATTTTATTATTGAAGTTGATATGGCCACGATACCAAAATATGCAAGTCATTAAAATTAAATATCATTCTTAGCATATGACAAAAATATATGAGACATATAAAAAAAATCTACACGATATAAATTGAGATAATCCAACAATAAAAGTTATCCACTATTATAAGATCAATCACCATGTTAAATTTCAATAATAAATTTCAACTCGAATAATAATAAACTCAAATGAAATAAAGTCAACTACAAAAATCTCTCCAATTGAAAACAATAAACAAACATGGAGTCGAATGACCCGCTAAATCCAATACAACTATCTCATAAATAAAACGACTGAAAAAAGAAACTAAATTATGTTATAAAATAAACTCTAGTTGTAATTCCGTTATCTCCAAAACTATACAACTACCTAGCAACCTATCCTGTAAGTTTAGTCAACAACAATGGGTCATGGCCCACTGCAAGAATACCAGCTACTTTTCCCATATAGGATCCATGAATCCAGTCATAAGCATTATAAGAGATAAATATCATAATAGAATATTTTAATTTATGAAAGAATATAAAATTATAAAAACTACCCACACAAATTAATTCAACCCGCTACAAGTCTAATTATATTTATTTCAACATTATTTAAATCTATTTCCATTATCTTACTCAATTATAATTATATATCTCCATATTAGTCATATTATCGATGCAATGCCATTATAGTCAATTTGTTTTTCTATCGGTCCTGCACATACTCATTGTGCACCTAACGTTTCATCAATTCAAATCTACATAAATCACTATAGCCCGTCGGCCCAAATTGTTAGTTCGCACATAATGTGATGTTCCCCACACAAAACACATCACTATATCGAGTTAGCCTAGGTCACGCAATCATCAAAATGGCAGCCCACACTAGACACTGTACATACTCGTGACGCCAACATAAATTAGTCAAAGTAGCCAAGACAGTGCGAGTCCCCCAGCCATCGTATTGGTCGGTTTACCCACACCCTCACATATAATGACACACATCAATATGTCTCCAATACCCATTTATTATCTTAGGTATTAATTGTATTTTCATTATTAAGTCTTCATTATTTACAACTACCCCAAAATATAATATGGGCATCAAAACTAAATCCATCCCTTGTCTCATATCTAAATATCACTAAAATCATAAGTATCACCTAGTCTCTCACCTAGGAATAATCCTTAAAACATAATCATCACCTAGTATCACGCCTAAGATAAAATAACATAACAGTGCACTACCTAGTCCCATACCTAGGAAATACCCAAACGTACAAGTGAACACTCTCTAGTCCCATACTTATAAAGCATTAACAACAATTAATATATCTACTCACTAGTCTCATACCTAAAAATAACGTACTAATAACTAGGGTGAAAGTACAACTAACATGTGTAATCCCCAACGTCCCAATGATTTTATTTTATCAACATACATAAATTCTAATTTTATTACATTCTTAACCCAACATTATAATTCTTTATTTCATAATTATACAAGTCTGATTTCATGCACAATAAACCAATTACATCACGTGATAAACGAGTTCTACAAAATATCCCAACAAGTTGTCCAAATTCAATATTTCAGTAGAAGTGATAATTAATCGAATTAAAACATGAATTGGTTCAAATATGCGTATTAATAATTTTCAACATGTTAACATATTCTATATCATATTAATCGTCTACGTGATTTTATAAATCAACGCATATGATCGAATTACATATATTATTCAACATGCGATTCGTCACAACAACTCACAATAACAAAGACTAATAATCTAACCATGCGGTATTTCAAGTATTAAAACCAATTTCATAAGTTTATAAAAACATATTTATAATTAGGTTATCACTTTTCTTAATTAGGTTGCTAATCGTATTAAGAAAATGCGCGTATATAATATTTAAGCAACATTTAAATTAAATAATACTTAAGGAGAAAAAAAAATGTTATTGCCAAATAAATAATTATTCTAAAAAACTTATAGCACCACTACATTCGTCTAGTGAAAATGAGCAATTTTCTTTTTATGACATTCCATAAAATGTTATGTAAAGCACTCAAAATTAGTATTGAAGTGTTGTTTTAATGGGGGTTTAGGATTATAAAGAGGGAGAAAATTAAATTTGCAGCTTTCGCCTTCGTTTGAGGACAAGTGAGTTGAAAAGTACGCATGTGAAAAAGTAAAACCCATATGTCTTTATATGAGAAAGAGAAAAGGAATATTTACATGTGGTATTAGGGCTAAAGTTTTTATCTCGTGATTTTTCTTTATGGCTCGTTTGGCAACTCAATTTCAAGGCTTGGAATTGGAATTGGAAGGCCAATTTGAATTCCATAGAATTGAAATTGACCTTTTAATTCCAATTTCAAGCCTTAGAATTGGATTACCAAACGGACCCTTATTGGTGTTTGTCTATAATGGAGTCTACATTAAATCAATTTTTGTGTGTTTCTGAGATTTTTTGTGAGATTTTTTTTCTGTCGCCTAATACTCACTAGTCGAAATGAAAGGTCAAAACTTATTCTCTAAAACTCACATGATCGACTGGATACGTCGAAATAAACAAAATCCATTATATACAATGGGCCTCACCCCAGTTTTACGTTTGGACAATGATATACGTACCAAATTTTTACACCCAAAGTAGTTTACCAAGTGCATTAAAGATACGTACACTACTACAGGTATAACAATTTAATGCATTTGGTAAATCACTTTTGGTGTACATAGAATTTTCCTTTGGGTTTTGATATCGTTTAGACTTTCAAAAATGCATTTTTGATAATAATGTCGACACAAAATTTCCATTTTGGAAAAAATAAATTATTTTTCCTAAAAGCCCAAATTCTTTACAACTTTAACTCAATATTAAACCTACTCGTGATTCATTTTTCAAAATCAAAACTAGGAGTCCAAGAATATAAAAAAAGTTTAAAATAACCCTTAGATTTAAACCAAATTACTAACTTATTAATTAAATGTACCAAAAATTCATTTAATTAATAAAAAATAACCAAATTGAATTTAAATTAAACCCTTACTGTTTAATTCAAACTCCAACAAAAATAACACATTTAATTAAGGATTATTTGAGGTTGTGTAGCATCTGAGTCGCCTTAATGGAAATAACAAATTAGTAAATATCAAAATATATTTACCTTAAAATTCATTTTTTTAGTCCTGATAATACTAATATTTTCTTAACCCCTATTTTTTTTAAATCATAAAACTTCGCCCTCTAAAAAAAGTTGAAAAAGTACAAGAGTCACCCTCAATGGAAATAACAAAGTGGTAAACATCTGTTTAAATTCACATTATAAGTCATTTTTTAGTTGTGATTTATAGATAGATTTAAAATGGAAAGGTCATCATTTTACACATTTTTAACAACTTTTTATTTCTTCTATTGATAACAAAAGGTAATATTTAATTAAAAAGGTTGCTGTTCACGGGCACTCCCAATCAAACTGGTAAGTTTAAATAAATATAATTAACGAAACTTAACCCTAAACAAGCGAAAAAAGTTTTCACCAAAGTGCAATATATTTCACCCCTAATCAAACTGAACTTTTAAGGTCACAAGTCTATACCAAATATTATCTCTGTGATTCTGTGACCCCATGCATACGCACATGAAACAAAGAAGTACGACATATCGCTGTCTCATATAAACCGTGCAGTCAGCAATGTCCAAAAAATGCCGTTGACATCTTTTGTAAAGAAAGAGCATTGGGATTCTATTTATAATTCCTTGCATCCGAGTGCCATTATTATTTTTATATGATAATAATGTTTCTCACTTGTCAGAATACCAAATCAAATTTAGCCTAGATCATAGCAGATTTATTGGCTTTCTGGAGTGGAAACAAATTCACTATCGGAGACCAACTGTTGAAAGAGCTAGTTAAACTTGTTTCTTTGTATGTACAAGGGACTTCAACCCCAATGTTCCCTACAATACAAACATCAACTTTTCTCCCTTACCATCTACAAAATACAATGATTTAACTACCATTTTGTAAGTAATACTACCAACAACAAAAATTCAATATCCAGTTTCGATAATCAGTTCAGCAGCTGCACCCATAGCACCAACCCCACTCATACCCAGCAGTGCCAGGGCCAAATCCTCCTCACCCCACTGCCGTAAACCTTTGCTCAGGCTTTTCAAAACCTCCACGTCCACCTCAAGCAACCACGTTGGCGCGCATCCCACCATCAAGCTCACAAAACCCGAGACATATGCCCGCCACGTGGCCCTATTACATCCGAGCGATATTTTTCCATCGAGCGCGCTCGCCAGAAACTCCAAGTGTATCCCCAAAACGCGTGGACGCCTCGTGGACGCTGGAGATGACGTGTCGACCCCCCACGCAAACGTCGCTGAAAGCACCGCGAAGTACGCGAGCGCGTATCCCCTCAGCATCCCTATCATCCCTCCTGATTCTTCTCCTTGGGGATCCAACCCATGTACCAATATAAACCAAGACGGAAGTGTTTCTTTAATTAGAGACTGAACCAAGCTTAGCCCACCCGTTATCCAAACTAATGACGCGCCGAGGGAGGCCACGAGCTTGACACGTGTCATCGCTGCGGCGAGAGAAACCTGGCAATATCTCATCCCATATTTAGTTTTCTTTAGCTTTTCAATTTTATCAGCGGGTATCCCGCTACTCATGATATCTTTAACGGAATGCATTAACAAAGATACAATTTCTTCGGTCATGAACATGACGTTTCTGACGGACCGATGGACTCGTAAATAGAGCATACCAGGGGCCACTGGAGAGATGCCGCCGGAGAAATGTGAGACAAAACCGTGTCCGAGAAGGGCACCCACACCACCGTTGCTTGATATAGGAGAGGAGTTTAGGCCGAGTGTGGATGTGAAGCAAACTCTGAGAAGCTGGACTATTGCGTCGCTATTGTGGTGGAACACAGTGCGGGATGCAAAGAAAACGAGGGTGTCGCTCCAGCGTTTCGCCTTCTGGGCCCACAGGGAGGATATGATGGGCATGCATGGCCATGGGCAACCTGCACCGAGGGTAAGCAACGCAGGGGCCATCAAGGAAAGAAAACGTTCGGAGGTTCTGTCGATTTTGTAGGTTATTGTGAGGCTTACAAGGGCAGCCAGGGGTAAAGGAAGAGTGGTCGGAGAGTTCCCGCCTACAAGCAGAACAAAGTTTTAGTCTTAGTTTCTAAGAAATAAGTTAGAATTAAAGCACGGCTATTTAGACTCGGGATGTTTATATGGATATACTAAATACTATTAAGGAGAAAAACACATGTTTCATGCTTCACCAGTAGAACTGGATTTTCCTGGGTAAATACAAGTTTCTAACCTAGTCAATGTTCAAAAAACGATATGTTTAGGCCCTTGGGTAAAGTGTAACAAAAAACTGAACTCTTTTTTAAGCATTTTGTTGCAAAGATCCCTCTATGTCACAAAAAATGTCACGAAAAAATCCTAAACATGAGTCTTTGCAACAAAATGCATAGTTCACAGGCAGGTTCGCATTAAAAATAAAAACTGCGTAGTTTAAAGTTTTTTTTTCACTTCCTCCTTTCATTTATATTCCATCAACAGAAGTAGTGTAAAATAGTTTCACCATATTACTTTTCATCTGAGTGAAAAAGATTACATCCCAAACCAAAAGTGGCCTAGAAGTGGAATGTCCTCTTTCAATGTAACTCTTACCTAGTGAGTGCCCATGAGCTGTAGACATTTTCTATTTGTCCAGGGCAGCAGTCATATATTAGATGCAGAAATTTGTAACGATAACAAGGAAATACCTTCAGCAAAACTTGGGATGTCAACACCAGTGTCGGCTAAGATTTTCTTTATCTGTTGCTCAACCATGAACAAGTTTGCAGCAGGACTTGGCCAATCGGTTCCATTCATAAGCACAGGCTTCCAAAGACCACGTGTTACTTCGGCCGAAAAGTAACTTACAATGGTTGCCAAGGATGCAGGAAGGAAATCAGCAAGATCTTTGAGCCCTGGGCAGAGTTATCAGGAAGTGCATTTAGCAAAATGACAACATAAACATAAAATATTTTAAAAGTATAAATTAGGGGTTAGAACAGTCCGTTGCTAGTACCCTGCAAAGATATAGTATAACCAAAAAACACAGCAACAATGCAACTGTTTTCCTTGTTATTGTTAACTCTAGAAGGGATTATTATTATAATCATTATTACTATTATTGCTATTTTCCCACATCAATATTTAAAATAGTATATTAGTTGCAGGACATAATAACAATTTACAATCTTTACCAGCAGACAAGATGTGACCAGAACATAAGAACAATTAACATTTTTATCAGGAAACACGATGTGACAGCCGTAAAGCTTAATTACATAACAAAGAAAAAAGAGAAAGATATGTTTTATATTGCTTCTGGAGTCTTAATCAATTAATAATACAGAGTTTAGTCTTAGGTCCTTAAGAATTGGTCAACTTAATTAAAAACCGTGTTTTTCAAATTTTGTGTGTTCACTGCTTTTGTAAAAGCTTTATCGGCATAAAATATCAGTGTGAAACTTTAAAATAACTGTGGATGCTAAAAAATCTATTGCCAGCCGTAAAATATCACGCCCAATGAACCCACGCTAAAGTGCAAAAAGCATGGGGGTTTCACTCAAATATCTTCACATTAGAGACTGACCCATGAGTCCCCTTTAATAATACAAGCTAAAAAAGAGAACCCTCTATAGGGCTACATAAAGAATAAGAGGACTGAACTATCCTTACTAATTGATACTAAATTTCAGAGAAAAAAAAGTAACAGAAATCGCAAAAAACACAGCCTTTGTGACATATATCCATAGTTTATCTGAACATACCTCCTCAAGGAGGTTGTCCTCGATCCTGGAAAAAATTTTGCAGATGAAGACACCTAAGACTTCAAACATCTACCTCCTGGAAAACATTATGTTGGTTGTCGTTGGGTTTACAAGATCTAAGATGACTCAATAGCAAGATATATGATCACATTGTTGGTTGTCGTTGTGTTAACAAGATCTAAAACTAATTCAAATGCCGGAATAGCAAGATATAGGCTCGCCTTGAAGCCAAGGGGTTTTCTCAAGATATGATATCAATACACTAATGTTTTTACTGTTCTTGTTTCGACAACTACTAATTAGTTAGGTCTTGCTAATAAGGATGTTAAAAATGCCTCTCACAATGAGAATTTAATGAAAGAAGTTGTTATGGTTCGTCCTCCTAGGCTTCCTCATAAACCTGCAGAAGTGTGCAAACTCCACAAGTAGACCTGGCAACGTGTTCACGTCGTGTCATATTGGATTCATATCAAAAACTGCTCCACAAATACTCGATTTTTGTTAAGAGTCATGTGAAGTGAGAGAGCAACTTCAGCGACATCATATCAGCTTCGTATCGTATTTTAATCTTGTATTCAATATATGTATGATGTTCATGTCGTGTCACCCATGTGTCTGAATGGATCTAACGGGCCAATTCGTTATGACCCGAATCTCATCAAGGATTATTCTATTAATTGATAATTTATGTTGCGTCTCATTTTGCCAAGTCTATCAACAAGGCGCTATATGGTCTCAAACAAGCACCTCCTACTTGGTTTGAGAAGTTCTCTGTTGTCATTAGTGACTTTGGTTTTCGTGTTCAACCTATATTTGTTGGCTGCAGTGTTCCCTTGTGTTGGTTGGTTGTTGTGTTTGAGTTTGAAAGAGGGTGTTCTGAGTTTTAAATTCCTTGATGCGGCACCAGTCAGGTCGATTCTTGGAAGCGGATGGACCAATCCTTAATAAATAAAGTGAATGATCAACCCTTTTTTAAGTGATGGGTTAGTTTCGAATTTCTGAACGGAGCTTCGTTATAAACTTGTTTGGGGAGTTCTTTAGCGCAAGTTACATATTGACATTGAGAAAGCAACTCCAGGTTTAAGAGACGCAAAGGTGAGTGAGAGGTTTGGGGTTTCTAAACTTGTTGTGAGTGAAGAATTGGGTGTACTTTTGGTTAGAGTGAGAGTGCATGGTTCTTGCATATTCAAACCATTGTAACCAGTTTTCCCATATCTAGAAGCGCTTAAAGGCAAACCCTGTTAAACCTCAAGTCAACTCGATTTCAGTGGAGTTGACTCGGTTCGCAGGTGAGCAATCCCATAGCGTTACACAAGTCACAGAGTCAAAAAACAAAAATAATAATAATTAAAAATATAATTTTCTCTATTTCAGAAGAAAGACCTTTAAAGTGACCATCTTTGTCTCTCTCTTCCCATCTCTCTATCTATCTAAGTAATGTAATGAGTTATATTAGATAAAATATATAGTATTTATCTATGAAACACGGATACTCACGAGAGGTCATGTATATTTTTTAGACTCGTATCAGATTTGGATTCGCATACGCTCATATTCGCTAGAATACGTGAATCTGAGAGTATCCTTTTTTTTTTAAATACACCGGATGTGTTGGGATATGATGGGATTCGTCCAGATACGTATTGGGGCTCTTTTTAGGATACGCGAGGGTCTTTGTGATATTTTAAAACATAAATTTTTCTGTCAAATGTCTAATAATGAAGAGTTTTTAAGTTTGAAAACATAAATCAAATAAAAAACACTTTAAACAAAAAGAAAAAGGTCTGACTGATTTCTCAAATCCTCCCGACTTACACCTAGGGAGGCTAGGGTTTCCACATCCCGACTTCCACCTTGCGGCTCGCTTCCAGCTAGGGTTTCCCCATTCCGGCCTGTTTTGAGTGTTCCGGCAACTTCAGTAAGTTATCTTTTCATTCTGAGCTCTTTTTTTCTGTTTTCTTTTCATTCTGAGTTTTTTTTATTTATTTGATTTATGTTTTCTTTTCATATTTCATTATGAGCTTTTGATTTTTGTATTTGATTTTTTTTAGTATTCCGGCCTATTTTGAGCTTTTCATTCTGTCTAAATCTTTTTTTTCACAGAACTGCCTATATCTTTTTGTACTACAATTATGTTTATAGATTTGAAATGTCATCTGGTGCTACTGCATCTAGTCCAAACATTACAGCAGCAGCAGCACTTCATGAGGATTCTAATGGTGTTTAGTGACAATTATCATATTTGACCACTTTAATGGAATGGTGTTTGATGCTTTAATGTTATCTACTTTCATTTTATTCAATTTTATCATTAATATATATAATATAAAATAAAAAATATTTAGCGTATCCTGCATTTTGGATAAATCATAAGTTAATGAAAAATTGCATTTGAAATAGGAAAAATCTATATTAAAATTTATGTTTTTTTTTACTTTACCCCTTGAGATAATGTTGTATGTAGAGATACCCCATAGATGTTTAGTAATAAGACTTAACCCCCCCCCCCCCAGGGGGGCATGCACAAGGCACAAGCGAGTTGATGCATAAGTACAAAAGGGCTTATGCATATGCCGGGGAGGAGTCTAATAATTGAACATCCAATGGGGTATCTCTAAATACAACATTTTCTCTAGGGGGTAAAGTCAAAAAAATCCTAGCTTGATGTAGTATATATTATAACAAGTAAATTATTTATAGATTTTTATTCAAATATAATTAATTTGAATGATCTGGAAGTGTTGATGATTGCAATTCATATCGCAATTATATAGGGAATTGCGAAGATGATGAGAACAATGTATTTACATGTACGTAACTTCTTTAAGAAGTATTGTCTAAGAAGATTGTTTTGCACTTCTTATTGAAACATTATGGACTATTATAGTTTACGAGTGAGTCAAACGTCAATGCAATCAATTAGACAATGCCGTGTTTACTAAATTGAAATTCTGCTTTTATCCAATTGAATTATAGTGTTAAATTTTCCATATATATATAAGATTTTTGGGCTCTTAATATAGCATATCACCCGATATCCCCAGCCATACCGAGATCGAACTTACGCGACCTAGTCGTAGACCCATAGATTGGTATCATGACTTCGCACTGTGCCATAGGGATCCCGTCAAGGTAGTAGGTCTAGAACATGGATCGTGGAAAAGGCCGACACTATTATAATTGCAAGGATCGGACTCGCATCGAACGAGATTGTCCATTAAAGAAGGATGCGCGGGTCTCCTATGACATATGTGAGTTAATTTTAGAAATGCCTTCACAATTTTTTAAAGGTAACTTTCCGCCTCAAATGAAGTATTAAATTATGTATCTTGAATCATGTTTGTTCCAAGAGACAATATTTCAACACATTATAAGAAAAGGAGAGATGTTCTTGTCTTTGAAATACAATTATAAATGTGATGCTAAGGGAGAGGCTTAACGCCTAAAATTTTTAATGGGGCCTAGTGCACATCGGGTGGTGTGGCCTTAGCCCGTGTTTTAATGTTGTGGAGAAATTTGATTCAGTGAAGGGGATGGATCGAGATCACCCTTTAAAGCCAAGAGATGAGTTTGATTTGTGTTAGTTGCACACATGCTTTTGACCCGTCCACCTAACCCTCCACAAGCTTCAATCCCAGTCAACCCACCACCCTATCACAAGCCCACACCTGTACCCCAAGCACCACCTCCTCCCGGGTTCGGGTCAGCCCAACATCGCTTCGACTGGATTCGGGTCTCCTCCAAACATGCTGACGGAGCCTGTTTGGAAGACGATGAATACGGATCTGTCAAGGAAAGTAAGCTATTTGAAGCTAGTTGTGTTTCCAAACCCATTTCGTGAAGACCCAGGAAAGGCGTCAAGGGATTGGGATCTTCGGGGGCCTTTCTTCTTCATTGTCTTCCTTGGTCTCACCTTGTCCTAGTCTGCTTCCGTCAATAAGTTCAATTTTCTATATAAATTCTACACACACAGTTGCTATTATCAAATTGACAGTAAGACTGGAGTTGAAAATCTCTGCCATGTAGGTTGTTGAAGCACGCCTATTGGCAGATATGAATTATTTTTTTGAATTAGCCACGGCAAATTTTGACAACTTACTCTAATGTAGTAATGTACCATACATCACATGATTTGACATGATCAATTTTTCTTTAGGTGTGGAAGAGATTTTGTCACATCATGCTATCAACAGGCATACAGATGTGACTAAGATGGTTAGCTTCAAAATAAAGAGATGACCTCAACGATTTCATAAAAATATAAACGGTAAATAATTAAATAAGTGTATAAAAAAAATAACAGGTATCCTAGTACCAGTCTTTCCCACGCACACTTACTACGGAGTTAACATGAGATCATGTGCATTAGTGCAAATATGGCATCGCCCTAAACCCTAAACTCTAAACCATCAACTCCACTTTAAACTCGAGGACCAAAACCGTATAAGCTATACACTACCCTATAAATTATTAAATACACAATAACACTTATTCTAGTACTACTCTCGCCAAAGCGCATTAAACTATGAGTGTGCATGGGATCCAATACATAACGATTGGTATGAATCGCCCTTTAAACCCTAAAATCTAAACCGCAATTAAATAGATAAATAACACTCATCCTAGTCAATTTTCAAAAACGCACTTGAGGCTAAGCATAGAAAAAAAATCCTAGAGGCTTAAGCCTCGGTACTGGACAATGAGGCTCACGCCTCTTGAAGCTGAGGCGGTACGCAGAGGTTCTGTGAGGCGAGGCGCTGAGGCGTACACCTCTGTTTTTCGTGTTTAAAAAAATAAAAAATATAAAGGCTAACTAAAAAACCCTATAACTTTATTATTTTAGGTCGTGCCTCACTTTTTTTTTACTTCTCTCCCCCGACTTCCTCTATTCTGCTGTTTCCGGCTACGAGAAACCCTAGGCTTACACTCTTTAACTTTTCCGGTCATTTTCCCGACTCAGGTAATGTTTCTTTCCATCTATTTGGCATTCCGACCAAGTTGGCCCTTCTTTTAGGTGTAGACCGTTAGTTTATATGTTTTTTTTGTTTGTTTTAAATGTAGATTGCTGTTTAAACCTTAACTTTAAAGGTTTTGAACTTTATATATTTAATAGGATGCTGTTTTTTTTTAATAAACCAAGATGGGTTGTTTCTTCTTTCAATAAAGTTGTTGTTTAATAAAAACGACTGCTTTTTAAATAAAGTTGTTGTTTATTTTAGTGAATTTGCTTTATATTTCATTTTACTCCACTGTTTTTTAATAAATTAGTTTTATATTCTTTTTTAGTCCACTGTTTAATTAATAAATTTGTTTTATATTATAAATTTTCTTTAAAATGAATGTTTTTTTCTATTGATATGTTTTATTTGTATTTGTGTTGTAGTTGAATTATGTCAAGAAAGGATCGCGCTTGGAAATATGGTACAGAGGTCGATAATGGGAAGGGGTATGTCTATATTCAATGCAATTTTTGCAATAAGGTTGTAAAGGGGGGTATCAAAAGAAAGAAAGATCATCTTGCGGGAACTAAAAAAGATGTTAGAATATGCGATAAAGTCCCCCCGGCTGTGAGCCAGAAAATTGGTGAGTATATGAAAAATAAAATGTTTGAAAGAGATGTGGCGAAAAGAAAAAACGAAGAACATATTGCGAGTGGTGCGTAGTTCACCAATCACAGCAATCCATCAAAGGATGGTTCAAGCATGGGTAGTACGGCTAGGGGGATTAGGGGACCCATGGGTGGTTACGGATGCCACGGGAGCGACGGATGATATAACGAGGGTAGGAGAGATTATTCGACGTGCACGTGCACGAGGGGGACGAGGAAGAAAGACGAATAATTCACAATTGAACGCTTCAAGAAAGGGATAGTATTAAATATTTTTGTCGTCTTTTTTTCACCATTAAATAATTATTTTAAAGTAACTCCTATTGAAGATAAATTGAGAGAAAATCGGCTTAGATGGTTTGGACACATCAAGCCTAGACCAATGGATGTCCCTGTAAGGAAGAGTGATTGGTTTAGTATTGATGGTAACGCAAGGGGTAGAGGTAGGCCTAAATTAACTTGGTGGGATATAGTTAAAAAAGAACATGATATCATATGGTTTAACCGAAGATATTGCATATGGTTTAACCGAAGATATTGCGCAGAACAGAATGCAATGGAAAAACATAATTCATGTAGTTGACCCCAAATAATTGAAAAAATGCTTTGTTGAGTTGAGTTGAGTTAAAAGAATTATTTTAAAGAGTTACATACTCATTTATATATTTTATCTTAAAAATAAAGGAAAGGGGATCTTGGTGGATGAAGAAGAAGAAGAATTTGTTGATGTTGACTCGGGTGATGATGATGATGAGACGACCATTAGATATGATGATGAATCCATGGAAGATCCTCTTAGCGATGATGGTGAAAAAGGGGATGAAGATGGATTAAATCCACTTTTCAAGCCTTTGGATACAGATGATCCATTATTGTTTTAGTAGTAAACTTGAGGATGTTTTGATTTTTTTAATGTTATTGTGATGAACAATATGTTAATCTCAGACTTACTAGGTCATGTTGTAATGAGGATGCACTTTAAGTTTGATTGGCTACTTGGATTGAATGATTATGGACCTTTTTGCATTATTTAATGTGTTGGACTATTTTTGGGTGAATTTATTAGAATTTTTATATTTTTCTCTTTTTTCGGTGAGACTTACGCCTCGCCTCACGTAGACTAAAACGCCTCGCCTCGCGCCATTTTAAACATTGATCCGAGTACTATTAATGCCATTATTGCTTAACTATAGAGTTTGCATGGGATCCGGTATTTCGTACTTGAATGATTCCACCCTAAACCCTAGACCCTTACCCTAAAACCTAAAGCCTAAAAAAATATTATGTAAATATATAAATAAACAAATCACACTTATCCTAGCACTACTTTTCCCTAAACCCTAAAATCTCAAATGAAAATAAAAAAACCAAAACCCTAAACTAAAACCTCAACCCTAAATCTCAAAATCTAAAAGCTACATAAATAATTAAATAAAACTCATCCTAGTACTATCCTTCTATTAAATGAGCAAGTAGCCTATCCATTGCTAAGTTTAACCGTCTTTCTCATAAACCCAACCAAAACTGAAGCAGGAAGTCTATATGAGCTACTAGGGAAACATGAACCGTATCAAGCACTCAATCCAGTGGCTGCGTTTTTGCGGCACTCAAACAGCATGACCATGTGGAACTGGCACTTGCTAATCTCACTCCCAGATTTGTTTAGACGATCCTGGAAGGCCTTAACTTGGCCAACACATCTGTCAGAACCTCCATGATTGTTCATGGTTGTTGCCCAGTAAAGGGGACCGGAGAAGCCACTATTTCATGCTAGAGGACTCGAGGTCCCATTATAGCATGTGTGTAGCTAGTACAAGGAAGGGTATTTTTTTAATCCTCCAAAGAAACTAAAATTGATTACACAAGAACCCTAATGCGTGGCTTTTGCTTAAAATGAGTTTTAAGCATTCTGCATGTTACCATCAAAGTGTATAGAACCTTTTGCATGACCGCGCATAGTTACTTTTTTGTTCTTTCCTACAAGAGAATAGGATACAATTCAGTTTTCTAGTATTTCATGCATGTAGATTAAGCATACTGGACACACCTGTGGCCAGTTCACGGGGAGACAGTCTTCCATGGGCACAGGCTGTCAAAGCAACATCAAGCACAAAAGGAACAGCTTCCAGAATATCCCAAGCGGGTAACATGAGATGTAGAGTGAGATCTTCAGCTCCACACCCAGATGAATTACTACTTCCAGGAGTTGCAGGAGTTATGGGTTGACCACTTCTATTGACTTTTTTGAACATCATGTTCAGGAGACTATCAAAAATCTGATAAACAGGGGTTCCAGGCACAAGATCAGAGAGGGTTGACGCAATACAAGCTTGATGCTGCCGGTACCAAAGTTTTAATTTAGGAAAAGAGTCCATGAATATGGGTTCTGTAGATGTACTTGAAAGCCTTAACAACCTCTTGCTTCTACTTTGGTCCTTGGGTAAATTCCCTGATGTTGCCAACTGTGAATTGCGCACCAGTAATAAGTATTCAGGAGTTAGATGGGATCCCACTGGAGTCACATCTCCCATCACATGGTCCAGAGGTGGTTGATGGAACCTCCATAACTTCAGAAGAAGAGTAAATGCATTGGAGAATACAACATGCGGAGAGATTTGTTCCCCGTCTGGAAGAGTCCAAGAGACATTCGGTGCACAGGAACCAAACACCTCACAGATGGGCATCAATGCACCAGCTAGTTGTGGAACCTGAAAAGTCGAAGGAGATGAGCAAACTTAGCTATACAGTTCCTATATAGGGGAAAAGAACATAAATTGCTTCTTAGACTATGATAGGAACAGTATTATATTTTTTTTTTAAATTTAAAAGCACTTGCACTTTAATCGAAAACTTATTATAATGTCACCTACCAAGCCATGCAAGGAAAAAATCTGAACACAGTCGATCGATGATATTCCGTCAAGAAGAACATTTAGAAATGGAGCATAGCCTATCAAATGGTTCCCACTACCAGAACAATCTGCTGGTACTGGAGGTGAGAGCAACTTTGTAATGATAAGAACGGTATGTTCCTGCAAGCATAAACACAGAATATGTTCGTTGTAAATGGAGTAAGAGTCAAAAAGTGCAGCAATGGCTTATCCAGAAAAGTGCAAACATTACCTGTACATTCCAACCACGAGTAAGAGATGCCCCGCAGAGAATTGTAGCAGCAGAAATCTTCTCATCGTCAGATCCGTTGACCGCAATTTCATATATTTTCTCTATTTCTGCTAAGCTTCCATCAAATCCAGGAGCTTAAATTCAGTTGCCATACACTGGGTAAAGTATTAAAAAAAAAAAAAAAAAAAACAGAGCGTCTGACATACCTGCCTTCAGTAAACAAAAGGGTTTAACTGAAGACCGGGCCAAAATTATGAAGAGGGAACTTTAGAATTAACAAAGGGTTTTTTTATGAAAAACAATTAATAACAGCTAAACGTGTGAATTATGCATCAAGTCTTATTACATAGGTTACTATTTACGTTGAGGTGTTTTAGGTCTTATAGTATGAAGTACTTTGCTCTTCTTGTTTTATATTAGTACTATTAACGCACAGACTTCGTCTGTATTGGTACACGGTACCAGAGATATCCATGTTTTCAAAATTAGCATGTCACTCTAACCCTAAACATCGTGCAAGGTTTGCCTCATTGTTAAAGCACACAGACGCAAATCCAGACCAATAGTCTCTTTCATTGCATTAGACCATAGCACGGCAAGGTCACCCCGTGGCTACCCTTATTTCTATATTTCTTCTGTTTTGCATCATCGTCGCATTACTTCCAATCATGACAGGTTCTGAAGATAAAATTCAGGCAATCAGTATTCTTCGGAGTGGAGGAAATTATCCATATTAGTTAAAACTTCTTATTTGGAAAAGGAAGAGCGGATTATGTTGCAGGCATTGCATAGATACTACCCTACTCTCTGAATTGCTTCTGTTTCATCATCACATTTTTTTCAATCATGTCTGTTTCTGATGATAAAACTTAGACTATCAGTATTCTTTTAGTGGAGAATATTAGTTACAACTTCTTCCATGGCAAAGGAGAGCAGATTATGTTACAGGTAATGCATAGATACTAACTCTACAGATGATGATTGTGAAAAAAAGTAGTCAGTAGTGGAGTAGAGAATCTTCAGGCTCTTGCTTAGAAATTTTGTAATGAGATGCCACTTGTTGTAATCAATTGGCACTTACAGAACCATCAGACCTTCAACCATTAAAATGTTATTTGAATTGAGACAGGCAGCAGATGGTCTAATTCCTTATGGCTCATATTGATCACAGGTTAAGCATCTCTGTGGAACTACTTTTCAGTTTTCATCATACTAAACTCCTCCCAATTAATGGAACTGTTTGCAAACTTATCGCTTAGGAAAGTTGCATTGGCATTCACGTAGTTGCTTTACTCAACCATCAGTTTTTGCTACTTAACTCTGTTCATTTGCGACTATGCCTTATGCTCATATTGTTATTGTTCAGGTATATCACCCACCACCTTCTTCAATTCATATTATTCCCATCATATGCAATGTTGTCAAATATTCTATGCAATATTGTCTCCATTTATTATATTCTCCTTCTACAGCATCTTCTGTCTATGTGATTTCATTTTTGTTCCCAACTTACCTCTTAGTATACTTTTTGTTACTCAACAGTCGGATTCAAGTTTTAATGTTGTATTTTCTTTGACTGGTTGTTTTGTGCAGGATGGAAAGTCAGGGAAGTAAATTGGAACTACTAGCAATTGAGCTTATGATATATACATTTTGGAAAGTTTTCGTATTCATGTGGAGTGTGGTTCTTAGCGTTGTCATCTTTCGTCTAAATAATGGTTGTTCATTTTATGAGTGGCATTCTAGGTTGGGACGGTGGTCTAGTAAGCTTTTAAAATGTTTTTTTTTGTGTGTGAGAGTTTTGTTGTGGTGGTGTGTGTCTCTGCTTATGATGAATGTAAACTTGCAGAAATGTCATGTTTTATCATTTAATAGAAGTACTTATGTTTCTGATTCTTTTTCTGATGTTTATACTTATGTGAGGGCCTTCCTCAATTCCTGCAAAGGGTATCGTGAATCTAATAGCAAAGAACAAAGCGCTTTTGGGCAGATAATTTTGAAGAAAAATTCCCTGTGGTATTCCATCATTGAAAGCATTTACGGTTGCATAAGAATGGATATGACTCTAATATGGTGAAGAGAGTCTTATTGAAGGCCATGGAAATATATTTCAAGGGAGCCCAACTCCTTCCTCGCATGTGAAACCTTTTAGGCGACGGATAGGACTACCGTTAGGTTTTATAAGTGTTCTAAAAGGCGCGCCTAGGCGGAAACTGCCGCCAATGCCTTATTCTTGGTAAAAGGCTAAGGCGCACTTTTTTTTGGAAAAAAACGCTTTAGTGAAATGATATCGCCTTTTGAAGAATTTTTTTTACAAACCGGACCAATATCTCATCCAAAACAATCAAAATACAAACAGTATCCCAACTCTCTCCCTCTCGTCCAAAAAAAGCCTAGCATTGCCGACAGACTTCCCACCAAAAGTCTATATGTTTCATTTGAAACGTGAAAAATACATTTCTTATAATGAATCATTTTGTATTGATTATTGATTATCGATTATTGAATTATTATTGATATTGATTATTGAATTATGGAAAATACATTTTGTATATTGCTTATTAAATGTTGAGAAATACATTTTGTATATTGATTATGGAGCATGCATATGAGAAGGATGGCTACCAAACATATAAATATATTTTCAAAATTCAAGGTATGTATTTTCAAAATTCAAGGTATGTATTATTTTATTATATTACTAATCTTAGAATAATGAAAATAATTAAAAAAGGGAAAACGCATTTTTACACCTAGGCTCCTAAGGCTTGACCTTTACGCCTCGACCACGCTCCGCGCCTTTTAGAAACTTAGGTTTTATGAGGATACATGGAGAAGTGATAGTTCATTTAAAAGCATTTCCCTCAAAAATAATGAAATTGAACAATGTGCTTCCCCGCTCAACTTGCTAGAGAAGTTTAGGTTGCACATGTGTATGAGAGATGATAGAAGATGGACTTAAAGTGGGTTGGATTTCTCTTTTAAATCATATTTCATTCATCTTCATTTTCATCATCGTTTAGCTCATTTGTACAAATCAAGTTACTATGGAGTAGTGGTATGCCATCAAGAGTACCCACGTGTTTGTTTGGATCATTTGAAGGTAATAATGGTGCCATGATCCAAAGGCAAGCTCAAGAATCTATCTCCCGCTTGGTGTTTATTATGTTACAAACCAGAGTAAATACAGATCAAATGTTGGTTAATTGCTAGATTGCCTCTTTATTTCGAGAATTTGGAGTGGAAGGAGGCTCCCTACACAAGCTAAAGATTTATTCAACATGGAATCGGTGAGCCATAGAAGAACGAAGAAACAAAGACATTTATGGGGATCCATAGTCTTGGCAGCTTTTTTGCTACTTTAGAATGAAAGAAATGCAAATAAAAATTGTCTTTTCATTTTTGTCATTGGATTGGAATTTATGTATTAGATGATAGCCATTTGTGCAGGTTCTTTTTTTTTTGTCCAAATCCATAATTCCTTTTTTGTCACTGAGGTGGATAGCTTGTCCCCGAAGGATTGTAATTTGTACCTGTTTTTATATCATTGCTAAAGGATATTGTTTCCAATTAAGAATAATAATAATTGTTATTATTATTATTGTTGTTGTTATTGTTATAATAATACATGAAGTTAGGATTGCCATTGTATTTCCATGTCGTGGATAGACATATGGAATAGCACAATAATACTCTAAAATTATGTATCAATTACTGTAGAACTGGAAGTGTCAAATGTATCAACAAGTAACAGGGGTTATAATAAAAGAGAGAAAAATCAGGGTAGGGGGGAAATGAAGAATCTAATTATTGATGGGAAAATGAAAATAGAGATGAAAGTGCAAAATATTACATCCACAAAACCAGAAATTGAACTAAAAAGAAATTCCAACATTCAATATGTAAAGGCATATAAAACTGGTTTGGAGGTCACAGACAAAAGTACTTATTCAGAAATAGAGCAGGCAACCACACACGTATCTAAGGTAATACTGTTTGACCTGGTTAACTTTAAAGGAGGAAACGAATATCACAACATAAAGTTGGAAGTTACAAATGCCAGCATACCTTGAGGCTGGAGTCGAAACCAAAGCAGTTATCACTAGAGGAGTTAAAGGGGAGCCCTTCATCAGTGATGACCAACCAGGCGTTTGGCCAGAAACGGTACGAGGTATTTGTTGGCTGCGTCCTTTCACATAGCCAAGCCATCTATATGCAGATGTGTCCAAAAGATCTCTAGCTATACATGCCTCGACAATCAGATGCCGCAAGTTTCCAGCTGCAAGCAATCACAAATGATCAAAAAACCAGCCGATCAATGATATAGTCTTACTTTAAGAAAATGTTAAAGTCCACGTCCAACATAAAAAATGAAACAACAAATCAACAACAAGAGAACCATAAATGATTGAATAAATGTGGAAACACATAAAATCAACCTCAACCTCAAATAAACCCAGCACCCCAAGGAGAAAAAAGGAAACAGCATATGTAGGTAATCCAAAACAATGCTAGTCCTAGTGAAAATGTTAATAAATTATTGAAATTGAAACTAAGCTGAACACTTATAGAAAGAAAATTGGCATTTCTGTCCCTTTCCATTTTCCCCTACTACATGTTGAAATATAAGTGCAATCAAAGGGACTCCAACAAATCAACCTGATCAAATAACTGAGGAATTCAATTGTACCTTGCAGTTCCCTTTAAGATCCCAAATGTAAAGCACAATTGCAAAAAAGAAATTACGTGAATCACATTTGGGTAGATTTTTTTAATTAATAGTAAGTAAACACGTGAGGACTCCTGAGGGGTAAATAGCAGTACAACTACCTCATTATAATGCTAAGATAGAAACATTCTTGCATTCAGTTTTCATGCTGTAAGAGAGAGAGAGGGGGAGGGGGAGAGAGAGAGAGAGAGTACTCACAACAGTTCACTGGCATGTCAGTCAAGCTCACGCCATCAAGGTACCCACTCCCAACTGTTAGACCTGAAAGAAACATCATCGCTTTTGCAGCAGCTTGATTTGCTACAGAACTTACAGGTAGAGGTGGACTCAACAAGCCTTCATAATCACCCAATTGCTGCAGGCTGGAAACTAAGTCCTTGCGACGCTTTCCTATAAATTGTTTCTCATTTCTTTCATCAATCAATGCAATTTCCTCTTCCTCAATAATATAAACGATAGCAAGAGTGGTAATAGATAATAACATGCATAAGCAGGTATCAAGGCGAGGTACCGGACCCTCACTGGGATCCCTTTCCTGAAACAAACCGAGAAAAAAATCAATAACAACAATAATAATATTATGACAAAATCATATAATAAAGATACAAAATGCTCTCTTTAAAAAAGAGACACGTGTCAATATGTAATACTACGAATTATTATATTAAATAACAGCATCTCTCTCTCTCTCTCTCTCTCTCTCTCTCCTAAGAGCATTTATAATCAACCTATCTTAGTTCAAGTTCATGCTACATTTGTACCTTTCACCTTCTATTTACAAAAAATTCTATTTAGTGTACACATAAAATGATCTAACAAATTGAAGGTTCTCTATGGCCTTTCATTCGTTGGCTTGTCAGAGAACAAAGTGATAAAAAGTAGGCTTAATAAATTACATTTTCTGTTCCTCAACTTTAAAATATTATATTCTGAACTTAATATGTTTTCTTCGAGTCATTATGAATACTTTAATTTTAATTGGCAGACAAGTCAAACATACTATTCATTTAATCGATCAAAGTTTAGTATAAACCACTTATTTATTTTCATTCATAATTATACAGAAAACCCCAATCAAACTATACTAGAATATGCAAAAAATAATTATCATGAATAAAAGGTAAAAAACGATTGTTTGAATTTTTGTTATTTTTGGGTTTGATGTTAGTAACAAAAGGTACAATTTTGTTATTATGCTTTCATTCTTAATAGTTATTTCAAATATATAATACAATTAAAATATTATTTCTTTTACATCGCATTGGTTTGTATATAAGTAAAGTGATAATTTAATATTTAAACATGTTGTGCACGCGTACATTATTTATTATTTATATTGCAAATAATATAAATTCCCGTGAATCGGGCGGGTTGTATAGTTATAGTAATAATAACAAGAATAAAGGTTGATGATCACACTAAATTTCTTTAAAAAAAAAAATCTCAAGGAAATTCATAATGATGTTCCGACGATCAGAAACTTAAACCCGAGATCTCTAAGATGTAAAATAAAGGGCTTTAACCCATTTAGTCCCTTAGACAAATATTAATACATGATTAGTCCCAAACCTTTTATTTTGTTCCAAAAGCCTCTCACCACATATAAACACTCAAAACAAGGACACACACAAATCCTTATGTAAATCTTCAAATGCGGAAGTGTTATTTTTACACTACACAACAACAACAACAACAACTAAACTAAAGAAATGAAATGGGTTTCTTTCTCTCTCTATTCTCAATATTCAAGGGTGATTACAAATGAAGGCCAAGGGGCGTATTTATAGGAGAGATTAGCTTGCTAATCAAGCTAATACCCAAAATGACTAAAAAAGGCAACTAATACCCAAAAATGACATATTAGTCCCAAACATACTTGGAAACTAATTAGACACTAAAAATTAAGGAAAATTACAATTAAATCCTAAACTAAAAATGCAAAATAAAAGATAGTAGTCTCCCGTTGGCACAACCACGCGCCATGTGTCGCTTCATACCCCATATACATCATTCTCCCAGTCTTCGAAAAAGTTCGTCCTCGAGCTTGGAGGGTGAGTCATCAATGCCACATGAACACGTGTCGGTACAAGTGTTATCTTCAAAGTAAAGCAAAACCCCAAATCAAATCCAACACGCAAATGGACCGGCTGAAGTTCGATTAGACCCATATAGACCTTCAACAAATGGGCTAATATACCAAAATCTGAACGATGCCTCCCTACAGAATCCGAGCAACCAAAAACTGAGGACCACTCCGCCTTATCAACACCATAAGCACATGGTTGCAACTTGGCTTGGTGGACCCTTGAATCTGACTGGACGGTAAATCCAGCGGCCGCACCTTTGCGAGTACGATGGCGAAATAAGAGAAATGAAGAGGGCGACATCCCGGAAAGTCGGGCCCAAAATGGCAAATAGTCGAAAAATGTATCCCAAGTGGGTACATTTCTCATGGAAGTCATATGTTGTGTCAAAGATTGACCGGAATAGAGGTCACTAGGGTGCCTGAGATCCGGTTGAAGTAGGGCAGGCCCATTTTGGGTTGAATTGACTTGTGGTTGGGCATTAATGAGTGGGAAAAGGGGTAAAAATGGGGTTAAGGGGGAGGGGGTTGTTTTGGGTTAAAAAGAGGCTTGGGTTTCGTATTAGAGTGAATATTGGGCCCATTTGCTGCCTTGGGGTTTTCAATCTGGGCCACGATTGAGATTGTACCACTCGGAAGCTAACCCGCATGGATTGATGATCGAGAAGCATCGGAAAATGAGACAAGCAGGTCCTGGTGACAAACCGACAAGGGTAGATGGTTGTCGGCTCCTTTTTTGTTGGCGGAATCCTCGAAATTTTCAACAGAGGCTTCGGGCCTGCCTTCTAGTGGTTCTAGGGCAAAATCGGTGGTTGAAATGGGATTGGTACTGGACGGTGGCAAGGGAAAAGGGTTGGCCTGAGGGTAGGTCGCAATGAAGGGGAAAGGGTTTGGGGGTATGTTTAGAGGCTGGGGAAAGTGACCGAGGGCTGTCGACAGTGGGGAGGGGTTGTCAAGGGGTTAGGGGTGGTCGGCTGCCACTAGGCAGGCCTAGGGTATATATTCAGCAAGGGCTGGAGGGATGTTGGGGTTGTTTCGGAGGTTTATGGGGGTGTTGGGGGTGTCGGAAATGGTTTCAAGGGGGTGGCAAGTGGTTGGCGATAGGGTAGGGGCCTTTTGGTGGGGGTGAGGCTAGGGTTTCTTGGGTTCTTGATTTGGATTTGTAGGTTCTTGAATTCTTGAGGGTTAGGGTTTGAATTTTGGTTTGGTGGTTTCTTAGTTTAGGGTTTGGGTAAAAAAAATTGAAGACGGAGATTCATGTAAACGGGGTGGTGGTTGTGTGGCGGTAGGAGGTGGAGGTGGAGGTGGAGGTGGAGGATGGTGGTGGTGGAGATGGAGGTCGAGGAGCTAAAAGAGATGGTATCCCCTCTTTTAGTGGTGATGGAATTTAGGGTTTCCATTCATCCGATTCTCTTTTCGACATTTATCAATCTTTCGATTGAAGGGTTGTCGGAGTTGGAATCTCCACTCGTGACCCGCTTCATGCACCCCGACGAACACCAAGAACAAACCTCGCTCTAATACCAATTTGATGTAAATCTTCAAATGCGGAAGCGTTATTGTTACACTACACAACTATTAACTACACAACAACAACTAAACTAAAGAAATGAAATGGGTTTCTTTCTCTCTCTATTCTCAATTCTCAATATTCAAGGGTGATTACAAATGAGGGCCAAGGGGCCTATTTATTAGAGAGATTCTAATCAAGCTAATATCTAAAATGACTAAAAAAGGCAACTAATAACCAAAAATGGCATATTAGTCCCAAACATACTTGGAAACTAATTAGACACTAAAAATAAAGGAAAATTAAATTACAATTAAATCCTAAACTAAAAATGCATAATAAAAGATAGAAGTCTCCCATAAGCACAACCACGCGCCACGTGTCGTTTCATACCCCATATACATCAAATCCATTTACCCACCTCCCCCTCTCTCGCCCATCCCCTCCAACCCCCACCCCCCAAACCCACCCCACCCCTCCAACTGCCAGAGCTTCGGAAGTGGGGAGGGGGTGCCGCTAGCACAGACCTTTAAAAATAAGAGAATATTGAGTAGGCACTGGAGCTCCAGTGGTTTGGGGGGGGGGGGGCTCTAGCGTGGACCTTTAAAAATAAGAGAATATTGGGTAAATGGGTGTTTGAAGGACTAAATGGATTAAACTAAAAATAGGTGCATTTTTTACAAAATATGTATTTATGTTAGGGACTATACAGTAATGACCCTAAAATAAAACCGGGGGGGCAATAAACCCCTCTGTACAGTACTACTTCAGGTCACTTGGTAACCCCCTCATTTATTGATTTGGTACATGTTACTTAGTTCCGTGGGGTTCCTTCCGAATCTTAATCAAATTTTGCCATTTTCAGTATATATTAAAGACTAAACTATCATTTTCTTAAATAACTAACTCCAACTTAATTTAATTATTTAAATTATCACACTTCAAAAATTTCCACCACCATAAAAGAGTTAAGCAAATCTGATTTGTGTGTGTGTGTTCGCGCATGTGCATTTTGGTGCTCGTGAGAGAGAGAGAGAGAGAGGGGGGGGGGGGGGGGGGAGGGAGAGGCGTAATCGGTGATAGTAGCGCTCTAAAAAGAACACACTCACAAAAGATAACACTACAAAATATCTATTAACTGAATGACTTTACCCCAAATAGGGCTACAATATTTATGGCGAGGCGAAAGAATTTTCTAAACATATCTTATCTCTAACCAACTAAGGAATGTTCTAGCATTCATGTAAAGGTCATTGGTGACATCAATGAGCTAACCCAGGACATCACATGAAACTCGAAGCTTCTTATTTAAATAAGTACTAGAATATCACCTCGCCTCTAACAATTACTACAATAGCAAAATAACAAAAGGAAAAAATACAAGATTGGTAGTAGTGGCGGAGGCGGTGATGCTGAAAGGTAGTATGTGGCGGCGCTAATGTAGTTCGTGTAGGAATGGTGATGGACGTTGATAGTGCTAAGAGAATAGAAGAGTTAGGGATTTTTAGGGTAGTAGTGGTGTTTGGGTTTAGATGGGTATTTACAGTGTTAGTGATGTGAAACGCAGCGTAACAATAAAAACACACAATTTAGGCTTCACCTCTCAACCCTCCATTTAATTCGTCAATTGGGAGGCCAAGGGCCTTATTCATGCTATTTCTAAGACTTGGGGATCAAGTCTCTGAAAAAAGGGAACTAAAAGGTAAAAGAAAACCTAATTAAAATAAATAACTAATTAAAAGATAAATCCTAATAATAATCTAAACAATATCTAAATAAATATGACGTAAACTATACGTCAATTGCTAAAAGAAACAAACCAACCCTAACTTTTAGAGAGAGAATCAAAATATGTCTTATATTCAAGAATGGAAAAGTTAGTACAAATGAGAATAAAAGGAGTATTTATATGGGTTGAATTACTTGCTAACCAAGTAAATAGCTAAAATGACTAAAAGAACCAACTAAAAATAAAAGAATGCCTAAGTAGTCCCAAACATGCTTGGAGACTAATTAAGGAAAGAAAATGCCTAAAAAGAACTAAAAATAGAAAATAGAAATAAAAGGAAAAATAAAAGTAAAATAAAAATGGATTACCATCACCCTCCCCGTCTTCGTAAAGCTCGTCCTCAAGCTTGCAAAATTGGAGAATCGTGTGAGAAATTCCCAAAATGTGTTTGAAAAGAGAAGCAAAGACTTCTGAGGTCAAAAAAATAACTTTCTGAAGCTTTGAGGAAGAGTCCATTCTTTAATTTTGCTTCAAGATTCACCATCTTCCTCTTGCCTCTCATATCAACCATCAAAAATAACTTCCACTCGGGTCAAAAACCAAATCTGGATTGCCAAACCCTAGTTCTTGAATTTGTTGGAGGGTTCCATCTAGGGCAGAGGATAGATAGGCTAGCATAAGAGGGGTTTGGGTCGAAATGGGTTGAAATTGAATTGAATTTGTGGGAGAATAGTTCTTGGGTAGTTCCGATTGGATCTTGGATTGTTCAGGGGTCACCAGAGGGTTGGAAGGGTATTTGTTAGGTTTTGGTGGGGTAGTGGCTAAAATTGGGACTGAAAGCAGCCTTTCTTGATTGTGGGCGAAGTAATTTTGATCATCCGAAGGCTTAGCGGGCCCTAGTATGGCATCCAGAAGTAGTCCGACCGAAATCTTGGCAGGTACGGTATGTGGCCGAGGTAGGTAGGGACTGGAAACGTCCGAAGGCTGAATTCGGCTGAAATCCAACCCGTTTTGGTCCGGGCAGTGTGATTGGTAATGCTGGTGATCTTCCGACAGTCATGGCAGCAGTCTGTGATCGGACTAAATGAAGGACCTCGAGGTTGTTCGGTCGACCGTTGATCTCTGTCGATGTTAGGGTTTGTGGCCAAAACTCGGGTGGGGTTGGGGTGAAATTAGGGTTTTGCAACTTGAAAAATTGTTGCATTATGACTTCAAATAGTTCTCGTCGTTTTCTTGTCATTCATCATTTCTAGTTTTATTTCTTGAAATCTTTCCATTTTATGAATCTCTTTTTTTAGTTTTGATTTTCTTGGAGCCATCAAAAGTAGCGTACGATTTTTTTGATACACTACACAAACCGATACAAACTAACACACGGACACCAATGTTTGGAGCAACACCCGCTCTGATACCAATTTGATGTAAACTATACGCTAATGGCTAAAAGAAACAAACCAACCCTAACTTTTAGAGAGAGACTCAAAAGATGTCATATATTCAAGAATGGAAAAGTTAGTACAAATGAGAATACAAGGAGTATTTATAAGGGTTGAATTACTTGTTAATCAAGTAATTAGCTAAAATGACTAAAAGGACCATCTAAAAATATAAGAATGCCTAATTAGTCCCAAACATGCTTGGAGGCTAATTAAGTAGAGAAAATGCCTAAAAAAGAGCTAAAACAGAATATAGAAATAAAATGAAAAATAGAAGGAAAATAACAACGGATTCCCATTACTCTCCTGGTCTTCGAAAAGGTCGTTCTCGAGCTTTTGAAATTGGAGAATCGCGTGAGAAGTCCAAAAATGTGCTTGAAAAGAGAAACAAAGACTTGTGAGGTCAAAAAAATAATTGTTGGAAACTTTAAGGAAGAGTCCATTCTTCAATTTTGCTTCAAAATTCACCATCTTCCTCTTACATCTAATGTCAACGATCAAAAATAACTTCCACCCGGTTCAAAAATCAAATTTGGGTTGCCAAACCCTAGTTCTTGAATTTGTTGGAGGGTTCCACCTAGGGCAGAGGGCATATGGGTTAGCATAGGAGGGGTTTGGGTTGAAATGGGTTGAAATGGGATTGAATTTGTGGGAGAATGGTTCTTGGATAGTTCCGGTTGGATCTTGGATTGTTCGGGGGTCACCGGAGGGTTAGAAGGGTATTTGTTAAGTTTTGGTGGGGTAGTGGCTGAAATTGGGACTGAGAGCAGGCTTTCTTGATTGTGGGCATAGTAATTTGGATCATCCGAAGGTTTAGGAGGCCCTAGTGTGGCATCCAGAAGCAGTCCGGCCAAAATTTTGGCAGGTACGGTATGTGGCAGAGGTCGGTAGGGGCTGGACACGTCCGAAGGCTGAATCTAACTGAAATTCAGCTTGTTTCGGTCCGAGGCTGTGCGATTGGCAGTGTTGGTGATCTTCCGACAGTCATGGCAGTAGTCTGAATGTGATCGAATTAAATGAAGGTCCTCGGGGCTGTTCGGTGGACCGTTTGATCTCTGTTGACGCTAGGGTTTGTGGCTTAAACTCGGGTGGGGTCGGGGTGAAATTAGGGTTTTGCAACTTCAAAAATTATTGCATTATGGCTTCGAATAGTTCTTGTCATTTTTGCCTTTTCTTGTTTCCATTCTTGAAATCTTTCCATTTCCTGAATCTTTTTTTGTTGTTTTGATTTTCTTGGAGCCATCGAAATTAGCGTACGAGTTTTTCTGATACATTACACATACCGATACAAACTAACACACGAACACCAATGTTTGGAGCGACACTAGCTCTGATACCAATTTGACGTAAACTACACGTCAATGGCCAAAAGAAACAAACCCACCCTAACTTTTGGAGAGAGACTCAAAAGATGTCTTATATTCAGGAATGGAAAGTAAGTACAAATGAGAATACAAGGAGTATTTATATGGGCTGAATTACTTGCTAATCAAGTAATTAGGTAAAATGACTAAAAGGATCAACTAAAAACAAAAGAATGCCAAATTAGTCCCAAACATGCTTGGAGGCTAATTAAGGAGAGAAAATGCCTAAAAATAACTAAAATAGAAAATAGAAAAAGAAAAGAAAAAGAAAAATAACAACGCATTCCCATCACTTTACCCGGCTTCGAAAAGCTCATCCTCGAGCTTGCAAAATTGGAGAATCGCGTAAGAAGTTCCAAAAATGTGCTTGAAAAGAGACGCAATGACTTGTGAGGTCAAAAAAATAACTTTCTGAAATTCTGAGGAAGAGTCCATTCTTCAATTTTTCTTCAAGATTCACCATCTTCCTCTTGCCTCTCATGTCAACCAACAAAAATAACTTCCACCCGGGTCAAAAACCAAATTTGGGTTGGCAAACCCTAGTTCTTGAATTTGTTGGAGGGTTCCACTTAGGGAAGAGGGTAAATAGGTTAGCATAGGCGGGGTTAGGGTCGAAACGGGTTGAAATTGTATTGAATTTGTGGGATAATGGTTCTAGGGTAGTTCCGATTGGATCTTGGATTGTTCGGGGGTCACCGGAGGGTTGGAAGGGTATTTGTTAGGTTTTGGGGGGGTAGTGGCTAAAATTGGGACTGAAAGCAGCCTTTCTTAATTGTGGGCGCAATAATTTTTATCATCCGAAGGCTTAGCAGGCCTTGGTGTGGCATCCAGAAACAGTCCGGCTGAAATCTTGGCAGGTACGGACCGTACGGTATGTGGCAGAGGTCGGTAGGGGTTGGAAACGTCCGGGGCTGAATCCGATTGAAATCCGACTTATTTTGGTCATGGGCGGTGCGATCGGCAGTGATGGTGATCTTCTACCAGTCATAGCAGTTCGGACTAAATGAAGGTCCTCGAAGTTGTTCGATGGATCGTTGATCTTTGTCGGCGCTAGGGTTTGTGGCCTAAACTCGGGTGGGATTGGGGTGAAATTAGGGTTTTGCAACTTGAAAAATTGTTGCATTATGGCTTTGAATAGTTCTTGTCATTTCTGTCATTTCTTATTTCCATTCTTGAAATTTTTCCATTTCTTGAATTTCGTTTTGTTGTTTTGATTTTCTTGGAGCCATCGAAAGTAGCGTACGGTCTTTTTTTATACACTACACATACCGATACAAACTAAGACACGAATACCAATGTTTGGAGCGACACCCGCTCTGATAACAATTTGACGTAAACTACACGTCAATGGCTAAAAGAAACAAACAAACAACTTTTAAAGAGAGAATCAAAGGATGTCTTATATTCAAGAATGGAAAAGTTAGTACAATTGAGAATACAAGGAATATTTATATGGCCTGAATTACTTGTGTTGGAACACGAGACCCCCAATTTTAAAACTTAAACAAAAAGTAATTTCCTTTTAAGATACGAAAGCGAGATGGTTCAATTAAACACACACAAACACCAAATTTTAATTTCTTTTCAAATTAAAATTAAACAAGTTCAAAGTGAAATTAAATTAATCAACAAATACATTTTTCACTTTAACATATTAACTCAACCCAAGTCCTAGAAATTTGCCTAACAAAATTAATCCAATTTGCAATATTAGGCCAAACCAAATTTTAGCCAATAAAATTAATGACTTGAATTAAATTAACTTTTACCCAAATTAATTTAGCACCAAATTAGACAAGTAGTGATTTAAACCAATTTTATCTTTTTACCTAAGCATGCATCTAATGTGAGTTTTGCAAAAGATAAAATAAACAAATAACCATTACGCCGCGATGTACGAGGAAAAATCCACAACGGGAAAAAACCTCGGATGGCCCTAGCCTTAAGTCCACTAAGTACGGAATTTACAATTACAAGCAAGATGACTTACAACACTCAACTCGGAACTCCACCGGAACCTTGGAATCCACCAATGAAGTTGTAGGAACAACTGTTAACTACACATGGTGCCTTTCACCATGTGAGAATGCCGTAGCAAAACAAGAGACTTCTTCTTTGAGGGATGTAGAAGCAAACCCAAACGAACTCTTCAACTTGGTAGAGTAAACCCGGTGCCAAACACTCCAAGCAAGATATTTATATGGAAACTTGGAATAAACAATATGGGTGTAAACCAAAAGTGTTTTAGGGTGATTTTCTTGGAAAGCAAAACACTTAAACCATGAACCTTTTCATAGAAAAGTTAAAACTCTCAAAACTCTCTCTAGGAGATGGAAGAATACGAAAAAGTTGATTTGAAAAGGTTGGTTCCCGCACATATTAAATCTGTCAAAATATAGTGGGGAAAGGTAGTGGGAAAAGTGGGAAAACTGTCAAAAAACTGCCAAAATAACTGTTCCCGCCAAATCTCGTTCGAACGAGATTTTCGTTCAAACGAAGTCTCGTTCGAACGACCCTTCTAACGAAGTTCCAGAGTATAAAATGTAAAGTCGTTAGTAAACTCGTCAGCGACAATTCGAACGATATTCCAGTGGCCAAACAGGGAACTCGTTGGCAAACCTTGTTCGAACGAAATTCTCGTTCGAGCGACAATTTCGAACGAAAAAACAGAAAGCTTAAAAATTCGATTTTAGCCCAGAAACTTTATTTTAAAGTTTTAAATAAAACTTGTGAAAATAACCATCAGTTAAAATAAAAGTACACCCAATAAAAATTGTTCCAAGCTCCTATATAAATATGTAATGCATTCATACCTTAGGAGTAAATGGAACAAATGTTGTTGACGTAGAAACGAGGCATAATAAACTCGGCATTTGATGAAGCTTTATAATCTTGGCCGCTACGTCTTCAACTAACACATCATAGGCTTGAATGGATAAACTAGAACATTATCCTATGACTCAAACGTTTTTGTCCAGAATTGAGTCAATATAACATTGAGACTCAATCGGAGACTTGTGTCCTTACAACTTGCTAATCAAGTAAAAGGACCAAATAAAAATAAAAGAATGCCTTATTAGTCCCAAACATGCTTGAAGACTAATTAAGGTGAGAAAATGCCTACAAAGAACTAAAAATCGAAAATAGAAATAAGTGAAAAGTAAAAGGGAAATAAATAACAATTAATTCCCATCATATAATATCTAAATAATAAAAAAAATTATTATTATTATTTTCCAATTCATGCCATTCTTCCCTTCTTTGAAAAGCTCGTCCTGAGTGCTAAAGCTCTGAACGTTGAAGATAGCTGACAAGTAGTGCCCTCCCCTTCTTCGAAAAGATGAACCACGCACCGTGGGGGATATTTGTAAGAGTCCATGCTGCACCCACAAGTACTTTAAATATTTTGGACCTTTTTTTACCTTTTAGGGGGGGTGAAAAAGAATTTTTCTAAAGTTTTTGGGGCCCAAATAATATATCTTTTAATATTTTGGACCATTGATCTCCAACCCAAATGGTTTCTCTTAAAAATGGATCAAAGTCAAATAAAGACCACTTAGGCAGCCCATAGTCTTCAAAAGTCTTAATGCTTAGCCTTTCACTTAAAAACCCCATCTCATCACAAGAAACCCTAGCTACCACTTTTTCATTACAAGCCCTAGCAACCTCTCCTCCCTATTTAGCAACCTTGACACTTTGTGGACTCACCAGAGCTCCACCGGAGCCACCTATAGTCCGGTGACTTTCGCCCACCTCCGGAGAAGTCGACGGAGTCATAAAAGAGGCAGAACGACGGTAAGGGGTTATTTTTATGGTAGATCTAGGGTTTTCAGTGGTGAAAATCTAGCTGGAAATCGGGTTATGGTGGGGGTCTAGTGGGTTGTTATTGAGGGTTTGGTTTGGGGACCACCCGCCAAAGGCAAGGTGGTCAGTGGTGGTGATGAATGACAAAAAAATCTATGGGACGGTTGGCATGTTGTCCAGTAGGAGACGATCTTGAGGATCCATTGACAATGATGAACTGTTTGAAAATCGATAAGCGAAAAATCATTCGCGGAAGAACGATACTCCACTTATGTTGGGCAGTCACAAGATGTTGCTCGTGACCTTGATACACACGCGATTGACTCCGAAGTATAGAACTGTAACATATCAAGCCAACCCTTGCCTGAGCCGTTTGCAAGTGTATTTACCATTAGAATTGTTTGCTCGGGTTCACTAATACTATTTCCAGGTATTACTCAAACAAGATATATATTGTTAAGACCAAGGTACTGTTCCTGGTTCATCAAATTTTTAAGTCCTGGTAAAAATAAGAACAAAATTCACAAGACCAAGTTATTCAACGGGTAAAAACTCATAATTAATAAAAATATCACAATTTGACAGAGGCCTTGAAACCTTGACCGGACTAGTGAAAACCATGTATAGGAAGAAAGAGAAAAGCACAATCTCATTTTCAGTGTTCCTAAGAATCATTATGCATTTTATCATGTAGAGAGTTTTCCCAAAACATACTATATTTGAGGAATTTCTTTTCATGAGTTCTCACCCTTTGAACAAGCCGTAAAGCTGCAATCCATAAACCAAGAAATGCATCTTGCCATGTTGTCTGATTAACTGCCTGAAGAGCCTTCACTAGACCTGCAACACTAATCTAGGTCAGTTGTTTCCTCTAGAATGATAAGATAGCATTTATTTATCATTCAAATAATTACAATACACAAGACGAATTGTACCAGTAAGGGTTTCGGCAGCACTTGTAGCTGCCACTTGTGATCCATCCATAGTATCTTCCAGAAACAGATCAATGGGGAGCCAAAGTGTAGAACGACTAGCCCCATGACATTGACCAGCAGAAGATATGAGCGATCCAGTGGCTACTACTGCATGAAAGTGCTGGTGCGAACTTGTTTTGCCTTCACGGGATAGTATTCTGCGTGTATCAGATGTTAACTGCAAGAGAACCTCTGGAGTAATTTGTTTTGAACTTTGCAACGCTAATGAGTTTGATGCAAGCAGTCGCAAACACTGTATGAAGCATCCCCAATGTGCAGGCCTAAGAGGGGAAAGAGAGTAATGCAGACTGAGATTTTAACAAAGTAATTGGAGTGCTAATCCCTCCCAAAGTGCAAGTGTGGAATTACTCATATTAAGGAGAAAGTTATTTAATCACAATGTGATGGTATTCTAGAGTCAATAAAAATATAATCCCATAGTACATTATACACGTTCCCCAATTTCTGAGGTCAGAGAAGGTCCCAAATTCTCAATTACATTCAATTATTGATTCTGGATTACCAAATGGCATGCCACGTGAAACTCCCGGAATGCCTAATATTTGTTCCCCGTATTAATGCTCAAGATCAAAGTGCAACTGCAACAACTGATCATTTGCCAATCACATAATGGCTAACTGATCACTTGTCACTCACATATGATGGTGCGGTCTTTATTGTAGTTTATCAGAAGCTTAAAAGGAAATAATAACAGGTGTAAGGTTCTTACATGTTTCGACGTGCCAAGTAAAGGATTCTGGAAGTTACTTTATTTTGAAAAAATTCTCCAATTATCTCAATAGCCATTACAGTATTTACTTTATGCATTCCTCCATGACGTTCTGATCTCTTTTCTTCATAGCTATTATGACCGTCTATTTCCATATCTTGTGTCTTGGTTGACCACCTAGACTTTTTTATGGGAGTAAGTTCCAGCAACCCTTCATCATCAAGTGACGCATCAAGTAACTGCCATACAATTGCAAAGACAAATTCAACTACAAGAAGCCCAGGTTCACACGCCTGAAGCCCAAATATCTCGGAAAGATGAAGAACATCGTCTATGGATTCCATGATCCTGCATTTTCATTGTTAAGATACGTTAGTAGGTTCGCACTCAAAATGTCATCCTAATGTAAAATAAATTCATTTATCAAGGTAAACGATAACGATTTTACCAAGTAGATGGTACAAGTGGGCCTATCACATAGTTCTCAATGTTTGTCAGAAGATGTAATATTTCATGACTTCATTCTGAGAGTTAATCAATCGTTGGTCAGTGTATAATACACAAGTCATTGTATAATAAAGCTTTATTTTGCTCAAAGGAGATAAACTCCCGCTACATTTTTCCAGTCAACATAACGTTAATACGGTATGTTAAGACAGCGTACTGATTTATATGATTAAATAGAAAGAAAGAAAAAAGTACCAAAAACTCCCTGAAGATTCTCAAATTCTCTATATTGAGAGATCTAAAAGATGAGGAAAAAAAAAATTATCACATCAAGTATTTCCCTTAAGTGACAAAGTAGAATAGGAGCTTCGATTGTCGTTGTGGGTGACTGCGATTAGATCCAATATGTGAATTCCTTAAATCTAACCAAAGCTCTCGAAAACCTATTAAAGAAGAAACAACCAAGTATAAACTCAAATCCTCGTCTTACAACTATATACTTCAGGCCTTCAGTGTCACAGAGACAGCAGCTTTCAGTAAAGGCTGCTCTGGGAATTCCAACTGGACAAACACAAAAGACTGTTCCAACTCCCACCGAGTTTTCTTCTTGGCCAGAAATTAGGTCAAATTTTTTTAAACAAAGCCGTGTGCTTGGAACTGTAAGCCAGGAGGCATTCACTGGCAGCCTGTGGCAAGAGGAATTTGTACTGGCTACTAGACCACATTTTTGTCAACATGGATCAGTCACGGGGCTATATGATGCCAATAAGCTAGCCCCCATCCTCATACCACAGGCGTTTTTGTATGCGAAATTTCCTCATGCGCCTGCTTTAATGGATATATTCAGTGGAGGGTCAAAAGTCAAGAATGAGGATTGAGTGGTGGTATGGTAAGTTCATCACGAAGTGTTAAATTTTGTTTATGAGTCCAGGTATTTTGCTTTTGACACCCTGCCAGGACTCTCTCATCTTATCTCATGATTTCTTCCCCATCGAAGAATTATATTACAATCACCTGCTTGCAGTCAGTGAAGAAAATCAAGGAGATTATGCTGCAGTTAAATCACATCCTTTCCCCCATTCATGTCCCATTCGGCATGGAGTGGTGCTGTGTTAGCACATTATACAATTCTCATTGGGTGATGAGATAGTTTTGTTTCAACGAGAAGGCACAAGGCTCTTTAACGCGGCTCTCGTAACGAACAGTGGACTACTACTACTACTACGACGACGACGAGATAGTTTTGTTTCAACGAGAAGGCACAGGGCTCTTTAACGTGGCTCTCATAACGGACAGTGGACTACTACTACTACTACGACGACGAGATAGTTTTGTTTCAACGAGAAGGCACAGGGCTCTTTAACACGGCTCTCGTAACGAACAACGGAGTAGTAGTACAATTACTACTACTATTGGACTACTACTACGAGATAGTTTTGTTTCAACGAGAAGGCACAGGGCTCTTTAACGCGGCTCTCGTAACGAACAGTGTAGTACTACTACTACTACTACTCGGCTCTCATAACGAAAAGTGGAGTAGTGCTACTACTACTACTACTAATAATAATAATAATAATAATAATAATAATAATAATAATAATAATAATAATAACAGGGATCTTCGATGATGGAATGAAGATACTATTTTGATTAAGCATCATGTCTCGTTACTTTAATTATTTATTCATAATACAATATAAGCCATTTGAACTGCCTAAATGCAACTCATTGCCCAATCTTAGAGAGCTTATAGTAACCTGAATCCCCGACTTTGCGTACTACAAACATGCCTTGATGTGCATGGGCCTCCGGGGAATTATTCGTACTTTTGTTTATTTTTTTTCAGGTTTTATTAGATTATTTCCCTCTTCTAGTTAGTATAATAGGTTAGAGGGTAATATTTCCTTGGAATATTCTAGGGTGCCCTCTTTAGAGTTATCTTGGTTAGCAAGATAACTTAGCCCATGAATAAGCCCATTAGCCTCCCTTTGTAATCATTACTACTACTTTGTGATGAGAAAAATTAAGTCATTGGCCTCTAAATCATGTTGTGTAGTGTAGATTAAATTGATTCCACTCCCAACTACACATCAAATTGGTATCAGATCGGCGTTCGCTCCTAATGTGGTCGATGTAGTTGTTGTTTTAGAGCCATGGGCAATACTCGGAGAAACCAACTAATCACTCCTTCAAATCTGACCCCGTTTCCCGTGGTCAAGCGGCACCACTCCCATCTCCGTCCCATAATCCTTCACATCAGTCGTTCAACCACCAAACAACCAATTAACCTCCACGAAACCCTAAAATCTCCGGAATTTCATCTTTGACAGTCAACGGAGTCGTGCGATCAAACCCCACTCCACCCCACTCTAGATGCACATGTTCTGCAGTAGCCAGATCATAGAAAGAGTTCACCAGCAGCAAGACAAAGTCGAAAATCCTAGATCGAGGGGCCCTTCCTCCTTGCCAATCTCTGGTGAGCACCACCAACGCTAGTCACGATGGCATGACTTCAGACAGCTCGTGACGAGGCAAAAACTCATCGAAGAACGCACGCATCTACATCTCAACCACTAAAATCGCAAGGAATCCCTAGATCTGTCATTAATGTGATGTCATCAAGATGCTCCCAGCCCCCTCCGACCACCAACGGCACATCGTCGGTACCAATCGACGACCAGTTACCCTCAGTGGAGCCTGTGATGGTAGATTTGTCTAAAGCTCCTCAGGTTAGGGCTTGTGACAATTTTGATGCACCTTTTACCCTAATTTCCAAAGGTAATGTCAAAATTATACCTCCTCCTTTTAATTGCTATTCTGCCACACCACTTGGTCCTCAAAAAAATTGTTAATCCATCCCCCTTTGAATTACAAAATCAGTTACGGCCCTTCCCATTATCTGACCTTGAAATTTCAGCTCCTATATTTTCTAAAATTGGCAAATCAACCTTGGGAGTTTATAAAAATTACGCATCCACCCCAAAAAAAAAATTTAGCAAACTTATACAAATCTCACTCAACTTTTGAAAATTACATTTCAACCCCCCAACTTCCTTAAATTCCCGATTCAGCCCCTGAATTTTCCCACAACCCTAACTGAAGACCAACTTCCTTACCCGACACCGATTCACACTTTTATTCGTTGTGGAATGAAGGTGGTAACATCGGTTATGAGGTTGATATAGATGCTTGTGCCAAATTTGAGCAGTTAAGTTGTACTGTCATTAACGAACTCCATGCTCGCATCGACCAATTGGACCGGGAAAGTGACTATGATTATAGAAATTCCGGAGTTTCCAATTCAGCGCCATCTCAATTGGGGAGTATGAGGATCATCACTGCCTCTTGGGTCAACGTCGCGCAGAGTTTAACGAGATGGAAACATCGTGTAATCATTGGGTTGGGTGAGCGAGCGAGAAAAGCGTTTGGCCCGCTATTTTGACTATTTATCCGCAAATTTAGTAACCATATTGGCCGACATTGTTTCTGTGTACAATGATGATGACCACTCCCTTGTCACGCTCCCTTGTCACGCATGGCGATGTTGTCGTCGAATCATACGGATCTCGAGTTATCTCCCCTTGGTTAGGAGGATGGATGGATTACTCGTACCCGGTTCTAATATATATAGGTTTTCGAGCTTCGGGACTTCTTTCCCATTTTCGGGGAAGAAGAGGTTAGGTTCTTTATTAAAGACTTCTTCAATATTTTTGTTATGCTTGGATGATTCGCATACATTTTCGCAAGGTAGAGCTGTATGATACGATTAATTTCTTACCACTCTTTGGGAATAATGATGATGTTGACAGGGTTTGTTTGACGGACGTTTTTCCCAAGGAGGACAAGTTGCTTTAGGTGCTCACAATTGATCGAGGGGTATGTGAATCCATTTTAGAAAGAGTTTGCAGCACATTCAGAGGTTCAATTGAAGTGCATAGCCTCCAAGGTGCTCATCATATGAAACTCGAACCACAATTGTCATCGTTGGCCCTCCCCGAGACGAGAGTGCGTTGATTATTATTGGGTAAGCTTCGAGGCCGAATTTATATAAGTCGGCCATGGTTGGGATTTTTGATCACCCATTCCCGCATTTTTGTTGGCCGATATACAGGATATTTTCGAGGATGCCTTCCCTCTCGATTGGGGGAGTCCACTGATGGTTGTTTTGCTCCATTGCCACTGACCTCTGATGCTCGAGACGAACTTTTTCAAGTGGGGGAGAATGACGTCCACGGGCCTCCGAGAATTATTTGTAGTAATGTTTCTTTTATTATTTTTTATGTTTTATTAGGTCATTTCCCTTGTTTAGTTAGTATTATACGTTGACGGCAATATTCCCTGCAAATATTCTAATGTTCTCTCTTTAGTACCTTTTAGGATTATCTTGGCTAGCAAGATAACTTAGCCTATAGATAAAAGCCATTAGCCTCCCTTTGTAATCATTATTATTACTTTTGAGATGAATTAAAGGGAGAAATTAGGCCCATGGCCTCTAAATCATGTTGATGTTGTTGTGTAGTGTAGACTAACTCGCTTCCGCTCCCAGCTACACATCAACTAATGATATGATAAGCGCTTACCATTATACCAAAAGCTATAGCTATTTGTAAAGGCGCAACTTTATTCTCATATACAAGAGGTAAATCTGCCTCATGGAACCCATGCTAAAATGGCAAGGCATGAGCTTGATGAGACCACATGTCATTGGTTCGAACCCCGTTGGCAAGAGTTTTCGATATGAGTTAAAACTAAAAAAAACATACCATTGTGTGCGGTGGCTAAAGTTGGGACAATATCGGCAGTGGCAATGTGGAGTAATACACTCGCTCTCGAAATGATGGGATAATTCTTACAATTGTACAAAAATCTATAGTTAGTAAAGGCACAACTTTATTCCCATATACAAGAGGTGAATCTAGCCCATAGAGCCCAAGCCCAACGAGCCTCGGCCCATTCAAGTTAAAATATGCACTTGCATCATGCTTTGAAGTTGATTTTCCTTTAATTATGTGAAAGGCAGTCTTGAGCACTAAGACTCCTTCCTCCTTAAAACGACCTTGGTTTGATTACAATGCCACATGCCTGACCATGACCAATTGCTTTCTTCACCTTATCTCGATATTCATCTAATGCTTCGAATTGAACCTGACTAGACGTATGAGTTGATTTTGCATGGCTATTTATTTTCTTATTATCTACCTTTACATAAGAGTAAAGATGCTGAGATTTGAAAGGAGAAAATGATTCATAATTGTATGATTAGAAAGGAAACTTAGTTAACAATGGTTTAAAAAAAGACAATGAAAATGACTGATCAAACATAAACTTGTTATTTTCAGTAAAAAAAAATTGCTTTGCATCATCAATTACCCTAATATCATCGACTCATTTGACACGTTACCAAAAGTTTTCTTATTTGGGAGATTGTTGTAATTAAGTAAATGACGGAGCTTTATGCATGTGGATCATACCTCAAGGAAGGTAGGTGTAATTTCCCTCTAATTAATTTGTATAGTTTGCTGGAATTCGATTTAGTTTCCAAATTTTGTGTCTGTTGTATTCTAAGATTACCTAATTAATTTTTTAGCATTTAATGAATTGAATAGTGACTAAAGAAATGTTCCCTCTTGAATACACTCTCTTCTTCTATTCGATTCACTCTGCTTATCTTCTCTTATTCTTCTGTCTTATATCTTCTTCAATAATCATTCTCATTTATCAGTATTATACTATTTTATATTTTCTCCTAGTTGTATAGTATCGTGATGGCTCTCACATGTGGGCGGGTGCAAGGCCTTTCTATGGACGATATTTCACATTAAAAGATGTAGAACCACTGCAGCAATCAAAAAAGAATGTTCCGTTTTTGCATATTTCCATGACAGTTCCAATGGATGGGAAAAAAAATCTAATGCATGATTAATTAATTCAAATACTTCACAATTGTAGTAAGCACAATGTTATATATAAGAGTGGCAGTTAGAATATAATTTTGATTAACTAAATCATTTTTGTATGTGTTCCTTGAGGAGAAAAAGAGATCTTTTGTTAAGAATTTGGACTGTTAATTTTAGATGACGATTAAAAAGCATTTATGCTAGATTTCCACATACGGCTCGTATGCAATAAAATCATCAAGTAAAGTCGGGGGAAAAGGAGTCGATACTTTTGATAATTTGGATCTTTAATTTGAGATGCCAATGAAAAGGCATGCCTCTTAAGGAGTTCCATAAAAAGCCTGTATGCCGCAGGATGGCTCCTTCGACAAGGTACTACCCTGTGATAAATAAATAAAGAAAACAGAAAAAACAGTGTTAACAGATATGATTCTTGAACAAAGTTTAGTGCAACATTCAAGACTACGAGTTTGATGTATAAGAAAGAAGCACAATAAGGCTTTAGATATATTATTCCTTCTACCCTCTCCAACAATGAAATTTAAATACAAACTCTCTCTTGGTCGCTTAGCATCAAACAACCTCGTGTAATTGAGCAATCGAGGAAAAAAAAGTTAATTTTACTATGACCCCCAATTTTTATCCACTTCTGACTTGCTCCGCTAAAATTTAAAATAATATTGAGTTAAACCCCCACTCTTGGACTTACCCACCACCACCACCACCACACCACACCACCAAAACCCAACCACCACCACAAAACATTTATAATACACCGCCCAAAATCACTTAAAAATTGGCTTACACCTTTTAATTAATTTTGGGGATATCCGTCAAAAGTGGGGGTTGAAGTCAAAATAACCCAAAAAAGTACATATATGGAAAATACAAAGAATAAACAGGAGAAGCATAAAGTGTTTGGAACAAGAATATGCATGCCTTGCATAATCTTGGAGGTGTATTTCAAATTTTTTTATTTTTGGGATTCAAGTCAAAAGTGAACACAAATGTGAGGCTTAAAGTTCAAAAAAAATGAAAAAAGAAACAAATTGAATAAGAAGTGTAAACACGAAAAACATACAGTGTTTAGAACAAGAATAATATTGTCCCATTTCACATGTACATGCATGCCTTTCCCTGAGTGGGAGCAAGTTACGTACATCTGACCTTTGCAAACCACAGTGGCAGAAGCCCATGCTCAACCTTAGTGCCCTAATCCGTCTAAAATGGTTGGCGTACCCGCATTCAGTTCGCGAATTTAGGAGTTCGCTACGAATTCGGGAACTGACTTAGTCAAATCCGTGCCCCCTCAAAGTCAAAAGGCGATTTTTTTAATTTAGCACTCCTGCTGTAGACAAATAACCTGAATGAAATCTTTTGAACTCTATTTATGAAGGCCCACTTCTTTAAAGAAGGCATAGGCCAAATTCACTTACTCAGGCCCACCTCTTTTTGGCTTGCCTTCATGTGAAGCATTGTGCAACTCCTTTTAAAGGAAGTAACATGACACTCCCATTCACTTTCGATGTGCGACACTGTGATAGCAAGTCAACTCAGGAAGTTTTTATAGTAACTGGATTGGGTAACTTTTCTGCTCACAACCAATGTGGGAGGGAAACTTTTGAAGCTAAATTCATTTTTGTTTTACTACATGCGTTCCTTATCTCTTTTACAATATCTCCAAAAGTATAATTTGTCTGAACTTTTTATTTACTTATACAGATATTAAATATACGGTGAGGCTCTCCAACACACCTCACTTAACACACCAAAAAATACACCTTACTTATTCTTAATGTTAATGGGGTTATAACATTTTGGGTCGGGTTTTTTTAAATGATCCGGCCCAACCCGATGCATTTAAATGAGAACTAGTGTGGTGTGTTTTTTTAAATACCACATAAAAAAATCAAGTTAAAAATATTTTTTTGACTATTTTAACAAAATTGGTCCGCACACTTGATCCTCACAGCCCGCACCCGCATTTGGTCACCTCGTGCACAAGCCTTTAAATGTATACACATAAAGAGACTTTGAGAGGATAGGATTGACAAAGATTGAGATAGACATAATAACATATTAGTATAAAATATCTTTAACAAGAAGATTGAAAATATTGGGAGTCCCTTGGCCATCAACCTTTGCCTTAGTGGGAATATCTCTTCAATTTACAAGCGGAAAGCAAGTGCATTTTCTTTTCTCAAATGAATAGAAATTAAATTGAATTTGAAATTATATAATTCTTATTACTTGGCTTATTCCATGTCAAACAACGCCCTTTATATGCATTATTGGCCTCTTTTATCTACTGGATTGCACGTCTTCGTCATACCTACATTGATTGCTTAATAGCGATAATGGTCGTCAATATCTCCTGCACGTAGCGTATCGCCGACGTATCTTATCGTGAGTAAAATGAGATGTATTGATTATAGTTTCGCTTTTTGGGGTGTATTAGCGATACGACATATGTATTGGGCGATACGGTATATATGTGCAGTACACACGTATCGTGCGATACGATCAGCGCATGGTGGGAAAAAAAAGGCCCAACGATGCCATTTAGCTCCGAAAACAAAAACAAAAAAAAAAACACTCAGATATCAACCATCGACTAAAAAGGTTTTCAAAAAGCAAGAGGGTTACGTGAGAGAGAAGACAAAGCTATTCAAAAGAGGGGAGAGAAGAACCGTTTAAATTCTACTCACATGTAGGTCTGTCAACGAGTCGGAGCTGGGTCGGATCTAGGGAGATCGCACTTAATCGGATTCGGGTCTGGGTCCGGGTCTTCATCGGGTCTACAATATTGGATCCAGATCCGGATCCAAAACGGGTCTCCGAGTTCGGTTCCGGGTCTGGCCAGATAAATACATTTATTTTAATTTTATCCCCCTTCTTTATTTTTTAATCTTAAATTAAAATATTTTGTAATGTATTATAGTATATGATTAGTATAAATAAAACATATATTTATTATATTTATTATATACATAAATATATATATTTTTATATATAATACTTATTTGTTATATTGATAAGATATATTTATAAATATATATAAATTTATAGTGTATATATATATATATATATTTTTAAATAATAATGTACAAGGCGGGTCCAGGTTTTGTATAAGATCCAGACCCTACCCGTGTAATAAACAGGTCTTCGGATCTCGGGCCCAAAAAAATATGCCCAAACCCTATTATACGGATCGCGTCCAGGTCGGGTCCGGGTCCAGACCCGACCCATTGACAGGCATACTCACGGGTATGATTTGAACTCTTTTTAGTCGACCTTCTCATCTACTCTATTTTCTTCTTCGATTTTCACATCTGGTTGGGCTAATCTTCTTCAAAAAGAGAGGAGTCGACTTTCTCCTCTCCTCCTCCTCTTGCTTCGGCTGAGTGAGAGTGAGTCTTTATTGAGGTCGATATTTTGTTTTTATATTAAAATATGTAGTGGCGTTTATGTTTGTATACTAAAATATGAACCCCGGACTTAAATATTATATTGTATATTATATGTAGTGGGAATCTGTTTCTATATTAAAAGATTGATAATATTATTATTTATTAATATATTGGTAAATTAAACATAGATTACATATAACTTGTTTTGGATAGTCTTTTATTTCATTTTAGGTATCTATACAAACATATATATCTATATATCAATGAATAGTATATAATTATTGAAAATTTGAGTCTGCCGTGCGATACGATACACATTTATATGAAAAAGGATACGCCTCCGATACGCGTTTTGACAACCTTGATAGCGATAATCTTCTGTTAGGGTGAAAAGGTAAAATGCCCTTAAACACCTTAAGTTTCAATTCTTGTGCACTTTAACGGGATTCTCTTAATTAAAACAAATGAGCTTTGTGGTACATGGATTTGCTTTTGTCCATAAGTTGTGCATTGTTGGCAAAGATGGCACTGCTTGCACAACCATGTTCCCACTTGTGCCAGTGCGCGCACGACATAAGTGACTATTTGAGATTCAGTCACGTGTCAAAAGCTGGCTTGCTAGTTCTATTTGTATACTAAAATATGTAGTGGGTTTCTGTTTGTATACTAAAATATGGGGGACTAAAATATTATATGTAGTGGGGTTTCTGTTTGTATACTAAATGATGGATAATATTATTGTTTATTGGTATACTAAATGATGGATAATATGTAAACTAAACATAACATAGATTACATATAATTTGTATTGAATTGTCTTTTATTTCATTTTATGTATCTACACACACACACACACACACACACACATATATATATATAATTATTGAAAATTTGAGTGTATTGTGCAATACAATATGATACACGATACGATACATATTTTTTGGAAAAACAATACACCTCGGATACGCATTTTGACAACCTTGATAGGGATAATCTTCAGTTAGGCTGAAAAGGTAAAATGCCCTTAAACACCTTAGGTGTCAATTCCTGTGCACTTTAAAGGGATTTTGTTAATTAAAACAAATGTGCTTCGTGGTGCATGGATTTGCTTTTGTCCTTAGGTTGTAACTTGTGCCATTGTTGGCAATGATGGCACTGTGTGCACAACCATGTGCCCAATTGTGCTAGTGTGCGCACAACATAAGTGACTATTTGAGATTCAGTCACATGTCAAAAGCTGGCTTGCTAGTTCATGATAGGGTATACATGTCATCGATTATGCCCCGTCCACACAATGTCCTGAATTCTGAAAAATTATATAAACTGAATTTGGCTCGAATTTCAAATAAAAAGAACATAATTTCTGAATTTCAGATTTCATTTTGAGAACTTTTTCTTATCTCTCTCTGCAGAATCTAGTTTCTTTATCACATTAGTCTTAGTGATTGAGACCATAATTTGTGAAGAAATTGCTCACACAAACCTAAATCACCTTCTGATTTATAATTGAGAACCTCTATTGAGGAGCCAACAAGAAGGAGATCGGCGTTAAGAGGATTGAGATCAGTGTTCAGATGTTCACGAATTGGGAGGAAGTATGATGTTCAGATCATCTGAATGCTTGTAAGGGAACTCAAGCATAGTTTTGCATCTCTAAACTTTTAAATCTAACCTCATATTAGTGATCTAGCGAGATTTTTTTCCACCCATTAGTGGGTATTCCTCATATATCTTGTGTCATGGTTTGAACTATGGTTTGAATTATTCTATTTCTCACACCACACTTGAACTAATCAGATTTAATATTGATATGGTGCTTGGTTAAATTGGTTTCCATTGTCCTTTATGTCATTGAGTTCGGATAAGGTCTCCGCATAATGCAGGTTTCTACTTCAGATGTCTATTCGATGGTTGTCTGATGGCATGGGGGATGATGTTATGTGGTTTGTATCTTTTGTCCTTTGAGTTGTTTTTGTTATCTTTTCTTTTGTTGTTGATAAGACTTCTTATCCATCCTCTTCTTGTAATTATTTCTAATATCAATACAAGGTTCTTGTTTCAGATTAAAAAATATTGTTTTCGTTATCTTTTATTAACTTGGAATGGAAAGTTGCAAGATACAAAGAGAAGAGAAAATCTTACATAAAATCTATAAAATTACAAAGAAAACTATCAGCTACGCTTGCTAGACTATCAATGACTTGTTCTGGATTGGAACTGCCGACATGACCCCTCCAACCAACTCGTGATCTAAGTCTGCTCATTTATTGCATTCCTCATAAAAAAATGCATATTTACAGGTCAAACAAATCAAATCCAAGGGTGTATATTTGAATGGTTTTATCCGAGAAGCCTACAAAGAAGCTAGTGGACCACAGAACATCAAAACTAATACATAATATGACCTGTACAACCACAAGAAGAAGCTATTGACATCTGAATTAATTTCATTGCATCTTGGTTCAGACTCATAAGCTGCACTATATGAATGTTTCCTTCTCAAAACAACCTCCTTCCATCCCATTGTCATCAAGGACAGATGAGTGTCTTTGAAAAGTTTGAATTGAGAGGCCCAAACAGATGCTACGAACTCTATTGTCTCCCACATCCACTCCTCTTATTCTGTGCGTCCAAAAATTCTGTTGTTGCACTCATTTCATATTTTCAAAAAACTCCTAAGACCACACATCTCCACCGACACAAAACTTCTGTACTTCCCCAAACCTTTTAGTTCCCAAATGAGCACATCCAAGAGTCGTAAGTGGTAACGCCCCCATCACCTCAAATTCCAACACTTATAAAATTTGAGAATGAGCCAGTGTTATTAGAGGGGCGCATAGGAGAAACCAGGTGCAGGTATGGCGTTTAGAAGGGATGGGCGAGGCAACTTTAACCGAGCGAGCGTCTTTTTGCGCCTTTTAGCATCTTTTCTGCGCCTTTCTTTTTTTGTTGTTCTTCTTCTAATTTGTTCTTTTACTTTGTTCTTCTTTTTCTTCTTTGAGAAACATAATAATGGCGCTTTTTTTGCTGCGAAATAAACAAGTCTGGTTTTTCCTCTGTTTTTGCTATTTTCATTCTTCTAATAAGCATTCATTCTTTCAGCGTTTTTTTCTCCCTAATATATTGAATTGTTCTGAACAAAACATTAAATTGAATTGATTTTCATATGTATTCTCTTGCTCGTAAAATTATTTACGGATGTTAAAGATTGTTCTGTTATGTGTATAATTATTGTGAGCTATTTATTACTACAAAGTAAATTAACTATATATATTCAATAAGGTTCTTAGAATAGTTATTTATTACATTTTTGATAGTGAGATCATAAAAAAACAATGTCTGTATTTTCCAATTTTTTTAATATGTGCGCCTCGATCAAGCGTGTGCCTCGCCTTACACCTTGCGACTAGGCTGCATGGAGACCTTGGCGCCCTGGTGTACCTTTCACCTCGGACAAATATTGAATGAGCAATGTGTCGTTCAAGCTTTCCCAGCTTTTCTTGTATCAACAGCACCAATCCAGAGATAGGAGAGTGAAAGGTCTCCTCCCCTTTGAGCATATCAGACCTTTAATTGAGTTACAAGTCAAGCAAACACCTTAATTTCTAATGAAATTCCATCTGCCCAAATTACATTTAATTACCTCAAAAGGTGGAAAAAAAGACATGGGGGATCATCACATATATTGGAAGTAGCCAAGTAGGATTTACAAGAGTACTCTAATTTATCCAATCTCCTTCTTCTTTCATCCCTACACCCAACTTGAGATAGACCCCATCAATGGAACCTGATAAAGAAAAGAATTCCAAAGTTTCATGAACTTCCAAATTTCTTTGAAAAGATAAGTTTCAAGATGCAAATGTATTAGAATCCAAAGAAGCTAAAGACGCAATGGATTTATTTTTATCCAACGAGAGGCCATACAACCAAGGATTGCTCCCTCACTTGTTCTTTGTTCTCCTCTTCTCATCAAATATTCTATTATTCCTTTCAATCCAAATGTAACAACAGACGGCAAACACAATACATCTCCACAGACAAGTGACCTGAGCTCCCTCCCCCACACCATTCAAATCCCAAAGAAAAATGTCCATCGGTTTGCAAGGAAGGGCCCCCACCATCAATAGCTCCTCAAACACTTTCTTCCACAGAATTTTAGCAAAGGAACAATGAAGAATCATATGTAGCACATTTTCCTCATTTTCATTACATAAGCAACACCAACTCAGGGAGGGAACTCTTAGGTCTTCCTCACTGAAGTAACTCGCTTGACCTTTTCATAAGCCACAACACAAGCAAAAACCTGAACAAACTAGGACTAAATCGAATATCAAAATAAAATAAAGAGATGATGTAAGACTAAATTACACGAACCCTTGGTTACCTAAATAAATACCATTTCCTTTTACCTCTCACTCCCTCGAGAACGGAAACATCCTCAGCAACACCCAATAAGGATATAAACTCCTCCGTCTCAACATCCTTTAGATTTCTCCAGAAAGAGAGGTTCTAAGAAGCCAATAAATTAGAGTCCAAAGAGGCGAAGATCCCCCCCCCCCCCCAAACAAACACACACACACGCGCACACAATCTTCCCAAAATCTATTGGACTTGCCATCTCCAACGAGACACAAACTAATAAAGGAGTCAATATCTTGCGATATAAATTCCCACGGGCTTCTTACGGTACCTTTCTCAACTCTCTTGGAATCCCACCCAATAAAATTCATCCCATATTTGTTTAGTTTTTCTCCAAAGAAAACCTCCTCAACCACTTAGCTAACAATATTTTGTTTTTATAGATTACATTGCCAATTACTAAACCCTTTATGTTGAGGTTTAGTAACCACATTCCAATCAATTAAGTGATCAATCTTTCCCTCGTTCCAACCCCCTAAAAAATTCATTCATTTCTCAATTAGTATTGCAATTTTTACCTAAAGTTTAAAGATGGAAAATAATAAAGATGAAATGATGTGAAGGAAACCTCCTCTAACCCATAGTTATTAAAGCCGCGCCTAGTGCAGGCGAGGCGCTTTTCAAAAGGTACGCACCTATGGTCGTTAGGCGCGAGGCGCACTCAGGCGCCAGGCCCTTTATTTTAAAACTAAAAAAATAAAATAAACAAAACCCTACTCAATAAAAAGAAAAACTCAGGGACTACTCCGGCTCTTCCTCTCTCCATATTCCGGCTGTTCTCTCAACACATCAGCCTCCGAAGACTCTTTTGGGACCTCATACTGTTCTCTCAACTCAGGTATTTTTTTTTTTTGCCTATTTTTCTACGATTGATCCCTTTTCTGCTTTTTTTTTCTTTTTTCTGCCTATTTTCCCCCCCAAATAGCTGTTTCTTCTCCGACTTACGTTTTTTTCTTTTTCCTTTTTTCTGCCCATTTCTTCCCCGAATGGCTGTTTTCTGCCCTTTTTCCTTGCCTTTTCTTTTCTTTCTTCTTTTTTCTGCCTTTCTATTCTGCCTCTTATTTCTTCCTTTTTTCTGCCTCTTTTTTCTGCCTTTCTTATTGTTTGCTGTGAGGAAAAAAATATATCAGTTATACAATACCACACCATTTAAATACAATTTCAAATTGTTTGCTGAAATTACTGTTTTAATGTTTTACTATTTTACATAGTTTTACTGTTTTTATAGTATATTTCATATTGTTTGCTGAAATTAATTCAATTTTTATATTGCCCTTTAGGTCTATAGAATATTTCATATTGTTTGCTAAAATTAATGTTTTCTGCCTCTTTTTTTCTTGTTGGTAATGATTGTCTTTTTTATATATTTTAAGGCTTCTTGCATTTGTTGGTCAAAGTTTAGCTTTACATGTTAATATGTTATATTTTGGAATCTTAATTATCCCATTAAGTTTACCATTGATGTCATGATATTATAACATCAATATACTCCATAAATGAATAAACAATTTTTTTTGTATATTTTTTAAAAAGTCCCCAAATAATTGGGAAAAGGCTTTGTTGAGTTGAGTATATTTTTTAAAAAGTGCACCTACTTCAATCAAGGGCGCGCCTCGCCTTGGGCCTAGGCTCCAGAGACACCTTAGCGCTTGGGTGCTCCTTGCACCTTAAACAATTATGCTCTAACCTGAATGTGTCGAGGTTCGTTGGGCTTGGGATTCATGGGGCAAACACACATATTGTACATTATTGTTATTGTCGTTAATGTGTAGAAATCGTAAACAAGGCAACAATGGCGTCGAAGAACACCCAATCGCAACACTCAACTTAAAGAGTCTCTTGACTCTCTCATGGACAAACTCGACTATCTCACGAGCCAATAGCAGACCACCCAGTTGACCTCTACGCCATTCTGTGGTTGCTGGGTTTTCAAGTTCAGATCCCATGCCTCTTCTGCAACTGTTCAAGACTGCACCACACATCACCCCTGACCTTCTCCTACAGGCCATCGCCAACCACCTTCAGCCCTTGCACCAACTCGGGAGGCTACTGTACAGTCCCATCACAAAGGCAATCAGCCCGCGATGGGAGGAAGATATCAACCACACAACCAACAAGCCCTAGATATCCACCAGCTGTACCCGATCTTCCATTACCCTCATACTCTGCTACCAAACCCTAACATGTGACCAAACCCTACACCATAGCCGACCTCCAAACTTACTTGCTCATGACCAGGCAGCCCCCAATATCACCCCCCAACCCCATTCACATATCACACCCCAGCAGACTCGAGCATTGACTGCCAGTAAACAGCCCCATCGCATCCGACAGGGGCACGACCCAATTTCCCAGGCTATACCACCTCTTCACTACACAAGACTTTTCCCGGAACACAGCCCCGGCCATAGATCTGTCTCTGAAGTTTATAAATATTGTGCACCCGTCCTGGGGCAAATCATTCAATGCATCCTCCTTTTACCCTTCCTCATAATTGCATCTCTATACGATGTCAAAGACGCAAAGTAACTAGGAATAAGGTGCTTCTAAATGAACATTTCAAAATGGGCCCTCGATATCATGGGCAGATGAAGGACGGGCGCCCGGGGTGCAAAGTAAAGTTGTACATTGAGAGGCTTTCCCACCTTCTAGTAGCACCCCATGTGAAAAAGAAAATTGAGTTGAGTTGGACGCTTTGAGCAGAGCCGAAAGCAGATATAGGATCACAAAAAGGCCTCATTGGGTTGTATTGTCGAGCTTCCAAAAGAAAAAGTACCTGGAAAGCCGAAGACCTTTAGAACTGTACTCTACCCCCGACTCATACGAACCACGCCACCTGTCTTCCCTCTTTCCACAGGGGAGAGAGAAAAAAGAAAAAAACTCTTTTGAGTCTAGCAACACTACATTCTTGGTTGACCACCCTAATGATGCCTCATCAAAGACAACATGTGGAGTGTTGAGACGTAAGCTTTATTGTAAAACCCTCGAAAAACAAAAGAAGACAAAGATTCATCTATGCGGACGGGAAGCTGAACTTTTGTAAAATTACCCCTAGTATTTGTTATGTCGTATAAAAAATTAAAGGGGCTCAATATTTAGACCTAATAATACAATAAATAGAACTGCATACTCTTTTTTTTCTATAATTTCCAGCAATACTGATTGCATATTTGTACTTAAAACTTGATATTACATATACCCCCTCCGTTTTCTTGGGACACAATCACATGCCCCAATTTTGTGAGCTTAATTTTTAGTTATATTTGAATCTTGGTTCTTGACGACCATATTAGTCCATAGAAAAAAGATAATAAAAACATAGCATTGATAGACCCAAGCAGAGCAGAGCAGTTCATCGCAAGTGTACATAACATATAGTATCTGTATAAAATGCAGGTAGGTTGAGGGGTGTTGTGAATGAAAACAAAACAAAACCTGGTGGATAAAAGAGAGAGAAGGAGCATAGGTGGAACGATGTTGAGTGTTAAGGCTTTGTCGAGGAATTTCCAGGTGATGGGAACGTTGTTGTCCCAACATATGTGGGAGACGAGCAAGTTGGCAACATCCGTCGAGGGGAGCGACACTCCGGCTGAGTCCAAAATTGAGGAGAGTTGGATTGCCCATAGTAAGGGCTCGGTGGACCTGTCTTGAGCCGACTTCGTTAGCTCTAAAATGGAGTCCCACGTGCTACCTTGCACCATTACTGCCATGAAAACCGATCTATCAATCTTTCATTCACTCTGAGGACAAAAATGAGGAATTCTGAGTGTCTGTGATGACTTAAGAAGCGAGAGTCAAATGTGGAGGCGGCGGCATCAAAAGTCGTTCAAACTGTTGGAAGGACAGGGGAAAAAAATAAAAATAAGGAATGGTTTATAAAGGTTAATTATACTTAACATAACCATGTGATCCAGTCAATTGATTCACTCAATAATGATGAGAAGAGGGGAAAATATACCAAGAATAAAGAGACTTATTATTTTTATTTTTGTTGTGCACGGAGTAGTTTAAATCAAAGTTCTAAAAAACGCGGGGTGGTCGAGGCGTTGAGGCCAAGTCTTAAGTTTTAGAAGTATAGGCGGACCTTGGCGTGAAAAATCGCTTATACCTTCTTAATATATTTTAATATTTTTAAACCATAACAAGGCTATTAAAATACTAAAATTGTACATATTATAAAAATATGTCCGAATATATGCAAATTAAAATAATATTGAATTATTTTGGATGAAATAATGGTCCGATTAGTAAAAAAATTATTTAAAAGGCGATATCGTTTCACTAAAGCATCGTTGTTTTTAGAAAAAAAAATGCACCTTAAGGGTTTTACCAAGAATAAGGCGTAAAAAACTTAAGGCAAGGCGTTTCTCCCAAGCCTTAAGCGTAGGCGAATTTTTTAAAACAGTGGTTTAAATATTACACTCAAGAATCACTATTCCATACGAGTAAATTATGTAATTGTTATAAAATGTTCACATTGTCTGTCCCCGGAATTTATCAAATGGGTAATGTCAAATAATTATTTTAAGTATTAATATATATAATGAGAGTCTTTTGTATATATCAAACGGTACATATCAACGGTAAATATTAATTTTTTAAAATTATTTAAAATTATTTTTCGATTGAATTTTTTTATATAATGTTTAAACATTTCAATTGATCTATGTAAAAAAATCAACTCAAAATAACGTTTTTTGCTATTTTAAAAAAATCGGCCAAACTTTCGCGCACTTTCAAAATTGCAAAAGTTTGACCGATTTTTTTAAAATAGCAAAAAAAAAAATTGCCCTGGCTTTTTTTATATGGTCCCCCGAAATGTTTAAATACCACATAAAAAAAATTCAACTCAGAATCATTTATAAATGGATCCACACCAGCGGTATATACCGTTGGTATACCGTTTGGTATGTACAGAAGCTTCACTATATATATATATATAGAGAGAGAGAGAGAGAGAGAGAGAAAAAAAAAGGCAGGCTCCTATGCACACTAAGTTTGCACAGTACTGACGCACACCATTTTTTTTAAAGCATTAAAAAAAATATTTTTAAGTTGGTTTTTTTTATGTGATATTTAAACATTTCAATGGACCCATGTAAAAAAATCAACTCAAAAAAACATTTTTTGCTATTTTTAAAAAATCGGTCAAACTTTTACAACTTTTAAAGTGCTTAAAAGTAGCGAAAGTTTGACCGATTTTTTAAAAATAGCAGAAAAAAAATTTAACTGATTTCTTTTACATGCGTCCGTTGAAATGTTTAAATATCACATAAAAAAATCAACTGAAAAATATTTTTTTATTATTTTAAAAAAATAATGTACAAACTTAGTGTGCACATGAACCTGACTATATATATATATATATATATATTAAGGATCTAAAAATATTTTAAGTATATTAAAAATACCTATTTTTTAAATGAGTTTAATTTTTTAGGACTCGTTTTTTAAACTATAAAAAAAATCTCTACAAAAAATGACTCAATTACGCAAAAAATTCTTACTCAACTCATTTAAGATTCCCATTTTTAAGGCCCATTTTTTTTAACTATCTACAAAATCTTTTTAGTACTCTCTCTCTCTCTCTCTATATATATATATATATATGTGTGTGTGTGTGTGTGTGTGTTTTCTTTTCTATTTTTTTTTACAGAATGTCTTGTAGCCATTGAAATTTACTATTTAGACATTATTGACAAGAGGGCTTATTTGGAATCTACCTAACCCACTATTGACAGCAGGTTAAATACTAACATGTTAGTATTTTTTTCCTATTATATTTTATTTTATAGTTTTAATCTATGAAAAAATAACAAATTAAAACTATGAATCTATTCATAGTTTTAATCTATTATTTTTTCCTAAATGATTTTTAGTCCACAACTATTTGTATGCACATTTGAAAAATTGTGATCAAATGCGAATCTTTTTTATTACTATGTTTTTTTATTAATTTTATGTTTTTTAAATTCATTAAAGTCTTATTAATCTGTTTTTTTATATAATTATTGTTGATGCAAAAAACTGGACCGAATCTCATTTTTATGATCACAGATAAATAGATAAAAGCAATCCAATCAAGCACATGAGAGACAAAGATTTTTAAAGTGGTTCGGCTATAAGAAAAAGCCTAAGTCCACTGTTATTTTATTCCCAGGGGTTTACAATAGCACAATGTGGTGGAGAGAATGAGAAAAATGTGTGTATCTTGTGTATGGTCTCTCATAGTTGTTAGATCGATCCCCCCCATGAAGGGGTTACAATGTATTTATAGCCTTGAGTTTGTCAATATGAAAAAGGTGATGTGTTGTCATCTAGTAAACATATATTGATACAGTAGAAATGTACATTAAGGCTCATTAAATAAGTTGTTATCTTCATTAATGCACATTAAATGCATAGTTATCCTTTGATCTAGAGTTGCTCTGCACGCCTTGAGTTGCTCTGCACGCAAGGTTGCTTGTTGCTCATTGCTCGTTGCTCTGCACAGTTGCTCGTTGCTTTGCACACCTGCTCGTTGCTTTACACAGTTGCTTGGTATGCCAAGTGTTAGTTGGTATGTCGACTAACTCTCCTTGGGTGCCGAACAAGTATAAATATTACCACGTAGGATGACAGGTGTCCTTTTCTGACTGGTCCTCGTAGATGGAGAACTTTTGTGTCAACAGAAGCCCCCAATGCTTCATGCTTGATGGTTTAGTGAAAGGATGGAGCATTTATTCTGTAGTGTTGCTAGGTGCTCGTGAAATTCTTGATCTTCCTTCTTGATTTGTTCATCATAAAGTGCTCTATCTCCTGGATGACATATGATGCAGGCTGATCGATGGTTGCTATTATCTCTTTTGAAGAACTCCATTCGTCAAGTGACCGTTTGCTATGTATCACCCCTGGGAATTTGGATGTAGCCATGCCATAGTATGCAGCTTGTAGCTTGTCATAATCTTCAAGTATATTGATTGGTTTGCTAGTCGACCAACTGCCTCCTGTGCCGAGCAACTGAGTGCTAACTTCACGTGCTTGATTTTTCTGATTTATGCTCCTCTGAATACTTTATCGAGCAACGTACTAGCTTTTGAACCCAACTCTTCAATCTGATTAGTACCACCAAGCTAGTGGTGGACTTCAAAAAAATTTCATACAACTTCTTCTTCAATATTGGTCGGGACAGTAGTAGTAAAGATCTCAGTGATGTAGATGTTGAATCTGACTCCTGAATGTGCATACCAACTCCTGATTATGCCTCCTGAACTTCAACAACGTGTGCATAATAACTCCTGAATATGCCTCCTGAACTTCAATATGCCTCCTGAACTTCAACAAAGTGTGCATAATAACTCCTGAATATGCCTCATGAACTTCAATATGCCTCATGAACTTCAATATGCCTCATGAACTTCAATAGCGTGTGCATAATAACTCCTGAATATACCTCTTCAATAATAGCTCCTGAACTTCAAAAAGATAACTCATGTACTTGCCTCCTGAATTTCTGATACACCTCCTGAACTTCAATATGCCTCCTGAACTTCAATAGCGTGTGCATAATAACTCCTGAATATACCTCCTGAACTTCAATAATAGCTCATGAACTTCAAAAAGATAACTCTTGTACTTGCCTCCTGAATTTCTGATATGCCTTTTGAACTTCAATAGCAAAAATTAACTTCTGAGCAAAAGAAACAACTCCTGAGTGATGATTGGTCGGGGCCCCAACCGTGTGAGTTTGTGGAGTTGAATTTGATGCTCGACTGCATGATGTTATGAGAATGTGCCACCGAATGAATAACTAAATATGTAATAGAAGCCCCCAAGTATGGAATATAAACTTTGAATGCTTTCTTGGCCTTGAAGTATGTTGGTTTTGCTAGAAAAATAAGGCCGGAGAAATGTTCCCTGATGTGACTCCCTGAGATCTTTGCATGTTTGCATTTTCATTTTCCTGGAAATACTTTGTAAGATGCTTTCCTTGTTGTTTGCTGATGAATATATATATATATATATATATATATATATATATATATATATATATAGAAGGACAAATTGTCCTATTTTGCATAGCTAATGAAACTTTTTCCTCCTGCTGTTTAATTATTGTGACTTGTCACTCTTTGGGCCTAAGCAATGGAATGATTTTCATCCCATGTTCCTGCTTAGTTGTAGTAATCTTACTAGGATTACCTTGTTTCCTAGGCAGTGGATGCCCCGGGAGGTCACCCAGCTTCTTGCCTAGTTTGGTACCAACCAACCGGAGTTGGTGGTATTGAGTTCCCGACCAACTGGAGTTGGTGGTAATTGAGTTTTCGACCAACTGGAGTTGGTGATAATTGAGTTCCCGACTAACCGGAGTTGGTGGTAATTGAGTTCCCGACCAACCGGAATTGGTGGTAATTGAGTTCCCGACCAACCGGAGTTGGTGGTAATTGAGTTCCTGACCGATCAGAGTTGGTGGTAATTGATATAAATGCTAGAGACTTCCTCGGAGCTGACCAACAGATTGTTGGGAATAAGATATAATAAATGCTGGAGACCTCCTTAACAGATTGTTGGGAATAAAATAATATAAATGCTGGAGACCTCCTTGGAGCTGAGTATATGATAATAAATATTTTGTCGAGTTCCATGCTAAGATAAAGAATGATTCAGAGTAATAATAAATAAAGTATCTCACTAATCTATCGAGGCAAAATTTCATAATGCCGAATAAGAATAATATTTTCCAGAATATAAGAAAATGACCGAGAACTTTGTTGGGCCTAAATATAAATAAGAATTACCCCGACCAACTATCCGTTGGGGGTGAAATTTAATAAATGTTATAGTTCTCCTTGGAGTTGAATAAGTATCTCGTCGAGCTCCTTGCTAAGATGAATATAGGATGGATATAGAGAATAATTCGTGCTTGAGCATATATCAGAGCAATAATAAAATGAATAGTTCCTCGTTGAGATAAAACTTCATAATACCAAACAATGATAATATTTTTCAGAAGCTTAAGATTGTGGCTGAGTAGCTATTTGTGCTCGATCGAATATATATATATATATATATATATATATATATATATATATATCGGAGCATTAATAAGATTCCCAGGCAATCATGGTCGAATACTTAGTCGATACCGAAAATTATACCTGTAAAAAGTAATAACTTGCCCTACCATATATATAGGCTGAATTGATTAGTTATTGTGGTGAAAATTATTATGCAACACAAATAGATAAGAGAAAGGCAATCACCAAGCAAGAGTAAGGAATATAAAATGACAATCACACAACAAATGATGTACGTGGTTCAGCAAAGATGTGCCTACGTCCGGTGGTGCAGTTAGTGTTATTTCTATATACTTCGGAGAGTGGTTAGAGAGAATACATCTTGTCCTTTGCCCCGGACCTAGGGTTCAATATATCCATGTTCATTTTAGTAAGTGGGGGTGTTGGACTCCCCACGTTTTCTATCTCTCCCTAGAACCTCCTTTAATGGGAACGTGGGAGGAGACTGGATCATAATCAATTAAGAGATGGGGGGTCTAGACTTTGGGATGCCAGAATTGGGCTACTCGTCCAGGCCCATCATCTTAATTTTGGGTACCCACAATTGCCCCTAAGTTTGTTGGGCCATGCTTTGAGCTCAATAAATTTAAATGATTTGTCATAATGGCTTTTTCGTACATTGTGCAACTCTACAAAAGTTGGGAAACTGATTCTGGCGACACACGCTTCGTGGTTTGTGCACTATGATTAGCAACACTTGAAGGTTTTCTAGAGTAGTCACTTTTCGACCGTCGTTTCAACCTTCTCATCACTCTTCCATTTCCTGTGAGCTCTAGCGATTCACACTCTCTTCTTTCAGTCTCTATTCTCATTGCTCCCTTATTATTTGGGCTGGTGAATCTTCATCGTTCGAGTCGAACTTCCATCTTGTAAGTCTCCTGTGCCTTCTTTTTGTACTTTTTCTTTGAATTTGTAGTTTTCTAGGGTTTTCCAATGGCAAAGATTGGGAATAGGTCGGTCCCCGAGTTTAGGAAGTTTTATAATATCCCAGAGTGGGTAGAGATTGAGTGCTACGCCTCCCCTCCTAGAAACGTTAGAGAGATAGAAGATGCCCATTGGATTCATATTTTGTTGCTCTCTCAGGGGGGACTCACTTTTCCTCCCAACAATCTGTTCTTGTATTTCTTTGTTTATTTCAATATTGTTCCTGCACAGTGTTCGCCCAATATATGGAAGATAATTAATGGCGTCCATGGAATAAATCAGTTGTATGGTACCAAGTTAGGGCTTGCCGAGGTCTATTTTTGTTACTCTTTCTCTCGAACTATCTCGGGTGTCCTCTATCTCAAAGCTATGAGCCCTGACAGGGTATTGGTAGTAAACCTACCTAATTCCCATAAGGACTATTGGCAAAAAGGTTTCCTTGTTAGAAACTGGTAGTTTTCTCCCCAATTTGAAGGGTTGAGGTTGATAGGTTATCTGTTCCCTTTTATGGGGAAGAATACATAGGTAGACTTCGCTCTGCTCTTTTAATTTTTGTTGATATGTAATCTTTCTGATTGTTCTCTATTTTTTCTTCAGCCAGGTTCGTCTCTCTGAATTGGTCAAGGCCTGGAATATCAGGAAGCCTTTAGCTGACGGCGAGCATCCCCGGTCTGCTGCTTTTCTGTTCGAATACAAGAACGTTGGCTCCATTTTTATAGCAAGGTCGGTGGACAGTATCCCTGAGTTTGATACCTCTAAAGAGACTGCTACGGATCCTATCCAGTTAGACGAGGAGGAGAGTAGCTCTGAAAGTGATATCGCAGGTGGTGCTGGTGGCAATTTGGGTGAAGGGAGCTCCAGTAGTAGATGTTCCTCTGATCGTGGGGAAGTTTCTAAAGCTCGAGAGTCGCCAAGCACATCTAGTAGTACGAGCGAGGAGATGGTTCCTCCAAGGAAGAATTTAATTCGGGACGATGATGATGAAGATCACGTGATCCTCGTTAAGAGGTCGAAGAAGCATAAGTATAGCTTTGGGGTCGTGGCTATTGGTTCTCGGTCTTCTGCTCAGGAGCAGAAGAAGAAGAGGAGAGAGGAAGAGCAGGTGAGAGAGAGGGAGAGAAAAAAAGGAAAAGGAGAGAAAAAATGAAAAGGAGAAAAAGAAGGTGGAGGAGAAGAAGAGGATAGAGGATAGGAAGAATATAGAGAATGAGAAAGAGGAGGAGGATGGAATCGAGGACGAAGACTGGGCAAGCCTTAATCCCGGTGTCTGCACTGCCCGAGGGGGCTTCTGTTGTAATTTCTTCTCAGTTGGCCCTCGCGCTGCTCGAGAGAGCAGTTCTTCCTACTGATCGCCAAAGGGAGCTGGGGTCTGATCAACTGGCCCTACAGGCTAGCTAGAGGCTAGCTTTCGTAAGACTATTTCTTTTCTCCAATGTTTTAATGAATTCCATTATTTCCTTCTTCTAATGTCTTCTTCTTCCTGCAGGTAGTGATCGACTTCGTCGTGCTCTATCGTTCTCGCGATGAGCTGGTGAAGAGAAATGGTGAGATGGAGCAAAAAAATAAAGCCTTGAGGTTGAGGGGTACAGAGCTCGAGGCTGGTTTTAAAGCCATTGATGCTGCTCGAATATCATCCGATCTGGCTCTTGTTACTGCCAACCGGGAGAAGGACACGGCAGTTAAAGAGTTGAAAGAGTTGCGATAAGCCTATGACCTGGTTTGCTCGAGTAAGCTGGCTATCGTGGAAGAGAACAGAGTGTTACCCGAGGAGCTGAAGAAGAAGGAGTCTGAGGCGGTCACTGCCAAGGAAGACTCATATAACTCTGGTTGGGCTGCAGCATACGAGGATGCTGAGGTTCAGATAAGCTATATTAGTCGTATGAACTTCAAAAAGGGATGGAACAAGGCCCTCTTAGCTGCTGGTGTTGATATAGACTCTCCTCTGTTCGACGAGCATGACCCGAGTCCGAAGCCGACTGTGGAAGAAGTCCCTGCCCCAGTTATCGTAACCGCTGACCCTGTCTCCCAGACAATCTCTGCTGATGCTGATGTTCCCCTTGCTATGGCGACAGAGGTTACCCCTGCTGAGGACAGTGCTCCTGCTGATGCTGATAAAGGGAAGCAACCATCGACTTCTGGGAAACCTGAGGTTGCTAGTTAGTTTTTACTTCTAGGACTCCCTTGTATTTTTTCTTTCTCTGCTAGTAAATTTTCTTTTTACTGCTCGATGTACTTTTAACCCTTATCAATGAAAAGGTTTCTTTTTCCCAGTGCACTGATTGATTTTTCTTTCAATTGCCCTTTTATGTCTTGTAGGTTATTGATGTAGATGAGTATATTCCTGTCACATCTCATTTGGGCAGGATTCTTGGTCCCAATGCTAGTCCTCAGGTTCGACATACCTTTGTTAGGCTTTGCAAATCTCTTAGGTCAAGGAATCAAAAGTATAAGGATCAGTCTAAGCTTGTGGCCAAGTTAAAGGACAAGCTCCAGAAGATAGAAGAAGTTGGTGCTTCAGTTCAAGAAGAGGTGAATGCGTTAAAAACAAAGCTTCTTGATGCTTCTGAGATCAACCAGATTGGTGAGATGCTTCAGAAAGAAAATGAAGCTTTAAGGAAAGAGGTCTCGCGTCTCAGGGAGCACGCGCCGAGCACCGCTCCTGTAGTGTTGCGAGGCTCTTCATCAACGCAATCTAGGGCTGGCTCGAGCGACGTTCCCCCTGTGCTGCGAGGTTCTTCATCGACGCGAGCTAGGGCTGGCTCGAGCAACGTTCCCCCTGTGCTGCGAGGTTCCACTGGTATATTCATTCCGCGAGCTAGCAGGAGCACCAGGCGTTCAGATAGTGAAATGGAAGAGCTCCGCGGTGACGTCCAGCAAGCATATGTGATTGCTACCGGGCTCCAAAGGGATGTTACTCGGATGCGGCATCTGTTTAAAAAAAGACATCGGCGAGTATGGGCCGATGGTTATGACCAGGGTTGGCTGAATGCTCCGCGAGGCTGATAGAATTTGAGGAGCTCGCTTTCATCAGGGGGTGGTTGAGTGCTTTGAAGGAGATGCAGGTTCCAAGGAACTATATGCTCTGGTATCACCATAAAATATCTCCTTCCACTCGTATGCCCAATCCCTTCCGGAGAGATGATCAATGGATACCCATCGATGCTATCCCTCGGCAGCTATTGGAGTCAAATGCTAACGAAGCCGAGGAAGAGTTGGTTCTTGCTCCTGATGATGGTCGAAGGGCTCAAGTGGCTGATTATCTCGTTCAGAGGCCTCATCCCCACTAAGATTTTTCCAGTAGCTACTCTATGTATTTTGTGTTGAAGTAATGTTATGTCAATGTTTTGGGCGAGCTCGCCGACTAAACATGTATTGTATTTGTTGTAACTATAGTGGATTAATAAAATTTATGTTTTGGGCCAATTTAGCCGACTAAACAAGTGCAGATTATCTCCATATTCTTACTCTTTTATGATCTTCTAAGTTTGTATTATCACGCAAGTGTCCTCCCAGTCTAGTATAACATCGAGATACCATTGTGCACCACTTTACCTTTTAGGTCGTGTCATCACACTCCCTTAGGCCTAAGTGTGGCAATTGGCGAGGACACACCTGGTGTTGGATGTTCTATCCGATCAGGATTTTATTCAACCAAATAAGGTTTGGTGACCAGTTTAAATTTGGACATATTGCCTAAGGATCTCCTATAGGGCTTCATATATTGTCAGGGGCAATGTCAAGAGGTCTTTCGTGTTTCATAACGACAACCTGAGGAGGGACAATTCCTTGCTATGGCGTAATGATCAATTTGCCTGTCATTTGGAAAAGATGTGCGATAAAGCTATATAGCTGTTACTTATCAGAATGCAGACGTTAAATAACTTTCATTAATGACAAGGAAAATGAACTTTTAGCTCCATAACAAAAGAATAAAAGAAAGATCTAAAAATAGAATCTCTTGAGATTGGCTGCGTTCTATGCTCGGGGTATTTCTCTGCCTTCCATCATTTCTAAGTGATAGGCGCCTTGCAGATTGTCTCTTGTTATCTTGAAGGGTCCTTCCCAGTTTGGCCCTAGCTTGTCGTCTGATGGTTTTACTGCGCCACCCAGGACTTTCCTTAGGACATAGTCCCCAACTCGGAATGTCCTTGGGTTGACCCTCTTGTTGTAATGCCTCGTGAGATTTTGCTGATAGCTCGCTAGTTTTACTAGGGCTAGCTCTTGACGCTCGTCAGCCAGGTCGAGCTCAATGAGCAATGCTGCATCATTATGGCCCTGGTCGACAAGGTTGGACCTCATTGTTGGCAAATCTGCTTCTAGTGGGATGACTGCTTTCATTTCATATGTCAGCGAAAATGGGGTTTCTCCTGTTGCTCGTCGTGGAGTGGTTCAGTAAGCCCATAGAATATGTGGTCGTTTATTTACCCATGCGCCTTTGGTTCGCTCTAATCGCTTTTTTAATCCGTCGATCACAATTTTATTAGAAGCCTCAGCTTGGCCATTGCTCCGAGGGTAGGCCACCAAACTGAAATGGTGTCTGATTCTGTGTTCATTACAGAAACTCTGAAAAGAGCCGCTTTCGAACTGTGTTCCATCATCGATGATGATGGTTCTGGGGATGCCAAAATGGGTGATTATATTTCTCCATATTACCCTTATCATATATGCATCTCGGATGTTCACTAAGGGTTCTGCCTCGATCCATTTAGTGAAGTAGTCAGTCACGACCAGCAGATACTTACGACTGTCGATGGCGGTAGGAAGTGGTCCTACGATGTCCATTTCCCATTGGGCAAACGGCCATGGGCTGGACAATAATTTTAGGTTGCTAGCAGGTTGGTGGACCATAGGAGCATGAAGTTGGCATTTCAGGCACTTGCGGACATACGTCGTAGAGTCCATTTGCATATATGGACACCAATAACCTTCCTTCGTTGCTCAAAAAGCCAGAGATCTTCCTCTAATATGGCTTCCATAGATTCCTTCGTAAAGCTCATGTAGAACCTGCTCGACATCCTTTGGGTGAATACATTGAAGGTAGGGACCAAAAAACGATCTCTTGTATAGCTTGCCCTCAGGAGATAAGTGAAAGCGAGCAGCTTTGACTCTTATTTGGTGAGAAGTTTTCTTATCATCTGGAAGCGTGTCATCCTTTAAATAATCCTTCAGTGGGTCCATCCAGCTGGGTGCTGACTCAATATGAAGCACCTGCTCCACGGTTTGTGACTTCCCGTTACGGTTGATGCTTGAATGAGCGAGAAAATCGATGGGGATTATTCTTTTTAAGTCGAAATCAATTGATGAGCTTAGGGCTGCTAGGGCGTCAGCATGGCTGTTCTGTCCCCTGGGGAACTGTTGGATATTGACTTCCTCAAAGTCAGCCAATAGCCTCTTTGCCAAGGCCAGGTAGGCTGCCATCCTTTCATCTTTCGCATTGTAGTCCCCGCTGATCTAATTGGAGACTAACTGTGAGTCGTTAAACACCTGTAATTGCTTTGCTCCCAAAGCATGTGCTTTTTGGAGGTCGGCTATCAAAGCCTCGTATTCTGCTTCATTGTTAGAGGCTTCAAATCCAAACCTAATTCCCTGCTCGAGGATCGTATTTTTTGGAGTGATAAGAACGATGCCCACGCCTGCCTCCTTTGAATTGGAGGCTCCATCAATAAATAATTTCCAGATTCCCTCCGTCGTGTGGCTCCCTTTTTGTTTGGTTGGATGTGGTTGGTTGCGAGGTTGCTCGCCTGTGAATTCGGCTATGAAATTAGCAAGGACTTGCCCCTTGATTGCGCTCCTCGGTTGAAATTAGATATCAAATCGTCTGAGCTCGGCTGACCATTTAGACAGCCTGCCTGACAAATCCGCCTTCTTTAGGATTTCTTTAAGAGGGTGCGATGTAAGGACGATTATGGTGTGGGCTTCGAAATAGTGTTTCAGCTTCCTCGAAGCCACTGGTAGTGCAAAGGCGAGCTTCTTCAGAGGTAGGTACCTCTGCTCGGCCTCAAGTAGGGTTTTGCTCGCGTAGTAAACGGGGTGCTGGATTCCTGTAACTTCGCTCATTAATGCAGAACTAACAGTGTGGTTGGAAACGGAGAGGTACGGGTACAAAGAATCTATTTGTTGTGGTATGACGAGTAGTGGTGGAGAGCTTAGGTAAGCTTTGAGCTCAACCAATGCCCGCGAGCAATCTGGGTTCCACTCTATCATTTTGTTCCCCTTTAGAAGCTGGAAGAATGGCTTGCACTTTTCGGAGGATTTAGCGATAAAACGATTTAAGGCAGTGAGCATAGCAGTGAGCTTTTGTACGTCCCAGATTGTTCGAGGAGGTTGTACCCTATTAATTGCATCGATCTGGTCTGGGTTAGCCTCTATGCCTCTCTTACTGACCAAGTACCCAAGAAATTTTCCTGACTGGACACCGAAAGAACACTTGCTCGCGTTAAGTTTCATTTGGTATTTCCTGAGGATTTCAAAGGTGTTTGATAGGTCTGAGATGTGGTCTTCTTTCTTCTTGCTTTTAACGGGCATGTCGTCGATGTAGACCTTCATGGTATCTCCCATCTGGTCCTTGAACATCTTGGTGACCAGTCGCTGGTAGGTTGCCCCTGTGTTTTTTAGCCCAAAAGGCATGACCTTGTCGCAGTATAACCCAATTGTGGTGATAAATGTTGTTTTGTCTTGGTTTGGGGCATATAAAGGGATCTGATGATACCCTGAGTACGCATCCAGGAAACTCATTCGCTCGTGAGCTGCAGTGGCGTCCACCAGTTGGTCAATTTTTAGGAGGGGGAAACTGTCTTTAGGCACCCTCTGTTGAGGTCCGTGAAGTCGATGCAAACTCTCCACTTCCCATTGCTTTTTGGAACTACTACTGGGTTGGATAACCACTCGGGGAATTGTACCTCCCGTATGGATCCTGCATCCAGCAGTTTTTCTACTTCTTTCTCCATGACTTTTGCCTTCTCGGGCGCAGTTCCCCGTGCTTTCTGCGTGATTGGTTTGAAGGTGGGATTGACGTGCAACTGATAATAAATAATACCGGGATCAATTCCAGGCAGTTCGTATGGTTCCCACGTGAAAATATCTACGTTGCGTCTCAGTAGAGTTGTCAATTCCTTCTGTTCTTGGTCAGTGAGAGATGCTCCAATCAAGAAAACTCTGTTACTGTCTCTATCTCCAGCCGTAACCTTCACCAGGTCTTCGATGACCCATTCAGAGGGGAGGAGCCTGGTCTCCTCTACTCCAGGTGTTCCGTACTTTAATTGTTATTTAGAAGGTGTCAGACCTTCTTGTTCTTTAACTTTCTCCCTGGGCTGATCGGCCTTCTTCTCTAGCCTTAGTCGGATGACTGCTATGAAGCACCTTCTTACCATTGCTTAATCGTCGTGGATCTTCATTACTCCCCGCTCGGTTACATACTTGAGTTTCTGATGGTAGGTTGAGGAGACTGCCTTCATCGCATATAGCCATCCTCTGCCGAGGATGGCTTGGTATGGCGAGTCGATGTCCATACCCAAAAACTCGATCATCTTGGAGACGTTTCCCGCGCGTACTGGCAGTACGATATTTCCCAGGGGCATAGTTATTTTTCCAGTGAAGCCAATTAAAGGGACAGTGGCCTCCTTTAAGTCGGCGATGCTTAACTTCAATCTTCTAAATAGATCGAGAAATATTACCTCGGATGAGCTTCCTTGGTCGATGAGCAACTTGTCGACGTCAAAGTTAGCTATCCTGAGGGTAATGATCAAAGCATCGTGATATGGGGTTCTCACTCCCACCAGATCTTCATCTGTGAAAATAATATGCTTATTATAGTCGATGTCGTCTGCTCGTCGACGCTTTCCTGACTGTGACTTTGCTGGATCGATCTAAAAAGCTTGCATCACCGCTGTAAGTTTCTTCATCTCCATTCGAGCTGAATTTCCTTGGATCTTCTTGGCATCAGATGACCCATGAATTACCGCGAACTCATGTCCAGTGTCATCTTCGAGCACGTTGTCAGGTCTAGCCTCTTTATTGGCAGCCACCTTCTCTGCCTTTTTCTCCACAAACTCGTTTAAATGCCCGGACTGGGCTAGCTCCTCGAGGTGAGACTTAAGAGCTTTTCAATGCTCAGTCTTGTGTCCTCCCTCTTTGTGAAAATCGCATCTCAAAGCATTGTTCCTCTTCGAGGGATCTCCTCCCATCTTTTCGGGCCACTTGATGAATGGATCGTCTTTGATTTTTACGAGAATTTTGTAAATTAATTCCTTAAAGACGGTGTTAACAGCCTGAAATTCTTTCGAAACATCATTATTACCTCCGTTCTTGGAGCCATTTTTACCCCCATTCTTTCCTCATATCTTCTGGTTCTCAGTTTTGTCACTGCCCTTGGCAGTGAGTTTAGCTTGGCCGTTTTCCCCTGTGCTGAGGTGGGTGACATCTTCCACCTTAGCATACTTCTCGATGTGAGACATTAAGTCGTCAATAGTCATAGCCTCCTTCTTTGTCCGGGACTGGTATAAAAGGGAAGCGTCGGGCATCCCAATTTTAAAAGAGGCCACCGCCACTTGCTCCGAGCAGTCCTCGACCTAGTTGAACAACTCCCAGTACCTCTTTGCGTAGTCTCGGAGGGTATATTGAGGCGTTTCCTTCATTGTCTGCAAAGCATCCATCCTTTTGGGATGGGAGCTACTAGTAATGAATCGGGCCGTAAAGAGCTCGGCCAGGGATTTGAAACTCCTTATGGACCGGTGGGGGAGCCTTTCGAATCATTTCTGCACCACATCATGCAGGCTCGGGGGGAAAATTCGGCACATTAGTGCGTCTCGATGGTTCCAGAGGGTCATGGCCTGCCGGTACTGCCTGACGTGATCAATGGGATCAGTCTTGCCGTCATAAATCTTGAACCTTAGAATAGCAAACTTCTTCGGGGCTTCCTCCTCCTCTGTTTCCCTCGAGAAAGGTGAGTTCATCTGAGTTTTGAGAGCTCGCCTGGCGAGTTCACGGGTCGATCTGGTATCGTGATGTGCAGGATATTGGTCCATCTCCCTTCGGACCGGATTTCGTATGTTCTCGTTGCTGTGAGTAGGGCTCTGGTAACGGCGAGCTTTTCGTAGTTGCTCGCGTAGGTCGTCGTCTGACTCGTTTCCCTCAACCTTTTGGGACCCTCGCCTGGGGCTTCTTCCTCGGCTGAGAGACTTGCTCGCCTGAGGTCTAGGAGTGCGGTACGGACGTCTCCTGGTATCATGTTGGAGCTCTTTTTCCAATCTTCTAATATTCTTTTAAGGTGAGCATTCTCAGCCTCGTGTCTGCGAGAGGACTCCCTTTGCTCGTGGAGCCTTGCCTCATATGCGTCAATCAGCCTGGATATCTGCGTGGAGCTCGCTGGTCCTTGGCTTTCTTCCGAGGTTGGCCTTTCCAAGCGATCCCTCTGACCTGAACGTCGAACTTCAGATCTAATCCTGTGAGGAACAGGTAGTTCTTGAATATCCCCTGCTTGGGGAACATTGCTACTGTGATCAGACATTTTAAACTCCTTTTTTTTTGCGTGGGCTTTCTCAGGGAAGATAAACGTTTCCCACAGATGGCGCCAATTATGGTGACAATTATTATGCAACACAAATAGATAAGAGAAAGGGAATCACCAAGCAAGAGTAAGGAATATAAAATTACAATCACACAACAAAGGATGTACGTGGTTCAACAAAGATGTGCCTACGTCCACGGTGGTGCAGCCAGTATTATTTCTATATACTCCGAAGAGTGGTTACAGAGAATAAAGCTTGTCCTTTGCCCCGAACCTAAGGTTCAATATATACATGTTCATTTTAGTAAGTGGGGGTGTTGGACTCCCCCACGTTTTCCATCTCTCCCTAGAACCTCCTTTAATAGGAACGTGGGAGGAGACTGGATCATAATCAATTAAGAGATGGGGGGGTCTAGACTTTGGGCCGCCAGAATTGGGCTACTCGTCCAGGCCCATCATCTTAATTTCGGCTACCCACAATTATCATGAGAATAATCTAGTCAATATAATGAATATATGATGTGTAGTAGCTCGGGCAATAAAAATATCAATTTCAAAATATGAAATAATATATATCCGGCTGATCTGTCGAGGCAAAATTGCATGACGTCGAGCAATAATAATAGTTTCCATAAGTTTAAGATTGTGATCGAGCTTTCGTCGGAATTGAATCTTGTACCCGTGGAATTTAATAAGTTGCCCGAACACCTGTTGAGACTAAATAAAATAGTTATTCTCATTAAAATAATTACTAAGACAAACAATATATGATGTGTATTCATTCGGACATAAGGCAATAAAAATTTTAAAATATGAAATAATATGGCTTGTGTCATACCGTCTATGATGTCATGTGAGCAGATTTTTATAAAAAATGCCAGACATTTTAATTTTAAGTAAAAGACCAAATGTACGTTGATTTTTTAGAAATTATTTATCACTTCTAGGAATTATTTGAAATTCAGTAAATGCTCAAATATAATTTTTTAGTCTTGAAATATTTTTCACATAAATTTTCTGTGAGTTAATAAATCAGAAAATAATCAAGTATGCATTTTAATTTTTCTCCATGCAAATTATCAATTAGTAGTTTCATGTTTTGAATTAATAAAGGATAAGGATAAGAGTAAGGGGATAATCTTGTCCTTTGGCAGCAAAGTAGTGATTTTGTCAAAATAAAAAAAAGAGAACCAAAGGAATCGTCAATTTTCAATTATGGTATTAGCTTTCTACTGCTTCCGACCAAGGTTGAGATGTTGCCGACCAACAATTGATTTTCCTGACCAATTATATACACGCCTACCAACAATAGGTACATCCGAGTAGAAATAGATGTAATCGATCAACGAATGGGAGCTCGGAAACTCCTCAAACTGCATAATATCCGTCACCGATCATAACGAAATGCCTCCGACCAACATTTGATTCCTCCGATTAGCTATATATCATGGACCAACACAATTGGTGCTGGTGATGTTTATTGTTGTAGTAGTGGTTACCGACCTGCTCTCCAACAATCATTCGGCCATACTTGCAATTATGAGGTGCCCCGACCTTTTACAGCCGACCTATGCCAGAAGTTTTTCAACCGTTCTTTGTTGATGATTGGAATTGGTAAACTGAAATTCGGTGGAGGATTGATGCCGACTTGATGCCGACCAAGTGTATGAGAACTGTCGAGTAGAAATAGATGCTACCGACCAACAAATAGTAAGTCGTGGAGCTCCTCTTGATGTATATTTCATGATAAAAGAATAACTGTTGCAGATCTCTTTGGAGCTGAATATATGATAATAAATATTTTGCCAAGCTCCATGCTGAGATGAATATAGAATGGATATAGAGAATGATTCGTGCTTGAGCACATATCAGAGCAATAAATCAATAGTGTCTCATTGAGGTCAAATTTTATAATGCCGAGCAATGATAATATTTTCCAAAAGTTTAAGATTGTTTCCGAGCATTCGTCGGCACTGAATCTTGTACCTGTAAAAATTAATAACTTGCTTGAACATCTGCAAAGGCTAAATCAAATAGTCATTATCATGAGAAGAATTGTTCTGCCAACAATATATGATATGTATTAGGTCACACATAAGGCAATAAAAATTTCAAAATATGAAACAATATATTTTGTGCTAAATGTGTGTTAAACGAGCATCCTTTTATCAAATACGTGCCAAATGTAAGGCATAAAGTTTAATCTAGAGTTTTTTGTAAAATTATTTAAACTCTAACAACTAATCAGATATGAGTTGATGTTTGAAAATACATTTTCACGTGAAGTTGTGAGTATAAGATTAGTCTAAAAACCAAAAACTTTTAACACCAAAAATTTTGTTTTAATAAAGGCAAAATAGGTTGGGGTAAGAAACCAAAATCTTTTAATAGGAGAGGTTGAATTTTGATAAAGTGGAAATAGGGTGTGGCTAAGCATTAATCAGCAAATGCGTATTTTAATAAGTAAAAGAAAGTTTATCCATGTTCAATCTTTTGCTTCTAACCAAGGGTGATGGTCGAGGAACCTTGGTTTTATACTTGAGCCGACCAATAATAGGTGATCGAGAACCCCAATCTAGTGTTGTAACCAAGTCGCCGACCAATAAACAGTGGATTAGGAAACTTTCAGGATGTTCAATAACTGTCGCCGACCAAGTATAGGTGGTTCTAACTATAAATTTTTTCTCTCCGATCAGCAAATAGGTTCGCCGACCAACATTAGATGATGCAAACCACCATATGATGTCGCTGACCAAGAAGTCAGTGGTCTCCGACCAATTATATGTAACGCCGACCAAGTAATGGTTTATCAGGAAGCTATTTATTTGGTCTGAAACTTGTCGCCGACCAACATATGGGGGTTACCGACCAATAAAATGACCAGGAGAAATTGTCTTATTCGTAATTTAAATCAAAATAGAGGAGTAATAGTTGATGTTGATGACATTTGGGATTGGGCACTTAAGAATTGCCGACCAACCATATAAAAGGTGCCGACTTTAGTCGACCTACAGGTATGATCCCTGTGCTGTATCTACGTCTTCTTTTATTAGCCGAGCAGTATCAAATGGGGCCGACCAATAGCGACCCATACAACCTAGTATATCCGACCAACAACGACACCAAAAATCGAACCGTAAATATCCCCAACCAACGAATTGATATGGCCAATCAACAAATATAGCCGGCTAGCAAAATAGAGATCAAAAAGTTCCTCTTACCGCCGACCTGGGTGACTTCCTTTGTTATCGTCGACAAGTCAATAGGTGGTCGAACCCAGTCCAAATCAATGAAAATTTGTGAGAGATGTTAATAATAGTACTTCCGAGCAAAGAACGAGTCCGACCAACCAACCATAAGAACTTCATTGCTCCGACGATGTTGTAAGACAGTGATGGCGACCATCAGTTTTTTTTTTTCTGATCAAAGATAGAGTGTATGCCACTCATCAGTAATCGAGAAAGCCTCTGAACTTGGTGATGTTACTGATGTGTGAAACTTTTCATATGGCATTTGCCGACTCCCTGCAATATTGATGATGCTCCTCGCTTGATTTCTATATAGACTTTGGTTGTGTTTGGCATAATTGACCAGATAAAAAGGGAGGCAAGTACGGCCCCTTGATTTCCACTCGGATTATCAATTTTACCTTTCTTTAATTCAAAAAACGTAGTTGATCGGCACAGTCACGTGGAGGATCAGATTAAGAGCGCCATTTCAGAACTTATTACCACATCACTGATCTAAGAGGCCACCGAAAATTTTGTGCCGGAATGAAAACTGGGCTTGATCGTATATTTTCCAACTGGGTTACCCAGAAAAACCGTTCAGTTTGTGTCCAAACATATACCACATGCCAGTGGTGCTTGGGGTTAAGAAACTGGCGATTGTAGAAGATCTGGAAACTGTTCAATTTTTGTATCTCCAATGAATAATACGGGTAAATCATTGACATAATATATTCTGAAAGTCAAGAGCTAATCCGTTGAATCGACGACTTTTAGAGAAATTTTCATTCCAAATTGTACAGATTGGGATTTTTTCTGATAATCAGAAGAGAGAAAATGTCTTTCTGATTTCTTATTTTTCACATTATTATCGATAATCAGGTATAAGAGAGAACTTATAAATCGAAATTATCAGATCTAAGAGATAACAAATAAATAGAAATCATCAGATCTATAAAAAATATGATCAATATTCGAGAGGAAAGAGAATGATTTTGAACTTTTACTCCCTTATAGAAGATGTGAAATATGGGAATCAACATATGTGAAATCTCCCCCCTGATGTAACTCGTCATATAAACGTGTTTTCCCAGAACATTTTCAAGAAGAGTGACATTCATTGAAGACTCATTACCAAATCCATCTCAAAATGAAAAATGGAAATTATATTGCAAATTGACAGAGGAATATAATTGAGTATACAATTAATTCATATGAATAAAATGATGTGGTTAATATCTGTGCAGAGAAAACTATTTTCTGAAGAAAGAGAAAGTGGGTCTCATTTTTATGATTTTTGTTGCTTGTTCCCCTAATTGATTCAAGATCTGATGTTCAATTGAAGATCCGGTGAGTCGGAATCAAACATGTTATAAAAGATATATTCTCACATAAACATATTTGGAAATAGAAATGACTTTCCATCTTCTAAATATATGAAGAGTGATATGACCCATATGTGAAACATTTTTGTTCATAAAATTTTCAAGAGGATCCACAATTGACGTCCATTAGAAATGGGGCAATTAGATAGAAAGCTGATATAAAGAAGTCGGTACCACTTCATACCATACAATCAATAAGGAAAAATATCTAAAATTTACATAGTTGCACAGATTTGTAAATAAACAATATGATTAACATCTATGCAAAGAGAAACATAACGAATTTCTTGAATAGAGAGAAAATAGTATGGGTCATGATTTCCAGGAGAAAACTTGTTCTTAACTTTAACTTTTTCCTATTCCCTGATTACAGATAGAAAAATATGATAGAAATAAAAAATGTTTCGAAACGTGGCTCAAAATCAACAATGGAAATTTTCAACAATTTTACACAGTTGTGCAGATCTATAGGTGAAAATTGAGTGTATAATTCACTAATATAAATAAAACGGTGTGGTTAACATATTTGAATTTCAGATTGTATATAATGCGGCAAATCATTATTCATAACAGTGTTATATGAGTTCTAAAAATTATGTAATCTCTGAATATGTGATTCATGATGTAACAGTTATGATTTATGAAATCCACCATTTTATGAGAATCAAGCCAAAAGTTTTGATTTATGAAATGCACCATTTTATAAATTTTTCAACAAGAATTAATCTAACAATTATGATTTTAAAATCATGATATGCCATATTTTGCAGATTTCATAAATAAAAATTGGACAACTAACTTATGTAAATAAACATAAAAATCATGATTGAATCGAAAGATGTATGTATAATTGATTCTACATAGAGAAAATAAAAACTTAGCTTTTGATTGAGAACAATGCTTGTAACACTTTCCCACAGACGACGCCAATCTGTTTATGCAAAAAATGGACCGAATCCCATTTTTATGATCACAGATAAATAGATAAAAGCAATCCAATCAAGCACGTGAGAGACAAAGATTTTTAAAGTGGTCCGGCTATAACAAAAAGCCTATGTCCACTGTTATTTTATTCCCAGGGATTTACAATAGTACAATGTGGTGGAGAGAAGGAGAAAAAGGTGTGTATCTTGTGTATGGTCTCTCATAGTTGTTAGATCGATCCCCCTTATGATGGGGTTACAATGTATTTATAGCCTTGAGGTTGTCAATATGAAAAGGTGATGTGTTGTCATCTAGTAGACATCTATTGATACAGTAGAAATGTACATTAAGGCTCATTAAATGAGTTGTTATCTTCTTTAATGCACATTAAATGCATAGTTATCCTTTGATCTAGAGTTACTCTGCACGCCTTGAATTGCTCTGCACGCAAGGTTGCTCGTTGCTCTGCAGACCTGCTCGTTGCTCTGCAGACTTGCTCGTTGCTCTGAACACCTGCTCGTTGCTCTGCAGACTTGCTCGTTGCTCTGCACAGTTGCTTGGTATGCCAGGTGTTGGTTGGTATGACGACTAACTCTCCTTGGGTGCCGAACAAGTATAAATATTACCACGTAGGATGACAGGTGTCCTTTTCTGACTGGTCCTCGTAGATGGAGAATTTTTATGTCAACAATTATTTTTTTTTATTAACAGGTTCTACTTTCTACATTAACCAAGTAAATGAAATTAAATAGGGAATAAAGGGCTCAAACTTGGTTATTAATTTCTACATTGAGCTTTTCAAAATTAAAATTATTAAAAAAATTCTTACGATCAACTATATCAGAAGAAATAATAAACAGCTTAGCCTTGTTATCTATTGAATATGAATTGCTAGATAAACTTGATTGTAAAAGTTAAATTAGTGATTTTGCAAGTAAAAATGCTATACGAACTATTTTTCAATGAGTTTTTAGGTATTTAATACCTTTGTACAATAATTTTTTAGAAGGGCCCTAAGTTGAGTTTCGCACAGGACACTATAAATTTCAGGACCGGGCGTGAATGTGTATTGAATGGATGTCCATTTGTATTCTAGTTCAATGGTATTTTATAATTATTAAGAAGTCTATTGAATTACCTGATTTTTTACTATAATGTAATACCCCACATTTTTATGATATTAAATAATTATGGGATTAATTATTATTGTTAGATTAATTAAAATAAAAAGGTCGGGAAATTTAATTATTAATTAATCCGAATTTAAAATAATTATTAACTAGCGTGCCAAGGGTTAATACTTATTGATGGAAATCATTGATTATTACTGAACTTATATGTAATATGTAATATGTAAATATATAATTTTTATAAATTGTGAGAGTGCGAAAAGCGACAGTTTGGTATTTTAAGTCAGGACGCGCGTGTAAGTCGTGTCAGGACTATTTGTATGGAATAAAAAGATAAATTATTTTTGTATAACTCGTATGAAAATTTCGAGTGCACCATTGAGTCCGGAAGTGTCGAGATATTCAGAAAACTCTATCCGAGCATTTTATTTGGACTCCGAGGTAGTTTTAGGCCTAACCGGCACCCCGTAGGGGTATTTTTATCCTTTGAAATTTTGGAATAATAATATGGATGAAAATTGGGAAATAAAATATAGATGCACTAAGGTTAGATAAGAGTTATGAGTTCTAAACCTTCGAGAGAGAAAAGAGAAAAGCACGGAGAAAGGTAGAAGGGACTATTGGTATTCTTGGTGACTAACTCAAGAACACACACCAAAAACTATACGAAAGTGTAGATCGCGAGATGAGGAACGCATCCATACCTATATCAATAGCGAATCAGACCGTCGAAATTGAGGTAAGTATTTAATTCTTACAATTTATAGCAACAAGCATGTTCATATTAGTGTAGGTGTGTTATATTCACTACTGGATTCATAAGTTTTGATGAAATTTGAGGATTAATGGCATTTATTAAAATCTGGAGATTAAAGTGGTATGAATCCCTCATATAGATAGTTTAAAAATTCCAAATTGATGAGTATTGATGATGGGTGAAATTGAAATTGATGTTCTTGTATGGAAATTTAATGAACTAGGGTTTTGAATTGTTAAATTGGGGATTTTGGATTTTATAACTGATTTATGTTGAATTAATAGTTCAAAGTTAAGGGAAATCATTTATACATGTTAGAACATTAATTAGGATTTCTGTTTTGGTGTTGGGGTTGAGAAATTTAGAGGTTTTAGGACTGAAATTTTGAGGAAGACGAAGTGTGAACAGTAAAATATAACAGGCCTGGCCAAACCAGAGAAAGACCTCATCTCATTCGAACGAGAAGTCGGAGTCATTCAAATGACCTGCTAACTCGTTCGAACGACAGGTCCTAGAAAAACCCATAAATTTCTATTTTTTCCCAGATCATGTTACCTAGTTAATTTTGTTAGAAAAACTACCATTTACTAATATTAGCTTAATGCATAACTATTTGGGAAGTACTCCGAAAATGTTACCTTAAGTATTGAATAGGTGAATTAACCTTGGAAAATTCGAGAGTGTGAATAATCGAGTAAATTGCGTAAGTAGTAAAGAGAAATATACTACGTGAAGAAAAATAAATATGGGTTGGGGTGAATACCTAAATCTTGTAAGGCTTCGGGAATGCCTATTATTATATGTTTATCATTATTGTGTGTATAACATACCTACGCTGCTTGCTATCGGGCGGAGGTTCCGCGCAGTGGACAGTCTTATCCTGGGTGACCCAATGGGGGGATATTTGACTTGTACCGAGAGCATATGAACTTGGATACGTGATATCTGTTATGTAGGATAGTTTCGACGATTGAATGAGAGCGTACGTATGTGTGTGACTCATTTAGCCGGTGAGTATGTTTGCCTCTAATATTTGTGTTATGAGATTTATGGTTCGTGAGAGACGTCGAACCAGTTGTCCTCTATGCACCGAGCGATGCACCGGAACACGATAGCAGAGTATGCATTGCGCCAAGTGGTCATAACCAAGGGGCACAGGATTAGTATATACATGTATAGGGGTGATTTGACTATATATATATATAGTTATGTTTGTGAATAATCCTAATGTGTGAAATTAGAAAATATATAAGTGTTGGTAAACAAAATAACTTAAGGGGATAAAGTATTTACTACTAGAACACAGAATATCCAATGCAGTTAATGGGAGTGGTGTATTAAATAACGTATTGTATGGGCGATACGGGTTTCTCTTACGAGATATAATTAGTAGTATATGTCTATAACCTAGCTGGAAATAATATGGATAACTAGTTTAGGGTAGACGTACGCTAGGTGTGCACATTAGTGGAGGGGTGAGGATCTCATGTGAGAGTTCGGAACTAATATGCACATAATAATTGCAATAATTCAGTTTTAAATACTTGTTAAAACAAATATTTTTACAAATCGGGCTCTGACCCGTTTCTTGCTATTTCTCTTCTCTTTTGCTACATATATATAGGCCTCTAAATTGAGCCGTCGAGGCTTGAAGCCTGCCCGTTCGACCCGCTATTTTCGGATCGAGCTCTATTTGAGTTTGAGTTTGAATTGAGCGGAGCTTGAGCCAAAATTTCAAGCCCGAATGAATTTCGGGCTGAGCTTGAGCCGAACTTCGCCAAGCCCGAATTGGGTTCGAAGCCCGAACTTCGAATTTATAAATAAATAAATAAATAATTTATATAATATAACATATCTATGTTAACATTGTTTAATTAGGCTTCGTTCTTTTATTTCATTTACTACTTTTTTAAAAGTTTCATTTGTCATAATCCATTAAGTTACATGAGATTTTCATTTTTGTGATTTTATTGTTAATCTCGTTATGTGTATTTTATTTATTAATTGCTTAAGTCACAATAAGCCCTTGTTAGTGATCAAATAATGCTCAATGTATGAAATTTAGTAGGCATTTGTAGATTTTCACTCTTATTTACCATGTTTTAATTTAATATATTTCATAAATAAATATTTTATTTTATGAAATATCAATTAGATTTTAGTGTGTACATTTTGTCCATGATGAAAATACAAGAAAAAAATATACTAATTCAAACTTTTTTAACAAAAAAAATTGAAATCGGGCCCGAAGCCCGTAACATTTATGAGCCGAGTTCGGGATTATGTAGAAAAAATTTATTCGGGCTGAGCTCGGGATTGAGCATGGGTAAGTGAGTTCGGGTCGAGCCTGAGCAAGACCAAGCCCGACTCACCCAGCCCGATTTACAACCCTAGCCACAGGGTCACCACCAGACTTAGACGCGTGGATCATTCGACGAGCTGCAGCTGTTGTGGAAGCTGTAGGTTATTGATATTAGACACTTCTATCTTTCATTCAGTTCTTAGTTCAGACAATTTAGTTAGGGCATGTGTCGCCCATTTCGAGCTTAGTTATTTTAGATATTGTACTTTCCCATTAGCATTTCTTTTCCTGTTGAATTGAGTAGTATTGTTTTATTAGTTTTAAACTTTGAACTGGAATATTTTATTCAGTCTCATTTATTTTAGTATTTGATTCATGTCCAGTATTTATTCTTGTGGAATGGGAATGGCTTATATCTTAAAGCATGAAATTTATGAATGGATTAATTGGGTATAATTAATTGGGAAAATGTCTTGACACTTAGCTTAATTATTTATTAGGTGATTAATAATAAAAATTGTTTTTCGACAATGATGCTAAAAATGAACCAACCAGACCCTTTAATTTAATTTAATAAAGTAGTGATCACCCGGTATTTAATTAGGCGAGGTGTCACAGGTGGTATCAGAGCATTAAGTTCTAGTATCCTTTATGATCTTTACAGCTTATCATGTTTTTCGCTTAGAATTCTTTGATTTAGAGCCCTAATATTAATAATGTTGTATTCATCCTTACGCGTTGGAAATTCGTACTTCTGCTATTTAATTGTATGAATGTTGAACTCATACGGTCCATTTCAATTTTCAGATGGCATGAGAAGAAGAGCAAGCTAACACTGTTGGGGGAGTCAATGAACAAGGTCAACTGATACCTCAGGTATCCCCGGAGAGAGTATCAATCGCCGAAATAGCATGTATTGTGGCACAAGCAGTTACCACTGCAGTCTTACAGTACCAAGATCGCAGTATGCAGCTGATAGGAGGCAAACGAACAAGAGAAGATGGTCAATATGGCATGACTAAGGTTAAAATTTTTGGGAAGGCCCCAATATGCAGCAACAAGTTCCTCAGGGTCATAAAGACCACAAAGGTAATAGAAATTCCATGAAGAGCTAAAAGCGTCGGGGCTAACATAGCCAGGGACAGAGTGATGTTATAAGAAGATGTTTAAAATGCGGAAAAGACGGCCATAAACGTCAAACTTGTCCGGATCACGCTGAAGAGAAATCTCGACCCAACCAACAAGGACAACAAGGCCAAAGGACGCAAAGACTTTTAGAACTCTTATATAAGTGTGTACGACATGGTCACAAATTGATGGACTATCCTCAAACTGATGTCGTTTTTCATCAAGATGCTCAACATGGCAAATAGGGCCAAGGAAGAGGTGGAATCGAGCGACATGGCTGAAATTAACAGAGTCATAATGTGACACAGTTTGCTGGTAGATGCGTCAATTGTGGCAGGGTGGGTCATAGGAGGCAGGATTGCCCAGTTAAGGGAAAAATACCCCAGCAGCAAGGGCAGATACCTTATGAGCATGTGTACAACGTCTAACAGGCAACCGTTCAGCAGCCACCAACCATCATTGAGGGTATGCTCTCTATTTATGGGAATATGGGATATATTTTATTTGATATTGGGGCTTCACATTCATTCATAGCCGCTAGATTTTCCCGGACCATCGGATTGCTAGACACAGCCCGTAGTACGATTGCATGGGTAGTCTCACCGATGGGTAATGGGTTGTTGACTTTCTTTTTATACCGGGGAATAGGGATAGAGAGTGGAAGACTTATTTCACTTGTCGACATCCTTGTATCGGATATGTAAAAAAGCGAGGCGATTATTGGTATGGGTTGACTTGTGGCTTATAGGGCCATGATAGATAATTTTAGTAGGTGTATTATTTTTTTATATCGGGTCGGGAGATGTTTCAGGTAGAGATACCTCGTTCGGAGGAAGTACCGCCCACCCATTTATATTATATAGGTAAGGAGACCTTTTAGGAAACAGTAATTACCATTGATTCGATTCCCATAATTCACAAATTTTTCGATGTGTACCAGAAGAAGTGAGCCAGGAGGGCTAAACAATTTAGTCGAAAAGCAAAACTGAACCTAACGGTGATAGTGAAACACCACCTGAGAGTATGCCCAATAGGAAACTCATTTAGATAAATTTGATTAACTAACTTCCTACAAAGTGACGAGGAAGTCAATCAGGACTGTAGAGGCCAACACTAGTTCCGAAAGTCCTGCAAATCCAAAGGGATAGCGGGAGAATAATTGGGAGCTAAGACTGCCAGTTTGACAGAAGGACACTCCAAAATGGTTAGTGGGACCAGTGACGGGAAATGGTTCAAGAAGTTTTCCCTATGTGTAGAGAGTGGGACTACCAGTGTTGAATGTGCACGTTGAGGAGTGCAACTGATAAGATTTGAGGAAACCACATAATAGAATATTTACCCACATCGAGGAGGGGAAACTATTGGATGAAATCCCAGACGTATAATGAGTAAAAGTGATTATGGGTTGTTTTGACCACAAGGAATTCATGTAAGGACCATACGATCAGGAGAGAGATTGGTGAAGATTTGTTTCATCCTTGTGAGTTAAGGATTTAATTATGTGATAGGAGTGTGTCACACCTTATATATAAACGATTAACACTAAAATTTGCATGCGAGTCGAGTTTAGTAGATACATTAGTTTTGGACAGTCCGATTATAAATGTATTGATCATGGGTAACATGGCGTTTTAGATGTCACCCATGAGTAAGTCGGGTGGGCACTAAAGGCACATTTTATTGTCATAATTTTTACTACTCCATTGAGTTAGTAAAGTTGAGCTTATTATGGTAATGTGTAGTGATAATTACCGAATGTTTGAGCTTATTATGGTAATGTGTACTGCTCCATTGTCATAATAACGTATTTTATAAGCGATACGGGTTTCTCTTACGAGCTATAATTTGTAATATATGTCTATGATCTAGTTGGGAATAATATGGATAACTATGTTAGGGTAAACATACGCTAGGTGTGCGCATTAGTTGAAGAGTGAGGATCTCATGTGAGAGTTCATAACTAATATGCACATAATAATTGCAATAATGAAGTTTTAAATACTTGCTAAAATAAATATTATTACAAATCGGGCTCTGACCCGTTTCTTGCTATTTCTCTTCTCTTTTGCTATATATATATATATATATATATATATATATATTATACCAGGTGTCCAGCCACAGGATCACCACTAGACTTAGACGCGTTAATCGTTCGACAAGCTGCAGCTGTTATGGAAGCTGTAGGTTATTGATATTAGATGCTTCTATCTTTTCATTCAGTTCTTAGTTCAAACATTTCAGTTAGGGATGTGTCGCCCATTTCCAGCTTAGTTATTTAAGAAATTGTGCTTTCTCATTAGAATTTCTTTTCGTGTTGAATTGAGTAGTATTGTTTTATTGGTTTTAGACTTTGAACTGTAATGTTTTATCCAGTCTCATTTATTTCAGTATTTGATTCTTGCCCAGTATTTATTCTTGTGGAATGGGAATGAATTATTTCTTAAAGCATGAAATTGATTAATGGATTAATTGGGTATAATTAATTGGAAAATTATTTTGACACTTAGCTTAATTATTTATAACGTGATTAATAATAAAAATTATTTTTCGACAATGATGCTAGGAATGAACCACTCGGGAACTTTGATTTAATTTAATAAAGGACTGATCACCCGGTATTTAATTAGGCTGGGTGTCACATATAAATATAGGCCAGACTCTTTGAGTATTGACATATCAATGAAATGAAATACGTATTCCCTCTAATTTCCTATATATCTCCTTTATTTTACAATATGTTATCAGCACGAAAGCTCCTTACAATCATTCTCACAAAGTAAATCGAGGCAAAAATGGAACTCTTATTTTTGTAATAAGTGATCATCTAAGTAATTTTTATTCATTTGTCTAAGCACATGTATATCGCTTTATGGGTACTACCTATATTCTATGAATCTCCCTATATACCTAATGCCTAAGACTAAAAACTAACGGTATCCGTTAAGCATCTTATGTAAGTCTAACATCAAATAACTCCATGTTTTATTGATAAAAATTATTTTAAAAGGAAATAATGTTATGATTCATCTTCACACCTTTAAAACATATCATACAACAAATATTAATATAATTGGTTTGACTTCATCCCATGTTATATAACTTAAACAAATATAAGATCTGCTTCATTTTATCAAAGGTATCCAACTTGAATGAATACCAATAGCTTTCATATGAATGCATCCATAGGAACCAACCCGTCAAAAAAATGTGTGTGGTGATATGCACGACGTTAGAGAAGTCTTTGTCAATGATATGCATATGAATATATTTATTCTTGGGTTTATATTGATACCTCTTCTGCAAATCTGCATATTTTTCTAATTAATATTTTTTTTCTCTTTTTTTTTCATACCCTTATATCATTTTTTTGCTAATGATATTCTCTTAAGAATAATTTGTAACTGTTTATAGAATTTTTTATTCATTAGTTGTTATGTTTATGAATTGATATATATAATTTGATCTTATAGTTCATTTTTTTAATATCATTTGCTTAATTTAGTCTATTGAATGATATATCTGAAGTTTTGAATTTAAAATTTGGGGCCCGAAGATCCCAATTATTTTTAAATTATTGGACCCGACATTCCAATATAATATGCCATGAAATCAAACCTGAAGTTTTGATTGTTTTTAGAATAGGACAAGGGATACTAAAAGTCCCATAACAATTATTTATAATTTTGACCTGAAGCTCTGATAATTTTGTGATCAAACAGGAATTTTTGATTATTTATATAATAAGGGTAAGGGTATTAAGTATTCTATAGTGATTATTTATAGTTTGGATCTAAAGATCCAAACAACATTATCCCTTATCAAACTTGAAGTTTGAATATCATTGGGTAGGGCTTGAAAATCCCTAAATATTTAATGTTGTGATATAAAGTTGCCCTAATTATTTATAATTGGGACATGAAGCTCCCCAATCATTATTTAAATATGAAAATTGAGTTTTTTTTGTTCATATTCTAGAACTTGAAGTTCCTAAATTATTTGGACCTAGAATGTGAAAGAAAACATCATAATGATACCTGGAGTTTTGATTATCTAATTAATAGGGTATAGACAAAGAGTCCTCAATTGTATTTGTGATGTGAAAATTCATTATCATTATTGTGACTAGAAATTTACAATTTTTTTATATAATTGGGATATAGTTTTTCCTAATTAATTTTGAAAACATGAGACCTTAAGTTCTCATGTTGTTTTAAAATATTTGGACCCGAAGTTCTAATAAAAATATACCATAAATCAAAACTTGAAGTTTTGATTATTCGTGGGTTATAAATTTTTAAAGTTCTCAAAATAATTATTTATGAGTTGGACCTGAAGCTCCCAAAAATATTTTTTGGGAGGATTAGTTTCAAAATAAATTGAGTATTTAACCATGACTTTTCAATGATGAGTGCATTATTTTGTAGTATTTACCTCCAAATCTAAGCATTGTTAGTCCCAACCTATCGTAAATAAACAACTTTTAAAGTTATTTTTATTTAAAAGAAAGAAAATACAAATTTTAGAATAAATGGGATTAATAATGCAATTTTAAAAGTTTCACGCTCACATCTTATATTACTTATCTCTTGTGCAAGTTTGTTTTTAAGTATTGACAGATTTAAAAAGAAAGTGGTGACGTCCGGACGCAAAATGAGCATAAAAAGGGCACCCACGCAACTTCATGGGCAAAATTGTAAATTCAAAAGATTTATTTTGGACTCGGACCAAACACGGAAATTGAAGCCCTTGAATCAAGGGTCACGTCGGTTCAAACGGCAAGTCAATCGGACTCCGAATGAAGAAGTTATGGTGATTTGGGCTATTATGCAAATTATGAAATTTGAGATTTAATATGATGTTAAATATAACTGGAGGCATATTATAAATGAAGATGATAGCTAGTTCAGTGGTTGGTGTCTTGGGCATACAAAGGAGAGGTCATGTGTTCGACCCCTGCATATTATAAATGAAGATGATAGCTAGTTCAGTGGTTGGTGTCTTAGGCATGCAAAGGAGAGGTCATGTGTTTGACCCCTGCCTACCCCATCTAAGTTTTTGGCGAAATTTGTTTATAAAAAAAAAAAGACCGACTAAACCCATTACCCCACCTTCTAGGCCCATTACCCAACCAACCTTTTCCTATTCTGCCTGCCGAGAACAGATTTACACCACCCCATATTCCTTCCCACTTCAATTACCCACAAATCCATCTACCCACTATCCCCACCAACTAAAACCCACGATTTTACTACCTGTGTACCCATGCTCTCACATCTTTAAAAGGGGGATAAAAAGTTGGGATTGATACGTTGTGGCAGGGACGAGAGAGTGAAAAAAGAGGGACACACTTAGATTAAAAAAAATATCGCGTAGTGAGTATTTTTGAGGCACACTTTGGAGGAGCATATCGTGTATTGTAATTCAAGTCTTGGACCCGAAATTTTGTAAGTTGACATTTATTAATGAAAATTATTTTTTTCATCTTGCAATATTTGTGTGTCAAATATGTTGTGTGAGTAGTTTATTTACTAGGACTTAGGTGATGTTTGTCATGACTAATTAAACCATGCATGTTAATTTAATTTCGTACATATTCTGACGTGTTCTAATTTGAAAAAAAAAATCGGTATTCGCTTAAAACTAAACGAGAGTGTATTTGTAAACCTCAATGAATTAATTATAAATTAATGCTTTAAAAAATTTAAAGTTGTCATTTTTGATGGGTTATGCTTGCACTTAGATGTTTTGATACCTCATGCTTAAATACATGTTAAAAATTTAAAACATGATATTTTTGAGGGAATAGAGATTTATGGTGTCTAATTCAAGAGACGTTAAAATATTTTGAGCGCATGTAATGTTTTATTCTCCGAAATGTACGCGACGAGAGTCGGTATATTTTGTGTTATAAATTCGGAACTAGAAATTAAATTGATGTGTTAATTTGATTAAAATTGACAAACGGAACCGACGTCCTAGTTTCTTCCACATTTAATATTATATTTTTTTATAGTCATTTCAATAGCATAATTTATATTTTTTTATAGTCATTTCTTCCAAATAAAAATAAAAATAAAAAAATACTTTTTTTTATAGTCATTTCAATAGCATAATTTATATTTTTTTTCAGTATATAATTTTTTTTCTCCATTCTTATAGTGTGTTTTTGGTTATTATTTGTTCTTTTTTTTTGTAAGCGTAAAAATTCCTTTTAAATGCATGCGTAAGTATTTTTGTATTTAATAATTTTTGCACTTTACCCTTGGTATATTTTTTTGTGTGTTCTTTTTCAGAAAAAAAAACAAGAGTAGAAAAAAAAGGAGAAAAGAGAAAAACTCGAAAAAGCAAGCAACCGTGGGAAAAGCGCTAAAGGTACTCGCGGAGACGACTGAAACTGAGGCGACGTTTTCCTCCGATCGACGTCAAATAAAACTTCGACCCGGCGTAAACAAGTGACCGTAAAAAGTTCACGCCGGAGGTAAGTCTTGTGTGCTCCTACGTGAAACTATTTTCGCAAATTTCAATAAGCACGTTGCATAATTTTAATTAAGGGCAAAAACTCAATTTTTAGATAAGGTGGGGATTTAATCACCCCTCCTTGGTCCACAAATCATTAAGCTACCCGAGCATCTGCATAATCCAAGCCATAATTTTAATTTAAAATTGATTAGACATTGGCCATAGGGTGTCACATAGCTCATAGGCATATTCTTTTCAAGGCTAGGATTAAAAGTTAATCCAAACGCGAAATTTTCAAATCGAGTGAGCGCAGTGTATGCTAGGTTGATGTCGAGATTCTACGGGTCGTTTAGCTAGAGTGGAGTCTAGTATTCCCGATACTGTTATAGGTAGCACCTCGATTTTCACCGAAATAGGAGATGAGTTAGCAACTCGTGCCCTAAAAGATTATTTGTATCCCAATAGAACAAGCCAACCATTATGCATACTTCTCCCCCCGCACAATGCAAACAATTTTGAGTTCAAGTCAGGAATAATTCATTTACTTCCCATCTTTCGAGGCACAAAAAAGGAGGACCCGTACCTCCACTCGCGTGAGTTTGAAGAAATTTGTGGAACGGTTAGGTTACAACAACTCACCGATGAGATTGTCAAACTAAAACTATTTCCATTTTCTTTGAAGGACAAAGCTAAGAGTTGGTTGCTCTCACTTAAACTAAATTACATCACTACATGGAATCAGTTGACTGCTGAATTTTTGCAAAAGTTTTTCCCTAACCAAAAGACGGCGGCCATACGTCACGCTATCAAAACTTTCAATCAAAAAGAGGGAGAGACGTTATGGATGTACTTGGAAAGATTCAAGGACTTGCTCCTGCAATGTCCTCACCACGGAATCGAATTAGTTCGTCAAATCCAGATTTTGTATGAGGGTTTCGATTACACTACTCGATCTATGCTTGAAATTATATGTAGTGGAGATTTCACAGAAAAGAGTGAGGCCGACGCATGGTTGTTTTTAGAATCCGTTGCTCAAAAGTCCCAGCGATGGGCACCCCATCGGGATTCGAAGACCACCACAATTAATAAGGGTAATGCTCACCCAGAAGAACAAGGTTTTGGACTAGATGCAAAAGTGGCCATCTTGGCCCGTCGTCTAGAAGCCTTGAAAACGAGTAAAGAGGGTAACCGAGCCACACATGCTGCCATGCAATATGTAGGGTCACCTACGTGTTTGCTTTTCGATAGTTTCGACCACCTCATCGAAAGTTGCCCCACCCTTCCGGCCCATAAATCTCTCACCGAGCAAGCAAACGCCCTCTATCAAAACAAGCCCAAGTACGACCCATTTTACGATTCTTACAACCCAGGTTGGAAGGATCATCCTAACTTTTCAGGGTCTAAAGGCCAATACCAGGGTAGTGGAGGTCAATCTTTAAGTAACCCACCCACGGATTTCCAAAAGAGCACCTCCGCACCGTCGTTCCCTTCACCCCAAAAGATTCAATCTTTAGAAGAAACGATGAATTTACTTTCCCAAAATACCCTGCAATTTCAATAGACCACGCAAAGTTTCCTCCAATCTGCACAACAAAACTTGCATGCCAACATCCAATCGATTGCCAAATTAGAGGTACAAGTGAGTCAATTAGCCAATGCTTTGAGCGAGAGAAATAAAGGAATGTTCCCAAGCCAAACTGAGCCTAATCCTAAGGGTAACATGCCTAGGGGTCAGTATGTTGTCCAAAATAACACTAGCACATCCACTACGCAATAGCATGCCAAGGCTATAATCATGCTTGGATCAGGTAAAGAAGTTGAGAATAATGTCTCACGACCCACCATGAGTGAATCCAAGAAAGGTAAGGAAAATAAGGACCCACCTGTGGATCCGCCTTCTTCCTCGCCCTCATCTTCCGAACCATCTGTTGAGACCTACGTCTGGAAAGCTCCATTTCCACAATGTTTAGTGCCACAAAATAAAAAGGCGCAAGTGGATAAAATGTTGGAAGTATTTAAGCACGTACAAATTAATATCCCGTTGCTTGATTCCGTACAACAAGTTCCATCCAACGCTAAATTTTTTAAGGACCTTTGTACCTTCAAGAGAAGCACCAACGTACCCAAGAAAGCTTTTCTCACCGAGCAAACAAGCTCGATCATTTCTTATCGAACTCCCATCAAGTATAAGGATCCCGGTACTCCGACGATCTCTATCAAGATAGGGGAGCACCTCATTGAGAAAGCCCTTCTAGATTTAGGAGCAAGCGTGAACCTTTTGTCGTACACCATGTACGAGAAACTAGGTTTGGGGGAGTTGAAACCGACTAGGATTACCTTGTCCTTTGCTGACCGTTCTGTGAAAATTTCGAGAGGCATTGTTGAGGACGTTCTAATTAAAGTGGGTGACTTTATATTTCCAGTCGACTTTGTTGTCTTGGACACCCAACAAGTACAAAATCCTATTGCACAAATCCCTGGTATTTTAGGTCATCCTTTCCTCGCCACATCTGATGCCGTCATTCGGTGTCGTAGCAGCCAATTAAACCTATCATTTGGAAACATGACTATGGACCTTAATGTGTTCAATTTGGCCAAACAACCACCCGATGACGACGAACCCATGGATGTCGACATGATTGATAGTATTGTCCGAGAGACTTTCGAGCAAATTTATAATGACGACCCTTTAGCATCTTGCCTTGCCTTTTTTGGGTCCGAATTTGATGTCGAGCAGTCCATCGAAGAAGTCAATTCCCTTCTCAACTCCGCCCTTATCATAGAAGTGGGAAATTGGAAGTCTAAACCCAAGCCCCTATCACTTTCCATGTCACCTATTCCACCCTCGATTGAAAAATCCCCCGAGCTTGAATTGAAGCCATTACCAGAATCACTCGAGTATAGGTTCTTAGGACCTTTTGATACCCTGCCTGTTATCATCGCATCTGACCTAGACAAAGAACAAGAAGGTAAGTTGTTGCGTGTTCTTAGTGAACACAAAGAAGCCCTCGGTTGGACCATAGCCGACATTAAGGGGATAAGTCCGTCAGTGTGCATGCATAGAATACACTTAGAAGAAAATGCTAAAAATTCTCATGAAGCACAACGTCGACTTAACCACATACTAAAATAAGTCGTCCGAGCAGAGGTGCTCAAGTTGTTAGATGCGGATATTATTTATCCCATCTCTGATAGCCAATGGGTCAGCCCCATTCAGGTTATTCCAAAGAAATATGGTGTTATAGTGGTGGGAAATGATAATAATGAGTTAGTCCCCACTAGGATGAAAACCGGTTGGCGTGTCTGTATAGACTATAAGAAGTTGAACACTGTCTCACGGAAGGATCACTTTCCCCTTCCATTCATAGACCAAATGCTTGAGAGATTAGCCGGTTACCCCTATTACTATTTTCTCAACGGTAATTTCGGTTATAATCAAATTCCAATTATTCTCGAGGATCAAGAGAAAACCACATTCACTTATCCATTTGGTATTTTTGCTTATCGACGCATGCCCTTCGGGCTATGTAACGCACCCACTACCTTTTAGCGGTGCATGATGAGTATCTTTTTGAACATGATCGAAAGGTTTCTTGAGGTTTTTATGGATGATTTCTCGATGTTTGGGTTTAATTTTGATGAGTGTCTTCACCACCTTACCCTCGTTCTGAAGAGGTGTAAGGAAAAGAACCTTGTACTCAATTGGGAGAAGTGTCACTTCATGGTTAAATAAGGCATAGTATTAGGTCATATCATCTCTGAAAATGGTATCGAGGTTGATAAGGCTAAAATTGATCTCGTTTCTAATCTCCCACCCCCAAAAACTGTGCGTGAAATTTGATCATTCTTAGGACACGCAGGTTTTTATCGGAGATTCATTAAGGATTTTAGTAAAATCTCTCGACCTTTATGCAATCTTCTAGCTAAAGACACACCCTTTGAGTTCACCGATGATTTCCTTCAAGCCTTTGAGAGGCTAATGAAGGAATTGACCTCAACACCTATTATCCGACCCCCCGACTGGGGTCAACCTTTCGAAATCATGTGTGACGCTTTTGACTATTCACTAGGTGCGGTTCTGGGTCAGCGAGATGAAAAACTTCCTCATGTTATATACTATGCCAGTAGGATTCTTAACGATGCTCAATTGAATTATTCCACCACTGAGAAAGAGTTCTTGGCTGTCATATTCGCACTAGAAAAGTTTAGGTCTTACTTGATAGGATCCAAAGTCATCATTTTCACCGATCACGCGGCCTTGCGACACCTTTTATCTAAGAAGGATGCTAAGGCCTGGCTCATTAGGTGGATCCTATTACTTCAAGAGTTTGACCTTGAAATTCGAGATAAAAAGGGTTGTGAGAATGTAGTGGCAGATCACCTATCTAGGTTGACCGTTGAATCTTCCAATGACTTGTTGCAACTTAATGAGTCTTTCCCCAATGAGCAACTGTTTCTTGTCAACCAACTTTCGTGGTTCGCTGATATTGTGAACTATTTTGTGACGGGTTGAATGCCACTGCATTGGTCTCAGCAAGATCGTTCCAAATTTTTAAAGGAAGCCAAGCATTTCTTTTGGGATGACTCGTATCTTTTCAAGTATTGTCCCAATAAAATCATTCGAAAGTGTGTCCCCGATCACGAGATTCAGAACGTAATCTCTTTTTGCCATGACCAAGCTTTTGGAGGTCATTTCAGTACTAAGAAAATCGCTGCGAAAATTTTGCAGTGTGGATTCTATTGGCCCACCATTTTTTGTGGCTCCAATGACTATAGTAGAAGTTGTGACCAATGCCAAAGGTTAAGAAAGATCACTCGTAGGAATATGATGCCATTGAGTCCCATATTGGTTATTGAGGTTTTTGACTGTTGGGGCATTGATTTCATGGGTCCATTCCCAAAATCCTACGGTAATATTTACATCCTTTTGGCAGTTGATTATGTGTCTAAGTGGGTCGAAGCTATACAGAGTCGGAAAAATGATCGCCATGTGGTAGTCAAATTTATTCGAGAAAACATTTTTTCCCGATTCGGTACACCTCGAGCCATCATTAGTGATCAAGGAACCCATTTATGCAATCGGTCATTTAAGAGTCTCATGAAAAAGTATTCAATCATGCATAAAGTAGGATGCTCTTATCATCCTCAAACCAGTGGACGAGTTGAAGTGTCTAATAGGCAAATCAAGCTAATCATCAAGAAAATAGTGAATCAAAATCAAAAGGACTGGTCTTTACGATTATTAGATGCACTGTGGGCTTATCGCATTGCCTATAAAACCCCACTTACTATGTCCCCGTATAGGCTTGTCTACGGAAAAGCCTGCCACCTTCCGGTAGAGTTAGAACACAAGGCCTATTGGGCCATTAAGACCTTTAATTTCGATTTACCTGCTGCAGGAGAGGTTCGAAAACTCCAACTCAATGAATTAGAGGAGATTAGGAATGATGCGTACGAAAATGCAAAATTGTATAAAGAGAAAATGAAAATGTTCCATGACAAGTCCATCCTACGGAAGTCATTTGAGCCTGGACAAAAAGTTCTCTTGTATAATTCTAGATTGCATCTTTTTCCTGGTAAGTTAAGGTCTAGATGGTCCGGTCCCTTTATTATTAGGACAGTCTACCCATATGGGCGGTTGAGATAGAGAATCCTAAAAATGGTGAAATTTTCAAAGTTAATGGTCAAAGGTTGAAGCCATATCTGGATTTGCGAGATCGGGAAGTGGAGGACATTCTCCTCCAAGACTCGGTATACCATGAGTAAACATAACTTGGGTCGTGTTTTTGTATTATAGTTTTTTTCTTTTCTTTTTGTAATTATTTTTCTTTTAGGCAACATGTATTGGAGAAAGTCCCTCATTACGGTAATATCTTTCATATCTTTTCCGCCTTTTAAATTTTTGTCTTGAACATTGAGGACAATGTAGAAATCAGGTTTGGGGGTATTGAGGTCATTTTTCTCTGCTTTTCAAAAAAAAAATCAGAAAATTTTTAAAATCCAAAAATATTTTCAATATAAGTGAGTTTTGAAACAATTTCTTAACATAGAATTAATTCACAAATCTCTCAACTTATAATATTTTACACTTAGCCTTATAATATGATTGAAGATGGATATTGAGGCGAAAGTTAATATGCTTAAAGAATAAATGTGGAGATTTTGGCCCGGTGAGATATTGTGCCATTCATCGTTTTCGAGAGATTTAAATCAATTTGAGTTAAAATAACTCAAACTTTCCTTCAGTGATAAATTCGTTGATGATCTCAAATTCATTGTTTTGTTTAATTATTAAAAACAAAAGGTCAAAATCAGAATCTTATGCACTAGAAGTCTTAGTAAGTCGTCTTGAGACACAAATCAACTTAATGAAACTTGAGAAATAAGATTAGGCCCTCGTTTGAAAGCCCCAAAATTAAGCCCAAACTCCAACATTTTTTACATTATTACATTGCAAGCCCATTTGAGCCAAAAAGAAGATAAGTCTTTTGTTGAAAGCCCACTATCCTACCCCACTCCAACTAGGAGTTTAAAACCCATAAAAAGAAGCCATACCCATTTTCTGAGAATACTAGGGTAAAATTACGGTTGGAAAAATGTCAAAAGAAAATGAGGTTGCAAGAATGAAGTGTGAAAAGAAAAGAATAAAAGAAAACAAAAGGGAGAAGAAAGAAAAAAAAAGGAAAAAAAATATGAGTTTGAAAAGAAAAAAAGAAAGGAAAAAGAAAAATGGAGGTGAGAAAAAGTACCTAAAAGTTAAAATACCGAAAAACCTCTATATTCTCATAAATTTTGAACTCCAAAAGCCATTATTTCTAGCCAAAATTCGAGCCTACAATAAAACCAAATAAAGTCCTAATAGATCTCAAGTGAAGTTAGTTAAAGTGTAGAGAGAAGATGAAAAGGATCTATGGTGTGATTCAATGTTTTCAAAAAGTAATCGATTTTCCGTTCATGAGATCATATTCATCCATTATAAAAAGTTCGTTCTTGATCATGTATATGTGAAATTTGTTCATATAAATTTACTCTTTTATTCACATATACCGAGAGAAAATAATCCATTTTCGAGTGTTCGATTGTGAGTGCATTCTGTGAGACTTTGAAATCAAAACAAACTTTCGGATAAGAAATGTAACGATTAAATCTTTTGAAATGGACGGTTATATTGGCTAGGCACACACACACGATAAGTTGAGATTGAAAAGTGAAATTCTGCTATATTTATGAAGTTTGCATTCAAAGTTGGTTATATTACTTTTGAGTCTTTTGTATTGAGTCAAGTTTTTAAATTTTGTGGGTATATTCTCTGCAAACCCTCACGAGACAAAACTCGTCCACGAGGGCAACCTAGAGGTTTAATGGCTTGTTGCACATGCTAAGTGCAACCGTGATTCCTACCAAAGTGAGTTAGATTTTAATTTTTGCTCGAGGACTAGCAAAGTTTAGGTTTGAGGGTATTTGATGAGTGCATTATTTTGTACTATTTACATCCAAATCTAAGCATTGTTAGTCCCAACTTATCGTAAATAAAGAGCTTTTAAAGTTATTTTTATTTAAAAGAAAGAAAATAAAATTTTTAGAATAAATGGGATTAATAATGCAATTTTGAAAACTTCACGCTCACATCTTATATTACTAATCTCTTGTGCAAGTTTGTTTTTAAGTATTGGCAGATTTAAAAAGAAAGCGGTGACGTCCGGACGCAAAATGAGCCTAAAAAGGACACCTACGCAACTTCAGGGGCAAAATTGTAAATTCAAAAGATTTATTTCGGACTCGGACCAAACGCGGAAATTGAAGCTCTTGAATCAAGGGACGCCTGGGTTCAAACAACGTGACAATCGGAGTTGAAACGAAGAAGCTATGGCCGTGCAAAGTTCGAATTCAAAAGAAAGTCAAAGCCCCGGGTCAATGCCTGAAGTCAACCTCGATACCCGAATGATATTGAAAATTTGTTGGGCCCGAAATGGGGGTCACGGCGGTTCAAAAGGCAAGTCAATCGGACTCCGAATGAAGAAGTTATGGTGATTTGGGCTATTGTGCAAATTATGAATTTTGGAATTTAATATGATGTTAAATATAACTGGAGGCATATTATAAACAAAGATGATAGCTGGTTAAGTAGTTGGTGTCTTGGGCATTCACAGGAGAGGTCAGGGGTTCGACCCCTGCCTACCCCATTTAAGTTTTTAGCGAAATTTGTTTATAAAAAAAAAAAGACCGACTAAACCCATTACCCCACCTTCTAGGCCCATTACCCAACCAACCTTTTCCTATTCTGCCTGCCGAGAACAGATTTACACCACCCCATATTCCTTCCCACTTCAATTACCCACAAATCCATCTACCCACTATCCCCACCAACTAAAACCCACGATTTTACTACCTGTGTACCCATGCTCTCACATCTTTAAAAGGGGGATAAAAAGTTGGGATTGATACGTTGTGGCAGGGACGAGAGAGTGAAAAAAGAGGGACACACTTAGATTAAAAAAAATATCGCGTAGTGAGTATTTTTTAGGCACACTTTGGAGGAGCATATCGTGTATTGTAATTCAAGTCTTGGACCCGAAATTTTGTAAGTTGACATTTATTAATGAAAATTATTTTTTTCATCTTGCAATATTTGTGTGTCAAATATGTTGTGTGAGTAGTTTATTTACTAGGACTTAGGTGATGTTTGTCATGACTAATTAAACCATGCATGTTAATTTAATTTCGTACATATTCTGACGTGTTCTAATTTGAAAAAAAAAATCGGTATTCGCTTAAAACTACACGAGAGTGTATTTGTAAACCTCAACGAATTAATTATAAATTAATGCTTTAAAAAATTTAAAGTTGTCATTTTTGATGGGTTATGCTTGCACTTAGATGTTTTGATACCTCATGCTTAAATACATGTTAAAAATTTAAAACATGATATTTTTGAGGGAATAGAGATTTATGGTGTCTAATTCAAGAGACGTTAAAATATTTTGAGCGCATGTAATGTTTTATTCTCCGAAATGTACGCGACGAGAGTCGGTATATTTTGTGTTATAAATTCGGAACTAGAAATTAAATTGATGTGTTAATTTGATTAAAATTGACAAACGGAACCGACGTCCTAGTTTCTTCCACATTTAATATTATATTTTTTTATAGTCATTTCAATAGCATAATTTATATTTTTTTATAGTCATTTCTTCCAAATAAAAATAAAAATAAAAAAATACTTTTTTTTATAGTCATTTCAATAGCATAATTTATATTTTTTTTCAGTATATAATTTTTTTTCTCCATTCTTATAGTGTGTTTTTGGTTATTATTTGTTCTTTTTTTTTGTAAGCGTAAAAATTCCTTTTAAATGCATGCGTAAGTATTTTTGTATTTAATAATTTTTGCACTTTACCCTTGGTATATTTTTTTGTGTGTTCTTTTTCAGAAAAAAAAACAAGAGTAGAAAAAAAAGGAGAAAAGAGAAAAACTCGAAAAAGCAAGCAACCGTGGGAAAAGCGCTAAAGGTACTCGCGGAGACGACTGAAACTGAGACGACTGAAACTGAGGCGACGAATGAGTGTTCATAAGATTGTGAAGTGTTAAAACAAGGGTTGTGTTTCGGCCGAATCGAAAAATACCTCTTCGAAAAAAAATTCGATTTTTTCGAAAATAAAATAACTATTCCGATCCGATTTTTTCAGAAAATTAACAAAATTTTCGAATTCGAAAAAATCGAAAAAAATAAAAAATTCACAATATATATTAAAAATCCAAAAATTTCAGAGATTCCAAAATTTCAAAAAAAAAAAAAATTATGGATTTTCGATTACTCGAAATTCTCATTTTAAAGAAACTAAGAAAATGGCTTAACCCAACATGTAAATACATGAGTATTTAGCCCATTTTTTCATTTGTGTATAAGTTAGGAGGATACTCTTATTTTATTGAGCATATTTTGGAGCCCTCTCCCTCTCCCAACCGATGTGGGATATGGAAAACTTTCAGAAAATCAGAAAAGAAATCGAAAAAATCAAAAATCGAAACATAATTTCGAAAAAATCAGAAAAAATAGGATCGGTATAGTTTCGGAAAATTTGAATCGGAAAAATCAGAAATTCAGAATTATTTTTGATTTCTGATCTGATTTTTTTCGGAAAAATCAGAAATCGGCAAACTAAAATTTCATTCCAAATTCCTAAAAAATCGAATTGGAAAATCGAAAAGTTCGAAAAAAAAACAACCCTAGTTAAAACTCACTAAAAAGTGCATGATTTATGGCACAAGGTTTCCTGAAGAAATAAAAAATTAATTATATATGAACATACCATCCCATTACGGTCGTAAATCATTTTCAGATATCTGACTAGGTTAGCAATTTTTTTAAATATATTATATGAGACTCGTGAATATTATAACTACTTATACATACGGGACTTGGACAAAGAATATATATAAATTCTTTAGAAGGATTTTCTTTGCCTGAAGCAAAGATAAGGAGTACGTACTCAAATGCACTGAGACGTTCATCGTATAACAGGTAATCCAAATGGATACGGGTACAATCATCTTAGTAAATATTTTCTAAGGAATGGTATGAAAGCAATCATATATGCAAATGTGCCATGATAAAATATCATTAAATGGAAGCTCTCCTAAAGAGCTCAATTGAAATGCAAAATATCCAAATAAAAATTAAAAAATAAATGACCTAAGGCGGTTGGGGGGGGGGGGGGGGGGGGGGGGTAACTAGTTATTGTCTCGTCCTGCAGATCGAGCAGAGTTTATGTTAAATAAAAATCCATTAGTCAAATAGATTAAAAAGTCCTACAATGCTTTAGCATATATTAAACATACAATTTTAGTATACCCATGGTCTCTAGTATTTGGATATTAAATTATCCATACCATCTTAAAAGGGATGAAATATATAAATTTGGTCCCGAAGTACATGCTATTATAATATTTGGTCCAGAAGTACCATATTTATATGTTATTATATTGATATATATGAAAATTTCATGATGAAATATGCATAATAATGGATATTATATTTGCAGTTAATATCTTGACAAGAAATGATTATCATTGACTTACAAAGCATGGGACAAATATCAACATTATATGATACGCTCGTGGAATTATTGGTGTAATAGTTTATAAATCTAACGATCCACATCAATTTAGTAATGTACATGCGAATTATCTCCATGATCCTCACAAGGAACAATAAAAAACACTTATGTGTTGCCTCAAACGACATATGGTCTTATTAATATTACTTATGAAGACAATGGTGCTTGTATAACTCAAAGAGACTACATCAAAGGAGAAATCACTAACACATTTCAATTCTTCTACATATATGAACTCCAAAAGACTTATGATATTGAAATCAATTAGATCCGATAAAGTGACATGTTCATCCCTCTTCACCCAAGTCTTAAGAAAGTCGATCTTATGAAGAAAAATAAAACTGAAGTAACAGTCGATTAAATATATTCAACATGTCAAACCAAAATTTTAGAAGATTGTGTATGAAACTGATATGTATCGACTCAAATATCAGAAAATACCCTAATTAGGGGGAGTATCGAAACAGAGGGAGGATTTGATCAGGGGAGAATCTAAGAACATGATATTTTGGACATATGCGCTTTGTACTTTTTCTCTTTAACTTGGTTTTTACCTATTTGGTTTTCCTGATAAAGGTTTTAATGAGGCAACACTAAGCGCGTCCAAGGTCGATTCAATGATCACAAAAGTTGGACTTTTTTCCCTTCATTTTATTTTTTTTCCAACTAGATTTTTCCTTAGTATGGTTTTAATAAGGCAACAATCTTTGAATGGTGGTTATAGTGTACATCCAATCCTTAATAAGATTTTAATGAGGCAATAATCATTGAATGGTGGATATAGTGTAAATCTAAGGGGGAGTTTTATAAAATATAAATTGAGTGGATGTCCACTTGTATTCTAGTCCAATGGTATTCTATAATTATTAAGGAGTATATTGGATTGCCTTATTTTGTACTATAAATGTGGGTCATATCCGTTGAGTATTGACATATCAATTAAATGAAAGGCTCGTTCCCTCAAAATTCCTCTGTATCCCCTTTATTTGACAAAAGTATATAGTCGTTAAACTATCGCTCTAGTTTTAAAATGGTTTTAAATTTTATTTTATTTTAATTTAGTTCTTTACATATTTAGTCATTAAATTATTGCTCCAATTTTAAAATTATTCTTAAATTTTATTTTCTCCTAATTTAATCAATGTGATATATTTTTTTGCCACACTTAGCCACTAAATGTATAATTTACTCATTTTATATAAAGAACCTTTTTTACTTTGTTCCCGTTAGAGTATTGAAATTAGATATAATTCTCTATTTTGTTAAAAAATGGGCATATCCTCCAACTCCTAACATATATCAAATATCATTAACAAACTCCAATAATAAATAATTAGATTTAATCCCAAATAATTTAAAGACACGAATACCCCGCATCTTCTTTTTTGCTTCACCACCCTTCCAAAAACCCTAATCGATTGCACAACACCGTACAAAAACTCAAATCAAATTCAATTTAAATGTCAACTCTTATTTGAAATCCAATTTCATTTTCAATTAACTGCAGGGACCCTAACTTTATTTAACCATAACAAATCATTTAAACCTTATATTTATTTCAAAAAGTACGAAATATATAAAGTGAATCCAATTAAACCCAAACTTAATTTGACACTCAAATCATGGAAACAAATTAAATCGATCAAAATCAGAAATGAGCTTGAATGTTGGGCAGTGATTCAAACACATATCAATTGCTAATATTTAAAAATCTGTCGCAAATTAAACCTACAAAACCAATTCATGAATTTTGAAAATTAGTTGAAATAAACATAACGCAAACGATGTGGAATCGATCATAACCCATCGATTTGGATAAACATAAACTGAAATCTAAGTTTTCAAAATAATTTTCAAGTTGGAATTTCAATTTTAAATGATTTTTAGATCGATTTCCAAATAGGTTTTCAAAAATTTATTTTAAATTATTTTTCAATAAATTTGCAAATCGATTTTCATATTCGAAATCTAAGATTAAAATGATTTAAAAATCGATTTTGAGGATTTGGTCGATTATTTCAATTTTTTTGGATTTGTCTAAATCAATATCAATTTTTATTTCAAATTATAACAAATGGATTTCGAAATCCATGTCCGATTTTGATGATTTGGCAAATTATTTTGTTGTTGTTATATTCATCATTGTAGTTATTGTGAAAAAATTATATTTGATTAGTTTTTTAATATTTTTATTTTAAAACGGATATATTGATTGATATTTGAAAATAATAATAATTAGGGTTTAAGTTTGGGTTTATGGCGAGAAGATGAAGAGAGGATAAATGGTGTTTTATCTTTAAACTATGGGGGTTAAGTTTACATATTAATTATTAGAGTTTTTTTAATGGTTAGACATTATGGGGTAATGTCTAGTTTATTAAAATAAAATTGGGTGTTATGTCTAATTTCGACATTATCTTAAAGGCTAAAGTTAAAAAAACATTTATATAAATAAGGGGTGGAGATTCCCGAAGCTAATTTTTGTGATGTGGAACTATTAATAACATAATACAGGATATTAAAATTGGGCATCTACTGCGAATAAAAGTCTTATTATTCCTCTTTGGATGTTCACAATAATACCCACCATCTCCAAGTGTATTGTATCATTAGAAAACCTTGTATAGTAAAGATTGTGGGGAAAACTAATATAATAGTACAATATTTGGGCTTACTTAGATAAGTGTTAGGACATGCTTTGCCTCGTTAAAATCTTGTCAAAACAATTACAATGCGCTAAGTTTCAAAATGAAAAACTATTCCCCTTCAATTTAACGAGGCTAAATGAGGCTCTACATATCCCAGCATTGAAAATTTTCTTTTCGAGTGTAAAAACATACAATGACTTCGTAAAGAGGTCAAGAGGGTTCTTATACGGTTGAATCTCTTGAATATTGATCTCCCACCTTTATTGAAGCTTGTGAGTGAGATATATACTTTGTCACAATGACTATAAGGTAATCGTCTTTCATGTGAAATATGTTTTCCTAATTATTTTTAAATAGTAATGTAAGTTCTTGTATAATATGAGGTATACAATAACAATAAGATCTTCCAATGTAAGAAATCATCGATGTAAGTGAGACACATTATTTGGTCATCTCATAAAGAGATACGATTTATACATGGTTTGATGACACGATAATTGTACTCTGATTAGAGAGATTTTATATTTCCAATTGTGAAGATATAATCATTCAGTGAGATTTCCTTATGGGGATCACGGAAATAACATACGTTTCAATAGCCTTTTATATTCTAACCATTTGATAAATATTTATTATAGTATTATCGTACATAATTTGTTTCATAAGTAATAATCATAAATCATGCGTTCACTACACATATTGGAAGATGGGTTTTACGCATTTTGAGTGCCTATTGGTAGGTGTAGAATTTTATATGGTTAATAAATTGATAACAAAAGATATTTTAAGTATAAAATATAAAGCGAAATAGCGTAGATCGATTAACACTTAATTATGGAACATTTGGTTCAGTAATGCCTATCATTTTTCAGAAAGACGCTAAGTGTAATACCTCTGAATAATGTTAATTAAGGTGGTCATACTTAATTAATAAATACTCGAAAGTTGAACAAATTACAATATCATTCTCACGCGTGATAGAAATATGAGACAATTTAAAAAAAATTAACATGCATAATAGATGAATAAATGACTGGATAAATAACCATGTACCATTAAATCGGATCATATAAATTTTTCTTTAATTGAAATGTTTCAAATACATCCAGTGTATTACATCCAAAGAGTAAAACTATTTCATAAAATTGTGTCTCATACAAAATGACTCAAAAGGAAACTAAAGAATACAAGTAAATAATCCTATTATCTCAAATGTGCTAAAACTCTTAAATAATGCTCATGTATCTCGACTCTAATATAACTCCACATGTGAAATCTAACTCTAACTCAAACCTGAAATATTAGCCAATGAAATCGAGTCAAAACCCCCGCAATTATACCAGCTATGTGATCCCAAATAGGGTACATGAACTCAGTCATAACTATTGGACGTATTAAATACCACGGTATAGTCTTTTAATTAAACAAATGGTATATAACTACAAAGAAAAAAAGTATTTCTATGAGTAAGATACAAGTAATAATAAGTGAGTCCTCGCAGTTCATTTTTATAAGGATAATAGACATTGTGTATATAAATAATGAGTCCGCAGTTGCCTATATTAAGTGGATGAATCCTCACTTTACTATTGTCGATATTATTCTATAATTAATTTAAGATGTCGTTTTAAACCATACCCAGACCCCACTATCCATGAGGTCACTATAAAAATAAAATATTGTGTATCAATTATCTCATATCATTATGATCACAATATCAATCGGGGTTAGCCCGAGCTAGCTATGAGGTCATTAACATTCCAAACCGTGACTAGCCCCCAATTGTCCTAGGTTCACTAATACAATCAAATAACCCTTAATTATATCCAACTAACTTCGTAGTCATTAGCACGTACCTTCATTATTTCTTACCTAATGCGGACTAAATCACCCGCGACTAACCATCCACAACTACTTAGGTCACTAGCGCAAAGTCTATTATTTTTTATTTGTCGTGAACTAAAATAAATGATCATCATAACCTTCTCCCACCTCCACAATAATACAAATAAATATAAATAACTAGCATCACGACCTTAATCCTCCTCCATAACACAAGTAGATATAAATAACCGACATTCCCACTTTTGTCCGCCTCCATAATATAAGTACATATAAAACCATGAGTCTAAAATAAGACATTCAATATAACAATATACCATAATAAATAACCATGACCCAGTGAACCACTTCATGCATAAGTGAATAGGGTCTCCCCACTAGTCACACAAGCTTGTATTAATATATAATTACTCATCAGTATCCATTATCAATTCATTTGTTTAGGAATTTCCATCGGTATTTAATAGAGTATATCCTCCCAATCGCTTGCTTTTAGAGTTTTGTCAGTATTTTGATGTGGTCCCAGCTGAAGTGGCTCTAAATACTTGGAGAGTAGTCAATGGAATAAATCGTATTAATGAGCAGTATGGGACCAATATAGGAATAAAGGAGTTAATGTAATATTATAGTTAGGGAATCACTAATAAGAACATTTATTACTTGAAGACAAGATTTTCCAATAAAGCCCTAATAATAAATTTGCCTGATTCTAATAAGGATTATTGTGATCATGGGTAGATAGTAAAAGATTGGCAGTTTTCCACTCTTCCTGAGGGTGGGGAATACAATGAGCCCCGTTACCCTTAGGAAGGCCAGGGTATAGGTCGACATTTGCACATTCTTGTACAATCTTCGCCCTTTTGGTCTTTCATCTAATTATGTTATTGACTTTATCTTTTGTATTTCTATCTTGCAAAGAATAAGTAGAAGAATAAAGATATACCTCGTGTCTGAGAAGTTAATTTTGTCGACTTAAAAATTATTTGGTCCATCCAATAGAGAATTTGTGAAGCTCATCCTCGCTTTGCTTTTGTGTTGCTTGGCTACCACGACTCAATTACTTCTTTCATTGCTCGTCCAACTGAGGACATTCCTCTAGCCCCCGACAATTTAGAAGAGCCAATTTCCTCGTCCGTCGCTACTAATTTTGAGCCCCCTCAATAAGTAGAAGGGAATTTCTTTGTAATGGGAACCTCTTCGTCTTTCAAGTCACCTTTCGCTCGTGCCAACTAATATCTTTTCACCAAAAATAGGCGTATTCCCAACATTCTTGCTGGCTCCAAGTACCCTCATCCCGATGAGTAAGCATCTCATTGTGGTCGTAACCTCTCTTATGAAAAATTAAGAGCCTCTACTTAAGAGACTGAAAAGGGATACAGTCCCCCTCTAGGTTTGGCTGGGAGAAGTCAGGACGATAAGGTCCAGGATAGTGCCCAATCAATTATTGTTAACCAGGCTTGCTCGTGGTGTAATTGGATCGGGGGTCCTTCTAGCTAACAAGGATGCATCTTCTTCTCTTACTTGGACAAGGTTGATCGAGCGTACCAATCACAATTTGGATTTGGTGAGTGTCACTTAATATTTCCCTATTATTATGTATCACTTTCGCTTGATACTAATGCTTATGAATGTTATTTTTATTTTTCTTAGTTGACTACGATCAACTGCAGAATAGGGACGATAAGCTAAAGAAGTCCTCTATAGATATGGAGACAACTTTTAAAGGAATGTGTGAATCCCTAGAGGCTATTAAACTGGATCATGAGGATGATAAGAAGAAGATAGAAGATACCATTAAGGAGTTGGCGGATAGGAAGACCCAAGCTGAGAAAACTGTAGGAGATGCTGTGAAAAAAGCCGACTAGACTGAGAAGGCTGCAAAAGCAGTTGATAAAAAAGGACAAGAAATATGCATATACCCGAGGTTAAGATAATGCATTCTCCACTTTTGGCATTTAAGTGGAGTATCTATTAAAGTCCTCCTTCAAAGAAGGCTGAGATGCAGTCCTAACCCAAATCGACATTGTCGTTGGATCTGACCTCTTCTTCTAATACAATTTAGGCACTCCTCCAAAAATTATGGAGGAAGTTGATGATGAAGAGGAGATAACTGAGTCCTCTGTGCCTCTGGAGCAGATAATGGTGGTTGCTCGACCAGAGGAGGAGGTGACCGAAGACAAGGAGAAGGTGTAATAGATGGGCCCTCTTATATTTTTATTTTATAAACTTTTAATGTAGTTGCTCCATTTCTTTGTTTGTAATATTCCTAAATTTGCAATAAAATTATTACTTTTCCAGTCATGATCTTGATTAGTTTAGCGCATCCCTTTTCTCTACTTACTTATGCAATATCATATTATAAGGACATTATCTCGTGAGTCCCGTTACGAGTTTGTACGTCCTATACCGCTGCAAGTCGTCGAAGAATTGGGCAAGTTTAAATCTACAAAAGACGGATCCGAATATCAAGTGGTCTTCAACATTCAAGATCAACGAGATGATTTTGGTAAGAATATGTATATGATCCATTTTCGTTTCATATTAAAAGTGTTGGGATATTTTTTATAGAGGTTAGAAAATTTTGCTAAAAATGAGAAATGTTTTTATTTAAAGCTTTTATAAACTTTTCTTAGAATTTTTTTTTTCATTCCTGCTTGTTTCTGTTTCGAAGGTTTGATCATTTTGAAAGTTTAAGATTTTTTTTAAGTCTAATGGCATGTTTCAGGAGTGACGTTCTGATCATTTAAACGAGATCACAGTGTCGCTCGAACGACACATGTCTCGTTCGAGCGAGATCAGGATCGTTCGAGCGAGATGTCTTTTGGTTCGAGTGATGCTGCTTTTTATGCTGACTCGCCACCGCCTCAATGATTTCTATATAATGGCTGTCAGTCTTTTGTTTTTGGCATGGAGGATTTTTTTTCCAGAACATTTTTACAAGAGAAAGCAAATCTGTTAGTTTAAAAAATCGATAACAGCATATTGCAGAAGGTCTTCTTCTCCATTTAAGGGTAAAAAGTTTTGTTTGTCAATTAACAAAATCCCAATTACTTTCATGTGAGTTATTTTGTGGAACCCAATAAATAGTTTTTGCGGCAATTCTATGTTGATGATTTAGGTGACATTTGTGGTACTGGGTTGACGTGACCGCGTGTCAATTAGGAGTGCTTGCGAGTGTACCGGGGCTAATTCGGACTACGTGTTCACGTGGATATTCTGCGGTTGATTCATTGCTAACTCAAGGATGCATTTTTTTGTGGATTCTTGCGAGAGTTCATTGCAGATTTCATTGTAATTGTAAGTGTTATATATTATAGTGAAATAAAGGTTTTGCCCTTCGAGAATATTTCCTGAAATCTGTGAGTCAGTAATTTTATTTGTGTTGACATGATCCACTACACTTAGATGTTTGTTTAGGGCTGAAATTAAATTGGAATTAATTAATTTGGATTAAAAATTGACATTGATTAAATAAGTATTTAAATTGGAAATTTTCGAATTCATGTTTAAATCACTACCACACATACGAGTTTTTCAAATTGGTATCAGGGCAGGTTCCTATTTTTCGTAAAATTTGTGTGATATTGATTTTTTTTTTGAAAAATCTAACTTTTAAATATTGTCGCAATGATTCTGAATGAACACTTATATAATCGGTTGTCAATTTTTTACGGGTCTAATTATGCTTATTGGAAAGCCCGCATAAAATCACATTTAAAAGCAATTGATGAAAGAGTTTGGGTCATTTGTGAAAGAGGTTGGATTCCTCCCACTGTCACTACAAATAGGGTCACGAATTTAAAATTTGCGTTAGACTGGACTGAGGATGAGTTTAGGTGGATCACTTTTAATTCACGTGGGTTTAGTGCAATTTTTGGACACGTCACCCCCGAGGAGTTCCGACGTATTATGACATGCACCACGTCTAAATAAGCATGGAATGTTTTACAACTCACCCACGAAGGCTCTAATGCGGTCAAAGAGTCTAAAATTCAAAATTTAACTATTCAATTTGAAACGATTACCATGATTGAGACTGTGTGTTTTGATGACTTTTATACACATTTGTCTGACATTGTCAACACTAGTTTTAGTCTTGGTGAGCCTATACTTGACGCACGAGTGGTTAAAAAGATTTTAAGATCGCTGCCAAAACTTTTTATCCCTAAAGTGACTATTTTGAATACCTTAGGTAATTTGAGTCGTCTGAAATTAGAAGAGTTGGTAGGAGACCTCCAGACATATGAGATTGATATGTTTTCTGACACTGTCAAGCCTAAGGATAGAGGGATAGAACTTAAATTATAGTCTAAGAAGAAAAATAAAGTGAGTTTTTATGAGTCTGAGGGCGTGTCTGATTTTGATATGGCCATGCTTGCAAAGAATTTTAATAAATTTCATAAGTTTTCAAAACAAAATTCTTCCAATAAATAATTTTTTGAGAAAAATAAAAATGAGGCCAAATAGAGCGGTGAGAAGGAGGGTGAGAAAGTGGAGGAAGATGAGTGTTTTGAGTGTGAGGGGAGACTCCATTGAGCATTTGAGTGTCCTACTAGGCTAAAGATAAATGGGAAAAAGATTACCACGCCAGCCACTCTTAGCGATAGTGAGGAAGAGGTGAAAGATTCTGGGATTAGTCATCACATGGGAAGTTTGTTGCTTTTTATGTTAGTTACATGTGCACACCCAGTTTATCCCAAGACGATGAGAATACTTGTTCACGTGAGAGCCCTGAGGATGATTTGAGTGGTTCTAGCGAGTCTGAGAGTGAGTGCGCTAGTGAAGGCGATAATGAGCACCAAATCGCATTTAGATATTTGTACGTCGATAGTTTAAAGACCAAAAAATTGAATAAGAAGTTGAGTCTTAGGGTGAGAGATTTAGAGAGAGAGTTAGAGGTGTCGAGGGAGTTTGAGGCAAAAACGAGTCAACTCGAGAAGGTGACGCTTTTCTTGAGTGAACAGTTGATTGCTTTAGGCCAGGAAAAGAGCGATTTGACCAACACGGTGTCTAGTCTGATGACACGTGTATCCCAACTCAAGAGTGATCTTGAACCTACCCGGGAGGTCAAAATACCTTTAGAGAATGCATTTAAGAAGGTTGTAAATATGGTTCTCAATCCCATTTTGGGTAGTGGTGAGAGTTTAGGAAAAGGTCATGACGGTGCATCCACTTCCTTTGTTGCACCTGAGCCGATTACCGCTTTAGTGATAGATTCACATGGCTCTCAACCCCACCCACCTAGGCGTCACGTACATAATAGGAGAGTGTACGCCGTAGACGTTTTGAGAAAGGTGTACCTAGGCCTGTTTATGTTTGCACTCATTGCAAAAAGGGAGAACACCCTAGGGAGTTTTGTTTTAAGTTAGGTTATGTGTAACATTTTGCTACTACGCGTGTTTACCCACATGCACCCACACATGATGCTCTAGATGATTACAAGAGAGAGTTTGCACATCTTAGGGAGCAGGTAAAATTTGTAGTCAAGACTTGACATGAGTTGATGGATGTTTTTCATAGGATGTCACCACCTTTGGAAAACTCCACTGTACGTAACGGTTGAGGTTTAGACTTATGTGCTGGCATAGGGTAGTTTGCATGATGATATTTTTGCCAATTCCTAGTGTGTATTATTTTTGAAGTTATGTTTTTCTTTTTGATATATTTTTGGGAAAATACAAATAGATTTTCTTTCTTATAAATTTTTTTGAAAAAGACATTTTTTTTGTTTTTTGTTTTCACCATTTATGAATGAACATTTAGGATGACCGAGTCGCAAATCATTCCATATCCACGTGATGATTTGATAGTGTTTTGGTATGAGTCATCATTTCATTCTTGTACTTTACAATATTTGGAGTCATTGAGATGTGATTAGTTGTTACTACCTACATGTTTGACTCATAAGTTTCTTTAATTCACACTTGCACAAATTTATTTGATTATTGTACTTGTGTTATCACATATTGGTTGAAGTTTTTCCATCTTAATTATGTCTTTAAAATGAACCATATACGATAAAACTTGACAATTAAAGCAGTGCATGTAAAAACCGTTTACCGTGAGGAATTTAATTGCAAAAAAATATGATGAGTGAATCATGAAAAAGGGTTGCGAGAGTACAAAATTAACTCATCGTCAAAGCCACCGTTTGAAAAGAGCCCCCCAAAAATGAAAAGGGCAATAAAAAGTAAAATATGCCCAAAATGGGCCAATAGGTTTTAGTTTCATCACCTCAAAAGAAAAATATAATGATTATTATTTATAAGGGAGTTGGACATAAAGAAATGAAAAACGAGTTTGCATGTCCTGACAGCGTCTTGAAAAAGCATTCATAATTTTAGACGGTATTATTGTGGGAATCATTATTGACTTTGATGTGTTGATGGATTGAGTCGATGTCATTTAAATCCAACACTTTCGACACCTAAGGATGATTTTGAGATTCATTCGATAAGGAGTACACGCATACATCATGCACATATGTTATGTTTGATTGAGTTGATTTGCCTATTGAATATATTCACACCCATTCATTTTGTTTCCATGATTTGGTTGTTTTAGTGTAAATTCATGATGTGTGAGTTTTGTAAAATTATTTTTGCATTTTTGTTTGGAAAAATAGAAAAATAAAAAATAGTTTGTGGAAGCTTTTGAGTTACTCCTTTGCGTGCATAGTTTGATCCATATTTGCTATGAATTTTATCATGACAACTCCATGCTTATTATTTTTATGCGTCTCCTTCTCTATTTCAATCAAATAAAAAGGGGGAGAACGAATTATGGGAGAGTTTTTGCATTAAGGGGGAGATTTGATTATTAATGATTGATTTATTCTTATATCATTTCAAACTCGATGCGTCATGAAGGTATTTTCTTTGTCTCATATGTGTAGGTACAAAGTTTGATGATCATGTTACACACCCTGATGAGAAAAGCTTAAATCTTGAAGATTTGAAGTTGAAGATTTTTTAAGAAAAGTTTGAAGACTTAGTGTAGAATCGCTACAGCGAAAATATTGCGATTTCTTAAATAAAATCCAATTTTAATTAATCCCAAATTTTAGTTAAACCCTAAAACATGCATCTAGATGATTTATCAAATAAAATATAGCATGTAGGATAAAACAAACAATTTCAGGAAAAATCCCCTAAACGGGCAAAACCTTTTATTTCACTATAATTTTTAAGAAAACGGCTTACATGGATTACAATGAAATAAGTGCGACATACGAAATACCCTCAAGCGTCGGTTTCGATGTCTCGGCTGAAATCTCTCGCAGGAACTCCAGGTGGTTAGCAATGAAGAAGAGAAATGGCTTCTCCACAAGTTTGTCGGCTGGAATTTTCCCTTTCCAGGAGGACAGTAATGAAGAAGAAAGATGGCTTCTCCACAAGGGTTGAACAAACTCAAAGTTGTGTTCTTGGGTTACAAAAGGATTCACAAATATTTGGCAAGGATGTGTGAATCAAAACATAAGTCTTGGGACTAAAAAATATGAAGACTTGAGGTGATAGAACTCTCAAAAACGTCTTTGCAAGTCTTGCAAAATAACTCCCCCGAAGTTGGATTTTAAAGGAATCCAAAATGAATTTTAAAATTTTGGGACTCTTGTCAGCGTCAGGTACCTCGAACCGGTTCCCCATGCGATTTGCGGTACCTCACTCGTTTGGGGTTAAAAGAAAACAACATTCTTCAAGGAATGTTCTCCATCTTTTAAAGGTCATAACTCCTTCACTGTAGCTCGAATTGAGGTGTCGTTTCTTCCAGTATCTTCGTGGCGTCGAGATCTATAAATTTCCAGTTGACCAGACCTCCGAACTATGGCTGTAAAATTATGAAAATGCCTTTGAATTTTTCTATCTTGCCTTTCTTTCACGATTTTGACTTCTCTTGCATACCACTTGCATAAAGTCCTTAAAATCATGGAACGTGAAGTCGTTGAGGAAGATATATGACACATTAATGGAGATGTTGAATGATTGATTTTTAAAATTTGGATAGAGGCCGTCATGTGAGATCGTGAGGTGACGTGCCAAATGTAGCGGTGTGCGACATACATAAATGTAACATGTTGGACATGAGAAAAATGTCCTTACAAATCTCCCCCTATGTCTATGTCGGTACATACATAAAAAATTCGAATTATCAAATAGCGAAATTGTCTATACAAATCTACCCTCCCATGAACCCAAAACTGGAAAGATACAAATGAATAAGTCTTCATTGTTTGTTCTTCAAATCTTCAGGAATCTCAAAGCTTATCTTATCCGGATGTGAAATTCAATGATCATCAATGTAGTACCTACACACATGAGATAAAGCAAAATACCAAGTGACGTATCAAGTTTGAAATGATATAAACATAGATACCAATGTATGAGAAAAGCATAAGTCAAATCTCAAAAACTCCCCCAAAATTCAAACTTCCCCATAAAATGATAATTCTTTCTCCCCTTTTTACGATGTCCCCAAATAGATAAATGAGAAGAATAAATCAAACAAGCAAAGTTGGGGTGTCACGGTATTCAAAATAAGGCATCAATGAGATGGAAAACGTGCTCTTGCAAAGACATACTCAAAAAAATCTTCACAAACTATTTTTGATTTTTCAAATCTTTTCATACAAAAATAAGATACCAATTTGAAAAATATATACAAAAAATCACACCATGGATTTAAACTAAAACAACCAAGTCATGGAAACGGAATTTATGGGTGTGAACACATTGGATAGGTAAATCAACTCAATCAATCATATGTGCACGATGCATAGTGTACTCCTAACGAATGAACATCAAAATTATCCTTAGGTGTAAAGATTATTGAATTTAGATGACATCGTCTTATGCAAATCAACAAATCAAAGTCTAAATGATTTCCACACTAATAACGTCCAAAACTTATTTAGCGCTTTTTCAAGATTTTCAAGGATGTGCAAGACCGTTTAAAATCTCCAACCAAACACCCTCATATATATTTTCTTTTAGAGGTGATAAAATAAATTCTCAAACTTTGGATAATTGGTGCAAAAACCTAAATGGCCCATAATTGGCATGAATATCTTTTTATTGCCTTTCAATTTTTTTGGGATCTTTTAACCTCTTTGGACCCCGGATAATAAAATTCCTCCATTTTTAGGCCCAATTTAACGGTGGCTTAGTATTCTCAAAGGAAAAATGAACCTTTCGCAAACCTTCCCCATTTTAAAATAAAGCACACGAACTCACAAAACGTTTTTTATAAGCACAATTTCCTTATCAATATTTATCGCGCTTGGTTCGTTTTAAGGACATGATTGAAGTGAAAACACCCAACCAACATGTGATAAGACAAGCACAACAATCAAGAAAATCCGTGCATGTGTGCAATAAAGGAAATCATGAGTCAAACATGTAGGAAGTAACACTTAATTACATCTTAATGACTCCAAACATTATAAAGCATATGGACGAATTAACCTATTGTCTCAAAACACTATCAAATAGTCACATGAAAATAATGGAATGGTGTTGTGACTCGGTCATCCTAAGTGTTCATCCATAAACGATGCAAACAAAATATAATTTTTTTTTTGGATTTTTCAAAATTTTATCAATATAAAATCTTTTTGTATTTTTCAAAAACAAAAAAATTATACAAAAAGTACAAGTCATCACACTAGCAAAAATATATCATGAAACCACAACTAGTGTATGACAAACATGCAAACACAATTAACCAAAAGATTTCACATGGGGTGAATCACGTGCAAGCAAACGGGAATCGTGGACAAATAAACCATAAGCCTCTAAATTCGATTTTCTAACCCAAATAGACGTGTAACAGAGTGTGGGGGTTTTGGGAATCGAATTTATTATTTCATTAACCTTCCTAGGTCCATTTAAAAGCTTGTAACAAAAGTGCCTGAGATGACCTTGCCTACCGCAATGTGTGCAAGAGTAAATCGGGCGGTGTGTGTTACCTAAAGGTGGCCCTCTCCTCAGATTTCTCGGTTGCTCTCTCCGAATTTGCATAGGTGGGTCTCTCCTAATGATCCTAGGAGGTTCTCTCACGATGTTCCTATGGGGCTCTTTCCTAACAAACTTAAGTGCCTCTTTCTTAACAATCCTAGGAGGCTCTCTCACACGTGTGGGAATGGGTGCAACCTATTTTTCAAGACCAATCCCACCCCTATCCGTTTTGATCTCGACTGTGCCTAAAATCTTATCAAGTTTTTCAGACCTAGACTCCAAATCAAATTTCACCTTACTTGAATCTTTCAATTTCACCTCAAGTTCACCAATCATAGATTCAAGTACTCGTCTAGAATCCTCAAACTCTAAAATCTCATTTTTCATAGTCTCCGTAAACCCTCTAAGACTATCTCTCTCACCCTCGATGTATCCTAATTTCTCTTTAAGCATCTCCTCACGTGCCCTAAGATCCTTAATAAACGCATCAGTATTATCATTATCTAAAACACATTTCTTCAATTCATCTTTAAGTTTCAAGTTTGCCTTTTTTGTCTTTAAAGATTCAAAATATAAATTATTGTAGGCAACTTGCAACTCACTCAATTCTTCTTCTTCCTCCTCACTCTTTTCACCCTCACTCTCATCACTAATCACATGGATGGGAAACTCTCTCCTAGAAGCATAAAAAACTTATTCTTCCGAATCACAATCACTAAGGGTAGAAACATGAGAAATCGGTTTATTCAATTTCTTCTTTAAATTTGTGGTACACTCATTTAACGTGTGACCAACACCCTCACAACATGGACACCTCTCAGATTAGTTTTCAACAAAAGATTTTAAACAAGAGTTTGTGTGAATTTTGCAATTAACTTTTTCAAAAATTTGACATCGAAGATCATCAAAACCATCAAAAGCCATTTTTGTGTAAAATCAGGATCAAAACACAATAACTTAGTTCAACAGGCTCTGATACCAATTTTTAGAATCGTTACAGCAAAAATATTGCGACTTCTTAAATAAAATCCAATTTTAATTAATCCCAAATTTTAGTTAAACTCTAAACCATGCATCTAGATGATTTATCAAATAAAATATAGCATGTAGGATAAAACAAACAATTTCAGGAAAAATCCCCTAAACGGGCAAAACCTTTTATTTCACTATAATTTGTAAGAAAACGGCTTACATGGATTACAATGAAATAAGTGCGACATACGAAATACCCTCAAGCGTCGGTTTCGATGTCTCGGCTGAAATCTCCTGCAGGAACTCCAGGTGGTTAGGAATGAAGAAGAGAAACGGCTTTTCCACAAGTTTATCGGCTGGAATTTTTCCTTTCCAGGAGGGCAACAATGAAGAAGAAAGACGGCTTCTCCACAAGGGTTGAACAAACTCAAAGTTGTGTTTTTGGGTTACAAAAGGATTCACAAATATTTGGCAAGGATGTGTGAATCAAAACATAAGTCTTGGGACTAAAAAATATGAAGACTTGAGGTGATAGAACTCTCAAAAACGTCTTTGCAAGTCTTGCAAAATAACTCCCCCAAAGTTGGTTTTTAAAGGAATCCAAAATGAATTTTAAAATTTTGGGACTCTTGCCAGCGTCAGGTACCCCGAACCGGTTCCCCATACGATTTGCGGTGCCTCACTAGTTTGGGGTTAAAAGAAAACAACATTCTTCAAGGAATTTTCTCTATCTTCAAAAGGTCATAACTCCTTCACTGTAGCCCGGATTGAGGTGCCATTTCTTCCAGTATCTTCATGGTGTCGATCTCTATAAATTTCCAGTTGACCAGACCTCCGAACTATGGCTGTAAAATTATGAAAATGCCCTTAAACTTTCCTATCTTGCCTTTCTTTCACTGTTTTGACTTCTCTTGCGTACCACTTGCATAAAGTCCCTAAAATCATGGAACGTGAAGTCGTTGAGGAAGCTATGAGACACATTAATGGAGATGTTGAATGCTTGATTCCCGAAATTTGGATAGAGGCCGTCATGTGAGATCGTGAGGTGATGTGCCAAATGTAGCGGCGTGAGACATACGTAAATGTAACGTGTTGAACATGAGAAAAAATGTCCTTACACTTAGCATTTTATCTTTCCACTTTTGAGTTCATGGGAGAGTTGATTTGTATAGGTTATTTTTTTATAGTTCGTATTTTTTTATGCTGTATCGGCATAGACATAGGGGGAGATTTTTATGCACATTATCTTACGAGTCCCGTTACAATTTTGTATGTCGTATACCGCTTCAAGTCGTCGAAGAATTGGGCAAGTTTAAATCTATAAAAGACGGATCCGAATATCAAACTTCAACATTCAATCCCAAAGACATGATTTTGGTAAGAATATATTTAAGGTCCATTTGCCTTTCATATTAGAAGTGTTGGGATATATTTTAGAAAGGTTAGAAAATTTTCTAAAAATGAAAATTGTTTTTATATAAAGTTTTTATATAGTTTTCTTAGAACAAGTTTTTTTTTTCATTCCTGCTTGTTTCTGCTTCGAAGGTTTGATTGTTTTGAACGTTTAAGAATTTTTTTGGGATTGACTTTCTGATCATTCAAACGAGATCATAATGTCGTTCGAACGGCACGTGTTTCGTTAGAGAGAGATTAGGATCGTTCGAGCGAGATGTCTTCTGGTTCGAGCGATGCTGCTTTTTATGCTGACACGCCACCACCTCAATGATTGCTATATAATGGCTTTCAGTCTTTTGTTTTTGGCGTGGAGAAGATTCTTTTTTCAGAACTCTTTTATAAGAGAAAGAAAATTTGTTAGTTTAGAAAATCGATAACTGCATATTGCAGAAGGTCTTCTTCTCCATTTAAGGGTTCAAAGTTTTATTTGTAAATTCACAAAATCCCAATTACTTTTAAGTGAGTTGTCTTGCGAAACCCAAGTGTTTTTGCTGCAATTTTATGCTGCTGATTTAGGTGTCATTTGTGATATTGGGCTGACGTGACTGCGTGTTAATAAGGAGTTCTTACGGGTGTTCCTGGGCTGATTCGGACTACATGCTCATGTGATCTTTTGCGATTGATTCATTTCTGATCCAAGAATGCATGTCTTTATTGATTCTTGCAGGAGTTCATTGCATATTTCATTGTAATTGTAAGTGTTACATATAATAGTGAAATAAAGGTGTTGCCCTTTCGGGATTTTTTCCTGAAATCAGCGAGTCGACAATTTTATTTGTGTTGGCATGATCCAGTACACTTAGATGTTTGTTTAGGGCTGAAATTAAATTGGACTTAATTACTTTGGATTAAAAATTGATTGATTAAATAAGTATTTGAATTGGAAATTTGCGAATTCGTGTTTAAATCAGTATCACACATACGAGTTTTTCACATATTTATTTCAGTTTAACTCCAGAAAGTTTAATGTAACACCCCGTAGATTTTTAAATCAGAATAATTTCAATTCATTCAAAAATTTTAAAAATACAATTTTTGGATTTAATTATTTATGGTAATTAAATATGTTGAATTTTATTTTTTGAAAATAGGATTTTAATTGAAATTAGAATCGAGGGTGAAATTGTAAATTTAATTACTTATACATATTTTTTAGGGAACTAGCGAGCTGACCTGGACCGAATCGATTCGGCCTGGAGGGCGAATTGATTCGCCCTAGGCAAATCGCATAGTTCTGCACGTTTCATGATAGTTGCATTTTTAAAACAAATTCCTCTATTTTCATATATTGATATTTCGGTGTTAGGACTTTTAAAACTCATTATATAAAACCCTAAGAGCATTAGCCTCTCATCTATTTCATTTCCTTCTACCTCCAAACCCTAGCCCCATTTAAACCAAGAATTCAACCCAAGTTTTGAAGGCTAAAACCAGATTTTTTTGAAAGTTTGTCCAAGAGAAGATTTTTGTCATCTTTGTGCAAGGAACACATCTTCATAATCAGATTTTTTTCAAATGATCTCAGACATGGTTACCTCTTTTGTCGCCCCTTATAATTATGCGTAGTTATTATCACCTACACACTAAATACATGTGTTTTCTTAAAACAAATTAGAGATATTAATTAGGAAAAGTGGAAGACAAATTGGGGCTGTTTTTGTAAAAAATTGTAATATGGTTGAAGAGTCAAAACCTTGCATGTTAGGATAGAGATTTGGGTTCCATAGACTTTATGATGCTCGCATGTATATTTTTACCTAGGATTATCGTGTAACTAATTTTTAATCATGTTAAATCATGTTGACCTTGTGGATGTTGCGTAATAGATAAATTCTTGTTGTCTAAATTTAATAACATGCTTGCAATTATAAATTAAATGATTTGATGCATAAGTATTGCTTAATTAACATTATGATTAAACGAACATTAATTGATTTATTTGTGATGTGTGGATTAAATTGGTAGAATTATTGTGACAAATGGAAATTTAGTCTTGTGCCACTTAATTATTTTAATGTATTCAACATCGCGGGGATAACGGGGGTATGGGATCAATTGGGCACTCACCTTTATTTAGGTTACTTTCTAGGTATGTGACTAGTTAGTTAACCTTTGCGACGTTATTGCTTTCTAGGTATGGGACTAGATAGTGGTGACGGTTTACGGGTAGATATTCCGGGGTGGGGCTGATTTTTACATTATTCCGTGGTTTAGTGAGCCTAGGAGTGATGCTAAGTAATATTTGTTAGTTAGTTTTCTTCCTAAGCGATAGGTAAGAAAATACTTGTGGATTGGAAACCTTTAGGTATGGGACTAAGGGTGTTTGGGGATCTTATGTCGTAAAAAAAGGTGGGGCTAATTTGAGATAAATGAGAAAACTTGAGAAATTGAGATTTAATGCCTAAGATAATAAACGAGTATTAAATATATTGGCAGTACGAGTATGTGCAGGGCAGACAATTAAACCGGTCTACTGGCTATGGCGATGTGTTTGTGTGTGGCGTCATGAGTATATGCAGACTGACAGTTAAACGGGATGACGGTCTATAGTGACGTGTCGTGCGTGGAACCTCACGAGTGTGTGCAAAGTTGACAGTGAACTGAGCTAACTGGCCATAGTGAGGGGGAAGGGTGTGGTGTAGTACTAGCATGAGTACCGCAACCAAATGATGTAAGAATTTAAGAGGGAGTCCCCCAACTGATGTTAATGATGAATAAAAATAATTATCGGGTTAATGAAATTAAATTAAATAATTAACTGTTGTTAAATGTACATAATTGGACTTGGACCTCGGGGGTGGCTTAGAAGTAGTCATATGATAATTTATTTTTATTCTTCGATTAATATATATCTCGTTTAATCTAAAATATTCTACTATCATTTTTATTGCGTATAATGTTATTGTTTGGGTACAAGGACCCTATTTGAGAGGAGTAGCAGGTATCCATGCGGTGGGCTCTGACCCATTGCGTTGACTAACATTTCAGGTAGTGTGATGGAGTAGCTGCATAGGAGTTATTGGAGATCGATTTGGAGGTTTAGTCGGAGTTCCTTTCTATTTACTCGCTTTATTAGTAGAGGCTTACTCTTATTCAGCCGCTTTACATTATGAGACTTCATTACGGATTTTTTGGGCCATTCGGGTCCAAAGTTGTCTATGGTTTCAGTCGGTTATTTTACTAGATTATTTCCTTTGGAGTTTTAAATAAATTATGAAGTTGGATTATGTTATTTGTGATTAGAATGGTGATGGATTTTATTATTGCATGGATGATTATTTATTGGATTAATTTGATTATTCTCTTGTGGTTGAAATTTTTTATATGTCTCATATTTGTTACATGCTGAGAGATACTTAATTTAGTGACGTCCGACATAGTTTTGGTGGAGGCCAATGCCAAAATATGCGGGGTGTTACAGCTGATTTTCTCGCTATTGAAAGTGAACTTTTTTAGAGGAGTAGCCAACTGTTTGGTGCTAGTCATGAAGAGCTAGATGAAGAATATATAAAGGAGTTTCTCAGCCTTAATATCTCTGACGAGGATAAGGATTCTTATCTTCAAATGCGAAGGTTGTTCAATGAGGTAGTGGCGACTAACGACTCCTACTATGATATAATTCTCTAAATTCAACGTGATCATAAGGATACAGTTGCCAATTTATCTGCCAACTACGAGAAAAAGTTTATTATTTTTTGAAGTGACTGTGGATTCGATAAGAAACTGCAGGACTTGTCTTTGGCATATTCTAATAAAGAATTTGTGTTACAGTTGGACAGAAGAGTGCTCGTGAGATATCCAGTCTTCTAGAATAGGAAAATAATTTATTAAGGGGTGAATTGGAGGGCCTTAAGAAGGTGATCTCTTATGATCAAAATGAAGGAGCCTCACTCTTAGAGCAGAAAAATGCTTGGCTGATGAAGGAGTTAGAAAATTTGAAAAAATCAAAAGGTGGAGGTCAGTCTTCTTGGTAAATGGTTGTGGCCCATCCATCAGTGGAAGAGAAAAGACCTAAAAAGACATTGGTCGACCAAGAGGTTTAACGAGAAAATTGATCGCTTTACTTATCATTTTTATAAATAGCCTCGCACGATATTGATGAATGGTTAGCACACCTGGGTGATGAGCTTGAAAAAGACCGTAAATAAGGTTATAAGTGGGGTTAGTTGAACGTTCTTACTGCGATGAAGTTGCTGAAGGAAGACAAAATTTAGTATTGGCATGACCCTGATGTTTGGACTAGCCTATCCCTCGTTTTATGTTAGACACTTCTTGGATCCCTATGGACGATGTCCCTATTAGTTTGATTAGGAAGTATTTGGGGGATTATAGCCTACGTAAGGATGATGTTCTTAGCTGGCCTTTGCATTTAGTGGATAAAGCTAGTTCCACCAGCTAATCAAGGCTTAAGTACTTGAGCACAATAGTTCTTCCTTCTGCGCTAGACTTACCTCCTACTGGGGTGGAGAAGGCTTTGGAAAAGTGTCCTATTGATGAATCAGTTTGTCTTTTTATTATTGAATGTTACTATGTAATGATGCTATGATAATTGAAATATTTGAATAAAAAGCTTTGACTTCTTTATTGTATGATTGTGGCATACACGTAGTTAAGTCTGATGATTGTGTGGTCGACAGTAAGACGATTAATTTTCCTTACTGGTTACCAGTTTGGATGAACTCATGTTGTTCAGCCTTAGGTTCTACTAATGTGCCTTCGTTTGTGGTCATCCAAATGGATCTTAATGTTTTGATCAACTGCTTAAGTTAGTTACCATTGGCGATCAAATATTTTAGGAATGTTCCATAATTTGATCTAGTAACTTGACATTAGGGAGTCATATATGAAGTTTCATACTAGGGACTTCCTGTTCTTGACCTGGAGGGGGGGGGGGGGGGGTCAAATACGAAGTTTAATGTTTGGAACTTCTCGTTTGTGGCTTGTCCGAAAACGAAGTCATGCGCGATGTTATGATTTGGATTAAATTTTTTGAATGTAATTTTTCGTTGCTATTTGAGATTTATTTGAGATTGCTTAGCACATCTCCACTCCCCAAAAAATAAAATATAAAACAGGAGGCAACTTTTTATGATTCTTAATGATCTTTATTAAGAATTGGAAACGAGTTACAAAAATAATAAAGGATTATATTTTTCTACATCACTGATAATATTTCCTCAAATTCTCAACATTCCACATATTTCTAAACCGTTTTGCTTCTAGGGTTTTAAGTCGATAGGTTCTTGGTCGGATGACTGAAGAAATGCAGTATGACCCATGCCAATTTGTGTCTAATTTGCCCCATTTCTGGGGCACCTTCTTCAATATGTAGGCTCTTTCTCTGAGATTGCTCAGTTTAAACTTCATGTTATAGAACTGGGTAGTTTGTTACTGGTATGCTGACATGCACAGTGCAATGTGTTCTCTAATTTCCTTAACCAAGTCCTAATCCAGCCTTCGCATGAAATCCCCCTTAGGGGAGTTAAAATTGAGTACTCTGTGATTGGGCAAACTAATTTCTATGTGGACTACGACTTCAATCCCAAATATTAATATATAGGGAGTTTCACCAATGGGGGTTATTGGCGTGGTCTGATAAGCCTAAAGCACACTTTGTATCTCGTTGATCCAGTTTCCTTTGGCTTCAGCCAACCACTTATTTATTCTATCGAGCAGAGTTTTGTTCCTTACCTCTATCTGCCCATTGCACTGTGGATTTCCAATAGTGGAGTGCAAATTTTGAATTTTGGATTGGATATAATAATCTTCCAACTCGTGGTTATTAAATTGCATTCCATGGTCAGTGATGTAGGCGTATGGCATGCCATAATCGCAAATGATGTTCTTTCATATAAACTGGAAGACCTTATCATAAGGCATGTCCACCAGAGTTTCTATTTCCCATCCACTTGGTGAAGTAATTTATTACGATGATCAAATATTTGGACCTTCCTCTTATATGCTATAGGCGGTCGACTAGATCAAATCCCCACATGGCAAAGGGCCATGGGGATATGATCAGCGTGAGCATAGCTCTAGGTGTCCTGTGAATTGTGTTATATCTTTGGCATTTATCGCAACGCCTTGCATGAGTGACACAGTCTACTTTCATGGTGGGTCAATAATAAACTTGCATGGCCACTCGCTTGACTAACGATGTATCTGCTATCCACATGTTCCTTTATGTATTATTTGGTTTGGTACTTTGATTGGATGAATGCACCTGAGAAGTGAAATTACAATTTTCTATACAAAATTCCTCATTCCATGACATATCTGATTGCTTTGTACTTAGTTTCCTAGTCTCCTTTAGATTGACCGACGGGATGCCTTTATTAATTTACTCCTTTATTGGATCCATCCATGATGGGCCTAAATTTAATATAATCATATTGAGGCTCTCTTCGTCCATTCGTGCATGAGGAGTTATATTGGAACGGTTCTTTTTAACTCAGTTTTGGTTGCAAAAGCAAGATGAGTGAGTGCATCTGCTCCAGTGTTATCATCCTAAGAATTTTAATTATTTTGACTCCAGAAAATTCTGATATCTTATCTTGGGCCTTGGCAATGTACTTTGACACGAATTCTCCTTTGTGACAACCCGCTCTAAATAATAACGGGTGGCCATCCCTATACTACATTAAATCAGGCATCTCAGATGGCACAGTCTCAACATCAACTGACAATACTAATAATATAAGGCTAACTACCCGAAATCATTAAAATCGAATTGTCAAAAGTTTAAAACTTTTTATTTAACAACAACAACAAAACCAATAAAGCAACTCAACCAACAATATACATCTAACTATGATGAGTGATAAGTTCAAACTCCATTAATGTATAAGAGTGCAATACAAAAAACAAATAAAATACCTAAATATGTTGTCGGGTAACAAACAATACAATAATCTGAGAAATGAAATATGAAAGTGTTGATCTACAAAACTTGAATACTAACTCAATATAACTGAATCCTAATCTAGATATACAAAGATAGGAATCGAATAAAACAAAGTTCCGCAACAGTCCGCTAATGCCACTGCTCCACGAATCCTGAATGGATAAACATCAAAGGCGTCCTTGCGGAGGAACACCTGAAGTAGTACAATATATAAATGGAGGAGAAAAATATAAACGGGTTAGATCCCGAGTTGAAAAACATTTTATAGCAAGTGTATTAAAATGCATAATAATTATAAATGCATTATTACATAATTAAGGTGGAATCGAACTCTCCATAATAATTCAACTCACCTCTCATCTAAAGCGCGCACTAAGAGTATGCACGTGATCTCCAAATGGATGCTCGATTCTATTTAGGTAAGAGGATTCTAACTTAAACCCAAATAAAGTATTTAAGTGAAACCGTCTAACCTAACAATCAATATACACTCACTTTTATAATCTATAAGTTATATACATTAACTTTAATGTAATAGTTATAGTTATTTTTATAAAGTTCATTTGTTGAACATATAAACTTACATGATCCATCTCATAACCACTTCATCACAATACATCAACATTCTCATTTACTAGAATTTTATATTCTTGTGATGCCCTTATAAGGCATGAAACCATATATATAATTATTATAGTATTTATATATGAGTTATTAGCATCATGAATTTAAAGACTAAACTCCTCTCGATTCTCAACACGGCACTGCGTTTCGTGCGTGGGACGTCTCGCCGAGGCGAAATCCAAATAAGGAACCCCCCCGTTACACTACTCCTGACCGTATTAATCCTCGAGGCTCATTATGTCCTCAATGCATGATGCATGTAACCCAAATTATTATTATTCAGTTTGAATTAATTAATATTCCCAATTCTCAATAGTACACGGCGTTTTCATGCGTGGGATGTCTCGCCGAAGCTAAATCCAAACAAGGAACCCCCCCGTTACACTACTCCTGGCATTGTCGATCGTCGGGATAGGTGATATATATATAGATAATTATGAGCATTAAGGACTAAACTTATCCCCAAGTTCCAACATTACACTGCGGTTCGTGCGTGGGACGTCTCGCCGAAGTGAAATCCAAACAAGGAACCCCCCCGATACACTAATCCTGGCAATGTAGGTCGTTGAGGTCCATTATGCCCTTGATACCCAAATACAAACACAAGCAATAGTAACCATCCAACCGAGATATAACTCGAAGGACGCAGACTCACATGCTATCATCTTCCAGCAGCCCATATGCTTAGCAAACTGGGGTCACCTGGTGGGGTTCCACGACACCCACCTCGTGATCAACTCACGCACACGACGTCACGGGAAGCGGTCATAGCTCCTAACAGGCAAGTGAGAGAGACACATACCCACGACCTCTCACCCGCAAAATAAATAAATGTATATCACATATGTCATTTGCTGACCACCATGGACTACTATGACCTGGGGAATATCTACAGCCTGCTCTTTGAGCCAGGATGCTCACCCTCTACGCACGTAACTTCCTAATGATAACAAGGAGGGGGTATGCTTAACTATATATATATATATATACCATCATATAAGGTATACATACATCATGACATAATAAAGATATACCATCATATAAGGTATACTTGCAACATCAATTTCATATTTATAATGCGCTCTTTGGCGCAATTTGATTAACATCATTGTTTAGTTTATTTCTCTCTTATTATACACTAACCACCAAATCTCACACATCTTCCCCACTTAGTATACACTATACTATTTCTCACTTGAAGCTCACATGTCGCTTATAATTGTGAATTGTCTCTCAATTCTATTTAAGTTAAGGATATTCTTTTATCCTAATGCACCTCAATTAGCATTTCTCATTGTGTGAGATATCTCCCAAATCAATCATCAATAAGGATATTCCTATATCCGTTTGCACACCAATTAACATTTGTAATTCTCCATTTATATTAGGGTTAAATTAATTTTATGAACCTTTAAAGTTATCCCATTTGGGATTGGACTCTAAAAACCATCATCAATAATTATCATTCTTCTATATGAATTTATAATTATCTCAAAAGAGTCTCCAATCAAGGTGGGCTTCCCCACTTAGAAAATACCAAAATCTCGAATCGGTATTCGTCAAATATAGTCAATATGACTCCAAAATTTCTTATAAGGAAAACTCTCTAAAAGTCTCCAAAACTACTCCAAATATCTCCTATAAAGATCCCCAATCGATAACCTCGAACAAAACGGGATGAAATCCTTTTTAGAAAAAAATCCCTCAAAAGCCCTATTTTCGAATCGATTCGGGCCAATTCCGAATCGATTCGGCCCAACGAATCGTTTCGGCCAGGAAGGCGAATCGATTCGGGTCATCAGACCTGGGATTCTGTCTTAGGCTGAATCGATTTGGCTGGAGTCCGAATCGATTCGGTCACGCAGACCCGGGCACCTGCATATTTCCGAATCGATTCGGCTAGGGGGCGAATCGATTCGGCCTACCTGGAGGCTCGAAAATGGCTACTTTTTGTAAGCCTAAAATAAATAAAATTCATTTTAATCACTTTCTCTCCATTTATCTTCAACCCAATCACAAATATATCATTAATAATCATCCTAGAATACATATAAACTAATTTTTACCCTCAAATCAAAGATCTACATATCCAATCTAAGATTATACCCAAAAGTTAGGTTTTTGTTAAACTAAACCTAAAACCCAAAATATCAATCCACAAATCATGCAATAACTGTACACAACAATTATTTAGCAAGTTTAATCACTTGCCTCGGGTTCGTAGGGTCTGAATCCGCCTTGAGATCACGTATTGGCCGAAAATCTCCACTTTCTCTCTATTTTCTTCTTCTTCTTCTTCTTCTTCTTCTTCTTCTTCTCCTCTCTTTCTTTCTTTCTATTTCTCTCTCTTTCTTGGGAGAAATATCTCCCGTAGGCTTTTAAGCCTAATCTCCCAAGGTACACATCTTTAAATGATAATACACACTTTAAATGACTTGGTGACTTTAATTCGAGTCAAACGGTCCTAATTTATTTCGGAACCTAAATAGACCCCAAGTACAGTCATTTTGACTTTCACGACCCTTCCGGAAATAATGGTACACTCAGAATCGCCGTTCGATAAACTTTATAACGACTTCACATTTTAACCTCAAGTGCCAATTTAATTTATCTCCGAATAAAATAATATTTATTTATCCCCAAATAAATAAATCCTAGTCTCCAAGTCCTCGGGTTGTTACATCCTTCTACTCCATAGACACCTAATACTTGGTTTACAATCAGTTGGGAGTCATTGTGTGCCTGTATTCGCTCGACGTACAGAGCGAGTGCTAATTCAAACTCGACTATTAGTGCCTTACACCCTGGTTCATTATTGGAGGCTTTGAATGGGTACCCGAGGGCATATTCAACCTCTATGTCATCCGATGTGTTGATTATCAGTCTAGCCCCACTGTCAGAGGCACATGGCGATCCATCCACATATATCTTCCAAACGGGTGGTTCTTCTTTAAAATCCCCTTCGACCAGAATCCCGTAATTGAATATCTTCTGAGTTTGCTCAAGGTAGACCATCTTCTTCTCGCTTAGTCGATGTCTCTGGCATAACTTCCTCTTGGTCGGTTATGCTAGTTAGTGAGCTATCTTTTGGGGGAAGTCTTTTCGGTAGGTTGAACTCTTGAGATCACTTTCAGAGAAATATGCTTGGCTGGATTTACTACTTAACTTTCTTCCGTTGGAGTTTGCTCGACTGGTTTTCTTCATAAGTGAACTCTGCTATGAAGTCAATTATTATTTGTCCCTTCATCACTATTATGGGTTCAAACTGTATATCATACTCTCCGATATCCAAATCCCAAGTCATTAACCTTCCTGACATTTTAGGTTTATCGATGGCTTGGCATTTTGGCAAATTTGTGTACACCATGATCACTACACCAAAAAGGCTAAATTGTCACCTTTGAGCTGGACAAACTTGTCACGGTCACTGACCTTGATGAAAAAACACACATTTTTTTATCATGGTCAATGACCGTGACAAGTCTATGATAAGGTTTTATCTGGGTCATTGACCGTTACAAGTCCCTGACAAGTACAATTGTCACGGATGTGTCATGGTCAAAGACCTTGACAGGTCCATGACAAATCTTTTAACTAAAACCCCAGAAGCCTATTTTTTCCCACCATTTTCCTTTCCCTAATTTTTTATTTCTCACGCGATTCTTCTCTATCTCTCTCTACGTTTTCAGGTGCATTTTTTTCTTTCTCTCTCTCTTTCCTTTGTATGTCTATGTGTGCTTAAGTCTACGTGTGTGTGTAGGGGTGTGTGTGCTTGGGTCTGCATGTGTGTGTGTAGGGGTATGTGTGGGGTCTGTTTGGGTGGGGGTACATTGGGGGGAGTGGCAGTGTGCGGTTGTTGTTGTTGTTGTTGTTGTTGTTGTTGTTGTTGTTGTTGTGTGTAAATTGAAATTAGTATAAATTGAATTGAAATTGAAATTCGTATGTATTGGTATTAAAATTTGTATAAATTGAATTTGAATTGGTATTGATATTGGTATAAATTGAAATTGAATTTGAATTGGTATATATTTGAATATACTGGAATAAATTGAGATTGAATTTGAATTGATATTGATATTAGTATAAATTGGTATAATTTGAAATTGAATTTGAATTGGTATTGGCATAAATTGGTATTGGTATTGGCATAAATTGGTATTGGTATTGGTATTGGTATAAATTGAAATTGATATTAATTGGTATTGGTATAAATTAAAATTGAAATTGTTATCGAATTATGATAAGACATAATTAAATGAAACATAATTTAAATTACATAATTAAACGAAATCTCTCGAATTGTGATAAGAGATAATTAAATGAATCATTCTTTAAATTACTTATAGTGCGCATAGATACTAGCCTTCTAGTTCTTATGCGTACGCATTTAATAGCTCTTAGACCCATTCGAGAGTCGTTACCCCTATAATGAGATCTCTCGAATTACCCCGTTTGCGATTGTATAATTTATATATAATAATATTCTTAGTGGATTAAACTTGTTACTTTTGGGGGAAGTTTTGCAATCGTATCTTAATGTTATCTGGGTATATACTAGATGATGCGATGTTAAGTGTTATTTGAATTAAATTTAAATAACACTCACACTTGCGAATCTATGTCGTGTACGTGGAGAACTATGGGGATATGCTGCTGAATTTTCTTCAAATTGGAACAATGTGCATGAGCTGTCAAGTATACTACAGAAATATGCAGTATTGAATGGGATAGGACCACTCTCCCTTTAGAGGAGATGGAGGAAATAGGAATTAATATTATAAATTGAATTTTAATTTTAATTTCAAATTAAAATTGAATTTGAATTTAAATTTGAAATTGAAATTGGTAATTTGAATTGAAATTGAAATTAGTATTAGAAATTGAAATTGAAATTGGTATTTGGTATAGTGCCTATTTGATTTTTGGTATTCAATTCTGAAATTGAAATTCGGGTTCTCTCTCTAATTGCAGTAGCGGTCACTATCTTTCTCTCTCTCTACACACATTTTGGTCTCTCTCTCTCTCTCTCTCTCTATATATATATATATATATATATATATATATATATATATATATATGTTAAATGAAAATGTAATTTATCATTTTTAATTAATATTAGTTTAAGAGTAATTAATGTGCATTTTAGTTTAATATAATATATTGATTTTTGATGACTCCAAACATGTATTTGTTGAGTATTATTATTGATGATTTTATATACATTTATTTCGTATAGTATTGTTAATTATATAATTATTACTATAGTTTCATTGCTTATGTTTGATGAATATGTTTATTAATTACACCTGTCATCCCAATTTATTTGTACAGTACTCATCACAATATTTAAGTTAAGTCAGATTAAATGACAAAAAAAACTTCATGCACTGTATAAGATATAATACTCTATCTATTTCAGTTGCTTATGCTAATGCTTGTAATTTAATTTCTTAACCCAGTACTTTGGACACACACGTCAACTTTGGTTGAACTATTGAAACTTCCATTTATTTCAAAAGAAGTCATTTGTTTAATAAGTGTCTTTTGACACCTATATAAACTCATCTAAATGTTTTTGTCTTATCCAATAATTATATCTATATCGTCAGTTTTATAAACTCAGCTAATGCACGTATGTGTCGTCAGTTTTCTTGGAACAATAAACTCAGCTAATACAGGTTTGTGTCGTCAGTTTTCTTGGAGCCACACTCTAAACATAAGACACCGTGCGTTTTGTTCCTCAAGCCTCGCTTAAACTATGTTATATCTATATATTTATTTATATAAACAGTTAAACACTTATTTGGAGCCACGATTTTTGGTCAACTACTTTTTCTTTCGGGCCCCTCAAACCATGTGTTTGTCCGAAGTTAATTAAGGAAATGATTTAGTTCTAATATTTTTTTGTTTGTTTCAATTTATATATATTAACGTCTTGTCCAGAATCTGCCTTAGTTGTTTTTCACAGCCTTGAGACTTACCTAGGTCGCCTTAGTCCTATTGATTTGGACAGCTTTATGAGAAGCTAAAAGTTGTTGCTAAGTGTTCAGTCATGTATTTTTTTACCTGCATTTTTAGACCTTAGTCTTAGGCAGCTTTGTTTACCATGAGCCACACGCCACTTTAATTTACCTAGCCAAGTTCACCGTGAAAGTTAACGAGTTTGTATCCCATTACTTTTGCGCAGATTTTGTACAAAATGTACTCACTCTTTATACATATCCATTAGACTTAACCGGTTTTATTGTTTTTTACATCTTTAGGTCGATAGACTTGTACCTTATGGACAAATTGTTTTATCTGAATTTTCTTTCAATGTTTTTTTATTCAAAGCTTTGTGTACTTTATATATACTCTTACACGCTATTAGCCGAAGATATTTCTTTTATTATCTTTGACAGGCTTTAAAATATTGATATGTTGACGTACTATGTTATCAGTTCAAATTTTTTTGTTTTAAGAAGATTATTTATGTGCACTGTGTGTTTATTATCCTAGCTAATATATTTTCTTTTGAGAGAAATATCTTGACTAACACTTCATATCAGTTTGATGCTCTCTCTTTTGGACTAACATTTTTCCAGAACCTAAATGGGGTTATCTATAAAACCTATTTTTAGTCATCATTTGAGAATGTTGTTTTCATGTCTCAACGACCATTTTTTCATGGAGAAGCAAAATGAAAAATCAGAAGATCTACAAATTCAGATTTCTTCATCTCAGAAAATCAGGAGCATTTAATGCTCATAATGATTGCATCTAACAACTAGTTTTTGAAGATATATTTAAACATTTAAAGAGCTCCATTGAATACACAAGAGAATGAGACTATGAGCAAAAGCTAGAGAATTTATTGAGAGTATTTGGATTTATTACTCGGCTTCTACATTATTTAAGAGAGCAGTTCATTTTACATTGTGCTCAATCATTGAAGAAGAAGACTTGAGCCTGCACCAACATTATTTATTAAAGTCTCATTAAAGAAGAAGAAACTCAGATTACTAATTGTATTTTTAAGGAGTTTCATTATTCAACCTTGTACGAAAAATTCAGATTTGTTTGAAGCTTTGTTGAAGCTTCCCCTTTAACAGTGATTGGTACCTACTCTCAAGTGGACCAAGATCTTGGAGCTGGTATTTCCATAAAGTGTTTGTAAAGTGGTGATTTGATACTACCATCAAGTGGATCAGGGATAGTGAAGTGCAAGGAGACGAGAGCTGCTCTAGATGCGTGGATGTAGGCCGGGTTTTGGTCGAACCACATTAAATTCGGTATCATTTATTTTCTCTCTCTTTATTTGCTTATTTATTTATGCTTGCTTTGATTTATATTTCAGCACTTAAATTTGCAAAGATATTAATTTCAAAAATTGGTAAATTTATTGTAAGGCTAAAATAATTATTTTATTTCAGAATATTAATTTATATTTAAAACGAAAATTTATTTAATATACGTGGAGTGTTAAAATCTGTATTTTGTTTTTTTAAAATTAATTGGTTACATTTATTTGATATTCTTGGCTTTTATCTTTAAAGATTTATTAATCTGAAAATTATTAAGGTGTTGTAAATTAAAATATTTTTCTGAAATTTTAATTTGACTACAAATTTGCTAAACTCAATTTACTCCCCCTCGAGTATAATCTGAGTAGCAATTGGTATTAGAGCCATTGCTCTACTTATTTTTGTATTTAACAAGCTTAGTGTTAAAGATCAATGATCAATGTTATAACATCCCTTGGTCAAGGACAATCTATTTTTAAGCCTCCTCTATTTTTTGGAAATGATTATAATTATTGGAAAAATAAAATTAGATATTTTATTCAGGCACATGATTATGAATTTTGGAGAGTTGTTATAAATGGTCCTTTTATCTCTATGAAAATGGTAATTGATGTTTTTGTTCCAAAAAAAGAAAATGAATAAAATGAAGTAGACATTAAGAGAATTCAAATAAATGCTAAAGCTTTGAATATTTTGCATTGTGCCTTTGATGTAAATGAATATAATAGGATTTGTTGTTGTGAATCTGCTAAGGAAATTTGGGATATATTCGAAGTCACATATGAAGGAACAAGTCAAGTTAAAGAATGTAAAATCAGCATGCTTGTTCATAATTATTAGTTATTTAAAATGAAATGGGATGAATCTATTTATGATATATTCACTAGATTCATAAATATTATCAATAGTCTGAAATCTCTTGGAAAAGTATATACTAACAATGAGTTAGTGAGTAAAATTCTTAGGTCATTACCGGCAACTTGGATGACCAAAAAGTTGGCTATCAAAGAAGCAATAAAAGAAAGACCAATCTCTCTTGATGAGCTATTGGGTTCTTTAATCACTCATGAGATGGAACTCAAGGAACTTAATGAAGAAGAAAAACCTAAGGCAAACAAATCATTGCTTTCAAATCTTCAATCAAGTATGTAAAAAATGAAGATGAGGATGATATTTTTCTATTGGCTAAAGACTTCAAAAAGTACATTTCTTCCAAAAAGAAAGCCAAGGAAAGAAGAAGGAAACATTCTTCAAAAGAGTTCAATGATAACTCCAAATCTGATTTAAGATGCTATCGTTGCGATGAAGTTGGACATATTAAACCTAATTGCCCAAAGTATAAAAAAGGAAAGAAGGCATTGAAGGCCACAACATGGAGTGACTCTGACACTAGCTCTTCCGATGAAGATTTAAATGAAAATAAAGTTGCTCATCTTTGTTTCATGGCTATGGAAAATACGGTACACTCTAACCTTGACACTTCAAGTGATAGTGATAGTGATGATGATATTGATGATTATAAGGAATTACAATTTTTTTTTGATGAATTATGTGATAGTTTTGAAGAACATAAAAATAAATATGTTGAATTTTAAAAGTCTCATTCATTACCATCTTCAAAATGTGATTTCTATTCAAAAGAAATTAATGAGTTAAAATTAGAAAATCATTCTTTAAGAAAAGAAGTTGAATTTTTAAAAATAGAAAATTGCAGACTTAAACTTGAAAATTCAGAATTGAAAAAGAAAGTTGACATACTATTGCCTATCTTGTCAAATTTTGGAAATGGTAGAGATTATTTAGACAAGTTTTAAGGAGATCAAAGATGGATGTTTGATAAAGCTGGAATTGGTGACAACACTAATGAAAATGAACAAAAAAAATTCAAAGCGATCCCAACTATAAAGTTAACTCTTTATGCACATATTGTGGTAGACACACACATTTTTCAGATTTGTGTCCATATAAATTTGGAAAAAGAAAATTATCTTGGGTTCCTAAAGGAACTAAGATGCATACTAACCCCTATGGACCCAACACATTTTGGGTACCAAAAGAGATAATCTTCAAAGTTGTGTAGGTTGCATTTTAAGACGGAATGTGGATTTTCAAGGCATATAATTGGGTCTCATTACAAATTTCAAGTATCATTGCCTAATGTTAGAAATGCCACACTTGGAGAAATTTTTATGAAAATATTTTTGGTATTGGTAAGGTGGTAAAGAACACCCTTCTTGAATGTTTAATGTCATATGTCCAATGATGATTTAATTAAGATCATAATTGATATTTTTCCTTGCATAGAATATTTGCTAAAGCATATGAGCTTGCTGTTGAAAATTTAGTCTTCACATGTAAATATATACATTTATTATCTTTGTTGATTTTATGTTATATGAAACACACATTTGATTTTAATGATAACATTTTGAGATTTTAATTCATTAGTTATATCTAGACAGATTTGATTTTGATGATATATCTTTTGAGATGAAAATTCATATTTTTTTGTGTATTACATCTTGATATTTTTTTTGTAAATAATAATATTGGATCAATTTCATGACTTTATTGTATATTAATTTGAAACAAAAATGTTATTTATAAGTTTTGTAGTTATTTATGCTACATATTAATATTGATACATTTACTCATTGATTTTGATGATATGATTATAATAATCTTAGTGAGATAGTTTTATTGCATGCAACATGATTAGTGCCATTATTTGAGTATTTGTGACATTTATGATAAATATTTTTTGGAAGATAGAAATATTTGTGTTCTGTATGTTAGAATTGAGAAATCATATGATTATTGAAATTGTTATGATTTGTGAATATATATTTTTTGCTCTTATTGAAAATAATTTTATGAAGCAAATAGATGCACCATATTTATTATATGCATATATGCCTTCATTGGTATTACTTAAGGGGAGATAAATGGTTATTGAAAATTATTCATAAAAAATGCTCGATCATGGACTTGATGCATCATTATAAATATTACAATATGATTGACATTTTTGATGTAAAAAACTAGATTAGATCTAATTAATTAATCACAGATAAATATGAATTAAGAAATAAGACAAAGAATTTTTAAAGTGGTTCAGCCTTATGAAAATGGTCTACGTCAACTATTTTGTATTGCTGGGTGGTTTGACTTAACCTCGATCACCATTGCTAATGATCAATTACCCCGTTATGGAGGGCGTTACAATCTATTTATAGCCTTGGGGCTGTTAGTATGAATAAACGATATGATTTTATTTAATAGACATATACATCTGTATAATAAGAATGTTCATTAAATCCGATGTTCATTGTATGTGCAATTGTCGCTTGATCTTCCCGGCCAAATGTTCTGCACGTTGAATAGCTCGGCACACTAAGTAGCTCAGGGTGATGAGTAGCTCGGTGCTGCGAGTTGTTCGGTGACTATAAGAATTTTTCCACGTAAGATGATACGTGTCTTCATATAATTAGTCCACGTCAGTTGACTAATTTTCGTATCAATAAAAGCCCCCAATGTTTCATAGTTGAGTTTTGATATGAGAGTGTGGAACATTTTACCCAAAAGTTTCTCAGGCACTTTTTACTTCTTGATTAATTACAGATCTCCAACACTTAGGAATTTTCCCTTTTGTCTTGTAATTTGAGTGCGAAATGGAAAACTTGTAAATATGTTGAATCTGTGACGGACGCTTGGGTATTTGCATCTTTTTCATCATTTTAACCGTCGAAAATGCAATCGTCTTTTCTAGTAATCATTTATTTTCCTACTTCCCGGTGCAAGGCATTTAAAAGCGATAGATACAGATCGTCATCTACTTTTTACCTCCAAATTTCTAAACTCTTTGTCTTCTCATTTTATCCTTGTACTATCATTATTTCTGTCATCCGCCTTAGCAGATTTCTCAATCCCTTTGTAAGAACTTTTTCTTTATTCTTTCTTTGCTTTAGCCACCATGGTTTATCTTATTGAATCGTTGGATAATTTCCGAGCTGATTTTATGATTCCCTCTTGGGTTATTCTAGAAGAGCCTCCTTTCCTTCTGATTTGTTTTCTCTAGTTGAGGGACACTGGTTTCCCTCCCTTTTTGTAGCAGAGTGTGGCTTTTCTTTTTCGCCTAATCCCTTGTGTTTGGAGTTTTGCCAATATTTCGATATTGTTCCTGCTAGAGTAGCTCCAAATACATATAGGCTAGTTAATGGCGTACATAGGTTAAACCAGATTCATGGGACTCATTTAGGGATCCCTGAGATTATGTTTTGTTATAAATGGGTTACCAGTGATACCACATTTTATTTAAAAACTAAGTTTTCCAATAGAGCTTTAGTGGTCAATCTTCCCAATGCTAATAGGGACTATTTTGATCACGAAGTTGTGATGAAAAATTTCCAACACCCCCCATTAAAAGGAAATGATGTTTACCAAGGTCCCAGATGTCCACTATATGACAATGGGATAGGTTGTTTTTAATTTTTCGATTTAGCTCTGTTTATGTTTGATGAAATGTGTCACTAATATTTATTTTATTTTTTACAGTTGATAACAAAAGAAAGCCCCCAAAAGAGAGTGATATTAATATAAAAGATTTGAAACTCATATGTGGTTTGCATGAATCAGTTGTTGGGGAGCACGTTAGAGCTGCTTCTTATTTGTTGAGATATAAAAACACTACTTCCTCTTTTATCGCTCGTCCTTTTGCTCCTTTTATGATAATTGATCTTGATCAAATTCCATCAACTCGAGCCATCATAGAAGAATCTTCTTTTAATTTGGGTACCTCTATTGCTGATTTGATGACGAGGAAGAGGAGAATGCCATAATTCTTTGCCAAAGATGCTCCTGGAACTGATGGGGCAAAAAAGAGCAAAGGGGATATCCCAGCTGAAGGGACGAAGAAAATGGATATGGCTACATCTAAGGGAATAATTCCAACTGTTAAGGAGGTCGGAAAGAATCCACTTGTTGTCCCCAAAGAGGCAGCACCTTTGATTAAAGGTGTTGCCAATATACAAGAAGAGGCAGCACCTTTGATTGAAGGTGCTCCTTTAAGGAGATTAGAAAGACCTATAGAAATTACTACTCAACCTTCTAATATTGAGGATCCTTTTTCGAGAGCTAACACTCCAGCTCGGCCAAAGGTTTGATCAATTCTTGGATCATTCCTGAATATCGAGCCATTGAAGGTTCCCTTTCTTAGGAGAAGGTCACCAACTTAGCCGCCCAACATATTGCGTCAGTAAGTATCATCATCCTTATTATTTCATCTCCATGTATCGTGTTCATATTCTCATCCGAGTTACTTTTCTTTTGTAGTTTATGATGTGTTTTAATAGTATCCTAGAGAAAAATGAGGCTATCAAGGCTTCAACTTCCTCCAGTGGGGAGTAAGAGGCTTTTGCTGGGTTATCACAGTCTTTGAAGGACTCCCAATAGAAGTACGATGAAGATAAAGCTACTTGGGAGAAGAAACTTCTATCTGCAGAGACAGCTCGAGACCAAGCTGTAAATACCTCTAAGGAGGGAAGAAAAATTAAAGGTCATCGTTTCCAGCAAGGAAGAAGCTGATGGCAAGCTTAAAGAGGCTGAACCGCATATGAAAGATCTGGAGGAGAAGGTGAAGCTTGCTGAGGAATATGCTTCTTCTAAGAAAGTGAAGAGAAAATCTGTCGTGAAGAAGTTCTTTATCTCTGATTGGGACAAAGGATGGAAAAAAGCCTTCACTGCTAATACTTTCTAGATGGAGTATGCGAGTTTGAAGTACTTTGAAGATGGATTGGTCACTGCATTGAAAGAGTTGAGTGTTGAAGACGCTTCTGAATTATTTCAGAAACACACTCATGGCCCTCCTCCTGCTATTGGCAAAGAAAAAGAGGATGAAGCTGCATCTAATGAGTCTTCTATGGTGATAGTAGAATAAGTACATGTTGTTACCATTCCTGAACCCTCCGAGAAAGTTCAGCATGCAGCAACTTCTATCGAGCAACGCCAACTGTCCTCTGAGCAACCAACTCCTTCGTCCAAACTGGCTGATGATATTGTAGGAAATAAGGAGAAGGTGTAGAGTTATTTGGCTCTTTAATTATGTTGTTCTTCCGCTTTTCCCTTTTTGTTGTAACTTTGGTTGTACTTTCTTCTCCCGTTGATCAATAAAAAGGACTTTGTTATTTGTTCTGAATTTTCTCTTTAACCTACTCATCATAATTATAAAAAGGATGTTGATTTGTCTTCATTTTTCCTTGCTAGTTTATTGCTAGGATGGAACTCTTGTCAGCTCATGATACAGAGTTGATGAGGAAATGTAATGATTACTTTAAAGCTAGTCATGCAGAATTTACTGAAGTACAAATAGTTGATATTCTCGGACTTGATTCCTCAGAAAGAGCAATTGATGCTTATCAATACTTAAAATGTATGCTTGACCGATCTCTAGTGAACAACGTGGAGTACTATGAAATGATGGAGGATCGTTAAAGAGTAATCGAAGAACTCCAAATTCAGCAAAAAAAAACCACTGCCCTTCTGTATGAAGGTTATGAGAAAAAATACCAACAGTTGAGTGCTGATCGGGGATACGACAAATTCTTCTCAGCCCATAAGAGGAGAGAAAGTGTGTTAAAGCTTGAGGTTGAAGAACACAGGTACATTGCCAAGCTGCTCGAAGAGGAAAATATTGCTTTGAGAGAAGAATTGAAAAAACTAAAGTCTGCCTCTTCATCTGGAGCTCTGATCCCCATCAATGATGAGGGATATTCATTTTTGGGAACTGAAAATGATGCCCTGAGGGAATAATTGGAGGCTTTGAAAAGAGCCGTACCTATATCGTCCACTCGTGGCAGAGAAAGGCCTTCTACCCGTGGTCGAGCAAGAGCTGGTCAGATTAATATTGAAGAGACGAGGACCAAACTGGCTTTAGAAAATCAAGCCGTTCAACTGACAATAAAAAATCAAGCCTTCGCCGAAATGTCCTAAAAAATCCAAAGTCTCACCGAGTAACTTTTCAGGCAAAGTTCTGCCTTGGAGAATAAAGAGAATTTTGTAAAGAAGCTCCATCAAAATGTTGAGAGATTGGCATATCAATTCCACAAACAACCATGAAAATTCTGGATGGAGGGATATAATGAAGCCTTATGTCACTTTGACGCCAGGTTGAAATAGTCAAACAATGAGGGGTACAAATAGGGGTGGTTGAATGCTTTGACTGTGATAAAGCTTGAAGAAGGAAATTCCTTATGGGATTGGTATGAGCCTGGAGTACTTGATCTGCCTAATCCTCCTTTTAAGTTGGACGTCAAGTGGATTCTAGCTCGTGCAATACCTAAATGTTTGATCTCCAAGTACCTTGGTGATTATAATCTTTATGAAGATTATGAAATATCCCAACCTCCTCATCTCCTTGAGCGACCAAGTTTGAGCAACACTAGGATGCTACGAGATATAAATTTCATCAATTTTCCTTATGCTTTTGATGACCCTCCAGCTGGAATGGAAGCTGTACTAAAATCTGAGGGAAAAAAGCCAATAGAATAGGAAATTTGTATCGAATGAAGAAAACTTCATCATTTGTAATTTGCTTTCCTGTATTTAATGAAGAAAATTTTCATCTTTATGCACTCTTCTTTCCTTGTAAATAGTTCTTAAGAGGTCTTTCTTATAACATATTGATGAATGCATATATATCTATAGAGGGACAATTTGTCATATCTGTTTTAATTGCCTAAACAATGGAGCTTACCCGACTTGCTGCCTAGTTATAGTGACTTGTCACCTATAAGTGCCTAAGAAATGGAATGAGTTGCATCCCATGGTCCTACTTAGTTGTAGAAATCTTATATGTATTACCTTGTTGCTTAGACAGTGGATTCCCCGTGAGGTCACCCATCTTCTTGCCCAGTTTGGGTTGCCCCTTGAGGTCAACCATGATCAAACATGATTTGCCTTGTATGATTGTTATGCCAACATTATTGGTTAAATTTATTGGTGTCGACCAATCGTGGTTGGTTGTTGCTGATATGCCGACCAATCGTAATTAGTGGTTGCAGATATGTCGACCAACCTTAGTTGGTGTAGTGTGTAGCACTAGTACTCCAAAATAAAATTAAACAAAAAAATATGGAGAAAATATCACCTTTATTCATATTGAAAGAAATGGGATACATGTGAATCTTTATTACTGATAATATTTGTGCAGGTGCTCCGCATTCCATGCATTTTTGAATTCCTCTCCTTCTAAGGTTTCTATTTTGTAAGCCCCAGGTCGAACAACTGTAGTTACTCGGTAGGTCCCATACCAGTTAGCCTCTAACTTTTTATGCTTCTGAATCACCTTCTTGAGAACATAGTCTCCCTCCTTAAGATCGCATTTCTTGACTCGTTTGTTGTAAAACATGGCGGTTCATTGCTGGTAAGCTGCGTTCCTGATCGTCGCATCCTCTCGCACTTCCTCTAGCATGTCCAAATCCATACTCCTCATCAAATCACTGATAGGAGAGTTAAAATTAAGCACCATATGTGTGGAGAGGCCCGGTTCAGCCGGTATGACCGTTTCACTTCTAAATGTGAGCATGTAAGGGGATTCCCCAGTTGTTGTTCGGGGTGTTGTGCGATAAGCCCATAACAGAGAATGTAGCTCGTTAATCCAATTTGCTTTTGCATCATCCAACCGTTTCTTCAATCCATTCAACAGAGTTCTATTTATCACTTCAGTTTGTCCATTGCTCTCGGGATGGCCTGGTGCATAATGGATTTTCTGGACATTATATTGATGACAATCTGCCACGAACTCCTCATTATCAAATTGGGTACCATGGTCAGTAATGAAAGCACGTGGTAGACCATATCTGCAGATAATATTATTCTAAATAAATTGGTAAACCCTTTCATACGACATGTCAATGAGAGGCTCAGCTTTAACCCACTTAGTGAAATAATCAACAGCAACTACTAAATACTTGAATCTCCCTTTGGTGGTCAGCAGAGGCCTGACCAAGTCTATGCCCCACATGGCAAATGGCTAAGGGGAAGTGATGGGTGTTAACAATTCCTGGTGAGTTCTTCTAATGGAAGAGAAATGTTGGCACTTATCGCATTTCTTCGCATAAGCTGTACAGTCAGCTCTCATCGTTGACTAATAGTATCCCTGCGTCGTTATCCTCTACAGGAGAGTCTAACCTGCTACATGAGCTCCACAAGAGCCTTACTGAATTTCCTCTATTAAATCCTTAACTTGTAAAGGATGCACACATCTCTGTAAACCTGCTATGATACCCCTTTATACAAAATACCATTGTTCAGTACATACCGAGCAACTTTAAACTTCAGCCTCTTAGCTATAAGTTGGTCAGTTGGTATAACTCCTTCTTCTATATATGACCTGATGGGGTCCATCCAGGATGGTCCCATATCCAGGGTGATGAACCTTACCATTAAGTTTTCATCTATGCTCCAATCCATTAGAATCTCAATAGGAATCATTATTCGTAGCTCGGTGCGAGTAACTAAGGCTAATCGATCTAGTACGTCAGCTCTCGCATTTTTTAATCTTGGTATTCTGATCAATTAAACTTCTGCAAAGGTGAATAAAATCTCTATAGCTTTGGCATAATACCTTGACATCAAGTCTCCCTTCCCTGCATATAACCTAAGAATATGATTTACAATTAACTGTGAATCACTAAACACAATAACTTGCTCTTCATTCAGAGTTTTATCTAAACTGAGGCCCGCAATCATAACTTCATATTCAGCTTCATTATTGGAAGCTTTGAACTGGAAACGCAACGCATATTTTATATCCAATCCATCTGGTCCGTAAAGAATTATACCGGCTTCGCTGCCCGTGGCACACGAAAAGCCATCAACATACAAATTCCATATTGGGATGCCATTATCAATCTCTTGGTCTGACAAAGTTCCCTAATGGAATATTTGATACTTCCTTTTATCATCTCCTAACACTGGGCTGTTATCTGATGGTTCTTGCTGCTTGGCGCTTGTCCCCTTTGTTACATTTGTTGATAAGCGTTGATCGCGGTTAGTCTTTGATGATTCCCTAACATCCATAAGTTGTTCTGCATTAGACCCTTGTTGGTCGACAGTATCTCGGCAAGTGAATTCTGTAATGAAATCTGCTATCGCCTGCCCTTTAAGTGAGGTCATTGGCTCATAAAAAATATCATACTTGTAAGGACATTTTTGTCCATTATCAATTGTATGTCGTACGCTGTTACACCATCGAAGATATTCAAGCTTGCATCGTCATCAATGGATCCGAATATCAAAGAAATCAAGGAATCAATTTTCTAGACAGCTGGACCGGTCCGCCTGTTTTAAAAAGGAACCGATCCGCCCCTTTTGGAAAAAGAATCGGTCCGCCCTATACCCGGACCGATCCGCTTTGCTCAGAAACTAGTATACTCCGGATCGAATGCAAACTGAAGAGGGATCTTGAAAAAATGAACCGGTCCGACCCCGGACCGATCCGCATCCATATCGGACCGGTCCGCCTGGGATAAATTTGGCAGTTCGTGCAGATATTTTTCAGGCCCAAATTTCCTTATTTAAACCAACTTCGGGGAGTTATTTTCCAAGACTTTCATAGACGATTTTTAGAGTCCAAAATACTCTAAGTCTTCACCTTTGTGAGTCCCAAGACTCATGTTTTGATTCACATATCTTGTCAAACCCTTGTGAATCCGTTTGCAACCTAAGAACACAACTGTGTGTCTGTTCAAACCATTGTAGAGAAGATCGTCTTTCTTCTTCATTGCTGCCCTCCTGGAAAGGGAAACTTCCAGCCACCGACTACAGATCCGACGCCTGCGGGTAACTCTATGTCACTGTATTTTCATTGTAATCCGAGAAATTGTATGTTACAATATTATAATGAAAATAAATGGTTTTGCCCCTTTGGCGGATTTTTCCTCACATAGATGTGCTTGAATGTTCTTGTTTATTTCGTCATCTTGTTCAATCACATATAGTTGCATGTTTAGGATTTAATTAATAAAAATTGAGTTTAATTAAATAATATCTCTATTTGAACGCACGCGCACTCTTTCAAATTGGTATCAGAGCAGGTTACGCTCATCTATTGCGTATTCCTAATTTTCCGCAAAATTTTTCTAAGATATAAATTTTCAAAAAATTGATTTTTAAAAACGAGTGTGTTCATATTGGAGAAGTTATATAATAAAATGCCAGTTTTTGACGGGAAAAACTATGCATATTGGAAAGCCCGCATGAGATCTGCATTAAAAGCTATTGATGAATGTGTATGGATTTTGGTTGAAAGAGGGTGGATACCTCCCTCCGTCACTGTTGAAAATGTGACCAATTTAAAACCTGTCTCCTCTTGGACTGAAGAAGAGTTTAGATGGTCATCTTTTAATTCTAAGGGTTTAAGTGCTATTTATGGTTCTGTCACACCTGATGACTTCAAATGCATAAGAGGCATGGGATGTTTTGCAACTTACCTATGAAGGTACTAATGCTGTGAAAGAGTCTAAATTGCAAAATTTGACAACTCAATTTGAAACCATCACCATACTTGAATCGGAATGTTTTGATGAATTTTATGCTAGACTGTTTGATATTGTTAACACTAGATTCAATCTTGGTGAACACATTCCTAATGCTAGAGTTGTAAAAAAGATTCTCCATTCTCTCCCTAAGCGTTTTATCCCTAAAGTCACTGTGCTAAATTCTATAGGTAATTTAAATATGCTAAAATTGGAGGAACTTGTAGGAGATTTGCAAACCTATTAGATTGATATGTTCTCTAAATCTGTCAAGCTTAAAGATAAGGGAATTGCACTTAATGCCCAGGAGAGAAAATGTGAGGGGTCGACAAGAAAGAGGGAGTCATCTAGAAAAATAGAGATTGATACGTCAGATTCTGAGTGTGACTTTGATTTAGATGATTTAGCCTTATTTGCTAAAAATTTCAAAAGAATTCTCAAATTCAAGAAAAATGGTAATTTTAAAGATAAAAAGAAGTTTGAGAAAAATAAGTTTGAAAAGAAAAATAAAAAAGTTTTTAAAGACCCTCCTAAGAAGGAAAGTGAGAGATGTTTTGAGTGTGACGGTAGGGGTCATAGATCCTTTGAGTGTGCTACTAGGCTGAACAGTGAAAATGGCAAAGCTTTCCTTAATGCTACCTTAGTGACGATAGTGAGGTCGAGTCGGTGGATTCTGGAGATGAGTCACCGCATGAGTGTAACTTCACCGCATTCATGGCTAGTCATGTGAGCATTTCTATTACTCCTCACGACGATGAGGATGATGGATCACAGGGACACCTCGATAGTGAGATTGATGTGAATGAGGGGGAGGATGACTCAAGTGAGAGCGAGAGTGATCTTCAACGCGCCTACGCCGAGCTATATTCTGAGTCCTTTAAAACTAAAAAGAGTAATAAAGCGTTACTTCTCAGGATCACCGCTTTATAGGAAGATTTAGGGAAAGCGGGAGAGAGAGAGTCATCCACCTGCACTACCTTAAGAGAGAGAGAGTCTGCCTGTATTGAGAAAGAGAGTCTGTTTGGAGAAAGAGAGAGCTTATTTAGAGAGAGAGAGTTATTTTGAGAAAGAGAGGTGACTTGACTAAACAAGTGTCTAGTCTTACGAGTGAGCTCCATTCCTCCGTGGAGTCTCGGAAGAAACTTGAAGACCTTGTTGCCCAGCTTACTCAGGATCTTGAGAGAGCACGGGAAGTCAAGGTTCAAATCGAGGACAGATCTGGAAAGATGATCCTCGACCCCGCTTTAGGTTTTGGTGATCGGCAGAGAATTGGTTATGATGGTGCCTCCACGTCCCAAATTGCACCAGGACCAGTCCCTAAGTTTACTACTACTCCTTATAGTCATCGTCAAAAACCTCGAAAGAGAGTTCGACCAAGAAAAGCAAACCAAGGTCTGCCTTTGACTGTGTTCTTTTGAACTTATTGCAAAAGAAAAGGCCACCTCAGGGAATTTTGCTATAGTATGGGTCGGACACGATGTACTCTTGCTCCACCACAACATACTTGATGATTTTACCAGTTTGAGAGAGCGAGTTGAGTTTTTAGCTGCCACTTCACAGAGTTTGATGGAGGAATTCCGACGAATGTCTTTACCGTTAGTGAATGCTTCTCACATTACGGCTAACACCAACAACAATAAAGGTAAACAAAAGGTCTCGACTACTTGGGTACCTAAGAAAGATAAAAAGGCCTTTGTTGTTCATGCCGCTCTCAAAGCACATAATACCTCACAGTGGTATTTCGATAGTGGGTGCCCAGACATATGACAGGTGATGTCTCATTTTTTACGTCTCTTAAGGATTATCAGGATGGCAGAGTCACCTTTGGAGATGTGAGCAAGTCTAGCATTGTAGGACGTGGTACTATAGAATTACTAGGATTTCCTAAGTTAGAGAATGTTTTATACGTCAAAGGTTTGAAAGCAAACCTCCTCAGCATTAGCCAGCTGCGACGCTGACTTTGCCGTAAAGTTTGACCGGGACGCATGTAATGTCTATAATCATGCCGATAAACTTTTAGTGCAAGGGGTGAGGATAAAGGATAACTGCTATGGGACTGAGTCCACATCCTCACTTATCTGCAACGGTGCCACGATCACTCCTATGGATCTGTGGCACCAATGTCTAGGTCACGTGAACATTAGAGACTTATCTTGTTTAGCCAAAAAGGACCTAGTACGTGGCTTACCATCTCTTGGAAAGCCAACTTTGACGATTTGTGGACCTTGTCAGTTGGGAAAACAAATTCGTAGCCCCCATAGGAAGTTGCATTCCATTACCACCTCTCGTGTACTTGAGCTTATTCACATGGATCTTATGGGTCCAACTCGCACTGAGAGTCTGGGTGGTAAGAGATATATCCTCGTGATGGTGGATGATTTCTCCAGATACTCGATTGTAGGTTTTCTGAGGGAGAAATATGATGCTGTTAAGTTTATACCGACCAAGTGTCGTGTCCTACAAAATCAACACGGAGTCACTATTAATAGGATTCGTAGTGATAACGACACAGAATTTAAGGAAGCAAAGGTAGATATTTACTTTGATAGCCTTGGGATCAAATATGAGTTTTCTGCTGTGAAGACTCCTCAGCAAAATGGGATTGTTGAGAGGAAGAACATGACGATCCAAGAAATGGCTAGATCTATGCTTCTAGGTCTTAGTGTTATTAGAAGATTTTGGGCAGAGGCAGTTTCTACTGCATGCCACACGGTGAATAGGTTTTACTTACGTCCACACACTTAAGACGCCTTATGAATTGTGGACCGGAAAAAAACCCAACCTTGCATATTTTCGTATTTTTGGGAGTAAATGCTACATCCTACGGGACCGTGAGTAATTAGGAAAATTTGACTCCCGGAGCGACGAGGGAATTTTGCTAGGATATTCATCAAATTATGGAGCATACCGGGTTTTTAACCTGAAGAGCTCTAAGGTTATGGAATCAATAAATGTCACCGTGCAAGATGACGAACCTCCGACGGTTATTGATCCTAACCTTCAGTGTGAGGGTGAAACTTTTCTGGCAGTGATTTACTTGTCCCTCTCCCACACTTTGTGGACCCTACTCCTGTGTTAGGGGACACACCTGCTTGGGTTCGCAAGAGTCATGAACCTTCTGCCATTATTAGTGATCCCACTTTAGGGGTCAAGACTCGTGCTCAGCTAGAGAACGTCGTTAGCCACTTTTGCTACACGTCCAAAGTCGAGCCCAAGAATCACAAAGAAGCACTCACTGATGAACACTGGATATCTGCTATGCAGGATGAGTTGCTTCAGTTTAAAAAAAACAATGTCTGGGAACTTATGCCCCGACCTAGTGAGACTAATGTGATAGGTACCAGATGGATTTTCAAGAATAAAATGGATGAAAATGGTACCATAATCAGAAATAAGGCTAGGTTGGTCGCTCAAGGCTACACACAGATAGAAGGTGTAGGCTTTGGGGAGACATTTGCTCCTATTGCGAGGCTTGAGTCCATCCGCTTACTACTCGCCATCGCATGTCATCTACACTTCAAGTTATAACAGATGGACGTCAAGAGTGCCTTTTTAAATGGCATTCTAAAGTAGGAGGTTTACGTGGAACAACCAAAAGGGTTTGAAGACCCTAAGCACCCTGAGCACATTTGTTATCTGAGAAAAGTCTTGTATAGTTTGAAGCAAGCACCCCGTGCTTGGTACGAAAGTCTTACTTCCTATCTTTTAGCCCGTGGCTTCAAGAGAGGGGGAGTTGATATGATGTTGTTCATCAGGAGAGATGACAGTGCTATTTTGGTTGCCCAGGTCTATGTGGACGACATAGTCTTTGGATCCACGTGCTCCCAACATGCTCATCACTTTGAGGAGGAAATGAAAAGTGAGTTTGAGATGAGCATGGTAGGTGAGCTTACCTTCTTCCTTGGTCTCCAGGTTCGTCAGCTAGAGGATGGGATGTTCATATCCCAATCCAAGTATGCTAGAGACCTAGTGAGGAAATTTGGTTTAGACTCCGCTGAGCATGCACGTACACCTATGAGTACTTCTATCAACCTTAGTAAGGACACTTCAGGCAAGGACGTAGAGCAAACCTTGTATCAGAGTATGATATGTAGTCTCCTCTACTTGACTGTTAGTCATCCCGACATAGCCTTTAATGTTGGAGTCTGTGCGCGATATCAGGCATCCCCAAAAGAGTCACACTTACTCGCTCTAAAATGTATTATCAAATACGTGAGTGGGACTCTTTCATATGGTATTTGGTATTCCTTTGATACCAATAATCGTTTGTCTGCTTATTCAGATGCTGATTGGGCTGGGGATGCAGATGGTTGTAGGAGCACTTCTGGTGGGTGTTTCTATTTTGGTTCTGCTCTTGTCTCCTGGTTGAGCAAGAAGCAAAACTCCATCTCTTTATCCACTGCGAAGGCTGAGTACATCGCCGCCGGGAGTTGTTGCATGCAACTCTTGTGGATGAAGCAGATGCTGGAGGATTATGGGATTTCACAGGACACCATGACCATTTCCTGTGATAACACGAGCGCGATACACATATCCCTCAATCCAGTCCAGCATTCGCGCACAAAGCACATCAGGACACGCGAGCACTTTATACGTCAGTTAGTTGAGGAGAAAGTCGTATCCCTGAGTTTCGTACCCACCGACAGTCAGTTAGCCGATATTTTCACAAAACCTTTAGATGCCCTTAGATTTGAGAGTCTTAGGAAGTCTTTGGGGATTTGCACAGTTGACTGAGGGGTTGGTCTTTGACTAGGATAATATGATTTTTCATGTTCATATTATATGCTTCCTATTGCTAGTTTGTTTTATATGTATTATTGTTTTGTTGTACAACTATTTGTTTATTCTTTGAAAAAAAAAAGATTTTTATTTTATAATTTTTTTAGAAAAGCTCAAAAGGAGTTTTGTATTTTATTTTCACCTTTTATGGATGAGCAATTAATATAGCCAAGTCACAATTTCATTTCATTTATCCATGTGACTGTTTGATAGAGATTTGAGACGCTACATCATTTCATCCATGTGCTTTACATTGTTTGGAGTCTTTGAGATGTGATTAGTGATATCTTTCTACATGTTTGACTCCTATATCCTTTATTGCACACATGCACGGCTATATTTGATTATTGCACTTGTTTATCACATATTGGCTTGAGTGTTTTCATCTCAATTCTGTCTATACAACGTACTATATGCCATAAAACTTGACAAGATTGGAATGCATGTAAAAATCATTTTGGTGCGACTGTGTGATTATTTGAAAAACGGGGAAGGGCTGCGAAAGGTTCATTTAGCCTTTGCGATTCTAAGCCACCGTTAAAAAGGACCTAAAAATGGAGGAATTTTATTATCCGGGGTCCAAAGAGGTTAAAAGATCCCGAAAAATAGTTAAAGGCAATAAAAAGCAATTCATGCCAAATATGGGCCACTAGGTATCACCATCAATTCTTCAAAGTTTGAGAATTTAGATTACCTCTATAAGAAAATATTTATGAGGGAGTTTGGTTGAAGAATTTAAACGGGTTTTCACTTCCTTGACTGTCTTGAAAAAGCATGAAATCGTTTTGGATGCTATTGGTGTGAAAATCACTTTGAGCTTTGATTTGTTGATTTTATTGAGTCAATATCTCATATTTCCAATTTTTTTTACACCAAAGGAAGACTTTGAGTTCATTCGTTAGGAGTATCCGATATTCATCGTGCACATATGTCATGTTTGTATGCATTGATTTTCCTATCGAATCTGTTCACACCCATTCATTTATGCTATCATCGACTTGGTTGTTTTGTGTTCATTCAAGGTGTGATTTTTATTTATTCTGTTTGAAATTTCTTAAAAAACTTTAAAAAATAGTTGCTTATTCCTTGTGGCACCCCGATTCTGCTTGTTTGACTTATTCTTCTCTTTTGTCTACTTGGGGACATCATAAAAAGGGGAGAAAGAATTATCATATTATGGGGGAGGTTTGAGTTTTTGAAATTTGATAAAGTATGCTTTCATCATAATTTGGTATCTATATCTTATTTCAAATTCCAAACTCGATACGTCACTTGGTATTGGCTTTGTCTCATGTGGGTAGGTACTACTTTGATGATCTCTGAATTGCACACCTTGATGATGAAAGCCTTAAGATTCCTGAAGAGTTGAAGAACGAACGATGAAGTCTTATTCATTTGTACTTTTTCAGTTTTGGGTTCATGAAAGGGTAGATTTGTATAGGCATTTTAATATTTGATAATTCGGACGTTTGTTTTTTATGTATGTACTGGCATAGACATAGGGGGAGATTTGTAAGGAAATTTTTATCCATTATCAATTGTATGTCGTACGCCGTTACACCATTGAAGATATTCAAGCTTGCATCGTCATCAATGGATCCGAATATCAAAGAAATCAAGGATTCAATTTTCTAGACAGCCGGACTGATCCGCCTATTTTAAAAAGGAACCGCTCAGAAACCAGTATACTCCAGATTGAATGCAAATCGAAAAGGGGTCTTTCAAAAATGAATCGGTCCGACCCCATACCGATCCGCATCCATACCAGACCGGTCCGCCTGGGATAAATTTGAGCAAATCGTGCAGAGATTTTTCAGGCCCAGATTTCCTTATTTAAACCAACTTCGGGGATTTGTTTTCCAAGACTTTCATAGATGATTTGCAGAGTCCAAAATACTCTAAGTCTTCACCTTTGTGAGTCCCAAGACTCATGTTTTGATTCACACATCTTGTCAAACCCTTGTGAATCCGTTTGCAATCCAAGAACACAACTGTGTGTCTGTTCAAACCATTGTGAAGAAGACCATCCTTCTTCTTCATTGCTGCCCTCCTAAAAAGGGAAACTTCCAGCCGCCGACTACAGATCCGACGCCTGCGGGTAACTCTGTGTCACTGTATTTTCATTGTAATCTGAGAAATTGTATGTTATAATATTATAATAAAAATAAATGGTTTTGCCCCTTTGGGGGATTTTTCCTCACATAGATGTGCTTGAATGTTCTTGCTTATTTCGTCATCTTGTTCAATCACATATAGTTGCATGTTTAGGATTTAATTGATAAAAACTGAGTTTAATTAAATAATAGCTCTATTTGAACGCACGCGCACTCTTTCAATACTCTCCCAGTTTGACTGCCCAATACATCAGTCTTTCAGATTTTTTTGGCTTGTGCAAAGCCTGTCTGGGCGGCATATCAGTGTACACCACTATGGTATGGGCCTGGAAATAAGGTTTCCTACTTTCCTCTATTAATGCTAAGGCTAGCTTCTCTAATCTGGTATATCTTACCTCTGCTCCTTGAAAAGCTTTTCTCGTATAATACACAGGTCTTTGTACTCTATCTTCAACTGTTATCAAGGCTGAACTGACTGCACTCTCAGATACATCCAGATATAAGTATAATCTTTCTCCCATCACCGACCAGGAAAGTAGAGGTGGTGTCCCCAAGTATTTCTTCAAACCTAGAAATGCCTTCTCGCACTCGTTATTCCACTCAAAAGTTTTTCTAAGCACCTTAAAAAATGGGAGACATTTATCCGTTGCTCTAGAGACAAACCTATTTAGAGCTGCAACACGCCCCATAGGGATTTGCACTTCTTTCTTAGTAGTTGGAGATTTCAGTGCTAACAAAGCCTTGATCTTATCAGGATTTGCTTCAATGCCTCGCTGATTCACAATATACCCGAGGAACATGCTTTCTTGTACACCAAAAATACACTTAGTCGGGTTTAGCTTCATCTGATATTTCTCCAGTTGATCAAAAGTTTGTCTCAGATTAGCTATGTGGTTTGAATCTCTCTTACTATTCTTTAGCATATCATCGACATAAACCTCCATGTTATTATCGATTTGTTCCGCGAACACCTTATTCATCAATTGTTGGTATGTTGCACCTGTATTTTTCAGACCAAATGGCATAACATTATAACAGTATGTACCCCTTGGGGTAATGAAATAATTACTCTCCCTGTCTTCTGGTTTCATCTTAATCTGGTTGTAGCCGGAATAAGCGTCCATGAAGCTCAACAATTCATGTCTCGGAGTATCATCCACCAGCTGATCAATTCGGGGCAAGGGAAAATGATCCTTTGGGCAGGCTTTGTTGAGATCTGTGAAATCTACGCACACCCTCCATTTATTATTCTTCTTTTTTACCATCACCACATTAGCTAACCAATCAGGATATTTGACATCCTCAATAAAAGAGGCCTTTTACAGTTTCTCGACTTCCTCCTGGATAGCTTGGTTCTTCTCTGGACTAAATACCCTTCTTCTTTGTTTCACTGGCTTGATCTCCTTATTAACATTTAGCTTGTGGCATAAAAAGGATGGATCTATCCCTGACATATCTTCATGACTCCACGCAAAAGCTTGCTTTTTATGCTTTAAAAATGCCACTAACTCCTGCTTTATTGACGGGTCCAGTAAGGCGCCAATTTGAGTTGTTCGTTCAGGACGTTCGTCATTCAGAATGATATTCTCCGTAGTATCCATGACCTGATCCTTCATAAGCTCAGATTCATCTTTGGGGTCCAAGGTCTCAATCTCTACATCTTCAGAGACTTATCCACTTGGTACGTGGTGGTCTTCTTCTTAGCTTCGTCCAACTCTTCCTATTTGGCAGATGAATAATAGCATTCTCGAGCTACTTTCTGGTTGCCCTTCATGACTCCAATTTTAAAATTGGTCAAAAACTTCAAGCACTGATGCACCGTAGATGGCACTACCTCAAACTTTTTCAGACCTCCCCTCCCCATGATTATATTATAGGCTGATTGGACGTTTTTATCCATTATAAAAAATAATACTTTTTCTATTCTACAAGCAGGCCAGGTACCAATAAGCATATCCAACTTGATCGTCCTAAGGTGAAAGACTTTCTCGCCAGTGAAATCGAGGATGGGCCTATGATATGGCTCCAACCGGGCTAGCTTCAGATTTTAACTGTCAAAGCACAAATATAATATGATATATGCAGAGCTGCCATTATCTACCAACACTCTTAAGATCAACACATCCTTCATCCTCATCTTGATAACCAATGGGTCATCGTGAGGATATAAGACACCTTCCATATCATTTTTGGAAAAGTCGATTACCATCTTATCCTTGTTCACCTTCCTCGAGCGATCCTCTTCCACCAGATTTATTCGCTATATATAAGAACAGGCATGGGCCTCATTGAGGTAAGCTTTCCTTTCGACAGTATGATCCCCACCCCTGTATCTCCGCTTGTAATCACATTATATTCTAATGATCCAAAATGGATTGAAAATACCTCACGTTCGGGTTGCCTTGGATTTTTAAGGAGGTCGAGGTCATCTTCTGGATCATCTTCGTGGTCCCTCTTCTTGTCATCTTTTGTTCGACGTGAAGATTTGGACCTTTGCCTTCCTCATTCGTTAGTTTTTCCATCACTCTGACAATCAACGAACCTACTCAATTTTCCTCGTCGAATAAGTGCTTCAATCTCATTCTGGAGAGCTATGCAGTGCTTGGTCGTATGGCCGTGATCTCTATGGAACTCGCAGTATTTGGACTTATCCCTCTTATTCGGGGTTATCCACATTTTCTCCAGCCAAGTTAGCTCCTCTCTATTCTTGATCTCCTCCAGAATATGGTTGACATCCACTTCTAAGGGAGTGTAATTCCCATACTTCCTCAACTACTCTAGAGTTTCCTTGCCTTTCAGCTGATTGCTACCCCCATTATTCTTTTGATCTTTCCTTTTAGTTTTACCTTCAGCTTTAGTCTCTGCTTTGGTCTCACCGTTCTTCTTTGCAGCCATAGCTTCTTCGGCATTCATAATTTTGGTTACCTTAGCCATTAATTCAGCCATAGATTTGGGGGGATCTTTAGCTAAAGTATAATACAACTTTTTTGGTAAAAGACCACTCATCATGGCTGTAATGGTTGTATTCTCCTCGTTGTCAATTACCTCCAGTTTCTCATTGTTAAAACGAGTGATGTAATCCCTGGTTCTCTCTTCTATTTTCTGCCTTACACTCAGTAGGTGTGCTACTCTCTTTACTGGCTTCCCTCCAAAATAGAAATTCCCTATGAAGAGCTCTTCCAGCTGATGAAATGTAGAAATATGTCCCCGAGGAAGGTTATTATACTATATTTGGGCTGACCCAGTGATCGTTCCTGAGAATGCTCTGCACCTCATCTCATCAGGAACTGCATAGATATCAGTGGCAACTTGGTATTGCTCTATGTGAAGGACGAGATCAGTTTTTCAAACATACTTAGGCGTTACTACAAGAGCTTTAAATTTTACTGGTTTTGGAAAATCCACAATTGCCTCTACAAAGGGTGATCCTTTGACGAAAGTTCTTTAGAGAGGGTTCCTGGACTTAGCCATTTCCCCTAACCTGTCTTCCAACCTTTTGATGGAGCCCTTCCATGATTTATTTCCAGCCTCGTACCTATTTATTCGAGCAACGGATCGCGCTGAATTCTTCTCTTGGGATCCTTTATTGCGAGTTGCTGGTCGTGACTGGGCAGAACCTTTCCTTAGATCATTTGGTCGTTAAGAATTTCTCAACGCAATCCTAGGAGGGTTTCTATTCCCCCTAGGGCCCAAACGATAAAAGGGAGTGCTCTGCTCAACCTCTCCACAACGCTTATTCGCTGTGGCTAAAGTAATATTTCGTTGAGAATTTGTAGCTCTTATCGAAGAGGTTCGGCCAGGCTGATATGAGGGATCATTGGTCCTCTCAGTATGATGAGAGTCAGTGCATCTGGACTGAGAAACATCTAGGAATGGCGTACATCGAGTTCTTGAATACGACAAATGGTGGCTCTCTGAACGCTTCATTGACCTGACTGGGCAGACGCACCGCTACATATAGTTTGAATGAGTTGACGCATGGTCTCTTGCATATCTGTTTGCCCTTGGGATAAATTGGCCACTATGCCGGTAAAGTTGCTCATCTTTGTTTCATGGCTATGGAAAATAGGGTACACTCTAACCTTGACACTTCTAGTGATAGTGATGATGATATTGATGATTATGAGGAATTATAAAATATTTTTAATGAATTATGTGATAGTTTTGAAGAACTTACAAATAAATATGTTGAACTTAAAAAGTCTCATTCATTACTATCTTCAAAATGTGATTTATATTCAAAAGAAATTAATGAGTTAAAATTAGAAAATCATTCTTTAAGAAAAGAAGTTGAATTTTTAAAAATAGAAAATTATAGTAGCATATCTTTTGAGAAACTTAAACTTGAAAATTCAGAATTGAAAAAGAAAGTTGACATACTATTGCCTATCTTGTCAAATTTTGGAAATGGTAGAGATTATTTAGACAAGTTGTTAGGAGACCAAAAATGGATGTTTGATAAAGCTGGATTTGGTAACAACACTAATGAAAATGAAAAAAAAAATTCAAAGCTATTCCAACTATAAAGTTAACTCTTTATGCACATATTGTGGTGGACACATATATTTTTTAAATTTGTGTCCATTTAAATTTGGAAAAAGAAAATTAGCTTGGGTTCCTAAAGGAACTAAGATGTATACTAACCCCTATGGACCTAACTCATTTTGGGTACCAGAAGAGAAAATCTTCAAAGTTGTGTAGGTTGCATTTTAAGACGGAATGTGGATTTTCAAGGCATATAATTTGGTCTCATTACAAATTTCAAGGATTATTGCCTAATGTTGGAAATGCCACACTTGGAGAAATTTTCATGAAAATATTTTTGGTATATGTAAGGTGGTAAGGAACACCCTTCTTGAATGTTGAATATCCTATGTCCAATGGTGATTTAATTTTTAGATCATAATTGATATTTTTCCTTGCATAGAATATTTACTAAAGCATATGAGCTTGTTGTTGAAAATTTAGTCTTCACATGTAAATATGTTCATTTATTATCTTTGTTGATTTTATGTTATATGACACACACATTTGGTTTTAATGATAACATTTTGAGATTTTAATTCATTAGTTGTATCTAGACACATTTGATTTTGATGATATATTTTTTGAGATGAAAATTCATATTTTTTGTGTATTACATCTTGATGTTTTTTTTGTAAATAATAATATTGGATCAATTTCATGACTTTATTGTATATTAATTTGAAACGAAAATGTCATTTATAAGTTTGGTAGTTATTTATGCTACATATTAATATTGATACATTTATTCATTGATTTTGATGATAGAATCATATTAATCTTAGTGAGATAGTTTTATTGCATGTTACATGATTAGTGCCATTATTTGAGTATTTGTGACATTTATGATAAATATTTTTTGGAAGATAGAAATATTTGTGTTATGTATGTTAGAATTGAGAAATCACATGATTATTGAAACTGTTATAATTTGTGAATATATTTTTTTTGGTCATGTTGAAAATAATTTTATGAAGCAAATAGATGCGCCATATTTATTATATGCATATATGCCTTCATTGTTTTCACTTAAGGGGAGATAAATGGTTATTGAAAATTATTCATAAAAAATGCTCGATCATGGACTTGTTGCACAATTATAAATATTACAATATGATTGACATATTCTGAGAATTTCGGCGTGTATATTTAAACGACAAACCTTGAACAAAATCAAAAATTTCTTATCGCTATCTATATGCCGCTATATTTTAACTCATGTTGTATGCTTAATTAAATCTATTTTACAACTTTGAAATATGATTTCTATTTATGCGTAAAAAGTAGTTCTGAGGTACCATTGCATGTCACGCACGATTAGTGTGCAGCCCTGTACAATGGGTATCATTTGTCATTTATGCGCCTGAAAACTTGATTTTATCACTTTGGTGACTTATGCATTATTTGATGATATTCATAACTATCGAAAATTCAAATACATGCTATGAGAAAATTTATGATGACACATATGCGTATTGATATTTTTATGCCTCGTGTGATTTATGGTTGAATCTCACGCACGGATTATTTTTGATAGGGGGAATCCCTTCTACCCTTGACATTTGATTTATATGAAAAATCTTTTTGATAATGTCAAAAGGGGGAGAAATATTTATGATTCAGTAATTATGTATAATTTATTCATTTTATGAATTAATGTGAATCATTGTTTGTCATTGTTGATGTAAAAAACTAGATTTGATCTAATTATTTTAATCACAGAGAAAAATGAATAAAGAAATACTAGACAATAGATTTTTAAAGTGGTTCAGCCTTGTGAGAATGGCCTACATCCACTGTTTTTGTATTGCTGACTGTTTGCTTGGAATTCTCGATAAGAATGGTTTTCTCAAGAAATTTCGGTCCCCTTAAAATGAGGAGGTTACAATGTATTTATAGCCTTAAGGCTGCACAAATGAAAGGACAACGCGATGTTGTCTAGTAGACATGTACATCTGTATGATAGTAATGAGAATTTAATGTGCAGTCGTCTCTTTGATTTTCTTGTTCTGGACGCTAAGTTGCTTGGGCCGCCTGAGTTGCTCAGACCGCTTAAGTTGCTCGGTACAATGAAGTTCCTTGGAAAACATGGGTTGCTCGGGACGCCCGAGTTGGTCGGGGAGTTTAAGTTCCTCGGAGTCAGTGTGTTGTTCATTGAAAGCGTTTGTAGGTGTCATGCACGTTGACACGTGTCTCTATATAATTGATCCACGTTAGCAGACTAAATTTGGTATCAACAGAAGCCCCCAATGTTTCATAGTTTGATGTTGAAGATAAGTATGGGACATTATTCTTGAAAATTGCATAGATTATCGTTTTGTATGGTTTTTAGGGAAACGATCGTTGTATATAACTCCTTTTTGAATGCATAGTATCAGGCCTCATAAATATTTTAAATGTTCCTGACCGCTTCGATTTTTGTTCCCCTTTTCTTCTTTTTAGCCGCCGGATACGCAAACGTCCGCCCTTGTAATCATTGCTTTTCTCGATTCCCGAGATAATGTATTTAAGTGAGGCAAAAATCCTATCGCCTTTCACCTTTCAAATTTTTATCTTTGAGCTCTTCATTTTCTCTCTATCTTGTGCCTTTGTTCTTCTCGTAGTTCGTTGTCACCTGATCTCTTTTTCTCTGTAAGATTTTCTTCCCTTTCTTCTATTTACTTTGTTCATCATGGTTTATCTTGTTGAGTCATTGGATAAATTTTGGTCTGAATTTTCAATCCCTTTGTGGGTTATTCTGGAAGAACTTTCTGAACCCTCTGATTATTTTCTTTGGCTAAGGGACATTGGTTCCCTAGTCTCTTTGAATCCCCTATGTTTGGAGTTCTGTCAATATTTTGACGTTGTACCTGCAAAAATAACTCTAAATACCTAGAGGATAGTTAATGGTGTTCATAGATTGAACCAACTCCATGGAACCCGTTTAGGGATTCCAGAGATTATGTACTGCTATAGATGGGTTGTCAGTGATTCCACATTTTATTTGAAAACTAGGTTTTTGAATAGGGTTTTAGTTGTCAATCTTCCAGATGCCAATAGGGATTACTTTGAGCATGGGTTTGTTATGAAAAATTGGCAACATGCTCCATTAAATGGAGATGATGTATATCAGGGTCCTAGGTGTCCCCCTTATGACAATGAAATAGGTTGTTTTTATTCTTTGAAATATTATTTTCTTGGTGTTTGATAAAATGTATCACTGACATTTATTTTTATTTTGTTACAGTTGACAGTAAAAGAAAACCTCCAAAAGAAGCTGACGTTAATTTAAAGCATTTGAAACTTATCTGGGATTTGCACCAATCTGTTGCTGAGAAACATATTAGGTCTGCCTATTATTTATTGCAGTACAAGAGTTATACCTCGTCTTTCACTGCTCGTCCTTGTCCAGTGGTAATTAATTTTGACCAAGTAAAAGCTTCTGAGACTAGTGTAAAAGGTTCTTCTTTTGAGTCAATTTCTCCCATCAGTAACCTAATGAAGAGAAGAAGATCTCCTGCCTTCTTTGATAAATCTACCTCTACCAATCTGGAATCAAAGAAAAGCAAACAAAATGTTCCAGAAGAAGGGACCAGAATTATTGATGCACCTCCTCCTGCTGCTACTGAGAAAGCTGTTGAGAAGCCCCTTGTGGCTCCCAGCAAGATTGTTGCTATTACTCCTCCGAGTGAGGTTATTGTTATATCACCAACAAAGACAACGTCTTTAGTTGAGAATGTTCCTGCTCCTTCGAGGAAGTTAAAGAAAAGTTCTTCTGAGAGACCTGCTGAACTGGTCTCTCAACCTTCAACTATTGAAGGTGGTGTTCCAACCTTTGTTTCTCCGAGCTCCGTTGTGGGCTTGGTAAAATCCTGGACTATCCCAAAAGTCCAAGGCATTGAGGATTCCCTTTCTCGTGAGAGAATCACAACACTAGATGCTCAACACATTGCCTCAGTAAGTATTGTTAGCATAATTCTTTCACTTTCTAATATTATGTTCATATATTGACTCATCGTTATTTCTTCCTCCAGCTGGTTACGTGTTTCAACAACCTTGTGAAAAAGGGTGAAGTAATCAACGCTTCAAGTTCTTAGGGAGGGGTAGAGGAAGCCTTCGTTGGTCTGACCCAGCCTTTAAAAGACTATAGTCAAAAGTGCGAGGAAGATAAGGTTGCCTGGGAAAATCAACTCAAGTCCATTGAGTTGGACAAAAATCAAGCTGAGAATGCCTCCAAAGAATTGGAGAAGAAATTGAAAGAGTTTATTTTGAGCAATGAAAATCTTGAACATAACAACAAGGAGCTTGAGGTTAAACTCAAGGCTGCTGAAAATGAATTTGTTGCTCGTAAAGATGTTGAGCGACAGAAGAAAGAGGTGGAGGAGAAATTGAAGGCTGCCGAGGAGCTTCTTAGGGAAAGGACCTCCTCGAAGAGGGCAAAGAGGAAAAAAGCAGTTAAAAAGTCTTTCAGTGCTGGTTGGGATAAAGGATGGAATAAAGGCCTGGCTGCCATGTCTTCTCAAATGGAGTATGCTAGCCTTAAATATTTTAGGGACGAATGGATCGCAGCCTTGCAAGAGCTGAAAGTTGCTGAGGATTCTGAACTATTCTAGCGACACACTCATGGCCCTCCTCCCTCTCCTGGAGAAGAAAAAGAGGATGAAGCTGCCTCAGATGAGTCTTCCATGATGATTAGAGACCAGGTTCCTGTTGTTCCAGTTTTTTAGCCTACCGAGCAACTCCAACCAACCAGTACTTCTGCCGAGCAGCTATTATTGTCTTCCGAGCAACCAGCCCATTCATCCAAACCTTCTGAGGAAGTCATAGTGAACAAAAGAGAAGGTGTAAAGTTGCTCGGATTTTTATTTTGTTGTTCTGTTGAATGTAATCTAAGACTTTGTATCTTTTCTTATGATTAAATAAAATTTGAATTTTTGGTTGTTCATCTCGAATTTCTCCCCTACTTGCTCTTTCTGCATCCTTATTGATTATTTATATTTCTCTTTGCTAGTTTATGGCTAGGATGGAGCTCTTATCAGCTCATGATACATAATTAATGAATAAATATAATGATTATTTTAAAGCGGGTCATGCAGATCTTGATGAGACTCAAATCATTGATATCCTGGGTTCAGATGCTTCTGAACGGGAAGTTGGAGCTTACCAATATCTGAAGTGCTTGCTCGACTGCGTTGTTGCCAACAATGCGGCTTACTATGAGATGATTGAGGACCTCCAATGAACGACCGAGGAACTCCAGTAGTAGTACAAAGAATCCTCCACACTTCTGCATCAAGGGTATGAAAAGAAATTTCAGTAATTGAGTGCTGAAAAAGGATATGATGAATTCATCTCTGCTTATGAGAAGAAAGAGAGCATTTTGAAGCTTGAGGTTGAAAAGCATAGACATATTTTTAAGTTGTTGGAGAAGAAGAGATTAAACAACTCAAGTTTATCGCATCTTCCTCGGGGGCCCTGGTCCATGTTAATGATGAAGGTTTCTCTTTCTTGGAGGTAGAAAATGCCAACTTGCGAGATGAGTTGGAAACTTTGAAAAGGGCTGGACCTTCCACCTCCACTCGTGGACGAGCAAGATCTTCTTCTCAGGGACGAGCAAGGGATGGTCGGGTTTCTATTGAAGAAGAAAGAACTCAAGCAGCCTTGGAGAATCAGGCATTTCAGTTGGTGGCGAAGAATCAAGCTTTGGCAGGGATGTCCAAGAAGATCCTGAACCTCAACGACCAACTTACTACCCAACGTTTTGTCTTGGAAAATAAGGAAATCCTGGTGAAGAATCTTCACGAGAAACTGGAGAGGTTAACTTACCACTTCCATAAACAACGCAGAGAATTTTGGATGGCTGGGTATAATGAAGCCCTTTACCATCTTGATGATCGGATCCAGCAGTCGAATAATGAGGGGTACAAGCAAGGATGGTTGAATGCTACGTGTGTGCTGAAATTGTAGCAGGGGCACTACTTATGGGATTATTTTGAGCCTGGAGTGCTCGACTTGCCCGTGCCTCCTTTTAAGCTTGATTTTAGTTGGATACCTGCTCGGGCCATTCCTCGATGCTTAATCTCCAAATATCTCGATGACTATAATCTTTATGCTAACGTTGATATATCTCGCCCAGAGCATTTGCTTGATCGACCTTCTGTGATGAATGTCAGAATGCTGAGAGATGTAAATTTTATAAATTCTCCTTATGCCTTAGAAGACCCTCCTACTGGAGTAGAACCTGTTTCAAAGGCAGAAGGGAAAAACCCGATAGAATAGGATTTTTATTGTAATGAAGTATATTTTTCACATCATGTGTAATTCTATTTGCTTTGAATGATTTTTTTTGCTATTTCATTGTCTTCTAAATAATTTGTAGAATGTTCATGCTTGATGGTTGATAAATATATGTGTATAGATAATACTTATCCCATTTATTGTCTAATTTGAGTTAATTACTTTCCGACCAACCGGAGTTAGTGGTAAATAAATTTTCGACCAACCAGATTTGGTGGTAAATGTTTTTCGACCAACCGAAGTTGGTGGTAAATATGTTTCCCTTCCGACCAACCGGAGTTGGTTGTAAATGAGTTTCCGACCAAATGGAGTTGGTGGTAAATAAGTTTTCGACCAACCGGAGTTGGTGGTAAATGCATTCCGACCAACAAAAGTTGGTGGTAAATGATTTCTGACCAACCAGAGTTGGTGGTAAATAAGTTTCTGACCAACCGGAGTTGGTGGTAAATAAGTTTTCGACCAACTGGGGTTGGTGGTAAATAAGTTTTCGACCAACCGGAGTTGGTGGTATATAAATTTTCTACCAACCGGACTTGGTGGTAAATGATTTTTAACCAATCGAAGTTGGTGGTAAATGCTTTTCAACCAACCGGAGTTGGTGGTAAATAAGTTTTCGACCAACCGGAGTTGGTGGTAAATAGGTTTCTGACCAATCGGAGCTGGTGGTAAATAAGTTTCCGACCAACCGAAGTTGGTGGTAAATAAGTTTACGACCAATCGGAGTTGGTGGTAAATGCTTTCCGACCAATCGGAGTTGGTCGTAATTATTTTTTCGATCGACCGGAGTTGGTGGTAATTATTTTTTCGACCAACCGGAGTTGGTAATTGCTCTGAATTTGATGTGTAGTGTGTAGAACTAATATTCCGAAAAAAATTTCAACCAAAGAAAGAAACTGGATGAAGCATCACTTTATTTATATTGAAGAAACCGCCTAACATATAAATTACAATCATTGATAATACTTGCGTAGATGCTCTGCATTCCATGCATTCTTGAATTCTTCTCCTTCCAAGGTTTCAATCCTGTATGTCCCTGGGCGAACAACTTTTGCTACTCTGTAGGGTCCGTGCCAGTTGGCTTCCAGTTTATTGTGCTTTTGGATCACTTTCTTCAGCACATAATCCCCTTCCTTCAAATCACACTTCTTCACTCTTTTGTTATGGAACAAAGTTGTTCGCTGTTGATATGCTGCATTCCTGATCGCTACTTCTTCCCTAACTTCTTCTAGCATATCTAGGTCTGATCTTCTCATCAAGTCACTGAAATGAGAGTTGAAATTTAGTACTCTATGCCTAGGTAGATCCAATTCAGCCGGTATGACAACCTCACTCCCAAATTCCAGCATGTATGGGGACTCCTCAGTTGCTGTTCGCGGTGTGGTGCGATAAGCCCATAACATAGAGTGTAGTTCATTAATCTAATTTGCTTTTGCACTATCTAATAATTTCTTCAATCCATTTAGTAGTGTTCTATTTGTCACCTCAATTTGTCTATTTCTCTGGGGGTGACCTGGTGCAGAATGAGTTTTAAGTATATTGGATTGATGACAGTATGCAGCAAACTCCTCGTTGTCAAACTGGGTTCCATGGTCAGTGATGAATGCATGTGGGAGACCATATCTATAAATAATGTTTTTCCAAATGAATTGATAGACTTTGTCGTATGTCATATCAATAAGGGGCTCAGCTTCCACCCATTTTGTAAAATAATCCACAGTAACCACAAGGTACTTGAATCTTCCCTTGGTCGTCAGGAGTGGCCCGACCAAGTCTATCCCCCACATGGAAAATGGCCAAGGGGAAGTTATGGGTGTTAACAATGCCTGAGGAGTTCTTCGAACGGACGAAAAGAGTTGACATTTATCGCACGTCTTAGCATAAGCTACGCAATCAGCTCTCATTGTCATCCAGTAGTACCCCTGCGTGGTTATTCTTCGTAAGAGCGTTCGACCAGCTACATGGGCTCCACAAGACCCTTCATGAACTTCTGCAGTTAAATCTTTCACTTCAGGGGATGGACATATCTTTTTAGCCCTGCTATAATTCCTTATCTGTACAAAATGCCACCGGTCAATACATAACGAGCAGCTTTAAACTTTAGTTTTTTGGCTGCAAGTTTATCAGTTGGTAAAGTCCCATCTTTAATATAGGCCCTGATGGGATCCATCCAAGATGTTCCTAATTCGAGGGTAATGAAATTCATTATTAGATCTTCGTCTATGCTCCGACCAACTAGGATTTCTATAGGGATGGTTCTTCGTAGCTCGGTACGAGTGGCTGATGCCAATCAAGCTAGTGATTCTGCTCTTGTGTTCTCCAATCTTGGTATTCTAATCAACTGTGCTGCAGTAAGAATTGATACAACCTCTATTGCTTTGGCATGATACTTGATCATTAATTCTCCTTTTGCTGCATACACCCCCAGAACTTGATTTATAATTAACTGAGAGTCACTGTACACAACGACTTGCTCTGCCTTCATGGTTTTGGCCAAGTTTAGTCCCATGATCATTGCTTCATATTCGGCCTCATTATTTGAATCTTTAAATTGAAAGCGCAGAGCATACTCCACATCAATATCATTCGGACTTTTCAAAATAATCCCTGCTCCACTGCCCGCAGTGCACGAAGAGCTATCCACATACAAATTCCATATTGGTAACTTATCATCAAAATTTTGATCAGATAGAGTTCCTCGGTGGAATATCTGGAACTTCTTTTTGTCCTTCTTTAGTACTTCTCACTGCTCGTCAATCATCTTTTCCTGCTCGACTGTCCGTTCTTGCTGCTTGCCTACCGACGTAAGTTGGTCGGGGTTTGCATTTTATGATCCTGTAATATCCACAGGTTGATCAGTATTCAAATCTGTTCTTCGGAGGTATTTTCTTGAGTAAACTTTGAGATAAAGTCCGCTACTGCCTTCCCTTTGAGCGACGACTTAGGCTCATAAATTATATCATATTCACCGAGCTCCACTGCCCAATACATCAACCTTCCCGATTTTTCCGGTTTATGCAGAGCTTGCCTTAATGGCATGTTGGTGTACACCACTATAGTATGGGCTTGGAAGTATGGCCTCATTCTTCTGCTTACTTCAATCAACGCTAGTGCCAACTTTTCCAACCTTGGATATCTGATTTTTGCTCCTCGGAAAGCTTTGCTGGTGTAGTAAACTGGTTTCTGCACTCCATCATCCAATCTTATCAATGCCGAACTAACAGCATTCTCTGAGATAGCTAGACACAAGTACAGTCTTTCTCCCATCAGTGGCCTGGACAATAATGGAGGTGTCTTTAGATATTTTTTTAACACTTGAAAAGCTTTCTCGCATTCATCATTCCACTCAAAAGTTTTTTAGATTGTTTTGAAAAATGGGCTATTCGCCCTGTGAGACTTTGTACTTCCTTCTTCGTGGTTGGAGATCGTAGCTCTAATAGAGCCTTTATCTTTTCAGGGTTCGCCTCAATCCCTCGTTAATTAACAATATATCCGAGAAACATACCTTCTCGTACTCCGAATATGCATTTGGTGGGGTTCAGCTTCATTTGATATTTCTCTAGTTGATCAAAGGTCTGACCTAGATCAACTAGATGATCAGTAACTTTCTTGCTCTTCATCAGCATATCATCAACGTAGACCTCCATGTTATGACCGATTTGCTCTACAAACACCTTATTCATCAGCCGCTGATATGTTGCACCTGCATTTTTCAATCCAAAAGGCATAACATTATAATAATAAGTTCTCCTTGGGGTAATAAAAGAGGTACTCTCCCTATCCTCAGGCTTCATTTTAATCTGGTTGTACCCAGAATAAGCATCCATGAAACTCAACAATTCATGGCCCAAGGTAGCATCCACCAGCTGATCAATTCAGGGCAAAGGAAAATGATCCTTTGGACAGGCTTTATTAAGATCAGTAAAGTCCACACACATCCTCCATTTGTTATTTTTCTTTTTCACCATTACCACATTTGCTAGCCAATCAGGATATTTGACATCCTCAATAAAAGAGGCTTTTTGCAGTTTCTCTACTTCTTCCTGTATGGATTGGTTCTTCTCGGGACTGAATACCCTTCGTCGTTGCTTCACTGGCTTGATTTCCTTGTTCACGTTGAGCTCGTGACACAGGAAATTTGGGTTTATCCCTTACATATCTTCGTGACTCCATGCAAAAGTCTGCTTTATGTGTCTTAAAAATGCTATCATCTCTTATTTTATTGATTCATCTAGTAATGCACTGATTTGAGTTGTTCGTTCTGGATGCTCATTGTCCAGAATGATATTTTCGGTAGCTTCCATAACCTTGCCTTTAACGAGTTGAGACTCATCTCTTGGGTCCAAAGTTTCAATCTTTGCATCCTTTATTTCATCTGCCTGATAAGTAGTAGTCTTCTTCATGGACTCTTCACACTCCTCCTGCTCGGTAGATGAATAGTAGCATTCCCGAGCTACTTTTTGGTCACCTTTCACAATTCCCACTCTAAAATTGGTTGGGAATTTTAAACATTGATGTACAGTAGATGGTACTGCTTCGAACTTCTTTAGGCCTACTCTTCCCATGATGATATTGTAAGTTGATTGGACGTTTTAATCCATTACAAAAAAGCGTACTCTTTCTGTTTGGCAAGCATACCATGTACCGATAAGCATATCCAACTTGATCGTCCTAAGTGGAAAAACCTTCTCTCCAGTAAAACCAAGGAGGGTTCTATGATATGGCTCCAACTGGGATAGCTTTAGATTCAAACTATCAAAATATGGGTAGAACATGATATGTGCCGAGCTACGATTATCCACTAATACTCGTGAAATCACTACTTCCTTCATTCTCATTTTGATCACCAATGGGTCATCATGAGGATATAGCACACCTGCTAGGTTGTTCTTAGAGAAACCAATGACCAACTTATCTTTATTTACCTTCCTCGGGCGATCATCTTCAGCTAGATTTATTCATTGAATGTACGAGCAAGCTTGAGCTGCATTGAGGTAAGCTTTCTTCTCCGCAGTAAGGTCTCTACCTCCTGCATCTCCACCTGTAATAACATTACAATCAAATGATCCAAAACGAATAGAAAATACATCACATTCTGGTCGTCTTGGTCTTTTGGGGAGATCGAGATCATCTTGATCCTCTTCTGGATCTTCTTCATGACTTCTTTTCTTGTCTTATTTTGCTTGATAAGGAGATTTAGATCTTCTTCTTCCTCGGTCGTTGGTCTTTCCATCATTTTGGCGATCAACATACGTAGCCAATTTTCCTCGTCTGATGAGTGATTTAATTTCTCTCTGAAGAGCTATGCACTGTTTGGTTGTATGACCATGGTCTTTGTGGAATTCATAATATTTGGACTTGTCTCTTCTGTCCGGATCTGCTTTCATTTTTGCTGGCCAGGCTAGCTCCTCGTTATTCTTGATTTCCTCCAGAATATGATTTATATCTACCTTTAAAGGAGTGTAATTTCTAAATTTCTTCATCTGTTCCAATGTTTGCTTTGCCTTCGATTGCATGTTACCACTATTGTTCTTCTGATCCTTTCTTTCGGTTTTACCATCTTCCACCTTGGTCTCCTTAGTGTCCGCGTTCTTCTTCGCAGCCATGGCTTCCTCGGCATTATGATTTTGACTTCTTTCGCCATCAGTTCTGCCATGGTCCTGGGCGGATCTTTGGCTAAAGTATAGTATAATTTATTGGGCAACATTTCACTGATTAGAGCAGTGGTTGCTGTTTTTTCCTCATAATCAATTACTTTAATTTTCTCGTTATTGAAATGAGTAATATAATCCCTAGTGCTTTCACCTACCTTTTGTCTAACACTTAGCAAGTGTGCTACTCTTTTGACAGGTTTTGCTCCAAAACAAAAGTTCCCGATAAAGAGCTCTGCTAATTAAAAGAAAGTCTCGATCTTCCCCCGAGGAAGGTTGTTGTACCATATCTGAGCTGATCCGGTAAGAGTTCCTAAAAACGCTCTACATCTCATCTTGTCCGGCACTGTATATATATCAGCAGCTACTTGGTATTGTTCTATATGAAGGACAGGGTCAGTTTTTCCATCATATTTAGGTGTCACTACAGGAGCTTTGAATTTTGATAGTGTGGGAAAATCCACAATTGCCTGTACAAATGGTGTTCCTTGAATAAAAGTTCTTTGTAGAGGATTTTTGGCCTTAGCCATTTCCCCTAATATGTATTCCAACCTCTGAATAGAGCCCTTCATGCATCATTTCCTTCCTCGGGCCTATTGGTTCGAGCCACTGATCGCACTGAATTTGCCTCTTGGGACCTTTAATGATGAGCAGTTGGTAGTGATTGGGCAGAGCCTTCCTTTAAATCAGATGGTCTTTGAGAGTTCCTCGACACAATCCTAGGGGGACTTCTATTCCTCCTAGGTACCAAATGATCAAAATGAGAGATTCTACTCAACCTTTCAAGGGCACTTGTCCTCTCTAGAGATAGAGTGACGTTTTATTGAGTGTCTGTAACTCGTACTGATGAAGTCTGTCCTGGATGATAAGAAGGATCATTAGATTTCTCAGTACGATAGGAATCGGTGTGTCTGGATTGAGATTCCTATGGAAATAATGTTCGCCTATTTCGCGAAGAAGGTAAACGGGTATTTCTCTGAACGCTTCGTTGTCCTGATTAGGGTGGCACTCCATCTTGAACAGTTTGTATGAGTTGACGTATGGTTTCTTGCATGGCCGTCTGGACTTGGCCCAAATTAGCCATTATACCTACCAGATCTGAGAAATTTGGGGGAGAAGAAGGGTTTGGAGGAATTCCAGTGTTTCGATTACTGAATTCTGGATTATCAGCCATTGATGATGAATTATTTTGATGAAAAACGCTAAGTACAGTCGTTTCCCACAGACGGCGCCAATCTGTTGATGTAAAAAACTAGATTTGATCTAATTATTTTAATCACAGATAAAAATGAATAAATAAATACTAGACAATAGATTTTTAAAGTGGTTCAACCTTGTGAGAATGGTCTACATCCACTATTTTTGTATTGCCGACTGTTTGCTTGGAATTCTCAATAAGAATGGTTTTCTCAAGAAATTTCGGTCTCCTTAAAATGAGGAGGTTACAATTTATTTATAGCCTTAAGGCTGCACAAATGAAAGGACAATGCGTTATTGTCTAGTAGACATGTACATCTGTATGATAGTAATGAGCATTTAATGTGCAGTCGTCTCTTTGATTTTCTTGTTCTGCACGCTAAGTTGCTTGGGCCGCCTGAGTTGCTCGGACCGCTTAAGTTGCTCGGTACAATGAAGTTCCTCGGAGAACATGGGTTGCTCGGGACGCCTAAGTTGGTCGGGGAGTTTAAGTTCCTTGGAGCCAGTGTGTTGTTCATTGAAAGCGTTTGTAGGTTCCATGTAGGTTGACACGCGTCTCCATATAATTGATCCACGTTAGCAGACTAAATTTGGTATCAACAGTCATCATAAAAAAGGGGGATATCTTTAAACGAAAATGTAATTAACCATTTTTAATTAATATTTATTTAAGAGTAATTAATGTACATTTTAGTTTAATATAATATATTGATTTTTGATGACTCCAAACATGTATTTGTTGAGTATTATTATTGATGATTTTATATACATTTATTTCGTATAATATTGCTAATTATATAATTATTATTGTAGTTTCATTGATTATGATTGATGAATATGTTTATTAATTACACATGTCATACCAATTTATTTGTACAGTATTCATCACAATATTTAAGTTAATTCGGATTAAACGACGAACAAGACTTCCTTCACTATATAATATTTTATATAATACTCTATCCATTTCAGTTGCTTATGCTAATGCTTGTAGTTTCATTTAACCCAGTACTTTGGACGCACACGCAACTTTGGTTAAACTGTTGAAAACTTCCATTTATTCAAAAGAAGTCATTTGTTTAATCTGTGTCTTTGGACACCTATATAAACTCATCTAAATATTATATCTATATCGTCTGTTTTATAAACTCAATTAATACCGGCCTGTGTCATCAGTTTTCTTGGAACCACACTCTACACATAAGACACCATGCATTTTGTTTCTCAAGCCTCGCTTAAGCTATGCTATATCTATATATTTATTTATATATATATCAGTTAAAGACTTCTTTGGAGCCACGATTTTTGGTCAATTACTTTTTTTTCGGGCCCCTCAAACCATGTTTTTGTCCGAAGTTAATTAAGGAAATGAGTTTTACTGCTAATATTTTTTCTGTTTGTTTCAATTTATATATATTAACATCTTGTCCAGAATCTGCCTTAGTTGTTTTTGACTGCCTTGAGACTTACCTAGGGCGCCTTAGTCCTACTAATTTGGACAACATTATGAGAAGCTAATAGCTCTTGCTAAGTGTTCAATTATCTATTTTTTTACCTGTGTTTTTAGACCTTAGTCTTAGGCAATTTTATTTACCATGGGCCATACGCCACTTTAATTTACCTAGCCAAGTTCACCTTGAAAGTTAACGTGTTTGTATCCCATTAATTTTGCACAGATTTCGTACAAAATGTATTCACTATATATCCATATCCATTAGACTTAACTGGTTGGATATTTTTACATCTTTAGGACTATATACTTGTACCTTATGGACAAATTGTTTTGTCCGAAAGTTCTTTTAATGTTTTTTTATTCAAAGCTGTGTGTACTTTATATATACTCTTACATGCTATCAATCGAAGATATTTATTTTATTATCTTTGACAGACTTCAAAATATTGATATGCTGACACACTATGTTATCAGTTCAAACTTTCTTGTTTTAAGAAGATTATTTCTGTACACTGTGTGTTTATTATCCTAGCTAATATATTTTCTTGATAGAGAAATATCTTGACTAACACTTCATATCAGTTTGGTGCTCTCTCTCTTGGACTAACATTTTTGCAGAACCTAAATGGGGTTATTTACAAAAGATATTTTCAGTCTTACACTTTCAGTAATAATTTGAGAATGTTGTTATCATGTCTCAACGGCCATTTTTTCATAGATAAGCAAAATGGAAAATCACAAGATCTACAAATTCAGATTTCTTCATCTCAGAAAACCTGGAGCATTTAATTCTCATAATGGTCATCTCTAATAACTAGTTTTTGAAGACATATTTAAACATTCAAAGAGCTGCATTGAAGACACAAGAGAATGAGACTATGAGAAAAGCTAGAGAGTTTATTGAGAGCATTTGAATTTATTACTCAGCTATTACATGATTCAAGAGAGCAATTAATTTTACATTTTTCTCAATCCTTGAAGAAGAAGACTTGAGCCTACACCAATATTATTTATTGAAGTCTCATTAATGAATAATAAAATCAAATTACAAATTGTATTTTTAAGGAGTTTCTTTTTTCAACCTTGTACAAAAAATTGAAATTTGTTTGATGCTTTATTGAAGCTTTGGCTTATAACGGTGATTAGTACCTACCCTCAAGTGGACCAAGATCTTGGATCTGGTATTTGCTTCAAGTGTTTTTAAAGTAGTGGTTTGGTCCTACCTTCAAGTGGATGAGGGATAGTGAAGCGCAAGGAGACGGGAGCTGCTCTAGGCACGTGGACGTAAGCCGGATTTTGGCCGAACCACACTAAATTCAGTGTCATTTGTTTATTCGCTCTTTATTTGCTTATTTATTTGTGCTTGCTTTAATTTATGTTTTCCATCACTTAAATTTGTAAATATGTTAATTCGAAAAATTGGTAAATTTATTTTAAGGCTAAAATAATTGTTTTTGAATTAAGTAATTTATTTCAGAATATTAATTTATATTAAAAACGAAAATAAATATAATATTTGTGGAGTGTTAAAATATGAATTTTAGTTTGTTTAAATTAAATGGATGCATTTATTTGATATTCTTGGCTTTTATCTTTTAAGATTTATTAATGTGAAAATTGTTAAGGTGTTCTAAATTAAATATTTTTCTGAAATTTTAATTTGACTAAAAATTTGCTAAACTCAATTCACCCCCTCTTGAGTATAATCAGGGCAACAACACACACACACACACACACACACACACAAATAGAGATTGTTGAATTGTTTGGGATTCTTGAATTGTTGTTGACTAGTGTATTTGAACATTTAGATGGCCATCGAATTGGTTGGCCCTAGAGATTTCAAATAAAAGACATTATTATTTGCATTGTTGTTTTGAATTCTTGAATTGTTGTTGACTGGTGGATTTGATCATTTAGATGGCCATTGAGTTGGTTGGCTTTAGGCATTCTCTAACATTTAGGATTATGATGCGAAATGAAACATAACAATGTAAAAATCGAATATAAATAAGACATAATTAAATGAAACATACTATAAAATTTATACAACAAGTAATAGGTAATAACGGAAACCGCAATAGATTGCCCATGTGTAAATTTATATTAAGTCAACTCCTTATATAACACTTGCTTCGGGGGGTGCATGCCTGCGTGCATTCTCATTTGAATGCACGAAATAACGGTTCTGTAACATTTATAACTAATTTAAATTGCGTATAATGCGCATAGAAAATTGCCTTCTAGTTCTTATGCGTACGTATTCAATATGTGATTTTTTATACTAATGGTAACTAAATGTTTACACATTTGTTTACACTAATACATGAATATACGCTTCTTACCCATAATAGGTGATTATTTGTAGTAGTTGTTATGGGATATCCTAAATATAAAGAGTGGATGGATGAGATAAATAGATCAGGGGATGTGTTTTACAAAAGTGCTAATGAATTTGTGAAATACGTAAAGAGATATCATAACGATGAAGAGTTTCCATATTCGTGTGATAGATGAAAGAATGGGAAGGTGTTTGAGTGGAAAATAGCTGAACTACATTTGTTAAGATGTGGTATGGAAGATAGTTGTCAATTTTGGGTTTTTTACGGGGAATAGAAAGTTCCTTTTTCTACCCAAGCAGAATATGATTATAAACAGCTATCCCACTATGAAAAATAGTTTGAAAGGTTTGGGAATGAAGTATAAATCAAGTCATGCTTGTGTGTATGACTGCATACTATACCGAAAGGAGTATGAAAATCTCGATTGGTGTCCGGTATGCGATGAACCTAGATATATCCAATCTACTGGCAAGGAAGGCACAAGCTCAAAAGTGCCTAAAAAAGTATTGAAATATTTTCCCATTGGGCCTAGATAAAATCGTTTTTCACTGTACCATGGATAGCGGAGGCAATGACTTGGCATGCTAGGGAAGAGGCATGGGCTAATCTCATTCGTCATCCTATTGATTCTACAACTTGAAAGAGGATGAGTTTTGAGTATCCCGATTTTACTCAAGAACAACATAACATTTGTTTGGAAATATCAACAGATGGTTTCAATCCATTTTTAAATCTAAGTGTCAATCAGAGTGTATGGCCAGTAATCCTTGCCCCACTCATCCTCCTTCATTCAAAGTGTATGAGACTTAAATTTTCGATGTTGTCATTGTTGATACTTGGGATAAAGGCACCAAGTGAGGACATCTATGTCTACCTGGATCCTTTGGTAGAAGAATTAAATGAGTTGTGAAAAAAAGTGTGTGCAAGCATTTGAATCTTTTAGAAAAGAAGAGTTTACGCTGAAAGCTATATTGATGTTGTCAATTCATAATTTTCCAAGTTATGGGACATTATCCGGTTGTGTAGAACATGGTTATACGGGGTGTCCTATTTGTGGGGATGAGACTAAATCTCTTCGTCTCCCTGCTAGTTCAAAAAATTTATACCATTCCTATAGGAGATTTTTACCCCCTGCTAATAGTTTTAGATATGAGAAAGTTTCCAATTTTTTATCAGGCGGGGTTGAACATAGGCTACCATCGAGAAGACTTTCAGGTTCAGAAATTGAAAGTAAATCTTCTGATGATGGTTCTAATATGCTAGGTAAGAATCCTAAATTTAATAATGTTAAGCATAAGAAGACCCCAACTGGGAATGAAACTGAGATAAGAAAGGCATGGTCTATGAGGTCAAAATTATTTGACTTGCCTTATTAGAAGAATAACCTTGTGCGCCATGTATTAGATGTGATGCACGCATAGAAGAACATCGCTGAACATATTGTGGGCATATGCCTTAGGGGAAGTTATTAGAAGGATGGGGAAAATGCACGAAAAGACCTTAAATCGTTGAAACTTAAGCCACAACTATAGTTGAAAGAAGATAGTAGGATAAGGACAATAATTTTTCCTGATGCGTTTACTTTGACGCGTGAGGAAAGGAAGGTTCTTTTGGACACAATATATAATTTGAAGGTTCTATCTAAATTTTCATCCAACTTGCAAAGGATTGTGAATTATGTTACCCATGAATTAAATAAGTGTAAGTCCCACGATATGCATGTGATCATGCAATTGGTTCGTCTTTTGTTTAAGCACTGTTTCTCCAAGCACAAGAATTTGAGAAGGGATATTATGCAAATTAGTATTTTCTTCTCACTTTTTTATGAGAAGGTAGTTAATCGAGATCAGATAGTGGCTGCAAAATTAGCGGTGACCGAAGCAATTTGTGTGTTGAAGAAATACTTTCCCCTATCATTCTTTGACATAAGTGTTCACATGTTTGTACACCTATGCGACGAGGCACTTCTTTGCGGCCCTGTTAGATATCTTTGGATGTATCCGTTTAAAAAATAGATGAAAGTTTTAAAAGATTATATCAAGCATACACGATACATTGAAGGATCAATTGCAGAGGAATACATAACCATGGAGTCATCAATCTACACTCAGGAATATATGCCTTACTCGACCAGTGGGATGACATGGATGCGTTCGTCGATAACGGTGGTCATCTATTTGAAACACATGAAGATGTCGAAGAATGGAAAAAGTAGGTTTAAATTATTTTAACTTTTACATTATTTTAATTTTTATGCATGATTAATTTTGTAATATGTTCATCACGATCTATGCGGAAAATATAAAGCCTTTGAGAATAATAAAATACGAAAAATAATGGCACAATCAGACAACGAATTTAGGTTGCGATTGTCACACAAGGTAATCATAATCAAAATAACTGTTATTAAATGTCACATTAAAAGAAAGCTTTACAACTAACCTAATTAATTTATCTATATTCTCAGCTCTTAAAGACGGGTGATGCGACATCACGGCTTAATCGTCTAGCCATTGGACTCTTGTTCATGGCACAAGAGTACAAAAATTAATGGTTGAACGATTATATATTTGGTGCAAGGGTGTACGAGTAAAATACAAATGTACAGAACTCGGGCATTTCATACAAGGCTCTTACTTTCTTTCGAGCGAGTGCGAAAGATAAAAATTTCGTTGAACCTGAAATGACTTACTATGGAGTAATTCGAAATATATTTGAATTAGACTATGTAAGCTTCAAAGAGGTTGTATTTTACCGTGATTGGGTAAGAGTTGAGGATAAAAATGCTTGTATAGTTAATCCTGACACCAATTTGATCATGGTTGACTTTTCCAAGTTGAAGAGCAACGAACACGTGAGCGATGAGCCATTTGTTTATGCTTTTCAGAAGGTCAATCAAGTATTTTACTAGAGTATATCAACAACGAGCCATGGTCAATCGTCCTATACGGACCAAAGTGTCTAAACAGTAGTTTGGACGACTTGGCTGCTCCTACCGAATATCAATCTATTTTTTTTATGATAACCTGAATTTGAAACAAATTTTAGATTTGTAATAAGTATTACAATTATTTGTAATGACCAGTGGATGTATTATTCTAGTACTTTATTATTATCGGACGACAATTTAATGCTTTTTATTCATTTGTACTTGATTAGTTTAATGCTTGTAATAACCAGTGGGTGTGTTCTTCAAGTGCTTTGTTATTATTGGATTTCAATAAAAATGGTTTTATGGTTAGTGAATATGTTATTTAGGACTTTAATCAATTTAAGCATTAATTCAAAGTCCATGACCCGAGGGTGTGTGTTCGTGCGGGGGGGGGGGGGGGGGGAGTGTGCGTGTGTGTAAATTGAATTTTTTATTGGGTATTGGTATTGGTATAAATTGAAATTGATATATATTGGTATAAATTGAAATTTATATCGTATGTATTGAAATTGGTATAAGTTTTAGTTCTTATGCGTACTTTAAATTAAATGAAACATACTTTAAATTACATGACTAAATGAAATTTCTCGAATTTATTATTATCGTATTTGAGCATTAATTCAAAGTCCATATACATGTTTGTAATAACAATAACAATTTTTGCATAAATTGTCTTCATCCCAGCGCGGTAGTGGAGGCGACGAGGGATCCTCGGCCAGTAGGCCGTCAAAATGGGGCAAATTGGGGGCCGTCGTCGAGAATAAGACGACATTATTGACTAAATCCCTAGAGTTGCTGAAGGCGATCGTTGGCCCAGGATACACTGATTGGAGGGCCGTGCTTAATGAGCTCAAGATTAGCATATGGGGGGAACTACAGGTAGTGTATTTATATATATATATTCATAAGCTACTAACACTTACTTTTTGGTTTGTATTTCTTTAACATGAACAATTCGGCTTGCCCCCATGTCCACGACTCCATGCTGGAACAGTTGAGGGATCAATATAAGACATGGAAGAAGAATATGCGATCACGAAACTTTGGGAAGAGCCGAGAGTCCATTATGAGAGTACATGACACTGTCCCTTGGAAGGAGCTGATCTCATTAGCATAGTGGAGAAATTTTATCGATAATGAGATCGATGAGTGACAATTGGTATCTTGCCAATCGGGGAGGGAAAACCAGGCAAAAAGATTGGACGTGCACTACTTTGAACGGACGTCTTACGCCGAGGTGGAGCACGTGATGGTAAGTTTTTATTTTTCTTTAATTTCAGTTTTATGTTATTCTAATTCTCAATTACTTTGAGTTAATTACTAATTCTGCATTATCTTATAATTTTTTTATTTACTTAATTAACTAATCGTGTACTTTTTGTCATTTTAGGCAAAGCTTAAAAAAGTGCATGAGTCGCAATCTGATGCCGACAAAGCATATTTGGATACGAACACATTTAGCTAAGTGCTAGAGACGGATCAAAAGGGGAGGACTAGGGGTGGAGTTATGGATGGGGAAGTCGAGGATCATCGGAATGGAGACGAGCAATATCGGGTTGGCTCATAAGTTTGACACCCATGACGATAAGCTACCAAGGTTGAAGGCGACGATCCTAGATATGTACGCCTTTATGAAGCGTCAGTTGGGGAAGGGGAAGGGGAAGGGGAAGGGGAAGGAGAAGGATAAGGATAAGGAGGTAGAGGTAGAGGTAGACGATGACGTCACTGCTGCATCGCTGATACACATGGACTCACCGCCATATAATCCATTTCTTATCTTGACTCCCGTCGATTGGTCTATGTCAATAATCGGTTGGCCGAGCGTGTTTCTACTTAACATATATTGTGGGGAGAGGATAGAGAGGGGGTTGAGGGACCCGACCTTCCTCCTGAGTATGGTGGTTCATTGACGTTCCCTTTAAGTCATTGAGGCAAGGGTGCTTATCACGCATGTGGTGTCCATAAAAGAGAACTCACCTTTGTGGTTGCCCGAATAATGGAGCGATTAGCAAATTGATGGGTGTATCAATGCATATGTCGTGTGGCCTTCCTTCCTCCTCTAACTTGCTCAAGACCCTATGCCATGACATTATTTCTATATAACTTATTTGGATATTGGATTATATATGTATTTTTTTTTAATTCAGTACATGTTGGTTTGGATATGGATATTTGTATTTCTATTTTATTTGGATATGAATTATATATATGCCATGATTTGGTACATTATTTCTATTTTATTTGGATATATGCTGTTTGGACAGGTACGATTTTCCAATAACAAGTACAAATTTACTGTTGGGTAGTGGCAGTGGGCATACTGATCGATTTTTTTTAAATTATGCCTAGAATTGTCACGATCTTTCATCGTGACAAGTCCGTAACAAAGTTAGTTGTCACCCCCAAACTTGTCACGGTCAAAGACCTTGACAAGTTTGACTTATCACAATTTTAGACCTTGATAAGTCGACAGTTTTGGTATAGTGGATGGTGTGCGCTTGGAAGTATGGCCTCATTCTTTGGGAGGTTTGAATTAGGGCTAGAGATAATTTCTCCAATCACAAATGACAAATTTTATCTCCTCGATAAGCTTTGTTTGTGTAAAAAATTGGCTTCTACATATCGTTTTCTAGTCGAACAAGTGTCAAGCTAATCACTGACTCAGACATGGCTGGGTACAAGTAAAGTTTCCCCTCTAGGATTGGTCTCGAGAGAAAGGGTGGAAACACTAGGTATTCTTTCAGTTATAAGAATACATTTTCACATTCTTCATTCCATTTAAAAGTTTTCCTTAATACTATAAAGAAAGGCATGCACCTGTCTGTTGCCCGCGAGATAAATCTATTAAGATCTGCCACCCTACCAGTCAACTTTTGCACATCTTTCTTATTCGCGGGAGACTACATATTAATCAGTGTTTGAATTTTCTCTGGGTTATCCTCAATGCCTCTCTGATTTACTATGAATCTGAGGAACATTCCTTCTTGTACGACGAACACACATTTGGGAAGATTGAGCTTTATCTGGTGTTTCTCCAACTGGTCGAATGTCTGTCCAAGGTGTTTGATGTGATTGACTACTTTTTTGATCTTGGTGAGCATGTCATCCACATATACCTCCACATTTTTGCCAATTTTTTCTTCAAAAAACTTGTTCACTGGCCTTTGGTATGCTGGTTCAGTATTTTTGAGCCCAAAAGGCATAATGTTGTAGAAATGGTACCTCGACTGGTGATGAATGAGGCTTTCTCCTTATCTTTTGATTTTATCTTAATTTGATTATAACCAAAATATGCATCCATGAAATTGAATAATTCATACCTAGCAGTTGCATCAACTAATTAATCGATTCTCGGTAATGGATAATGATCTTTTGGGCAATCCTTGTTTAAGTCCATGAAATCGACACACATTCGCTATTTATTCTTCTTCTTTCTAACCATAATTACATTGGATAGCCACTCGTGGTACCGGACATCTTCGATGAAATTTTCTTCCCGTAATTTTTCCACTTCTTTTTGTATAGTTATGTTCTTCTTGGGGATGATGACACGTCACTTATGTTTGATCGGCTCTTCATCTTTAATAATATAGAGTTCATAGCAGATGAACTTCAAGTCAATCCCTGACATATTCTCGGGACTTCAAGCGAATGCATTCTTCCACTATTTAAGGAAATTAACCAGTTCTAACGGCTGGGTCTAGAGATGGGCCGATCTGTATTGTCCTTTCTGGGCGTACATCATCCAGGAATATGGCTTCTATTGCTTCAATGAATTATCCATTGACCAATTTAGCTTCCTCGTGAGGATCTATTGTCTTTATCTGATAGGTGGTGGTGAGTTTCTTTATTTCCTCTTAGTCTCCTTAAGTGTAATAGCATTCCCTGGCTTCAATTAGGTTTCCCTTAATGACGTCGACCCTGTAGTACATTGGGAACTTCATGCATTAGTGTATGATATAGGGTACACTTCAAATTTTTTTTGTCTAGTAATACCTCATTCCTATAATTCAATTAATGTATATATGAATTATTCTGAAGATGAGTTAAAGAAGATTAAGAGAGAATTCTGGGATAAGAATTTACAGATATATTATGGGATAAGGGTCATTCAAACGACTATAGGAGGTCCTTATAACGATATCACAACGTCTTTAGAAATGATATGGATCTTATGAGATGTAAGGATTCAAACGACATGCCACTTCTTTACAGTCACAGGTCGCGCGGAGGGTCGTGCGATCCAGACTTCGAAGGAGATGGATAAATCGTTCGAATGACTTAGGCTTGTTGTTCGAACCCTTCACGCGACCAGGCTTTGAACTAGATAGAAAAATCGTTCGAATGACTTAGGCTTGTTGTTCGAACGACATAAATCAAAATCATTTATTCCAGTTTGCCCTTATGCGCTGTCATGATTTTAGCCGTTGTATCTTTGAGCTGTCAAGCTCAGATTAGCCCAGAAGGGGTAAAATAGGATTTTTTTTTTGCCTTTGGAAGTGTTTTATAAGGAGTTGTTTGGTTTATTTGGGGCTATTAGTAGGGAAATGGAAGAATAAAGAGGGATAAAGAGAGGTGGGTGGTCTTTTACCTCCTCCCACTAAGAACCACCATTCCTCCACCATACTACAACCACAGAACACCATTTTTATGGTACATTCCACCATATTTGAACCATATACACCCATTTTCACCATGGTAGCAGAAGAAATATGAATTTTGGAGAAGTGTTGGGGGATTTTTGGAGAAGATGAAAATGAATTTTTATGGATTTGGAAGTGGTACTTGCTTGGAAGCTTATATGGATCATATTTTGAGTACTTTTGGAGGGTGCATTTGGTAACCCCTTAAGGCCACCTCTGTAGGTGGGGGTTACTCCTCCCACATCAACATTCCTACCACCATTGAATCTATTAGAGGTGGAAAAACCTTACTCTTAGTATTAAGACTATATTCGCATATTTATAGTATTGTAATTAGATTACATGAGTAGGGTGCATTTGAATAAATGATGAAATTAATGTGTAGAATTAAATAAACATTTTTATGAAATAAAAATATTGGAAAAATTATATATTGATGAAAATAAAGAAAAGGTAAATATTTAAAGGTTTTGGAATATTAAAGGTTGGTATTTTATGAAAATGGTGTATTTCCTAGAAAGATTGATGGGAAATATTTTATGAAATAAAATATTTAAAAATAATGATTTATTTTGGTAAACATTAATGAAATAATGTTTCTTGCAAAAATGAAGATTATATGAAAAATGGAAATTTTGTAAGTTTAAAGATATTAAATGTCTTTTATGCATTAAAAATGTATTTTTGCAAGTATGATAAATTTCTATAATGAAATATGTATTTGAACCATTTAATAGGATTATGAGGTTTAAAGTTCATCGTCTCATGCATATAAACTTGTAGTATTTTGGCACTAAGTGCATAAACAACTTTAAAGAAGATTTTGTTGGGTTTAAAAATGAAATAAGAAAAGTAGAAATTCTTGCCTTTAAAGTATGTGAAAAAAGGGGTTAAAAATGTGATAAGGATAAAATGTAAGATTACATGTAAAATGAAAGAAAAATGGCATTTTCTTACAAAAGTAGTCTTAAGTGTAAATGGATTTCTTGAATAAATTAAGTAAAAAAATTTGTGGATTAAGAAATTATTGGTAAAAGTATTCAGTAAGTGTTAATGGGTAAACATGGAAAAGTTACTGTGTATAGCTTAGTAGTGTTGTATTAGATTAACACTTATGAAGTAAAAAGGAATTAAAGAGGTAAAGGTGTTTTTAATTAATAAAATATTATTCCAAGGTTAAAAAGGGTGTTAAGGTGTTAAAACACTTAAGGAGTTAGGATGGACAACATAATAGTGTTTTATAAAAAATTAATATGTGTAGAAATGGAGTAAAAGGTGATTTTAGAAATAAATGGGTAAAATGGTAATTTTACTTAAAGTGGAACATATTTATGAAATAAAATGTTGGAAAGGTGTTACACAAAGTGGTCATAAATGAATATGATTTTAGGAATAAAACAAGGTTAAAGTTTAAAGGACATGAAATGGTAAAATTTCAATGGGTAACACAAGTTGGGGTGTAATCCTGGATTTTGGCTTCAGCCGGGTAAAAAGAAAAAGTGAAGTAATGTGGACGTTTATAAAATGTTAAAACACATTAAAAGGAATTTTAATGACACCGGGATAAGCAAGAAGGGCCAGAGCCCTAGGCTGAATAGCCTAATAACACTGTCCAGAGCATAGGGTGCACATAACCGGTGGTGTGGAACCTGTTAAAGTATACAGTATTTGAAAGGTTTCGAGAAAAGATAAAGGAATAAGGAACATGTCGAGAAATGGGTTATATGGTAAAATATGTTAATACAACCTAACTTGACTGAATTAATAATTGTTTCGATAAATGTTAAAATGGACAATAAATGTGAAATTTATTAATGTCCATAAAGTAAGAAAAAGGATAAAGTAAGTGGGTAAATAGGTGATTAAGCAACATAAGCGGTTGATCCCATAATTAGCACAAGAATGTATTGAAAAAGGTTCTCAAAGATTAAATAAGTATTTTTCAACACGGTGTTCGCGTGTATTGAAAGGGTGAGTTTCAACGAAAATGCTAAATTGTGTTGGATAAAATATAAAGGGTGATTTCGGTAAAGGAATGGTTTAAATTAAATCAAACGTAGAGATTTCAAGTGTTGAGCCGGGTGTGCTAAATAAAGTGAAATGCTAAAATGAGTAAAAAGAAAGTCTTTTTTAAGATTAAGATAAATTAATTTAAATAAATAAGGTTTTTGGGAGTAAAATTGTTTCATGCATTAAGTATATATATGTATATATATATATATACATATATACACACACACACACTAGTGTATGCCCGTACATAATAATTACAAAACGGTGAAAAATTCCAAAGTACATAATCACAAAACGGGAAAATTAACATGAAAATTTACCCATGTTGATGGAATGACGATAAATTTGTTCCCGTGTCACTAATAATGCAAATATAAATATTGTTGGTCATCCCATGGAACACTTGCAGCATGATTACGATTGTAATACGGTACATTTGTGTCTTAGGAACATGTAGTTATTATAACATTTCAAACTTTACTGAACCAAATTTTATAAACTTTACTAACATTATGAGTTGCCCTTATACTTTGTAACATAGGCGGATTATAAAATAACACATTGACTGCCATAAGGACCCGCATGTGTAAATCCTAATCTTAAAACAATTCACTACCGTGGAGAGTTATATGTAAGACTTCTCCAATTTTCCATTTTAGGCTTTTACATGCGTATGTACTACATATACCATATATATACATTGGACAATCCATACACGTTAGGCTATGACGATTTCCTTTTGCCTCGAGCCACGTAAAGAGCGACTGTCCCTTCATCTACCACAATAAAGCCACGAAAAATCCTTATTATCTCTTATAGTAAAGCCTCATTGAGCCCAACATCTTTTATGTATTAAAAATCTTTTAAGATATTGTACTTTTTAAATAAAATAGTTTTTCCTTTTTTGAATGTCTTACAATTTTTTTTAATATGGATTTTAAAATTTAAAAAACAATCTTATAAAATATAAATTGTACATTATTTTATTTAGTTTTTTTTAATGTACACTTTTAAGTTTTTTTCAACTATAGAGTTTAAAACTATTTTAATTTATAAAAAAATATTACCGTTTTAATTGCCTTATGTAAAAAAAAGTGTTGTATTTAAAAAAATGTCAAACACCCGTGCCTATGGCATGGTGGAAATAGCGATATTGTATTTATCACTATAGTTCTTCACTATATAACATTGAGTTCATGTGGACAAAATAAATATTATGATATTGTATTTTTCAATATAATTTAAGAAGTTATTTAGTTCATATTCAAGGTATTAAAAGATAAGCAAATCAACAAAAAAATTCTTATTGAGCTAACATATAAACGCAATATTGAATGTTAATCATTTCTAACAGCCATATATAGACTATAACCTATGTAAACATAGACTAATAGCCAAGGAAAGTCGAAATACATAAATCTTAATAGCTTAGTATGCACGAGAGAGAGAAAAAGTATTATATACAGGGTGTTGGCACTGTCCAATAAATGCTAATTTATATTATCTATACCCTTAGTTCTTTACATGTGTTTGCATGGCCAGAAACTGATATTACTTGTACCAGTTAGTATTCAATCGTGTGCTTTATATGTTGTAGACAAAAAAAAAAAATGCCTGCGCTTTGTATGTTAGATATTTAGAAGCATAAGATGAGACTTTTTCGCAGCATACTTATTTGACCGCTAGTAGATTTACTTGGTACATTAGACGTGTTGGATGTATTTTCTTTGATTAGTTTATAGGTCCATGTTTCTTCATCGCGTGGTCCATTTGGTTTAGACCTATAGCATTCTTAATTGCTTTGAGTGAATTTGTTTTAAATTTTAAATATTTGGGAGACTTGTCATTTCATTTATGAACTGTTTTTTCTTTAGCTTTATTAGGTTCCTATACCTACCTAAGAGCCTAAGACACAACCTGGCCGTACTTTTTGACTGAAAGTAAATATTTTAATGTTGGTCGGCTGTTTGGGTTTCAATGTCGCATTGATTGTCTATTAAGTTTGGGGTCCCAAGACGCATGGGATGTATAATGAGCAAGTTGTACGCTCAATTTATCTAACACAAAGAAACGAATTTTGCCACACTAAAAAAATTCTTACGACAAAAGGAAATAATATATATTCTCTTATCAGACCACTATTTTGATATTTTAATAACATGAAAAATTATGGAGTATTCAATTATAGCTAAACAGTTCATGTTATTGAAAATTATTTAGATGATGTCTTATTAGAATCAAAAGTAAAACCAAATGCAAAATAAATTATTTAGGTGTCTTATTGAAACCAAAAGTAAAACGAAATGAAAATTATTAGGTGATTTAATGACTTTTAGTAAAATATAATGAAAAATAAATTAAAAGTCTGGTTTTAGATTTTTTGGATCTTCACATCACATAAGTTGTTGTACATTGTGCAAATAACTAAACATCATGCATTATAAAATATTTTCAAAGAATATTAGCAAACACAATAGAGATGCACAATATTAGCAAACTGTTGAATAGTTGAAGGAACTTGTATGCTAACACGACAGAGATGCACAATAATACAAAAAATAAAAAAGTATCACTCAAGATCAATATCTTACACAGAATATTTCCTCACTATGTATTTACAAAGTTCTTTTGCTTAAGTACATGACATGTGAACAAACCAAAACCAAATGGGTGATGGTGAAACTGAATGTACACAGTTCTTTGAGTATACATGTTTGCCCCCAAATATTCAATACAAAAATAATTGAACCGAAAGGGAAATCCCAAAAGGAGAGGAAGATGAAAGAAAATCGATATTTTCTTCTCTTTCTCTACCTCCATCTACTGCAATTCTTAGATAATGGATGTCCAAAAAGAAGACAAATAAGACAAAAAATTAAAGTGGGATAAACTAACCAAATACATTTCTTTGGAAATACATGGAAACAAAATACTCACAGCTACAAAAAAAATTCTTACTAATCTTTGAGTATACATGTTCTCCCTCGACTCCAATCACGAAACAAAGGAGGCATACATCAAGAGAAACAGAGCTTGAAAACCTTTCTCAGGATGAAAATTAACATGTAAATTAACACGACGCCTAAATAGTGAGAATTAAAAGAGAAACCCCAAAATATAACTAATTAACATGAAAATTTTCATCAAAAATTCAAAACCTAATCGGTAGTGAGAGAAACATATATTATACCTGTAAGACAGACCTCTTGAGTGAATAGAAAGTGAGTATGTATTCTTGGGGAGGATTAAAAAGAAAAAAAACTTAATAGCAAACTACAATGATCAAAAACTTGATAAACGCAAAAGTTATGCTCTTGAGTATTCTTGGGGTCTACCTACTCTTGCTTTTTCATAAATAGAGAAAAGTAAAAATTATTAGTACCCAAAAAGGACCAATAAGTCTTGAATGAAAGACTGAAGTGTATTCTAGTATAATCTTATGCATCATACATAAGTCATATTCAACACTGATGAAACTTTAAGCCGATAAATTGGCATCTCATCAAGATGAAAGTTCTCCTGATTTCAAGGCCGATCTCGATGAAGTGATTCCAGATTCTTCTTTTGACCCTGATAACGAAATTAAAAAAAACACGTAACAATGTCTATTTGAGTTTTAGAAGTTCGAGAATTAAAGTGTTAGAATCCTTCAATGCTCTCACCTACAAAAAATAAAAATAATTTTTGAAACAACTCACAGCCATACCATAAATATTAAATAGATAAAAGAATGTGTGTGAAGGAAATTACCTTCATAAGATCTTGGATCCAAAACTGGGCTCATTGGAATCTCAGCCTTAACCATCATCACAATCATAAACCTCCGTCATACACTAACTGAGATATAGGAGGCCATTAGAAGGGACCTTAATTTTTTTTAGAGAGAGAGAGAGGGCTGAATATGAGATGCAGATGCGTGTGTTTTTGCTTTATTAGAGTTGGGTGGAAAGCGCATGTCACACGTGTGAAGTGTACTGTATTTTTAGAGACCCGTGAACTGTCCTTTTCATGGAAACAAAAATCTTTAGTAAAGATTATTTAGATATATCAAAGATTCGATAGAGATCAATCTCAATCCTTAATTTCGTGCTTAGGTGGCTTCCATCTCAATCACAAAATATCTTCTAAATTTATGAACAGTAAAAACACCATTGCTCCTTATATATATATATATATATATACACAATGTAGTTGCATGTGTACGTAGGCATAACGTGTTTAATCTTTTTTCTGATGTTCTATTTTATACTGCATTTTTTATTTCCCACTAAGCATCGACTCACACCCTCGCTTTATTACGGTAGGTTGGGAGCGATTTTGTATTTTGAGAGCGTTATATAGGTACATACTTTCTTTATTTTATGTTAGTAGGTCTGTATGCTTGGACTTCGGGGTGCTCCCCATGAGTCCCTCACGTAGTTTAATATGAAATTGGAACCGCATGCTAAATAAGTGAAATGTCAATAAAAATAAAATTGGACTAACAACATTATACAAGTTGTTTCATTGTACTTTACACCTAACGCTCGGGTCAGACCGGGTTGACCACGAGCAACCCATAAATCCAGGTTGGGGCATTATAAATGGTATAAGAGCTCTAGTCTCAAAGTTCCTTTCGGGAGGGTCGTGGTGAGGTCAGTATTAGATCTTTCGACATCGGTGTGGTTTGAATCGGTCATGCTATTTTGGTGTAGGTTTAGTTCGTGTTCTCAAAGATAAAGTCAAAGAGGTTAGCTCGACAAGTAAGTTAGTGCCTAGTGGCACGCGATCAAGTTGATAATTATTAATCTCTTTCGCACTTTTGGTTAAATTTATTAGTTATTTATGGGTGTCCACGCAAGCCAATAGTGATGACACTGTGGTTGTTAGTGTGAGGTGCTTGTGTTAAATTTCTACTGACATAGAATCATTTGAGGTGTCGATAGAGTGAAATGACTCCCATTGGGAAAGGGGCACGAGTTGCATATAGTCAACGGTAGAGGTTGATGGTTAGGGTGTCTCAATTAGGAACTAATGATTGGTGATTGAAAGGTATATATACCTTAGGTGAAGCGCTTATGGGTAGGTAATGCCGGTAACGTAAGTAGATAAATTTTAATCATTGGGATAATATCACAATTGTTGATAGTTCGGTGAACACATGAAGTTGTGTAGGCTAATAGTGGCAATGTCGTGACCCTTTGTGTGAGATGTGTTGTATGATGACTTTGGTAATGAGAATAGCCTTCATAGTGTCACGAACGAGTAGTGTTCATTGTGACCTAGCTGTAAGGGTTGAATATTTCATGTATGGAAGTTAGATTGCGGAGTGGCATTCGCAAGTATTGATTCTGTGGTGAGAACGTATTGGGTCCCTTAGTTGTGGACTTGGGTTTAGCATATCTTTATTATGAGGTGGTATTGAGGAATTAAATCCCGTGTGGCATCTGTGGTGCGGGCCATTATATTTATAGGCAATAACTGACGTCCCATATCCTACCATGATTTATATGGTCGAGTTAACTTGTAGATTAGCACATGGTGTGATGTTTACACAGTGATATAATTTATTTGCCATGGTTGAACATTTATTGAGTATTAGGTGAGGCAACGCCCTGCACTATGCCATGATCTGTAGCACTGGTTATGGTTTGTATGTGGCTTATAGTCACGACCGCTTGAAAGAAACTTAAGATTATTATCTAGGTGTAGAGATACATTTTATCCGTTGAGGTAATAGTTATGTATGAGGTAATCCTAGTGTGAGATTAGTTCCTAGGCATTTGAGGTGCCCATAGAAAAAATTGTGTGTGGAATAATTGATTATAGAGATCGAATGTTTTGGAACCTTGAGGTGTTTGATTGTTAAGGTACACCAAAGGTAGAATCTCGTCAACTAGTGTCTTTGCAAGCATCAAGTAAATAGGGTTGTGGGTAGTGAAAAGTTTGTAGATCACACCTACAATGATATAGGTATGGATGATGAAATCTTGTCGGGTTTTGAAGACGGTTACATGAAATGTGTTTAGTGTCCTTAGGAGATCAGTTAGTCCGGTATGAAGGAGCTTTAGCATTCTAGTAACATTGTATTTAGGGTCAGGTGATGATCCCAGAGTGTTGATCGTATAGTGTACGTGTCGAGTGTGGTATCCTAAATCGGTACAGATGGGTGATATGATCCCTAAGGTAGGGTGATAGTTGTGTTATTATATAAGTGATACTCGGATGTCATGGGATGACTAGTATAAGTGTGGTGATACTGGGTTTCGGTATGTTCTAGGAAACGTATTCGAGACTTAGAGTGATGACGCCATGTAGAGACTTGAAAATGGCAACCAAGGTGGGGTAATATCGAAACACGATTATTATATTGACGTGTCGACGAAATATGCTCGGTAGCCTTAGCAATGTAATGATTATTTCTTGGCACATCTTAACAAGCTGGTGAGAGTTAAAAGATGTAGCCCAATGTGGTATTTACTGCCCTTAGAATGCCAATAGCAGCGGGTGTGGTCGTCATGAAAATTCTATATGGGTAGAAATTGAAGGTAAGTTTGGTGGCAATCTTACGTGGTCAAAAGACCCCGCAAGGTGAGTATCTCACTTGAACTAAGTAATGACTATAGAAGTTTAGGATTTCGATCACGATATGATAAGGCAGGTAATAACCTAGTTATAGTAGGTTAGTGACGTGGTCACTAGCGATTGGACAAGGTCAATGTAGACTAGAGCATGAGGTGTTCGCCAATCGGGATGGTTCATGAGTGACAAGGATGTGAAAGGTAGGGGCCTTGCTCCCAATAAGGGAAGGTGGGATTTGTCTTCCAAAAGGACCACCGATTCGTAAATTGCTTTTGTGTTTCAAGAATGAATGGTTGTGATTCAATTCACCACGACTAGTGACCCAAGTAAGGGTATATGACTAGGATTCATGCTCAGTGAGAACCCTAAGAATGAGTGGCATGACTTCAAGTATACGGCGTGGGTTTGCTTTCGTAAGTCATAGATGAACACTTATGGGTGGGATTTCTCAGGATGGTTGGTTGTTCCTTCTGATTCTCATGTGCCCCTTTCAGTTTTGGTGATTAGGAATCGGTATTCTCACCTATGAGGTGACTCGAATTGGTGCTATGTTACGGTACTATGTTGTTGGGCCCGATAAAGTGTAGTGGATTGGGTTGGTCAATGCAGCTCGGTAACTGGGTGAGCCCATTTGAGGTGTTCTTGTGATTACATAAAGTTCTGCGTATGACTAGCTACGTTCTCAGCCACATGGTTTGTCCGTAGTATCGATCTCTCTTAGGACTATTGGACTTTCGGTTAGCCATCTCGACAGTCAGTGACTCGAGATGTATAGAGTGGGATGGTGACTTGAGGATGTCGTATGGTGTCAGAAATCGAGGAAAATATGGCATATGATGTTGCTTTACCACGGTGAGTGGATTAGGGTGAGACTCTAGTGAACACTAAAGGATGAGACACCTAAGGTAGAATAAGGTTAACCAAAGTGATGCAGTGAAAGGTTTAAACCATGCGTATGGTGACGATTTGATGAAAATATTCCCCCCTAGAGTGAGTTAATATATTAGGATGGTTACCGTAAAGCTCATGCGAGTTGTGTAATTAGGATAACTTAAGAATTTATGAAATGAGGGATGTACGACCCTAAGCCAGAATTGATTTTGATGATGAAGGCGATGGTTGGTTGTATTATGATTCAAATTTGGTGAGTGTCGATCACTAGAAAGGATTTACCATGGAGGCACTGGTATTCCTTAGGTACCAACATAGGTGGTGCTAGAAATGGTTTGAACTTGATCATAAGGCGAGTGGAGACTCATAGCCGATTATGTAATATCATGGTTAGCGAAATGGTGAACGTTAGAACATTCACATATCGAGCATTTGGTGACTTTAGTGTTGAGAACTCCGATGATTTGTCTTGGAGGAATTTTTGGACTTACAATAGAAATTGGTGGACCCTATAATCTTGAGGGCTAATGGATTGAGAATTTTGAGGAAGGAATTCCCCAAGTAGGGAAGTTTGTAATACCCCGTTCCTATAATTTAATTAAAGTACATATAAAATGTTTAGAAGAGGAGTTAAAGATAGTTAGGAGAGAATTGTGGGCCAAGAATTTACAAATAAATTATGGGACAAGGGACATTCGAACGACTATAGGGGGTCATTCTAACAACATCATTGTGTCGTTAGAAGAAAGATGGATCTCGCGAGATGAAGGGCTTCAAATGAAATGCCACCACTTTACAGTTGTAGGTTGTGCGAAGGGTCACGCGATCCAGACTTCGAACGAGATGGAGAAGTCGTTCGAACGACTTAGGCTTGTCGTTAGAACAACGTAAATCAAAATTATTTATTCCATTTTGTCTTTATGCACTGTCACAATTTTAGTCGTTAGTTCTTTCAGGTGTCGAGCTCAAATCAGCCTAAGAAGGGGCAAAACATGATTTTTGGCCTTTATAGGGGTTTTGTTTTGGTTTTTTTGGGGCTAATAGTAGGGAGATAAAAGAAGAAAGAGGGAGAGAAAGAGAGATGTGGGTGGTCTTTCTCTTTCTACCACCAAGAAACTAGTAACACCCCGTATTTTTGAAGATTTAAATAATTATGTGATTAATTATTATTATGGGAATAAGTATGTAATTAATTATTATTGTTGGATTAATTAAATTAAAATGCGAGAAATTAATTTGTTATTAATTCGGATTAAAATAATTATTAACTAGCGTACCAAGGGTTAATACTTATTGTTGATAATTATTGAATATTATTGTGTGACATGTAATATGGAATTATAATACTTGATAAATTGTCCGAAGTGAGAAACACGGCAGTTTGGTAATATAAGTCGGACACGCGTGAGAGTCGTGTCAGGACTAATTGAATATAATAAAAAGAGAATTTATTTTTATTAACTCGTATGGTCATTTAAAGTGCACCGTTGAGTTCAAAAGGGTCGAGATAGTCAAGATAGTATACCCGGGTGTTTAGTTTGGGTCCCGGGGGGATTTTAGGCCTAACCGGCCCCCCGAGAGGGCAGTATGGTAAATTGCATTTTTCGGCAAAATTAATGGACGAAAATTAAGAGTAATTATTCAGCTAAGGAAAGTCCATTAGGGTTAAAAAGTTACAGGAAGTTAAGAACGGCTATAGGAGGAGTGAGAGAGAGCTAATTCCAAGAGAAAAGGGCCAAGATAACACCACCTTGCACAATCACCACCACCACCGTGTAGATCGGGACAAGGGGAACACACCCATACCAACATCACCAACGGATCATACCGTCATATTCGAGGCAAGTGTTTATTACTTGCTTTCTTTTAGCAATAATCATGCTCATGTTATTGTAGGTGAAATTAATCATGATTTACATATGAATTGGGTGAAAATTGAAGATTTAAATTATGATTAAGGATTGGTTTAATTAGTTGTTGAAATTCCATCATGTATGTAAAGGATTAATCACGGAATTGGATTATATATTGATGTACGAATCTGGGTTGATTAGGTTCTTTAAATGAAAATTTGAAAACTAGGGTTCATATGAATTAATTTGGGGATTTTAAATAATTATGATGTTTAATGACGAATTAATGATCCTAGGATGTTGGGAATAGTTTATAATCCATTTGGTGTTGATTGGTATTGATGATGAGGCATTGGGTGTTGAATCTTAGAGGTTTTTAGGTCCAAAAATGGTAGAAAATGCTGAAATTTGGTGAAGAATACGAAACAGTGGGTCTCGCGCGAAGTGGTTCAAACGAGATGGGGATCTCGCGCGAAGTGGTTTGAACGACATGTGGAAGTGGTTCAAATGAGATGGGGATGTGGCGCGAAATGGTTCGAACGACCTGTGGAAGTGGTTCGAACGATATGTCATTCTGGTTCGAACGACATGTCATCTGGTTCGATCGACAAAAGGAATTTTGGGGAATTTTTTAAGAGTCCACTTTTGAGTTTACTGGTTTATTGGAGTGAGAGAAACTTTCAAATAGTAAATTTAAATAATATGCAATTTTGGGAAAGTACGTAAGAATAAATACTTTAATTATTTCGGTATAGAGAGAATATACCTTGGAGATTACGAGAGAGATAGTAATATAAATATTTATACTATACGTAGAGATGAGATTAAAATACGTATGAGGAGTATATATGTAGGTTGGAGAAATACCTATAAATTATAATAGGATGTGTGTATGCCTATTATGGGAAATTATTGTTAAGAGCATTAATGGGTGATAACCCGGGGGTGCAAGAATCTTATAGTTAAGCGCACTAATGAGTGATAACTCTGGGGTGCAGAAATTCTATTGTTAAGTGTACTAATGGGTGATAACCCGGGGGTACAAGGATGATTATTGTTAGGCGTACTAATGGGTGATAACCCGGGGGTGCTAGATTATTATTGATAGGTGCATTAATGGGTGCTAACCCGGGGATGCATGATTTTCTTAATAGGTGCACTAATGGGTCTTAGCCCGGGGGTGAAGAATTAGTATATATATGTATAGGGATGATGTGACTATATATATATATATATATATATATATGAACTTGTGAATATTGCTACTATGTGAAATTAGTAGACTTGGTAATAATAATAATCATTACTTTATCTTAACCTAAGGGTGCATGATTAGTGTATATATATAGGGATGATGAGACTATATATATGTATAAGTGTACTTGGGTAACTTTCTACTTTGTGAAACTAGTAGATAAAATGGAAATGAGAAATAAAATAATCTTAGTGGATAAAAGATTAACAATTCAAACGGTGAATAATAAAACTTAGTATGTGAGATAAACTATCATAATAACGTATTGTATGGGCGATACGGGGATAATATTAGTGAGCATAGTTAGTATTAGTATGGTTTCTGACTAGTTAGACTGGGAGGTATAACTAGGGGGATATTAGATGTACGTTAGGCGTGCACTATAGACGAGAGATGGAAAACTCATGTGAGAGTTCGATAACTAACATGCGTATAAGACTTGTTCTAAGAACCAATTTTAAATACTTGCTAAATCATTTTTACACCTCGGGCTCTGATCCGTTTCTTGTATTTCTCCTCTCTTTTGCTATATATATATATATATATATATATATATATATACAGGTGCCTAGCCACAGGGACACCGGTCCTAGATACTTGGATGGTTTGCCGAGCTATAGATGTTGTGGAAGTTGTGGGTCATTGAGATTAGACGTTTCTCTCATTTTATTCAGTTCCTAGTTTAGTTACTTCAGTTAGGGCATGTGTCGCCCATCCTCATTAGCGGGATTGTACTCAGTTCCTTTGTAGTTATTTTTTGTTGGATTGAGTATTTATTTTTGTTTTGTTTGTGACTTTGAACTGGAAGGTTTTATCCGGTCTTAATTATTCAGTATTTAATTCAATCAGAATTCATTTCTTGTGTGTGGTTTATAATTCTATGTTCAGAAATTAATTGAATTAATTGGTTTCAAATTAATTTGGGAAATGTTTTGACACTAGCTTAATTAAATGTTAGGTAATTAATTGGATTTAAGTTTTCGACAGTGATGCTAAGAATGAACCAACTGAACATTATGTTATAAATTTTATAAAGGACTGATCACCCGATATTTAATTGGGCGGGGTGTCACAGGTGGTATCAGAGCATCATGTTTTAGTGTCCTTAGGATCTGTGCGGCTTATTACGTTTCAGCGCATCGTTCTTTGATGTAGAGCCTTATGATAGGATTGTTGTTTTCCCTTACGTATGCGACTTACGTTCTCCTGCTACAAATTATAATGTATGTGAATCATTATATGAAATTCAGTGTGATTCGAACACGAAACATTTTAGGACGACCAGCGAGGGCCGTGTAATACCCCGTATTTTTATGCTATATTAATTTGGGGATTTATTAAATTTAATGTGAATTAATTATTTAATAAAAATCCGGAAATTAATTATGTTATAATTATTAACGTGATGAGAGTTAGTAATTATGGGAAAATTTGTTGAATAATACTAATGAGCAAAGTAATATGTAATATTGGTTATATTAAATGTCACGAGTGAATAAAATGACAATTTCGGAAATTTGAGTCGGGTAGCGCCCGTGTCGCGTCGGGACTAAATATTGATAAATAAAAAGTAAATATTTTATAAGTAATTTGTATGGTCGTTTTGAAATGTTGAAATGGACAAGTAAATTGAAATGTTGATTAATGTCCATAAAGTTAGGAAAAAGGGTAAAGTAAGTGGGTAAATGGGTGATTAAGCAACCTAAGCGATTAAACCCATAATTAAGACAAGAATGTGTTGTAAATGGTTCTCAAAGATTAAATAAGTATTTTTCAACACGGTGTTCGCGTGTATTGAAAGGGTGAGTTTCAACAAAAATGCTAAAGTGTGTTGGATAAATAAAAGGTGATTTCATTAAAGGAATGGTTTCGGTTAAATCAAATATAGTGGTTTAAAGTCTTGAGACGGGTGTGCTGAATAAAGTGAAATGCTAAAATGACTAAAAATGAAGTATTTTATAAGATTAAGGTAAATTAATCTGGATAAATAAGGTTTTCGAAAGTAAAACCGTTTCATGCATTATATATATATATATATATATATATATATATATATATATATGCAATGTTGTTGCATGAATACGTAGGCATAACGTGTTGAGTCTGAGTTCTACCATTCAATTCTATACTGCATTTGTATATTTTCCACCAAGCATCGACTCACACCCCCGCTTTGTTACGACAGGTTGGGAGCTATTTCAAATTTTGAGAGCATTATACATGTAAGTACTTTCTTTATTTTACATTAGTAGCTCTATATGCTTGGACTTCACGGTGCTCTCCATAAGTCCCTCACGTAGTTTAATATGAAATTCGAATCGCATGCTTAACAAGTGAAATGTTAGTAAAAATAAAACTGGACTAGCAATATTATATAGGTTGTTTCATTGCACTTTACACATAATGCTTGGGTTGGACCGAGTTGACCACGGGTAACCCATAAATCCAGACTGGGGCATTTCAAGGCCAACCATGCTGAGGATAATGTTATATGTTGAGCTTTTTTTCTCATCAAGGATGAGGAAGCGTATTTCTTAGTTCTGCAAGTCATCCAATTTCCATTTATGACTTCCAGGTTTACAGACCCTATGGGTTACACCATTTTCTCGAAAAAACCCAATAAGGAGCCTGTGATAGGGCTCAGGTTTGTTATCTCGCAACCCTAATCCTTTGAAGCAATCATAGAACATCACGTCGGCCAAACTTCCATTATCGGCCAACACTCCAGCGACTCTTCCTTCATGTACCAGCATCGTGATGACCAGAGGATCGACATAGGGGTAGAGTACTCCTAACAGTTTATATTTGGAGAACCATACTATCAGTCTGTCTTTGTTGACTTTCCTTGGGCCGTTATCAACATCTTAAGTTAAATCAAGCTATTGAATGTAAGAGCATGGTTTGGCTTCATTCAGATAAGCCTTCCTCTCAGTTATTTAATCACCGCTGCCAGCATCACCACCTGTAATAAAATAACAGCCAAAAGATATCATGTTCACCTCATGCACAGGCTCTTTGGGTCTTTTTAGCAAATCGGGGTCGTCCTTAGCATCATCTCCCCTTCCTCTTTTCTTGTCATCTTCTCTTTGCTTTAGGGAGTCCTATAGTCTTCAACCATCTCGTTCCTCATAAATATTTTCTTTGTCCTCTTTGTCAACAAACTTAGATAATTTTTCTCTCTGGATAAGGCTTTTTACCTCGTTCTTCAGGGCTATGCAATTATTCGTATTATTCCGGTAGTCTTTGTGGAATTTGCAATACTTGGATTTATCCCTTCCGGTTTGGGGGAGATTTCAACTTCCCCGATCATTTTAGGTCCTTGCTTCCTCGAATCTCTTAAAAAATGTGATGTGCACTAATAGCGGGGTGGTATATTTGTCATACCTCTGAGATTTGTCCGCCATTTTGTCCTTCTGCTCTTTCTTCTCAGAGTCCTTGTTGTTCTCAGCTTTGGGGTTGTGATATTATTTGGTAGCCATGGCTTCGTCGACATTTATAATCTTTCCTACTCTGGCCAGTAATTCAGTCATGGTCTTCTGAGGGTTTTGGTGAGGGTGTAATATAATTTTTTCTGGGAGTAAGCCATTCATTAGGGAAATGATCATCGTCTTCTCTTCGTAATCAACGACCTCTATTTTTTTGCTATTAACTTGAGTGATATACACATGGATGGTTTCTCTAACCCTTTGGTGAAAAATTAGCAGATGAGATATTCTCTTGACAGGTTTGACTCCAAAGCAGAAGTTACCGATGAATAAATCGATCAACTGTTAAAAGCTAGAGATTTGAATCCTTGGAAAGTTTTTGTATTGGATTTGGCCGATTCAGTAATAGTACTAGAGAATTCTTTGCAATGTATCTCATCGAGTATTGAATAGATATCAGTTGTAGCCTCATACTATTCTATGTAGAGTACGGGGTCAATTTTCCATTATATTTTGGGGTCACCACAGGTGGTTTGAACTTGGTAAGTGTAGGGTAATTCACAATTGCAGGAATGAAAGGTGATCCTTTCAAGAAACTCTTATGCAAGGGATTTTTAGATTTATATATTTCCCCCAAGTGGTCTTACAATCTTTGAATCGAACCCTTCCAGGGATGATCATCTGGGTCGGCTTTGACAAAGACAGTCTTAGCCACTCGAGCATGAGTTGGTGTTAAACACTCTTCCTAGGAAGTCTTCTCAGCACACACTGATCATCTAATGTTGGTTCTTGAACTAACAGATCCTTCTCGATAATCTCTTAATCTTGAAGGCTATCTATGATCATGGCCCCTTACATCTCGGGAACCTAGACGATCAAATATTGAGCCTCGGCTCAGCCTTCGAGCATGCTCGGCCTTTCCTGAGAGGATAAATACCAATCGTAAAAATCGGTGGATCTTAGAGATGACGTAGCACCGGGACGATAGGTTTATTCATTGGTTGACCTAGAGTGTCAATATCTTCTTCTGTCATGACTACCTATTAGGTTTTCAAGTTTCCTGTCCCTATAAAGGATGGGGGTAGCATTTTTCCTCTTATGTTGGGGACTACTACATGCATGGCCTGGAGCGACTGGGTCAATTAATTAATAGCTTCTTATATAGCCTCTTGCCCTTGGCTAGTGTAAAAATGCGGTGTGATACCAATCAATTTAATTCACAAATATTCAATGAAATCCAAACACACTTAATTAGGTGTCTAAATTTGAACAACTCAAATTCAATTTATGTTCAGCCCCTAAACATGCATTGAAGTGACATAAACATTCAAATCGTGCATGTAAACCAAAGACGACCGATTCAAAAATAAAAACCTTTCGAGTAAAAACCTTTATAACACTTTGAAAAGTTTAGAAGACCATTGACTTACATACAACCTGATAATATCCCACAAGTGTAATGCACGGCGTCTTCGTCAATCCTTCAAAGCTATGAGAGACAGCGAAATACCCTCTAGGTGTAATTTATCATCTTCGGCTCGTTTACACGCAGAATGACTACGCTCGGTATCTACCGATCAGATATGGAGATGCCTTCTCCATAGAGGTTGAACAATAGCAAAGTATGCTTTGGGTTCCACAAAACAACTCACACAAAATCTATTAGGATTTTGAATTGTAAAATAAAAGATTAAACCCTCAAAATTGTTGGAGAATAAACTAAAACACTCAAAATCGTATTCTGTTTAAAACCTATTTTTCTCCACACGAAAATCAGAAGCCTGACACCCTTATTTATATTAAAAATCAAGGCGGTGATGTGTCAGCTTAGACCAACTCTCATTTGAACGACATGCGACATCGTTTGAGTGAACCTCCATCCCGTTCGAATGAGATGTGACGTCATTTGAACGATAGTCACTGATTCACTTAAAAACTTTTAAATAACTTGTAATCCTTAAATCTTAAAACTATTCACGGGATCAAGAGATATTTATCTAAAACTTTTATGATAAAAGATTTTAGAAAAATAAAAGTCATTTATTAAAAATTCCAAAAATCATTTTAACTTTTATAAAAAATATCCTAACACTTTTAATATGATATGTAAATGAAACTTAAACACATTTTACCAAATTCATCCTTGTTGGGCTTGAATGTTGAAGTCTTCCTGAAATTCGGATTCATCTTTTGTAGATGTGAGCTTCTCAATCCTTCGACGACTTGTAGCAATTTTTAGCGGTATACAACATACTAAATTGTGAAGGACAATGTCCTTACAGCTAGGCTCAATAAATTCATTGGATATCCTCTATGTTAGGAGGTTCAGAGGAAACTATGGGATCACTTACAACGTGGATACTTTATGGATTGTCTACCATTTTATAGTATTCACGGGTAACTGACTAGGGAGTCACTTCTGTATTGAAAATAAGTAGAAAACAATAATGACTTCATCATTTTCCACAGACGTTGCCAATATTTTAATGTCTAAAATTGGTGTGATGATTAGGATGACCCTTAACTTAGTTATACCAATTATTATCAACCACAGATAATGTAGAAAAATTTATGAACTAGAGAGGGATGAAAGACAAAGAAATAGACAAAGGTTTTTTACGTGGTTCAGCCCGGTAAGGTACCTACATCCACGGTTGCAATGCCACTAAGTATTAGGGTTTGTGTACAAGCCTTTGAAGAACTCTCTAAGGTTTTCGGATAAATCGTTTCCAGTTGTTCTCAGCTAAGGTTCGTAGTGAGCTATTTATAGCAATGTGAATAACAAGAGACATAATACATGTATATCTTAGGTATTTACACCTTTACACTATAATTACCAGCTAAGTACTTCATCACGTGCATGTGTACGGTGACTGTCGAGATCCTCATATGTGTCTGTTCACCTTGCTGATTGTTTATATTCTCGAGGTGTTCAGCCAGTGTGTCGACCAAAGGAAATAATCTAGCCAGCCATGTCTATCTGCTGACTTGGTCCTACTAAATATAATATCATGCGTCACATTATTATTGGTCCGTCTAACATTATTATTTTAGGTTACAACATAAAGTATTATAGGAAGGGTTATTTTTAAGACTTCGTTTAACCATAAAGAGGAATGAGTGGATGAGTTATACTATCTAATATCTATATTTAAAAATGGAAGCTTTAATTTGTAAATGGACACGTGTAACATGCTTTTATTACATTTATGATTCTCTCACATTATTTAGTCAGTAGCCTATACCTCTTGCCCCTTATTTCACTTTGCATTTCCATGGTATCTTCATTCCCCTTTTTACTCCCCACTTGTTCATATTTTCATCTCATAAAGCTTTAACGTCTTCTAAATTTCTTTTGACTCCTCCTATCCTTTTTCTCAATCTTTATATCACATGTCTTTTGCTTTTCTCTTTGACTCCACCCGTTTAGCTCATATATCCATATATTCTTTATAAGCCCGTAATCTCTTCTATATTGTCCCCCATATGAGTGCCTACTGGCAAAGAGTATTTTCTTCATCAACTCCATCAGGTTTATTATTTTATTCTTCTTATGTATTTAGGTTCTAAGGGTTCAAAAATAGAGTTTTTTAGTTTGGCTACTTGAAATTTTGGTTTATTCTAAATTTATAACATGTGTATGTGGGTATTAAAGTTTCAAAATTCAATTTTTAATGTATTTTAAATTTGTGTTTGAGGTTTCAACCTGCCGAATATGTATACATCTTCAATTCATCTATGCAATTCTTTAGATTATAAAGTGGGAGATTTTGGGTTTATAATAAGTTTTTTCTATATATCTCGGTGTTCCACTCTCATAAGCCTAAAAGTATTCGTGTAAATACTTTAATTTCTTATTTTATATCAAACATGGAAGTTTTCATTTTTTTATTGACATTACATGTGGATTTGACGTGTGTTATCTTTAGCAAAAGTTCTTCACAAGAAGAATTTCATGTCAAGACATTAAAGAGGTAGGAAATTGTAAATGGTTATCTTAACTCACACATCAACTATAAACTTTTTTGATCAAATATTTAAGTTTTAGATATATTACTGGTTTTTAAAAGTATTTATTCATTTTTCCTCATAGCATATTTCCTTCTTGCAGTAATAATTTTCTTTTTAAGAAAATACAAGGATAAAATATGATAAGAACCCAAAAGTGTTAAAATAAAATCCCAAATATACGGTTTTTAATTGCTGATTATCGGTAAAATTGATCTTATGCTCGCTCATGTCTATCTTTTAGGTCAAATACCTTTTGCGAAGTTAAAAAGCTTTATTTCAAGACAAATGAGGCAACTGCGCATTAAAAGGAGCCAAAATCCAATTCCTGTACCGATTATCCTAACCTGAACCTAAATCCAGACCATCCCAAACCCCTAGTGTGTGTGCGTTGTATTATTTTTATTATTTTTTTATATTTTTTGAGTCATTTTTATTATTTTATTTTATTTAGTATATTATTAGTTTATATAGTGCGTGTGTATCGTTATATCCTATCCATAAATATAATTTGAATCCACCCCCAGCTACCTGCTCCGAATTGAATATCACCTGCCCAACTCCGATCCGGCGACATCCTATACCAACCCGTCGAAAAATAAATCCACCATCCTTATCAACTCGAAACTGGCGACACTGTAACCGATTCCAACCTCGACCATACCCGACCACTATTGTCTACCGTCGGCGACCCTCCTGTCCGACCAACACCAACTCAGGAGAGCCTATATGCTATCCAAGCCAAACCAACTACCACTTTCAACCTCCAAAACCTAACCCAGCTCACCTATCCTACCCGATATCGCAACCCACGAACCCAACTGCTACCCCATAACCCGCTCCCCAAAACCAACAACCGAACCTACCAAAACCAAAGATCCACTTTTAAAACCCATTGTCTACCCATTATCCATTCAGCATAAAGTCCCCAAACTCTTTAATAAAAAATCAAAAAATAAACTCACTTGTGTTAAATGTTCTTTTACCCCATTCCCTACAATATCCCGTTAACACCTCTTTCACATACATATCTACTAATTTATCCAATGATTTATACATTTTTAGGACTTAAAATAATATTCATTATAAATATTGGACAATAAATATTTGATTTTCTTTTACCCCATCGCCTAGAATATCATGTTGTGATTGGTTGACGTTTTATGGATATGGATTCGGCCAGTAGCTTTATTAAAAAATATAAACTAAAATTATAAATGAAATGTTTGTTGTCTTATTTTCAGAAGATATATTATAATATACCCTAAATTTCCAAATCCCTTTATCCAAAATACCCTCAATTAACTACCTCACCATTACCATGCACACATATTTTTGCAACTTTCCAATTTACTCCTAGCTTCTTTCACTTATAAATTGAAGATTGGTGTCATTTCAAAGGGATATCCATTTTGATTTTAAAACTTGAGATAATTCTTCTCTATCTCTCTATATAGAGTATTTTCATTTTTAGCAAATATCTCAATATAGAGTGTTGTAGTAGAATTTCTCTTGAGATGAATTCTTCTGCACCCCTCTATAGAGTGCATTTGCATTTTTAGTAAATATTTCAATATACAGTGATGTGGTTAAATGTATCTCTTTTGCAAGTAAATTCTTCTCCATCCCTTTATGGAGAGTATTTGCGTTTTTAGCACATATCTCAATATAAAGTGATGGTGTATAATTTATTTTTTTGGATGAATTCTAAAGAACAATTTTATAATGAGAAGATTTTTAATTTTTAGCAAATCTCTATTATTTAAGAGTCCATAAAGAATTTATCCATTGTATATATATATATATATATATATATTATAGTTTTTATTTAAAAAAAATATTAGTGAGTGATTGTAATTAAAAATTGATAGAATTCTGGATTGTAATTGAAGAGTTTATTCCAATTCAAGGCAAATTTGGGTTAGACATATTCTTCTCTAATTTATCTTGTTTAATCCTTGCATTCTTTCATTTGTTTATACTATGTCTTGGATGATGATTATGGAGGGATAATCTCCCATTCAAGGGTGAATTTAAGCCCCCATGAATCCAATTTAGTTAGTTAACTTGTTAGCACATTTTTATAAATTTTATTTATCTCAAACTTCTCTTATTAGATATTAATACTTAGTTAGTTACTTTAAAAATTAGCACACTTAATTAAGTAATAATCCCTTAAAAAATCATAAAAAAAAGAATAATATGAAAATGATTCTACACTTGTGTTCACATAGTTTGGTCTTCACACATGAAAGGTGGATTGATACCCTTTCTTACCCTATGCATATTCTTAGTGTGCTTGTAGGTTGAAGGGATTTTAGTTGGAAAAGGCTTTGGAACAACGATTACACTTAGAAGCATTTTTTTCCCATTAAAATATCAAATGCTTTTCCCATCTAATTTTTCGAAGACGTTTTAAAATATCTCTTGATATCATTGTTATAGGGAGGAAGGTGAACAAATCAAGGATGTCATTGTGATACTACTAATTTTAAAACTTGACTTTTTGTTTAATATAACTTTCTAAAATTTATATTTATAATTATATAAATTGTTTTACAAAACATTTGCGCATCACGCGGGGTCAAAAACCAGTCTTGAATATTATTATGACTCTCAAAATATGATGATTGATGAACAAATATAATATTTTATGTATGCTCTGGTTGTAAGAATATGCAAATTTGGTATTCTAAAGTTTTTTCATATCTTGTTTTCTTTTAAGATATTTGCACGCAATTTATAGTTCATTGTGAGTTTGAATCGGATCGATGTCATTGGTTTACATAACGAGGATTGTAAAACCATTCCATGACTTCTTGATGAATATATAAGGTCATATAAGACATTCAAATGTCCCATTTTGAATAGAAAATCACTAAGGGATTGATGACTCAGTTTGTCAGATTGTTTCGAGTCATATAATGATCTTTGTAATTTGATGGAATATATGCTCTGTAGTTGGTATTGAGGTATCTTAATTCCTTCAGGAACTTTCATATATTTGCATCTAATATTCTATAGAGGAATGCAGTGTTCACATCCATAAGATGCATGTCTAGTTTATGTTGTAAATTAAACTTATTAAATATTGGAATGTAATAACATCCAGCACTGCTGAATATTTTGTTTTTAATCAGTTCCATGTTTCTGTAGAAAGTACTTAGCCACAACCTAAGCTTTATAATTGATAATCTCATTGTGTGTATTACACTTTCATACAAATACCCATTTATAGCCTATAAGTTTTACCTCATTAGTGTTTTAACTTTGGTCCAAAGACTTATCGTTTTGTAAAGGAATCCAATTTTGTTTAGATTGTTTGACTCCATTTGTCCCAGCCATTTATATTGCGACATTCATCTACTAATTGAGGCTCGTGTTCTTGAGTCATGGCTTCAGTATTTATTGTATGAGAAAACACAATGTTTATTTGAACATCATTTTGGTACTGTGATTCTCCATTAATAACATTATTAGAGTTCTTTTGGCTACGCTACAAATCATATCAAAATCATATTTCTTCTTCGGTAATCCCAGCCTCAGCTTAGGGCACTCATCATCTTTTTCAATGGATGTCTCTGGAAAAAATATATTGTTGTGAGATGATTGGTTATTATGACATTGTCTTATGATAGCCTAATTTTATTTTTGGGAACAATCTATAGCCACTACAGGAATATTGATTTTTTTCGACATAAATTAAATGCCGAGAAAAGCACTAAAAATGCCATGAAAAGTTAGCAGCACTTTTGGCGGCATTTCCACAAGTGCGGTAGCCAATGTAATAAAAGAACAACAACATTTTAAAAAATACCACAAAAAGTTAGGGGCATTTTTAAGCATTTATATTAATGTTGGTAATAACCTTTTAGCGGCATTAAAAAAATGTTGATAATAACCTTTTGCAACATCTATTAAATGTTCAATCCACTTTTGACGGCACTAAAAAAATACCGAGAATGATAATAGTGGCATTAAACAAAGTGTTGATATTATTTTGCAATATATGACTGAGAACAAGTGTTAAAAAAATCATTTATAAGAAGTATTGTATTTATTACATTACCATAACATTAAATTAAGAGGGCAGTAATCAAATTAAAACCAATAACATTCATCGTATGTAAACATAATTGTGCTTGGAACAATTATCCATCCAAAAAATAAAATGTATCACATGTCCAATAAGAAAAAGCAGGGAAACTTAAAGCGAAACGAAATTTTATACAATGTACGATCCTTCTTCATCAAAGTCAAACATCCTCTTCGACCTACAAATAAAAAAGTCAATCGTTAGTCATATATACTTATTCTTTAGTATTTTAATTAAAAAATTAAAATTAAAAATTAGTACATTAGCAATATGTCACGCTACAGTTGAATGATATGCATCTCCAATTGTGTGGACTTGTTTCCATAAGGTCTAGGCAATGGTTTATTTGTTACAAATATTTTCTCAACATATACTTCCCAAAAGTCTTCGCCTAGTGGCGTACCCCCTACTTTTGTTGAAGGATCCTTGCTCACAATGAATCCACGTGCCACAATCACTTTTGGAAGTCCGGAAGTAATAAGGTCTACAATTTTAGGAAATGCATTATTTGAGACCCTTAGTTTTGGTTGATGGTGCTTCTTCTTCTTTGATGGTTCTTTCTACAAACAAGATGAATATGTCATCAACCATATATTTCTGGAAAAAAATCGGCAGAGTTTTAATTATTTTTAAGACATCCCAAAATTTTTAAGAGTATATACAAACAAATAAACCAACCCCCCAATGTCAAGAATACGTAAACTCCGCAAGAAAGCGCAGATATATTGTACCCCTTAAAATACTTTAAATTAGTAACATACCTGAATTGAAGTAGCATTTGTTTGTTCACTAACACGAGCAATAGTCTCGGGGGCAGCTAAGTGTTGAGAATTTACAATCTACAAAAAAATAAATTATTTCAGTCATGATAACATAAAATCTTAAATAATGATTTCAAAAAATAGTTATCTACTTACCTGTTGAGATGGAGCTAAATGGTGATTTGATTGTGGTACCACTACAGGTTGAAATCGGTTGGTTTCTTCTAATTATTGCTCGGGTTGCAAAATAGACCTATATGATGATATGTTTTGCTCGTTGGAGGTTTGAGGAACCTGTTAATAGCATAATTTAATATTAGAACATACATTTATATATATACACGATAACTAAGCACAAAAGATAAAAGTGTGTACTTATTACCCTGTTTGGATACAACGGAAGGGTAAGTCGTCATGTGTGTGTGTATCAACTCAAATTGAGCCTCTAAATGATTAAATTTATCCTAAAATTCAGATTGAATCTCAGATCGTAGTCGTTCATACTCTTTTTCATTAACCTTCAACCGCTTAGTTCCATGAACATCAGTTAATTAAGCATATATAAATAAAATAACTCTGAGTACCTTCTTCATGTGAATGGGCGTCATGGTTATGTAAAGGATCACTCTCCGTCAAGCTACAATCACTTTCACTGTCACTTGAGTTTGATTGTTCGGTCGAGCTAAAATCTGAAAGGGAATGAGAACTGGGCTGAGATTATGGCTGAAATGGTGGTTGAAGATTGGATTGTGAGTGCAGGAGAGACTGTGAAAGAGAATGTGCCTGTCAGAGGGATTTACTCTGCCGATGCGATGCCATAACAACCTGCAATAACAAAAATTAACCATGAGTTTACAAGAGTAATGTTTATCCAAGCTAAGATGTTCTAGATGCGTGGCAATAATTAAAAACAAGGAAACATAATAGAATGTGAAAGAGGAACTGAAAAACTGTAGATTTGAGTTGGAAAGAAAAGATGATGTTATAAAGGAATTGAGAATGGAGTTGTAAAGTTCATAGTCTTTGACAACACAGTTAAAATTACAGAATGACCAATCCTCTTTAATGGTGTTGGTGTTAAATTCAATATTTACAGAAGCCCAATTAAACCGTGTGGATGAAAAGACTGAAATGGAGCTGAAAAATAAGGATAGATAAGAGAATGTGAAAGGGGACCAAAATCAATACAAAATTGATTTAGAAAGTAAAGATGCAGTTATAAATGAACTAAGAATGGAGCTGGAAAGTTCAGATTTTTTGATAATGCAATTAACATTGCTGAATGAGGAATCTTTTGTGATGTTATTGCTATTGAAATCGATATTTAAAGAAGCCCAATTAAAGCTTGCTGATGAAAAGGCTAAAATGGATCAGACAAACATAAAGATTAAATATAGTGTTCCTGACATAGGAGATAAATGTGATAATGTGGCATTGTTGCAAGAAGAGCTAAACAGGCATAAGAAAATGCTTAGTAAATCATTTGCATGTGAACTGAGCCTAAAGGAGAAAGTTTTGCAATTGGAAATTGACTTGGAAAAAGCTTACGATGCCTTGGATAGAGTAGATAAAGAACTGGATGAAAAATCCCAGGAAGTAACTCATGTGTAATACAAATTGCAGATATGGGAATCAACTACTGAACAGTTAAAGATGACCTTAAAGAAAACCTTATAATGCGAAGAGCGATAGAAGCTTCTCATCTTGAATAAGTCAATGTTGAAGTGACCCTCAAAGAAGAAAAACAAAGCCTTGTCCAAAAGCTTGTGTTATTAGAGAAGGAACTAAAGGAAAGAGAAGTATTAACATAAGAGAAAGGCAACGAGTGGGTGAGAAAAGAACTTGAAGGAGCCATTCTTACACAATTAATACAGAGATAATACATAATCACGAGAAAGAACAGTTGACAACTAAATTGAGTGCACAAGAGTTGGAAGTAAATAAACTAATGGATCAAGTAATGAAACTGTCATTCGAGAGAGAAAGATTGATGGGTGTTATTAGGGAGTTATCTAAGAGGATGAGGAAGTTTTCGATTGAAGATATAGAATTAATGGGAATGCTGCAAAAAATAGTGCAGAATTTCGATGAAAGTAAGGTGGGGCTAGAGTTGGAAGAGGATGATGAATTATTTAACGCGGTTCAAGAAAATGCCAATATTGTCCCTTCCCCAATGGAGAAGAAAGTCGAAACTAGTCTTGATGAAAGATCACTGTTGAGAATTCTCAACAGTTATCCCTTTGAAAAAAGGAGGCTTAAAGTAGTTAGTTTTGTGTGCGTTTATATATGTGTGTGTGTGTTATTTATTGGTTTATTTAGTATTGATTATTCAATGTATGTTATTCATTTAATTATTTTAATTAGTTAGAAAATTTCAGGTTCCTGTAATTGATAATTTTCAATACATAGATAGTCTACGATTTAGTCTATTATTTCTAAGGCCTGATGTGCATACAAGTTTGGCATAGGTTACATATTTTTTTCATCTTTTAAATCCATGCCAGGTTACATAGCTCCATTTAAAATATTAAGTTCATACATGTGACACCCCGCCTAATTAAATATCGGGTGATCAATTATTTATTAAATTAAATCAAAGTGTCCGATTGGTTCATTCTTAGCATCACTGGCAAAAAATAATTTTCTTTATTAATCACCTAATAAATAATTAAGCTAAGTGTCAAAAACATTTAATTTTATAGATTAAGTCCTATTGTTATGATTTTAATATATGAAATCATTTTCATGTACATGGATAAGAATATTAAAAACCAAACCATCCAAGTGAAATAAACATGCTAGATTAATCATCCAAATAAAATATCCCAAATAGAAGGATAATGTAATATTCAAAAGCAATCCCAACTAAACAGAATACTGAAATAAATAAAGAGTACAAATCTCTCTGAACTAGATAAAACTGGAAATGGGAGACACATGCCCTATCTAATAATGACTAAATAGAAGACTAAGAAAACAAGGATGAAGTCGTCTACTGCAAGGACCTCCAACTTCCACACTAGTTGTAACACGTCAACAATCTAAAAATCTAAGCCTGACGCCTCTGTGGTTGGGCACCTGTAATATATATATATATATATATATATATATATATAAGAGAAAGAAGAGATGACAAGAAATGGTCAGAGCCCGAGTGTAAAATAACTTTAAAAATTATTCTGTAAGTATATAAAATGCTTACCAATTGATATTACATACATGTTTGTACCTCGACACTCACTTGGGAATTCTCACCCGTCAACTAGTGTGCAAACCTAACGTACTACTGAACTAATCTAGGTAAAGCTTACCCAATTCACCAGTCTAACTGAATTCACTAGTCTAACCCAATTTTCCCTCACCAAATTCTGTTCCAAGTAATCGCATAACTATAGTTTATATTTGATAAACTTTTCTTACTAATATATTAATCTAGTTATGTTCATCTCAATATAGACTTAAGTTCTCAACCACTTAATTTATTAAATATTAATTATTCAACTTTATCTACTTACAAGCACAGTAGATTAATCACCGGTACATATATTTATCACTCATATTATATATACTAATAACGCACCCCACATAAATCTATGGTGGTGGCATACTCTGCTATCAAGTCCCCGTATCTCTCATACAAAAGGAAAATACTAGTTCGGAAAATACTCTCCCTTCCTACCTACCGTCGTCGGCCAGCTCTCCGGCGGAACCCCCTACCCGCCTTGACATACCCAAGCCCAACTGCTACTCTACCCGGATCCACCTCCATTCGCCCCATACCCGGACTCAAAATCGGGCACCTAGAAACCCATTTTCCCCAACTATGAGTTCCCTTATCTGTAGAAAACCCAAATAAGACCAAATCACAAAACCCACATGTGCCACTTATTCCCTTTTTACTCATTTACCCAAAATACCTCAACTACCTATTTAACCCAACTTCCCATTATACCCTCTAAAACCAAATCTGATTGTGTCACCCCATTTAACCCACATGACCTCAACACACTCACACCTCATGCTCCTCTCACCATTTTCATGCACACTTATGTCCATTCCCAAAAATACCCCCATGCTCCATGTGCCTACTATAAATGAAGATGAAGACCACATTTGAAAAGAGCTTTTAGATAGGAATTTCTAGAGAGAGGATTGTAGAGAAAAACACCATTTGTAAATAGTTTTATTTTATTCTTTTTATTTTTGTTAGATATTTGTGAGATTAAATATTGTAAGAGAGTTAATTGAGTGGATATTTAATTTCAAATCACTTGGATGCTCAATTCAAGGGGTTGTTTGCTTCAATTTTGAAGAGTAGAGTTCAACTTTCTCAAAGAGATTTAGTTTGCTTGTTTTATTCCCTTCTATTTTATATCATGTTAGGCTAAATCCCCTTTCAAGGGGTGGGGGAAAACCCTTATTTGATGTTATTTTAGTTTAATTAGTTTGATTATTTGAAAATTCCCTTTGAATGTTAATTTTGATCCCTGGCTCTTAAATTTATGCCTCGGGAGAGGGTAAATGATTTTTGAGAGAAAATAGAAATTCTAGTTATAATACCCATTTTAGATTCGAACTAGCGATAGGGGTTTCTTAAGTGGTCTATTATTACTTGAATTTCAACTCTAATTTTATTTTCTAAGATTTACATGAATTTTAATCAATCGATCCTAGCGGGTGATTAATTAAAAGGAGTGTAGATCTATTTTTCTAGAGTTTTGGGGTGTTAAACTTAATATTCTAAAATATTACTATTAAAATTACGTTTGCAACGAGAGTTGATTTGTAGTTTTGATATTAATTTGGCAGAATTCAATTAATTAATTAAAATAGCTAAAATTTGTGGTGTAATCCCACTCCTTGATTGTTCCCACAATTATTTACTTAACTTTATCTCTTATTTTAGTGTTGGACTTTATTTTCCATTTTAGTCATTTTCTAGTTTGTTATTATCATATCACATTTAGTTTAGTTTAGTTTAAATCATCACCTCACCCAATTGTTTTAATATTTTTTTAAAAAAGTAGAAAAGTGAAAAAGAACAAAAGGAAAATAAAAACTAAACTACATTTGAGTTTGTCTCTAGTTTACCCCCTTGGAAGTGGATTGATACTCTTACTTACCTCTGCACTTGAGATTGTTATATTTTGTAGGTATTTTGAGGTTTTGATTAACTTGAATTTTGAACAACGACGACACATAAAAAGCTAAGTTATCAAATGGCGCCGTTACCGGAGATTTCTATCAAATGGCGTCGTTGCCATTCTTGGGAGAGTGAAGCACTTGGAGCGAATTTCAACTTGTAATTCATTTATTTTTTGCACTTTATTATTTTTTGTACCATTTTTATATTTTTAGAAGGCTTGTATTTAGGATTATTCTATTCTTGGCTTGTATTGCAGTGCATAGGGACACCTTTATTTTATTTTTCATTTTAAACAAATTGTAATAATCGAAGACAAGCGTGATAGGAAAACCGGACAAGGTAGAGAGAGGGCGTCCAAAGGCGAGGATTTAGAAGCCTCTCTACTTTGGGTCGGTAGGACTCCTGGGGCCGACTGAGATAGGCATGATCTCCCCCCGGTCGACTCAAATTTTTCGTCACCCCACGACGTAAAAACCGTTGGAGGTACATTTTTTAAACCCTCGCGCCTCTCCTATTAGCGAGTCAATTCTTTTGTGTGCTCTTGTGTGATTTTATTCTCGCATTTATTTTTTGAATGGTGTGATGAATTAAATTGCTAAGACATACACCCGGTCACTCACAAGAAGGAATTTCATCACCCGACTCACTCGCTTATCATTGTGTGCTACCCTAGCCATCATTAAATTTATTATCAATAAACTAGGTAGCCCACTAGGAGAAAATTTTGCAAAGGCGATCACTCATATTTCCATGATTTTTTATCGTCCACGAACTTAGTTAAAATTTGACCACCTTTTCACTAAATTCAAAGATAAAAATTGGCTATGTGCTAGTTAGGAAATTTTCTTGACTTATGTGTGTCCAATTCATTTTTCGGTAGTCGGTTTTAGTTAGTTCGTCTCAAAATTCAAAGTGTCCAATTTTCCCCACCCTTTTTCTTCCAAAAAAAATCCAAAAATATTTTCTTTCTTTCATTTTAGAAAAATACAAAAATATTTTCTTTCCCATTGAAAAAAAAATTAAAAATTAAAAAAATTAAAAAGCTCAAAAAAAATATTTCTCTCCTAATGGTCGAAGAACGTCCTTTACGGGACTACTTTGGTCATTTTCCATTGACATGCGACACGAGTGAGAGTTATCTCGAGCCGTCTCTTTATGATATTTTTAATGGTTTAACCTCTCTTATGAGTGCCCTTGATACTCTTGACCCATCCATGCACGCACCTCATTTTCCATCACCCTCGGTGTCAAGTGTCGACGTGTCTCATCCTTTGTTGTGCACCCACTGTTATTATTCCGATCACATGTCCCATGAGTGTCCTTACATTACATATGTTTCTGAACCCACCCTGGAACATGTGTATCCACATAACACTGTTTCGGAACCCACCTCGGCCCATTATGCCGATATACCTAATCCCGAGTTATGTGAGTACCCGAGCTATTCGTGGAGGCCTGATCGCCCTTTCACGCAATACTAATCCCAATCCGATGTTGTGGATCCTCACACGTTCCAACAGTTTTCGTGGCAACCTTGTGCACCCATTAACGATCAGTTCCCTCACTACACACCCACTGAATCTCAACCATTTGTCCATCACGAAAGTGATCCTTTCGTGTATGATGAAATTGGCCCCACTCCACACACTTCATTTGAGTATTCTCCATATAGTCATGATCATAGTGAGTTGTGTCCACCTCAACCACCACCACCACCCATCACTCCACCACCATCATCCACCTCCACTCTCAAAAGCCTCTTGCAACAATTTATCATCGAGCAAGAGCAAGCTACTCAAATTCAAACTCAAGATCTCCAAACGCTTGAACAAAGGTTAAATGAATTGGAGTGTGCGAGAGAGTCGGATATTCCCATGGATCCACCCATTGTTGAAACTGAGTGTGACGATGATGTGTCCTCTTGTGACACAGATTTTGAGTGTGACCAACCCTACCACCCCAAGAATCTTGAAGTTGAGAACATTCCATGGTTCGGGCCCCAAGTCAATAATTGTGTTGACTTACCTTTCGATAGTGAGCCTGATCCAATCCCACCATGTCCACCTGAACCCCACCTTAAGGTTCACACTGCCGTCATATCCAAAAATATGCCCGAGCTTTTACCTTATGCCCCAATTGCATATGTCTCCGACATGCCCATATCTTTTAGGTTAGCTCCGGCTACGAGTGTTCACCATTTTCCCGAGATAAAATCCGTGATATTTCCTAACTATCCGGATATGGATCTTGTCCCTCCATGCATGGCTCCCTTTTGAGCCTGATATTTCTAGTGATTCCTCTATCTCTGATCTTGGTGCCTCGTCTTACCCACCCACCACTTTTCCTAATACTACTCTTATGGAGAAGTTGACAACTCCATCTTTAGAAACCACACTCCCTTGTGAGTATTGCTTTACTCCTCCCAATGAGTGTGTGTCTCCTACGTTTGAGTTGGATCATCTTACCCCACCATTTATCCCACCTGATCCACCGTTTATCCCAGCCTTTACCCCATCCATTATCCTTTCCACCCTACCACCCGGTTTGGATCTTGATTTTACACATTTCAAGTTTCCATATATAGTTTTAGATCCTCACCTGAAACTATTCCCCACCCATGAGAGTATTTGTGGTACTACTCTCCACTTCTGTGACACCGAGCTTGTTACCCCATGCCAGTCACTCTCTTGTGGTGTTGATTTCTTCCCGAAATAGCTCCCTGGCTTGTCACGGCGTGACCATTATCACCGTCCATTCATAGAACGATCGTGTGCTTTCTATGAGGCTCACCCCATTCCTATGTCCACACCATTTCGCCTCCCTCACCAATTAGAGCACCATTCTTATAGGTCCCTAGTTTCCCTCACCTTTAAGCTCAACAAGGCCCGTGGCCGATACCTCTTCACCCTTGCCACCCTCACCCTTACCTTAATCCCCACCCGCCCATGGTCCACTGATGCTTTGCATCGTGTGATGCACTTTGCCATACAAGTGCATTGACCATTTTAGCCTTTATCCAACCAAACTGACGCTTCAGTCTTGTTAGGGGGTGATTCTCATCACCCCAATTTTTCTGTCACCCAGCGCTTTCCTTGTTCCTATCCTTAGGGAGAGATCCCTTCAGTCTGGCAGAAGACATTAAACTTAGCGCTATCGGGAGGCAGCTCGTGTTTCTTGTACTAGTCTCATCCTGTTTGGGGGTGGTGTTTCACATCACCCTATTCTTTATCATGTTTATATACTTGTACACATTTTTTTCTCTCACTTCTTATTCAGGTTTATTATTGGCTACATCTTTCCACTTCATTAGCGGTTCATTCTGGTAATCTTTTTCCTACCTTATGCTCTCAATTTTAAAAATCATTTCACTTAACATCGAGGACGATGTTCCTTTTTGTTTGGGGTGGGGAATTTTATCAAAAATCGTACCTCTTACGAAAAAATCTTGATTTTTAAACCTGATTTTTAAAATTTCGTGTAGTTTCTTTCATCTCACTCATTGATGTGAATTATAAATCATCCATCCTTTTAAGTCTAGGAATCAAGATAGAGAATATTTTTTCTAAATGCTTATGTAATACGTAACAAGGCATTTTGCACTATGAATTCCTAGACTCAACAAAATTTGCGCACTTATCACGTCACTACGGTTTAGAGTTGATGAGTACTACAATTCTCAAGAGAACCTTAAGGATCACTAGTGGAGACTTTAGCTTGAGATTTGTGCCTTTCACCTTTTAGAGAGTTTTACACAATCTCCGAGTCACATTTTGACTGATTCACACTACACACGTTGAGTTATAGGAAGGATGTGCCTTGAGTATTTACTTAGCTAAACTTTTTACACATTCTAGTTTGTATTTCTCAAAATATTTCTCATACGATGAATTGTGCGATTATTCTACGTCTAACAAGAGATTGACTGCATTTTTGCAAATAAGAATTTTGTGGGTATATTCCCTGCAAACCCTCACGAGACACAACCCGTCTGGTAGGGCAACCTATAGGTTTAAAGGCTTGTTGCACATGGTAAGTGCAATCGCAAGTGCCCGCGAAAGTGGTACACTTTTGGTTACTTATCTTTCTCTTTCTCTCTATCTTATTGCTCGAGGACTAGCAACGCTCTGTTTGGGGGTGGTGTGATAAGCACCCAAAACTGTACATTTTATATCTAAGTAGACGCACTTTTGTTGCTAATTCTCAACAATATGGGTCTTATGTGCTTAAATGTTTATCTTGTAGGTCAAACGTCCGTTTACGGTGTCAAAAGCTATATATCAAGGCAAATGCGCGTTGAATGGTGCTAAATACCCATATCTCGTACCCTAGCCTACCCTAAACCTAGCCCAAACCACCACCTCAAGTCTGTGTGTGATTAGTTTTTGTCTTTTTATATTTTTTATATTTTTAGTTTGAGTCATTTTATTTTTAGGTTTATTTTAGATTTATTTAGAATTCTTAGGTTTTAATTTCTATTTTTATATTTTAATTTTATCAATATAATTTTATTTTATTTTGATTTTTATTAGCTTTTAGTATAGTCTTATTTTATTAGGATTAGTTTTAGGAGTTTATTTTTAGTTTATTAGATTTTATATTTTAGGACTTTTGTTTTCATATGTTATTAGATCTTTCATATTTTTTATTATTATTTTAGTTTTTAATAGCTTAGGATTTTATTTTTGGAGTGGTGCTATGGGTACCAAATAACTTCCCCAAATCTCCCCCAAATAGCATTGATGAGTTGTGCCCTGGCGGGACCCATACCATAAGGTATAACACTTAAAACTATTTGGGGGATGATTTGGGGGAGTTGTTTGGGACACATAGCATTTTCCTTATTTTTAAGTTTTAAAATTTTTATTTTTATTGTTTTTAGTTTTAGTTAGATTTTATATTTTTTAGTTTTATTAATTTTAATTGAATCTTTATTATTTTAATTGCGTACAAATTAAACACACACTCACAAACATCCTACACTCACATACACTCTAAACTAATACCACACCCTCATACTACAACCCTACACCTTCAAACACCCAAATCCCTCACCTTCTTCTTCAACCTCCCATCACCCACATCTTTCTCTCTCCTCTCACCTAACCTCCTTTAACAAAACACACACTACCAACCCATCTCCTTATCTCTCTATACCCGAGACCCTGTCCAAACCTGTCGCCTACCATATCAGATTTGTCCCGGCGATGACCTACACGCCGGCGGACACCTCACCCCTTAACCCAGAAATCAACCCTCAAACTCGCAACCCCCTTTCAGCTTCATCCCAGGCCAGTGGTGCCCCATCACCGGCGGCTCAAACCCACTCAATTCGACCTGCTCAACCCGAGGTTGCCGAAACTCGTACCCTCAACTTCCTCACCATTACCCGTTGTAAACCCGGAACCCCACGTCGCCGCCCAACCCACCACCTGCTACCCCTTGACTCATTTCACCCAATCTCCATAACCAAGACCACCTTGTCGCCGGTCTCACCCCCCTTCACCAGCGGAGATAAACCCCTCCGTTCCTACCCACCATCGTCGGCCAACTCTCCGGCGGAACCCCCTACCTGCCATGACATACCCAAGCCCAGATGCTACTCTACCCCGATCCACCTCCATTCGCCCCATACCCGAACTCAAAACCGGGCACCCAGAAACCAATTTCCCCAACCACGATTTCCCTTATCTGTACAAAACCAAATAAGACCAAATCACAAAACCCACATGTGCCACTTATTCCCTTTTTACCCATTTACCCAAAATACCTCAACTACCTATTTAACCCAACTTCCCATTATACCCTCTAAAACCAAATCTGATTGTGTCACCCCATTTAACCCACATGACCTCAACACACTCACGCCTCATACTCCTCTCACCATTTTCATCCACACTTATGTCCATTCCCAAAGATACCCTCATGCTCCATGTGCCTACTATAAATGAAGATGAAGATCACATTTGAAAAGAGCTTTTAGATAGGAATTTCTAGAGAGAGGATTGTAGAGAAAAACACCATTTGTAAATAGTTTTATTTTATTCTTTTTATTTTTGTTAGATATTTGTGAGATTAAATATTGTAAGAGAGTTAATTGAGTGGATATTTAATTTCAAATCACTTGGATGCTCAATTAGAGGGATTGTATGCTTCAATTTGGAAGAGTAGAGTTCAACTTTCTCAAAGAGATTTGGTTTGCTTGTTTTATTTCCTTTTATTTTATTTTAGTAGCCTTGATTATTAATTTGTCAAATTTCATATCATGTTAGGCTAAACCCCCTTTCAAGAGGTGGGGGAAAACCCTTAGTTGATGTTATTTTAGTTTAATTAGTTTGATCACTTGAAAATTCCATTTGAATGTTAATTTTTATCCCTCACCCTTAAATTTACGCCTCGAGAGAGGAAAAATAATTTTCGAGAGAAAATCAAAATTCTAGTTATAATACCCATTTTAGATTCGAACTGGAGATAGGGTTTTTTTAAGTGAGGTATTATTACTTGAATTTCAACTCTAATTTTATCTTCTAAGATTTACATGAATTTTAATCAATCGATCCTAGCGGGTGATTAATTAAAAGGAGCGTAGATCTATTTTTCTAGAGTTGTGGGGTGTTAAACTTAATATTCTAAAATGTTACTATTAAAATTACGTTTGCAACGAGAGTTGATTTGTAGTTTTGATATTAATTTGGGAGAATACAATTAATTCAATTAATTAATTAGAATAGCTAAAATTTATGGTGTAATCCCACTCCTTGATTGTTCTCACAATTATTTACTTCACTTTATCTCTTATTTTAGTGTTAGACTTTATTTTCCATTTTAGTCATTTTCTAGTTAGTTATTATCATATCACATTTAGTTTAGTTAAGTTTAAATCATCACCTCACCCAATTGTTTTAATATTTTAAAAAAAAAGTAGAAAAGTGAAAAAGAAGAAAAAGAAAATAAAAATTGAACTACATTTGAGTTTATCTCTAGTTTACCCCCTTGGAAGTGGATTGATACCCTTACTTACCTCTACACTTGAGATTGTTATATTTTGTAGGTATTGTGAGGTTTTGATTAACTTGGCTTTCAACAACGACGACACACAAAAAATTAAGTTATCACTCCTCCTCTATGTAGTATAAGTGAGTGGACGATCCTCCCTTAGGACGAGGCATCGCCACCAGGAACATCTACTGATCGGGTATGGAAAAAAATACTCCTACTAAAACAATCGATCATGGCTCTATACGTAACAAGCCAATACATACCGATAATCGCATCATACTCAGACATATCTAATACGATCATGTCAGTAGGCAAAGTAAATCTTCCAATTTCTATACCCACGCCTCTACATATAAAAGAAATCACGGAACCACTACTCAACGACGAATCTACACAAGTAAAAGTACTATCTGCTGTATTTAACAATCCCATAGTACGTGCAAATCTCGTGGCAATAAAGCAATGTGTGGCCCCCATGTCAAATAAAATATGCCCCATAGTCCCATGAATAGAAAACATACCCTCACTCGCGGGTGGATCCTGTGGGCCTGTGGCCTGATGAAGATTGTAAACTCATCCATACTGAAGTTTCCCCTGCTAAACTTAGACTGCTGGATTAGGTGGGAATGCTAGCATCTGTGGTGGTGCTGAGAGGGTGGCGGGAAATATCGATCTCTGGGGTTCCTGTCGAGCACCTTGCTGCTGCTGCTGTGGCGCCCTACCTCTCTCAGGACACTCATGGCGCTTGTGGCTAGTTCTGTCGCATATGAAACACTTCCCAATAAAGTTTCCCCCTCTCTGACCCTGCTTCCCTCGGCCCTGACGACCGTTACCACCTCTCCCCTAGCCATGCTGAAACTACTACTGTCCCTGATGATCGCGCTGACCCTGTTGGTCCTGCCAAAACCTCCCTGGCCATATCGAAAACCTCCTTATATGAATCACTTAAAATCCCCTTACTGGGAACTCTGATCACCCAGCCTATGCTGAACCTGAGCTGGTTGTGCCCCACTGGCACCATTACCTCCTGTCCTGCCCTACTGGCTAGACTCCCCTACTCACTTACCCTCTGACAGCTGAAAGCGATGGTCCTGGCAGGGAAGTAACGATGCATTAACCACATCGGAGTAGGTGGACAATGAGAGATTCCCTAGCAGCTGCTGGCGAATCCTCTAAGTCAACCCATCCATAAACTTTCGGATTTTTTTCTCTTTCATCGGGATCTCATCTGGTACTAAATTTAGAAGGTTCGTGAAATCTGTCTAATACTCTGCCACTGTCTTCCCTTCCTGTTTAAAATTCATCAATTTTTGCCTCATCTCACTCTAAATGGCAGAAGGAAAATATTTGCGTTCGAACCGCACCTAAAAGTCCTGAATGGTAAACGTGTCTCTCTCCTCAGCAGTGGTAATTGACTCCCACCACTGCAACGCTGATCCCACAAGCTTAAATGTATCCAGTATCTGCCTATGTACATCTGTGCACTCATACATCCTCAAGTGCCTTTGGATGTCCTTCTTCCATTGGCTCGCCACTACAACATTAGATCTCCCTCTAAACTCTGGAGGATGTGCCTTCTGAGGTGTCTGAGATGGTGCATGAGCCTGAATGAGCACGCTTTCAAGCAGACGAGAATGCATGAGCCTGGATTAGGGCTTCCACCGGTGTCTGAGGTGATGCCTACTGCACAACTACTAACACTGCATTTATCGCCTGGGCTACAATAGCGGCAACTTCAGCGGCGTTCATAATACCCTGAACTGCGGAAGGCTGAGGCTCGGGTTGGTCATCCCTGGGACCTCAGTGTGAACATCGAGAAGGCATCTGAAATGGGAGAGAAGTTTTATACATCTACAATTAATATCTCAAAAAAAGAAGAAGAACACAAATTGCACAAAAGATACAACAATCCTAGAATATTGGGATCTATATCAAAGGACGCTACGCGAAAAACATAACAAGCCATACATATCCTAAGGACTCTATAATTTGATGCTCTGATACCACCTGTGACACTCTGACTAATTAAATACAAAATGTCAAGTTGGTTCAGTTCATAGCATCACTGTCGAAAAATATTTTATTAATTACTAACCGCCTAATATTTAAAATAGTGAAGGGTCAAATTTTATTTATTACATTAACCACCAACCAAATAATTCAAACCATCATTCAACAATCGCATGAATAAACTCATAAGGGTAATCCAACATAATGAAATAAATGAGCTCAGGAGTAAACACTCCAATAGATAGTAGCAAGGCTAAATAAACATCAAACAAAGTCTGGACAAAATTAATAAGTCTGACAACTGAAATGAAATAAACAACTGAACTACTGTCTCTGAAGAGAAATGGGCGACATGCCCTAACAGATATAACTAAATCTCTGAGTAGAATCAAAGAGAATTATGGATGTGTCTAATACTGAGATCCTGTAACTTCCACAGCAGCTACAACACGTTAATGGATCGGAACTCCTATGTTTGGCGTCCCTGTGACTGGGCACCTAAAAGGTTTTTACAGAAAGAAATAGATTTGGAAGAAAACGGGTCAGAGCCCGAGGTGAAAATATTTTAAAAACAACAAGTGTTTAAATTATAATATTAAACAACATATATATTAAAATGTTAGTCACGTGCCCTCACTTGAGATCTTCACCCCTCAACTATTGTGCACGCCTAACGCATCTTCTAATTTCCATCTAGTTTTGCTACTGCCTGACTAGTCTGTTCTAATCCTATCAAGACGGTCTTATTTTAGATGCCACCTATATTATTCAAATAAATTATATTCATAAGTCAAACGTTCATTAATTAAATAACTTATCTCAAGTATTAGTTAAGTTAACCTTGTTCTTAATCCATTTGAATCTTTTAGTCATTCGCATCTACTAAGTAACAGTGAACCGGTCACAAGTACATATATAAGTCACTCTCATTACATATATATACATATATGGAACCCCTAGGCTAAGCTGCTGTGCATGCATACTCTGATATCGAATCCCGGTACATCACGTACATAAGGATCACTTGTTCCCAATCGTTTAGGAACCGTCTCAATACAGTCACATATATTGTAGGCGAACATAGTTCACATACCCATGAGTCATGCACATACCTACTCTCCCATGGTCAGATGACTTATCAACTCATAAATAAGTTTTCACGGTCCCATGTTCTTGAGGTACCAGTATAAATCCCCCCAAAGGCACACAAAGATAAGATGGTCCTTTCCCGAAAATCAACCTCCCGTGATAGCAAGTATGGTAGGTATGCCATACACAAAAATAATCAATATACAAAGTAATCACACACTTAGGTAATTATCATATTAATATGGGTGTATCCCATCCATATATCATAAGTCTCATACGTATCATAGTATCATCCCATTTATTCCATGTAATCAGTTTAGCACGACAACTCTCTTCGTATAATTTTGGGTACTTACACCTAACCAAAAAGGTTACTAAGTTTCCCTATAATCTCTAAGGTTATTTCAGTAATTAAAATTCCCCTACTACAATCTCTAACCTTAAGTTGTTGTTTATGCGAATCACTTCCAAGTTTTCACAACTTCCAAACGTAACTCACTCATCGGACATTCGTAAGTTTAACATTAAATCCCAAACTAACCTAATATCTTATGGGCTTAAAATACATCCCTACTGGTCTTCCAAGATGTTCAATCAGTCATCACTAAAGGGTTTTAAAGGTTGGGAGTCAATCACTTATTTAAGTGGAAAAATCACATTTTCCAGAGGGATCGATCGATCGAAAAAATGGGTCGATTGATCGATCGACATTCTTCGGTCGATCGATCGATCAAGTAGTTATCTGTCTAGAATTCATTTAATAGTTATAGTTTCTCCCATTTTTACACCTCCATTACAACGTCCCAAATTCCCAAATAAGTATACTAAACATTAAACCAACATATCTACTCTAGTTTTAACATTCCACATTCATCAAACCATCACAGAATGTCGATTTCTTGGATCTATTACTACAACCCCAATTCTTCAATATCTCTTCAATAATCATCATAAATCTCAAATTAATTTCGTGATTTCCTAACCCTTAATTTAAAAATTCGGTTATTTAATATTTCCAGAAGATCCACTACATGCAAACCTATCCAAGTTCAATAATTTAGTCTCCAATTTCACATTATTCCAATTATTCATAATTTGTCTACAAATCTAAATTATCATGTAAAATATATTCTTTAAATCATTGCAACATAAATCACTAGCCTTGAATTAGAGATTCTAATCCTTGGAGCAGATGGTATTCGAGTAATCCTCTCTTCCCGATCTATCCGGTGGTTGTGACGGTGATGCAAAAAGATTCTAAGTGGTGGTTCTTCTTTTGAACTTCCTCGTCTTCCTCTCTAATGGCCATTTATGAAATTTGGTTGTGAAACCCTAAGGACCCTAAGTGTTGTATGATATAATCATCCTAAAATTCATGGGTTACTATTCCTCAAAAAGTCAAAATGAGAAAAATACCCTCCCAGGTTGCCGGTTAGGCTTAAAATACCCCGGGACCCAAACTAAACCCCCAACTAGTATTTTTTGACTATCTCGACCCTTCCAGACACGTTGGCGCACTCAAAATGACCATACGGGTGATATAAAAATAAGTTACTCATAATTCCATTAAATTGGGTCCTGACACGACTAACACGCGCGTCCCAACTTAATTTCCGAAGTTGTCATATTTTTAACTCGCGACAATCTTAATAAGTCCATAATCATATATTACCACATTCACTCGGTAATATTCAACATAATCGTCATAATCAAACACTAACTCTCGTCTCACTAGTATTTAAATTAATTATACAATTTAATTAAATTAAACCTAATAAATAAAATCAATAAAAATACGGGGTATTACATACATGAACTAGTATATATTCACATTATTCAGATAGGTACGCCCACGACCCATAATATTCTAACCATACGTGGCACATAACGCATGAGTCCTATGTATAATTAAATTATTCCTTCATTTTCTCAATTACCGCAAGTTCTTAAGTACTTTTCGTCTCTCGAAGTGTTTCATGTTGATGAATATAAAATCAGTAGGTGTACACTCCCTACCTTACTGGTCTAAGTCCTTATTAATTCTCACAAGACCTAATTGAACGTACGCACGATTTCCACTCCATTTTATACCCCCAAAATCCCATGGTAAAATCTTATATAAAGTCACCCAGACCTTGTTTATACCCTGCTCGTCCTTCCCAAGTCCCATTATGATATTTAATTTATGTCAAAGGGCCCTTACGCATTGGTATCGGATTAACATAAAAAGGGAAAGAAGTTTCAATTTCCAGAAGGAGTCGATCGATCGATGAAAAGGGTCGATCGATCGATCCAGTCAATCGATAGACATTCTTGAGTCGATCGATCGATCGAGAAGGTATTAGCCTAGTTTCTACAATTATTTATCTACGAGTTTCATTAACTTAAATCCTCAAAATCTCTATTAATTCATCTCAAACTCCTTAACAATCAAACCAAGAGTTGTATTATCCTACATACATGATTTCTAACGTAAAACATATACAAATTCATCAAGGGCCATCAATTAAAGGGTTAATTCAAGCTAATTCATCAAGAACCCTATTTTTATCATCATCATCATCAATATCTTCCTAATTATTCTAGAATTTAACATCTACTAGACATCAATTTTGTATTTAATCATCTACATATATCAATAGGGTTATCCTAACATGGTTTATATTCAAAAAATTAATATAAATCTCCCAAACATCATTTAAATTTTATGAAAACATAAAATCATTATACCTACACTAGCATGGATGTGTTATCAACTAAAGAACAACAAGTTAGAAACTTGCCTCTAGAATGAAAGTTTGTATTGTAGAAGATTATGGGTATGATCCCGCTCCTTGTTCCTCGATCTACGCATTGGTGGTGGTTCTCCTCCTTGGAAGCCTTTTCTCTTCTCTCTTCCTTAGCTTCTATGTAACTCCAATGTTTATAACCCTAGAAGAATCCTTCTTCCATAAGATATAACTTCTCAATTTTCGTCATTAATTAAGGCTTAAAATGGGAAATTATCGAAGTGCCCTCCGGGGTTGCCGGTTAGGCCTAAAATCACCCCGAGACCCAAACTAAACTCTCGGGTACACTTTTATGATTATCTTGACCCTTTCGGACACATTAGCGTACTCAAAATGACCATATGGGTAACTTAGAATTAATTTACTTTTTATCCCATTAATTTTGTCTCGACACGACACACGCGCGTTCCGACCTAATTTCTATAATTGTTGTATTATTCACTTGCGTTAATTTTAATAAATTCAATCTCATATATTACTTTACTCATTTAGTAATATTCGACATAATTCTCACCAATAATTACTAACTCTCGTCACGCTAGTAAATATTTATTTTAAAATCCATATTAATATTAAATTAATTTATCCCAATTTAATTTAATTAATCCCATTATTAAATGCCATAAAATATGGGGTATTACATACTTCCCCCCTAATAACGGAATTTCGTCTCGAAATTTGAAAAATAAGGCATACCTGGTAAAAATAATTCTGGATACTTTTCACACATATTTACCTCGCGCTCCCAAGTGGACTCCTCCACATTATGATGCTGCCACTGGACTCGTACAAGTGGGACTACCTTCGACCTCAATCTCCTCTCACTACGGTCTAGGATAGACACTGGTATCCCTTCATAAGAGCTATCAAATTGCGAGTCAATCACATCTATTGCAATATGGGCGTAGGCCAAATCATCCCGAAGATATCGCCTCAACGACGAAATGTGGACCACATCATGAATACGGTGCAAGTGCTCCGGCAACCCAAGCATGTATGCCACCGGTCCAATCCTCTCGATAATGTAAAATGTTCCTAAGTACCTCAGAGAGAATTTCCCTTTCTTCTCGAACGTCATCACTCCTTTCATAGGATACACTCGAAATAATACTTGGTCCCCCACTTTACACTCCCCGAAGAACTGCTTTGCATCGGCGTAGATTTTCTGCATGTCCTGGGCTACCCGAATGGGGCTCCTGATCAACTCAATCCTGGTTGAAGTCTCTTAAATCACCCCTGGCCCAAGTAACTTGTTGTCCCCCACCTCTAGCCAATAAGTGGGAGAATGACATGGTCTGCCGTACAACTACTCAAACGGGGCCATGCAAGTCAATCTCATCTATTGCAATATTGTTGTCTTGTTTTACTGTAACTTCATAGGGATAAACTAATTATGTCTTGTCTGAGAAGGATTATTTCAAGAAAGTATGAGCAATTGTCATTTTCATAATGCAAGTGTTTTTACATTTTAATTTATTATTCCCTTTGATACTTAGTGAACATGATGTCCAAAGACTCAAGTATACCCTCAAGGACATACCAGAAGTAGAGTTCATTACATTGCATAACAACTTAACCAAGGCTCAGAAGCATTTTAAATTGAATATGACACCAGTAGCCTATGATGCATTCCATATGGTTATGTACAATCTCTGGTTGTGCCACCACGTTATCAGGTATTGAATAATAAGATGGCACTTCTCCACTATTCCCAGCAATGGCGCAAACAACGCAAGCGAGTTTTGAAAAAGAAAAGAAAAAAGGAGACTCTGTTAAAATCTCAAAAACAATCTTATTGGAATCCAAAATTCAACTATCAAAATAAAAGGTTAACCCATCATATGTGCAATGTCCATGCCCCGAGCCCCTAAGCGGGCGTTCTGAAAAAAAAAGAACAAATTATATGAAGAGATTAATCGGTATGGTGACCTGAGTTCATGTTCATGAGCTTTTCGTAAGTAGAAAACAAAAATCCTAAGTTAAGAAAGAAAGGTTCTAAAAGACTAAACCCATTTACAATGCATCCCATGTATCTCCTAGCCCATTGGGAGGGACTTGAAGCCAAAATTGCAGCGACAGGTCATGGAAGGGTGAAAAAAAATTGGTAGTTAGCAAAAATAGATGAGAAAATCCAACTAAATACGCTAGGTCATGGATAAATCTCATCTTGTCTATACTTCATCTAATTACACAAATAGAACTAATATAACAACAACAACCAAGAAACAAGACCAATGTAAATAATAATAATAATAATAATAATAATAATAATAATAATAATAATAATAATAATAATAATAATAATAATAATAATAATAATAATAATAATAATAATAATAATAGTAATAATAATAATAGTAATAATAATAATAATATAACAATGAATTCAATTTTCCTACAAATTTTGTACTTTGACATTCTTAAAATTCAAGGCAACAATTCTAGATATTTTATAAAAACTACAAAAACTCCATAAACATGGTCATTGAAAATGAGTATAAATTTCACTAAGTTGAACCAAAACAATAGTGAATTGGCTAATTTTGATTGATAAGAATAAAAGAAAAAATGCATTGAATGATATTCAAACCATTTACTGAAAAACAAATCTAAAATAAGCCACTGAAGGTTCAAACACAAATACGCTCAAACAATAGCAATTATTTATGAGGAGATTATATCCAAGCAAATGAGATATATAGATTGATTTGAAACTGCCCAATTATAATTCTTTAAAAACTAAACAAAAAATATCAGTAGAAAATGCACAAAAAAAAAAAAAAAAACTCTTGCTCACACATATATCAATTTAAGAATGGTATATATCAACTAAAGATATATGTATATTGGGAGAGGATCACAAGTGAACCTAAAAATCGAACTTTTTAATGAACCTTAAGAAATAAAACACCTAACAACCCAATATTTTTAATTCATATGTTGTAATTGATCCGCGCCAGTGGCTACGGACACGCGTGTCGATCAAATATATTTTTTACACACCCCCACCCTCATCATGGCAGCCCTTACCCCGAGTAAACATTCCGGCAACTTAATTTTTTTGACTAGTGGTCTGCTATGGTGGGCGTAGGGGAGGTGAGGGGGCAGGGGGTAAGGGGGTCTCAGGTCACACGTATGTCCGTTCTCGCCGTCGCGAATCAATTACACCATAGGAATTAAAATTAATTGGTTGTTAGGTGTTTTTTTATTAAGGTTCATTAAAAAGCTTAGTTTTTAGGTTTGCTTGTGATACCCTCCCTCCCTATATATATATAGCGCATATAATAAAACATAAATTAATACTGAAAATTGAAAACTAAAATTACAATAACTGAAAGTAAACTTATAAAGATTACTGATTAATACAGTTGGTTGAACCGGATGAATTGAAAAGCATAATGTGTAATACAAGATAAAACTAAAAACTGAGAGAATAATAGAGAGATGGAGAGAGAGAGAGAGTTTGCAGAAGTGAGTTTGGAAACTAGACTCTGATTTGAATGGATGACTGGATGCTCTATTTATAGTTGAGAAGTCCTTTGCTTTTACTTTGGGTAAACTTCTTTAACCTTGGGTAACTAACTTTAACTTCGGATGAACTGCTTTAACCTTGGGTAACTGACTTTAACATCAGGTAAACTACTTTAACCTTAGGTAACTGATTTTTACTTCGGGTAAACTGCTAGAATGTAAACCTGTGCGACGACACTGTTCATCAATAGTAAGTTGTCGGGGAATATTTAATCATTCGGCACTGTTTCATGAATAGTAACTCATGATTAAATTTTGACCAGTTTTATCTTGCAGAAATATGATAAATTTTATTAAAAACTTTAAGGGTCTTGGGCATCTTGGAATAATGAACACGAATATGGATCCAATGTGTTAACTTGGTGACTATTTGTTGACTTAATAGAAGAGGTGGGAGAACAATAATTTTCCTCTTTGGCTTCAGCTTGAAGAAAAAGCTATTTTGTTAAATCTTTGAGCTGCTGGGACATTTTTAACTTGGCTAAAGCTATATCCATTGAACTTTGACTGGATTTCTTAACTGCTTAGACTACTTGGATCAGAATTGGAGTCCTTACGGGTTGGCAAGGAAACTTCATTTGGACAACATTAATAATCCTTTATTGATTGAAAGAGTCCCATCATTTAACATAAAATTGTCGGATAATTGTTGACTGTTATATTGCATATTGCCATTTGAATATCCATGGAACTTTGTATAACTACAGAAAAAAAGTAAAACTGGGAACTGGAAATTATGTTCGTTTACTTTAAAAACTGTGGAGAAATATTTAACTTATTCTTGGAGGTCTGCAGGGAGGATTTCTGGGATAGAACCATGTTGTGTCCACCATCGGGAAAATCAAGAAGGAATTTGACTTTTAAATTTTTGATCAAAGCAAAGAAACCAAGAATGAGTGAATGACTCATTTTGGTAAAAGAGAAATTTAAACCATGATTCAATATAATCATAATAACTAAACTGGATTTGATGACTTGGGAGGGTTTTTAGAATGGAGGGATGGGATCCCAAATCTTGAAGAGAGATTATATTATTAATGTGCAAGGAATGGTAAAGAATCCTTGAGGAATCATTGCAATCGGTGATTGCTTTAATATGAACTGATTTCGAGGAATAAAGAATATCCATGTAAAATTGTAAAGTCTTTGAAGGATGGTGGGGAGTGAAACGCCAAGAGGGAGGAAAATAGTTTTTTACTAAATCAGTGGGATTTTTAATATAGCTGTGATTTGGCTCAATATAAAATAAATTAGAAAATTTTGATTTGAGCACATAATCAGTTTTAGCAAGGCGATTATAAAATTTGGTTTTTGAAATTTTCTGAATGGGTGGTGTAGCAAATAGGTCATTGACTAGGTGTTGACTAGAAGAAGGTCCAAACTCTGCAGGAGTTTCTAGAGTGGAACTGTAACTAAAATTTGGTCTTGGAATGTTTCCAAGGACCTGGTATCTATTTGTTACTTAGAGAGGCAATGCAATTTTAGTAGAAGGTTGGCTTGTGGGTAGAGCAAATATAGATTGTGAAAAAAAAGGCTGGAACCCCGGGTTTTAAATATTTCACAATTAAAAATATAATTTCCTTTTTATGTAACCTCAAGAGATGCTGCGGAAGCGTTATAAAGGTGATGGTTGAACTTTCAAAACAACAACAAGTTTTAATTTCTCAAAACAAATTAAAACCTAATTCAAGTCCTAGAATTTGCCTAAATTATGATTATTCATTTAAACAAAGTTAGGCGAAACCAATTTTAGCAAATGACTTGAAAAAAACCAAATTTACCCAATATTTAATTTAGTCCCAAATAAAATGAGTGTGATAATTAAACCAAATTTTATCTTGAAATTATCCTAAGCATGGATTCTAAATTATTGTGCAAGATAAAATAAACAATGTCACACTACGCCGAGATGTACGAGGAAAAACCCAAGACGGGAAACAACCTCGGACGGCCCTAGCCACAAGTCCACTAGATATGGAATTACAATTACAAGACAGATAGGCTTACAACGACTGACTCGATCCCTCTCAAGCCTCGACGCTCCTTCTCGTAGAAACCTCTTCCTAGCGAACAACCTCGGAACACCACCGCGGTCTCGGAATCCACCGATGGGACTTTATATAGTCACCGTCACCCAAGCATGGAGCCTTTCTCCAAGTGGGTAGAATCTCAACAAAAGTCTTCTTTGTGATGGGGTGTAGAAGCAAACCCGAAACGTCTCTTCTTGAATTCGGTAGAGAAAACCGGTGCCAAAAACTCCAAGTAAAGATGTGTATATATAGAACTTGGATAAACAACAATTGGGTGTAAACTAGAGTGTGTATGAATTTTTCTTTAAAAATTAACACTCAAAACATGAACATTTTCCCTAAATAAATTAGCTCTCAAACTCTCTCTAAGAGATGGATATGGAATGGAAAAGTTAATTGGAAAAATGTGTTTCCCGCACATATTAAGTCTTGAAAAAGTTGGTTAAAAACCAAGTGGGGAAAGTGGGTGAAAACTGCCAAAAACTGCTCAAAACTGTTCCCGCCCTGGCATCTCGTTTGAACGAACTTGACTCTCGTTCGAACGAGACTTCTAACGAGCGACCAGCCTGGGCTCGTTAGAATCTCGTTAGATACCTCGTTAGAACGAAAAACTCGTTCGAACGACATATCGAACGACTGAGCAGTTTAGGGTCGTTGGCAAACTCGTTCGAACGAAACGTGGTTCGAACGAAAAACTCGTTCGAACGAAACCTGGTTCGAACGAAAAAACTCGTTCGAATGAAACCTGGTTCGAACGAAAAAACTCGTTCGAACAACATTTCTAACGAACGACCAGAAAGTTTGTAAAATTCGATTTTGGCCCAGAAACTTTTATATACTTATTTTAAAGTTCTAATTGATGCTTTCTGAAAATAAAATGCAGTTTTTATTACACCTAACACCCAATACAAATTGTTCCAAGCTCCTATATAAATATAATTATATTCATACCTTGGGAGCATGGAACCTTAGTTGATGACGTAGAAACGAGGCACACAAATCGGCATTTTGATGAAGCTTTAAATTCTTTGCCGTTACATCTTCAACACACACTTCATAGGCTTGAGAATATTACAATAAATCACTAACCTATGAATAAATGTTTTTGTCCGGAATTGAGCCAAAACTATATATGGACTCAATTGGAAATTTGTGTCCTTACAGATTGCCATCTAGCAAAAATTTGTTTTGAGGCAATATTGTGGACATCTTTTTCTAAAATATATTTTGCACTTTTACAATCCACACGGACTAAAAAATTTTTGTTCAAAATGTCACTTTGAAATTTTTAAATACATAAAACAATAGATAATATTTCTTTTTTACTAGTACTATAATTACTTTGCGCTTTATTCCAGCCTCCGGAATAGAATCGAATAATTTATTCAGGGGAATGAGGGTTAATTTTCTGTTTAAGAATACCTCCATAGCCAATGTCAAAGGCATCGGTTTCAATGATTTTGAATTAATTTGGTGTAGAAAGACCAAGAAAAGGTAGGGTCTTAACATGTTTCTTGACATTTTGAACTATCGAGGTATGTTCTGTAGTCCAAGGAGGAGGGTTACTTTGTAGTCGTTCAAATAATGGTTTGCATTGTTTGCGAAGATTTGGACGAATTCAGCAATGTAGTTCAATGATCCTAGAAATCTTTGAAGTTGCGTTTTCTTGAGGATTTCATCGGGAAATTTATCAGCGAATTGGATGGCCCTATCTATGGGATTAACTTTTTCTTGGTGGATATCATGACCTAAAAATCTAATTCTTGCTTGGAATAGATTGAATTTTGAGGCTGAAACCACTAAACTATTAATTTTTATTAGTTCAAAAAATAAATTTAAGTGTTTCCAATGCTCGTCAATTGTATGGGAATAGATGAGGACATCATCAATGTAGACAATCGTAAAATGGGAGAAAGGGTTAAATATTTCATTCATTATATTCTAGAATTCACTAGGTGCATTTTTTAGCCCAAATGGCATGACACACCATTCATAGTGACCAAAGGAGGTTGCAAATGCAGTTTTGTATCTGTCTTTTTCATGGATTTGTATTTGCCAAAATCCACTCTTCATATCAAATTTGAAAAAAACAGTTGCTTGAATTAATCGGTTCATGAGGTCATGTTTATTTGGGATTGAATATCTTATCCATTCTAAAACTTTATTAAGTGGTTTGTAATCGATGACTAGTTTGGGTGATCTGCAAGATATAGAATGTAGGACATGACCAAGGAGATTTACTTTTTCTTATAATTCCTTTTTATAATAAACGATTAATTTTAAATTTACGTAGTTCCATATCTTATTGATTCATTTGGATTGGTCTTGCTTTGGTAGGGATAAATTTTTCACTAAAATCTTTGGTGTAGGGCAAGGTTACTATATGTTTCTTTCTATGTAAAAAAGAATTTGGTAGATCGGAACAAATTTCATTTGTGATTTTTTATTTGAAATTTTCTATTTTATTTTGAAGAACCTTGTTGGTAAGATGGTCTTCAATCCTCTTGTATCTTACTTCTTCATCTAAAAAATCTAATTATTTTCTCTTGAATTGAGGACGATTTACTGATATTGAAAAATCTTTGAGTGTTTTTAAATTTCTGACTTCTGGTTTTGAAACAAATTCAAATTTTACTTGTTAACCTAAGGCTAGGGAGGTTATTCCAGTATCACTAGTTGTGAATGGATATAGAAGGCAAAGAAAAGGGATTCCTAAGATTACCTTGTCAGTCATATTTTTTACTAAAACAAAAGGAGTTTTATAAGATACATAATTTTGACAAATATGTGATTTGGGTAATTTGTATTTGATTTACATTTTACTTCCATTGGCTGAGTTTAATCGTTCAGATGTTTTATGATAATACCTTGTTGGAATTAATCCTTCTTGTAGACAATTTAGATTTGCACCTGAATCAATTAATGCTATGACTTTTATCTTATATTCTTTGTTAATAATTAAAGTTACTTGTACATGCCATTTTTGTAAATTAATTTGGTTTATGATGTTTAATTGCTGATCAATTTCTTCTGTTGTTACTATTTTAGGTTCCTGTTCTGTTTCTGGTTCACTTTCTTCTGAGGATATGACTTGTTGCTTTTGAAAAGTTTGGTGTACTTTTAAAATAGTGATATCTTGTTTTAATTATTTATTTTGATGTCTTTGATATCCTATTTAATCATGTTGACTTCTCGTTGGAGATCTTGTAATGTAACTTCTTTGTGAGTTTTAAATCGTTTTAAAGTATTATCAAGACTTATCTTGTTTTGTGTATTTATACTACTTTCTTCTTTGGATAATAATTTTTAAGTTTTGAAAGGTATTGTGATTTTAATTCTCGATTTTTTATTTTTTCAATTAAATCAATTAATAATTCTTCATGTTCTTCTTGTTTAGTGAGAACAATGATAGTTTTACAACAGTTGTCTTTGCATCCTAATTTTATACCTGGAGAACTAGAGTTTGTACTTGATTCATAGCAACTAGATGATTCCTAATCAGTGTTTTGTTCACTTTCACTAGAAGAATTTTTTAGTTCAAAATTTTTGTATATTTCTTGTGTTACTTCATTTGATAATTGTAACCGGTTAATTTTGGATTTTACTTTACATTATGATTTGTAATGACCCGTTTTCCAACATTTATTAGATTTACTTTACTTTTGTCAATTTTCTTATATTATGGATTCGTTAGTGTTTTTTTATGTTTTTTTATAAAATTCCTTATTTTCGTTATTGTAAAATTTGTTATTCTCAAAATAATTTTTTCTATGTCTTTTATATTGTTTTGGGTATGACTTGTAATTTTTATTTCTTGATGGGGCAACAGGGTTCAAACCATATTGTTCACAAAAAAAATTCATCTCGTAGTTTTCTTATAATTTTTCTTTGTTAGCTTGATTGCTTATTTTCATGTCTATACACATTTTTAATCCTTCTTTCTCGATTGTATTTATTATGTCTCCATATGTAAGATTATTATAATTAATGTGTCCATTTGTGTTACTTAGAACTTCTCTTATTTTGTGAGCAAATAAATTTGGTAAACCATTAATAAAATTTTCTTTCCAGAATGGTTCATTACTATTATCTCTAAGCATTACTCGTGATGTGAAAACATCTTTGTACCATCTAAAATCGCTTAAAGTTTAGCATCTAAGGTTACTTAGTTGATCATGAATTCTTGAGATTATATTACTTGGTGTTCCAAAAAAAATATTTTATTATTGTGAAAACTAGAGTGTTAACTCCATCTGGAATTTCCATTCCAATGCTTTCATCAAAAATTGGGAGGTCATTAGCATCTTGTTGGACAGCAGATTTAATTTGTTCCTTTGATTCTTCGGTAAGGTGTTTGTCCCACCAAGATTTTAATGTTTCGGTGAATCCTGTTGTTAAAAGGTCAACTATTTCTGTTTAGGGAATGTTTTGATTGTTTAGGTAATCGTTGGCAAGCATATATATGTGTTGCATTTTATTTAAAATTTCTTGTTCATATAATCCATCTATGTTCCATTCATAAAGTCTATCCAATGAAATCGAGAATTGATTGTGTATATTTCTTTCTTCATATTGCATATCCGGGGGTGTTGGTCTTGTATACCAATTTTTTGTTAAGGTGGTTAGAGTTACTCGGGAGTTTTTTATTCTATTTAATTCAACATTAGTAAAAAAAAATCAATAGTCTGGATATCTTCATCTGTAGTAGATTCCTGGGATGAGTTTGTTTGGTTAACATAGGTATTATTTTTATTGATAGTTGTAATAGTCTTTGATGACTCTGTTTTGATATCTTTAAATATTTTTTCTATTTTATCTATAGTTTCTCGGACCTTGTTTGTAAATTTATTCCTTTTCTGACCTCTGGAAGTTTAATCAAAGGTATTTCTCTTTTATATTGTAGGTTTGGTTTGTCTAGTTATTTTTAATGGTTTCTAGTTGTTTTCCTAAAGTATTCAGGTACTCGTTAGTGTAATTATTTTGTTCAATAACCTTTATGATTTCATCATTAGTGGAAGTGATTTTAAAGGGTATAGCTACTATTTTTGTTCCCATGTGATTTACTAAAATGGTTTCTAGTGGAGGGTGACTAGACGAGACTGTAGTTTTGTCTTGTTTTATCCACTTTACTTTTGTTAGGACATTTATTTTGTGATAATAGTTGTCTAAGTAGTCAAAGACCTTTATGTTTGTTCTTATCTCATTCATTAAAGTTTTTCACTTTCTTATTATTCTATCCTTTTCTCTTGGGAATACTTTTCTTGATATGCTCGTCATTTAGTAAGGCTTTCTGTTGACTCAAAATCTTCTCCTAATTTAATCATGTAAATTTTATAATCTTTGTTGATTGTTAATAATTGGTGATTTACTGAACCTGTTTCAAAATCTATTTGAGTGGGGGAATGTTGATCTTCGGCATCATTAAAATTTGAGGTTCTTGTATAACAAGGTTTACTTACTTGGGAAGTTGTATCGATTTCTTTTAACATAAGATTACATCTACGTATGAAATCATCATCTTTTCTTGTTGAATAACTCGTTTGGTATTTACTATCATCTCTAATATGGAGAGATTTAAATCGTGGTCGATCCAAACTTATTCTAATTGATCCGTAAAGGTATTATTGGATTCGTTTAAGAATGATAGCATTATTTTGTAATTTTCGGGGTTGATTTTCATTTTCTAATAACCAATCGTTTGGTATATTAATATCTTTCCAATATATTAACCTAGGGACTTGGATATTAGCATCATTTGTACTACTTTGTATTAGTAGAGTTTTGTCTTTTGGACTTTTTACTAAAGCGTGTACATTTAGGTTTGTCCATAAATACTTATAATGAATTATGTAGATTAAAGCAAGTGGTTTGCTTCCTTCTAACATTTCATATCCATATGTTTTAATATTTAGTGTCATGATTTTTAATATGTGAGGGTCGGTTAAACTTAATATAAAATATGAAAAATAATTAAAATGTATTGGACCATTAAAAAGTCTTGATTCCATCATTCCTAAAATACTAGTGTTGTAATTAGTATGTCTAGCATCTCTAAGACATAAGAGGATAGAGGCATTTATTCCTTTACTAGTTAGTGGTTTAACTGTTACTTGTATTAATCCTATGTGTAGGAAATTGAATCCATTTTTTCTTTGTTTTGTAATACCTTCACTAGTTAATAGTTGAATCCAATCGTGTTCTTTATTTAAAGCATAAACATTCTCAAATGTTTTAACATTGTAATTAGTACTAAAGGATGACTTTAGGAAGCTAGTTTTGTAAATTTCTTTCGTGGGGAATTTGGGAATATTCCAATCATTTAAATCTAAATTTACTTCTTCATAAACATATTCTTCTTCGTTTATTATATCTCGGGGGAAAAGCTAAAGAAGACCTAGAGCTAGAACTAAACAAAGAATTTGATCTAAATAATCTATTCATTTTAAAGTTTTTAAAGGAACCTATTATCTTCTTACAATTTTCATGTTTGTTTTCTCAAAATGTTTCAATACATATCCGCTCATGCCACTCTCTTGGGTTTTATTGTTTGGATACTGGATTTACTGTTCAGGTGATCTACCAAGTTAAGATGTGGAAACACAAAGGGTGTAAGAATTGACTCGGGTCGAAATTGGCTTTAAAGAAGAACTAGATTAATAGATCAAACACAATAACTGGAAATGGCTCAGATACCAATAACGGGAGAACCTTGTTGGTGAGTTGGTAAGTTGGCTCTAATTTGGCATTTTTTCTGATATAGAATGCAGGGCATGACCAAGGAGATTTACTTTTTCGTATAATTTCTTTTGTAATAAACCATTAATTTCATCTTTACATAGTTCCTATATGGGGACAATAATCAATTAAAAGAGACATGTATAACAAAATTCCGAGTACATATCATTAAAAAAATTAGACAAACACACACTTGAGTATGCGACCTGGCATCAATACAGTTGAGCATTCAAATTTTCAGAACTTTTTTCTCTCACGCATCAATCAAAAACAAATATTTCACTATTTCATATACATGATTATATAATGTCAAATTTGAAAAATAAGAAATAGTTAAATAATAAATGATATACCCATATATACCCTCGTCCAGATATAGGGTATCCTCCACCCAAACGAGGGCTCAGGCCCAGGACGAGTCCAATGACCATGGCTCCGTTACAGGAAGGATCAGCTAGGATGACCCCTCAGCTTGGCCCAGACGACCCTACAAGGGGTCGGCCCCTGACTATGTCCCAGACGAATACTCAAGGGGCCGACCTCTCACCTTGGCATAGACGACCCTATAAGGGGCCGACCCCTCACCATGTGCCAGACGACCCTATGAGGGGACGACAGTATGAGGCCCGCATCCAGCTAGGCCCAATGCCAGCATCAACTTTGGCCTCGGCTTGGCATCCAAAGCCGAGGGTGACATCATCAGAGCGCATGAATTGGGAGGCGCGTGGAACAGTGCGCGTCGGACTCATATGGCACATGGACTAAACCATTATAACAATATCATCCCCTCACGTAAAGGAATATTATGTCATCATTAATTGCAAGTGGCACATCCAGGTGTCAGCAGGGTATTGGCTAGATCATCATTCACATGCACCATGCATGCTTGGGGGGTACACTACACCCCCCAAGCCCTATATATACTAGTCATCTTCAACCTTGTAAAAGGATCAAGAATTATTACCCTAACTAAAACTCTACTTGTACACACAGTAGAGAGGGAGTGAGCTTGTGCATTGTATCCAAGGCCATTAGTGCCCATATTTAGTGGATCGCGCACACACAGTGGATGTAGGCCTAATTGGCTGAACCATTATACATTATTATCTTATTCCTCTTATACTCATCCCCTTCTGTACACTTACACGCATATACATCTGTATGGCTACCATTATTATTATTGTTTGAGATCATCATCATTTATCTGGTGGTGTTGAATCTTAGCATCATCAGTTTGGCGCCATCTGTGGGAACGAGAAGACACACCTTCCTTTATACAGCTTGACCTCACCGGATACTCTGGTGGTGAACCAGTTCTCCCCCTTTGTGGAGCTGTTTCACCATTGAAAGAGACCCATTAAGGTTCTCAAGCTCTTAAGTCTTTTGATCAGTCATCTCTCTATATCTCAAACACATGGCATCAGAGATGCCACCACCACTTCCTCCACCGGATAGTGGAGTAGGACCTAGTTCCATTCATCCACCACCTCAGTCAGAGATGGCTGATGTGGTAGCCGCCTTGAAGTCTCTGACAGCAAGCTAACGAATTATGTAGGAGCAATTTATAGCTCTTAGTCAAAACATACTAAGACCATCAGGGGTCTCACCAGAGATGATTACTCCAGCAGTAGCTCCAGGGCAGCATGAGGCCAGGGGACCACCCCAAGCACCACGCAAAGACTTTCCACCTCCACAACGGTGGAGGGATATTGCTGACCCCCAGCGTCTACGCCTGGGGAGGTAAGAAAATCCTTGTCCTAAAGACAGGTATGATGATTTGGAGGGGGATGAGACCCACATAGAATGCTGGGAGCCATATGAGGTCTCCAATAATACTGTGCAACCTATCCAGGATAGCAGAGGGAAGTGTGGAAGGCAAAATCCCGACGATCGCCCAAGGGGATCCGCTTTTGATTATCTGAGCATGGGGTCGGCCTTTGAGAGGTTGGGCCCAGTAAATGACCTGTGGGAAAAATTATCCTAGTCAAGAAGTATTGTGAGGTCCATAAGGGAGGCAGCAGATGGCTGACCCCACGGGGGCCAAACCCACGGACAGGACGATGGTCAGGGAGAAGTAAATAGCCGACATAAACCTGTCGCAGCAGAACCCTTCGTTCACCTCAAAGAGGAGGCAGTAGATAACATCGGTCAGGCCGACCCTACGAGGTCATGGAATGACTCGATCCAAAGGTTGGAGGATAAAATTAGTGACATCCTGAAGAGTCGGGACCCTCTTCAGAGAGGATACTCCATAGGCTCACCCTTTGTGGCGAAGATAGTCAACTTACCAACGCCATTTAAGTTTACGCCACATGTGGTCACCCCAAGGTATGATGGGAATACCAACCTTGTCTATCATATTGAGATGTATCAATCAGCGACAGACATATACTCTATCTCAAATGAGATGAGGTGTCGTGCCTTTTCTGGCACTCTGACTGGAGTTGCACATGTCTGGTATATGTATCTTCCAAAGAACTCCATTAAAAGCATTAAGCAGTTAGCAGATCGATTTATCCATAACTTTTGCTTTGGAGTGAGGCCACAGAAGAAGACCACACACCTACTCTATGTTAAGTAGGGGAAGAACGAGAGTCTAAGAGACAACATAGCCAGATTTAACGAAGAAAAGTTAGAGGTCGAAGACTATGAGGAAAGCATAGCCATGACAGCCCTCGTTGGAGGACTCCAGAAGGGGAAGCTTTTATGGAAGCTTGTTGAAGACCCTCCGAAGACGATCGCTGAATTGCTATTAACAGCGGGAAATGTGATGAATTCAAAAGAGGCGATGGCCGCAAAATACGAAGATGAAAAAGGAGGCACTAGTGGGGGTAAGTACCAGAAAAAGAACAAAGAGGGGAAGAAGGGGTTTGCATATGATAAATTTGTTGATTACACCCCTCTGACGATCAGTTGCGAATATATTCTGAATGAGATAAAGAGAAATTGGTCCTTTTAGTGGCCTAAGAAATTGAGGGTAGCCCCTTACAAGAAGAACAAAAACTTGTGGTGTGAATTTCACCAAGACCATGGCCATGTGACTGACAAGTGTTTTGCTCTGAAAGATGAAATTGAAAAAATGTTAAAATAAGGGAAGTTAAGGAAATATGTCAACAAGAGTTCCCTCAAGAGGGGCCGAGGGGATGACCCCAAGAAGAAAAGAGGTGATACATGCAGAGAATATCCTCCAAATAGAAGGGACGACCCTTAGGATAATGAGGACGACCCTGACCTCCCGCCGAGAGATGACCATGGCCCTGTAAAAAGACTTAATATGATCTCACTCAATGTTTGGATGATCTTCAAGGGATTAAGAGGAGGAGGATCAGAGGTTGCCGACAGGAAGACCCATGTAGCTGAGTCCAAGGCAGTAACAAAGGCAGTACACTCGACCTCTATGGAAGCAAAGTCGAAAAAGAGGAAGAAGGTTGATATGGATACTCTCATAGTGCGTTTCTCAAGGATGGACTTCAAGGGCCTCTTAGCCCCGTACGATGACCCTCTCGTCATCACTACCATAGTATACGGATGCGAGGTGCCGAGGATCTTGGTAGATGGGGGTAGTTCTGCAGATGTGATGTTCTGACCGTGCTTCAAAGCCTTAGGCCTCATCCGTGCTAGGATCGTTCCATATCATCACCTATTGATTGGGTTCAGTGGGGAAAAATTTCATCCTCTAGGAGTGTATGATGCCGATGTTAGAATGGGGGACGAGTGGCCGAGATGGCTCACCAAGAAGGTCAACTTTTTTATGATGGATGAACAGGTCTTCTCAGCCTACAACATTATACTGGGGCGAGTGGCCCTCAAGGAGTTTGAGGTCGTGTCGTCCAAGGTTCATCATATGATAAAATTCTCGACCCCTTATGGGGTAGGGGAAATTCAGGGAGACCAGACGACAGCACGGGAATGTTACTTTAACTCCACCGAAGAAAGAGAGGCTCATAAGAAAGAAATGACTACTTACAATATTGATACCCTCGACCCCAGGGATGAGACAAAACTGAAGAAAGGAGAAGTGGTGGAAGAGGTAGAATCCATCATCCTCAATGAGGATGAGCCGAAAAAAACTGTCCAAGTTGGCAAAGCTCTAAAGACAGACATAAAAAAAGATCTCATCAAGCTGTTAAGGAGAAGACAGAACGTCTTTGCACGGAGTCATGCAGATATACCGAGAATCAACCTCAAAATCATGTGCCACAAACTCAATGTGGTAGAGTGCGTAAAGCCGATAAAGCAGAAGAGGAGAGTTTATTCTCGAGAAAAATATGAGGTCATAAGGGATGAGGTCAAGAAGCTAGAAGATGCTGAGTTTATCAGGGAGGTTATCTATCCCGAATTGTTATCCAACGCAATTATAGTCCCAAAGCCAATGGGAAGTGGAGGATGTGCGTAGATTTCACTGACCTCAATAAACACTGTCCCAAAGAGAGTTTCCCTCTCCCCCCACATTGATCAGATAGTAGACGCTACCGCAAGCCATGAGCTAATGAGCTTAATGGATGCCTATTCAGGTTACAACTAGATCTTCATGATTCCAGAGGACTCATAGAAAATGGATTTCATTACCGACAATGGGGCATTCTGATATAGGGTCATGCCCTTTAGCCTAAAGAATGTGGGGGCAACGTATCAACGCCTCGTGAATAAAATGTTCAAAAACCAAATTGGGAAGTCTATGGAGGTTTATGTAAATGACATGTTGAACAAGAGTTTGAAGTTCGAGGATCATGTGGCCTACCTCGAGAGGACCTTTAACAAGATGGACAAGTATTGAATGAAGCTCAACCCGGCCAAATTTGTCTTCGAATTCGGAGCAGGGAAATTCTTGGGGTTCATCGTTAATCAAAGAGGCATTGAGGCCAATCCTGAGAAGATAAAGGCCCTCCTAGAAATGAAGACCACTAGTACCATTAAATACATTCAGAGGCTCACAGGACGAGAAACTGTTTTGAATAGGTTCGTATCCAGGGCCACAAACAAGTGTTTACCGTTCTTCAAAATTTTTAAAAAGGCCTTTGAATCGAACGAAGAGTACGACCAGGCTTTCAAAGAGTTGAAGTCTTACCCAGGGTCTCCCTTGGTGTTGTCACAGCCAGTGCAGGGTGAACAACTACATGTATACCTAGCCATCTTAAAATCGGCCATCTGCGCAGCCATTGTGAGAAAAGAGGACGAGGTACAGAAGCCCGTGTATTTTAACAGTAAGGCACTCCAAGGGGCAGAGAAAAGATACCCAAGGATAGAGAAGTTAGCCTATACCTTGATCCATGCATCAAGAAAGATAAAGTTGTACTTCAAGTCCCATACAATGGTCATCCTCACTGACTCTCCTCTTAGGCAGGTCTTGCACAAGCCAGAAAAATCGGGGAGGCTAATGGCCTGGGCTATAGAGTTAGGAGAGTTTGACATTGTATATCAACCTAGAATGGCCATTAAGGGACAAGCATTAGCAGATTTCATGGTTAAATTTACTTAGGAAGATGATGAGGCTGAGGATGAGATCCTCGAAAAGACAGATACCCGGCAGGACACAATTATTGACCCATCCGCGGATAAGGAAAGCACCGCTAGAGATAAAATTACCGAAAATGAGGAGGGAAGATATCTCTTTAGACAGGGATCCCTCAGTGAGGGAAATTTCTCAGAGGAACGGGTTGTATGGAACCTCTTCGTTGACGGGTCCTCTTGCGAGAGAGGAAGTGGGGATGGATTAATAGTATCAGTGCTCGACGGCAAGGACATTGAGTATGCCCTGAGGTTCAGCTTCAAAGACTCCAATAATGAGTCTGAATATGATGCCTTGATAGCAGGCCTCTCCATAGCTAGGTCTCTTAGTGCCAGCCAAATATTAGTGCATAGAGATTCAAGACTGGTAGTAAATCAGATACTAGAAGCATACGAGGCTAAAGATGAGAGAATATCCAAATACCTTGAAAGAGTGATGTCGCTATTAAAGAGATTCAGAGAAGTAAAGTTGAATAGGATACCTAGGCTTGATAATGGCCGAGCCAATGCTCTTGCTAGGCTAGCCTCAGCGACTAGATAGATATCAGGAGGACAGTCCCAGTGGAAATCTTGCTTCGACCAATCATTGAAGATGCAGACGGAACACTTAGCACTTACTTAAATATTAGCAGGGAAGCTTCAAGGATAGACCCTCTAATCAGATACATTAAAGAGGGGGAGATGCCAGAAAAAAAATAAGAAATGAAGAAGTTGATATACAGAGCTACGAAATTCACTGTCATCGGAGACACCTTGTACAAAAAGGGGTTTTTGCTCCCCTTGCTCAGATGTATGCACCCGTCTGAGGTCCCACACATATTGCAAGATGTGCAGAGAGGTCATGTTCAAGCCACATTGGGGACAGGTCTTTAGCAAAGAGGATAGTAACCCAGGGATGTTGGTGGTCAACCATGGGGAAAAAAGTGTGATAAATGTCAAAGGTTCACCACCATCCCTCACCATCCTCATCAGCCTCTTACCTCCATCACATCCCCATGGTCATTCATAGTATGGGCAATTGACTATTTCTTAAAATGGGTGGAAGCGAAGCCGATGGTCACGATTATCGAGCAGAAGACCTTCTAGTTCATCTAGAAAAACATTATATGAAGGTATGGTCTACCCAGCACCCTCATCTCAAATAAAGGGACTCAATTCAAGAATGTATCCCTGGAGAAATATTGTGAAAGGATGGGGGTAAAATAGTTCTTCTCTACCCCAGGACGACCTCAAGATAATGGGAAAACTGAAGTCACAAATAAAACAATCCTAGACAAGATAAAAAAGAAACTCGAGGAGGCAAAAGGAAGATGGGTTGAGGAGTTGTACGCTCTACTGTGGGCCTACAGGACGATGGCAAAGACTCCTACTGAAAAAACCCCATCCATGCTAGCGTATGGCTCAGAAGCCATCGTCCCCACTGAGATTGGGTTTCCTACTCAAAAGTCCAAATGTATGACCCCCAGAGAAACACGGAAGAAATGAGACTTGACTTATACTTGATCGAGGAAAGGAAGGAAGGCGCTGAGATAAGGCAAATTGCCTACCAGCAGAGGACGACCAGGTTTTACAACCAGAGGGTGAGGCAAAGGCCAATCGTTGTGGGGAACCTGGTCCTCAAAAAGACTTGGAAAAAGTCTAACAAGACATCCAAATTGGCATGGCCCATATAGGTTCATTGATGAAGTTGTCCCTGGAACTTATAGACTATAGAACCTTGAAGTGGAGCCCTTTTCCAACCCCTGGAATGCAGATCATTTGAAGAAATACTATCAATAATGTAATGTCCTACCGGACAACAGTTGTAATGAATTTCTTGCTCCAACAGAACACTTTAAATGTTAATGAGAATGTCATATTGGTCACTCATCTCATGTTTGTTAATTCTAGTGTGATTAGGGTTATCCTCGTTAAACCACCCTCGGCTATAATGAGGGTAAATGGTGGGGATGATCCCCCATTCACCCTCAAGAAAGACGAGAAGGGACTTGAAATAATTGAAAACATCATTAAGTTGGTGGAAACCACCCTCGACTATGATGAGGGTAAAGGGTGGGGACGACCCCCCATTCACCCTCAAGAAAGATGAGGGGGGACTTAAAATAATTGAAAACGTCATTAAGTTGGTGGAAACCACCCTCGTCTATGATCAGGGTAAATGGTGGGGACGACCCCCCATTCACCCTCAAGAAAGATGATGGGGGACTTGAAATAATTGAAAATATCATTAAGTTGGTGGAAACCACCCTCGGCTATGATGAGGGTAATTGGTGGAGACGACCCCCCATTCACCCTCCAGAAAGACGAGGGGGGACTTGAAATAATTGAAAACATCATTAAGTTTGTGGAAACCACCCTCGGCTATGATGAGGGTAAATGGTGGGGACGACCCACCATTCACCCTCAAGAAAGATGAGGGGGGACTTGAAATAATTGAAAACATCATTAATTTGGTGGAAACCACCCTCGGCTATGATGAGGTTAAATGGTGGGGACGACCCCCCATTCACCCTCAAAAAATATGAGGGGGGACTTGAAATAATTGAAAACGTCATTAAGTTGGTGGAAATCACCCTCGGCTATGATGAGGTTAAATGGTGGGGACGACCCCCCATTCATGAGGGGGGACTTGAAATAATTGAAAACGTCATTAAGTTGGTGGAAACCACCCTTGGCTATGAGGAGGGTAAATGGTGGGGATGACCCCCCATTCACCCTCAAGAAAGATGAGGGGGGGAGCTCATAGGATGGTTAATTTAAATATCATAAGCTAAGGCAAGCATAGAAGACAGGAAGAGACATTATATTATAAATCAAGTGTTACAAATGCTTGTTCAACAAAAATAAAGTACAAAAATATTTTTATAAGAAAAGGGTATTGGCTACAGGCAGCCACCCTACTGAGCAGTATCAGCATGCAAGGTTTCAACGTCAATCATAGGAGTTTCTTCAGTGAACAAAACAGGTCGATCCTCAGAGGTGCCGATGCCTTCGATGTGTACTTGAGACTCTATATGGGCTAGAGCCTCAGCTATGAGAGGGTCCTCCATATCCACTGCTTCAAGAGAGGGATGGATGGACAACACGAGATCAGCAAATTTTAAGACGACCCATCGACAGGCGGTCTTAATTCGCCTCTCTAGGTACTCAATGCCAAAGCCCTGGAACTCATCAGAGAGCTTATAAGCCTCCACTGCATCGACCTCGGCTTTCTTCACTGCCTCATTAAGTTCAGCCTTGAATTGGGCCCCTAGTTCGTTAAGGCTTCTTCCTTTTCTTTGATGAGGGTGTCCTTAACATTCAGGTCAGCCTCATGCTTCTTCACCAGCTCATCCAGGACCCTTGCATGTTTAGTCCTTGCACTCTTCAGCTCAGCCCGGGCAGTCTCCAATTTAATCTTCAAATTGGCCTCATGATGAATAGCATTCTCGACCTCGTGAAACTTTTGTTGATTCTCAGCCATCCACTTGGTGGCCGAGGTGAAGAGTTAGACATACTGCATAGACAAACACGTGTTAAAATGGGTCGAGGGAACACTTCATGAAATGATAAATCAAAAAGAATGAAGTCGAAAGAGGTACCTGAGCCAAAGTGTGCAGACCGTAATCATAGACCTTGGTCGGGGGCATCTTTGATAAGAATTCATAATCTATGGCCGAGGGTGCAGAAAATATTGAGGCTTTGGCCGCCCTCAAGTTGGCTATGAGGGACGAGGGTTCAGCCTTGAGGAAAGTAAGATTCTGAGACCAATTGGCACTCATGCTAGAAGAGGAGCTGGTCTCTCATTGTGTGCCTGAGACATCTCTACCCTCGCCCTCGTCCGTGAGTCGGGCCGAGAGCCCCCAGGAGCTTCATGCTCCTTCCTTTTATGATTATCGGCAGTCGGCTCCACTTCTATCAGCCCCACGGCCTTTGCCATTCTCGGAGGCTACTGAGGCTCTTTGCCTTTTTTTTCTAGGCCAGACAGTAAACTAGGAGCAGTCATCTCCCAGAGTTGATTAGATATATTTGCAGGACAACCTGAAAAGGAAACGATATATCAGAAAGATATAGTGGCAAAGGGGAAACACTTGGAGAAGATTAAAAATTGAGCAAAAATCTACTCACATAATTCTGTTAGGGGGTCGACCCTTAGACCAGCTTCTTTGAGGAAGTGAGGGGTCATCAAATCTTCAAATTTGTGAAGTTCATCCTATTTACCTTGTTCCCTCAGGTAGTTAATAATGACCCTCTCCTCCAAGATGAGTCTGGGGTCTGACCGTGCTCTCATAGAAGGGTTAGACAATGACCTTGGAACTCATGAACTTTCTTCTACTGGATCATCCCTGGAGGGGAATTCCCAATCCCCAGAGATGAAGAAAAACCTCTTCTTCCAATCATAATTAGAAGTCTGAGCTATGTGAAATAATTTCTTGACGGACTTCCTAGCCCCCAAATGAAAATACCAAGGCTACTTGAACGATGAGGTGATATTGTAATAGGCTATGAACAAATTGGCTGAAGGCTCATCGGTGAAAGTATTCTTCTAAAAGGAGACATAGCCGAGGATAGTCCTCCATGAATTGGGAGGAAGTTGAGAAGGAGCAACCCCAAGGGCAGACAATATGTCGACTACAGCAGGGTGCAGAGGGAAACTAACACCAACCCTAAGCATCTTCTCATAAACAGAAACTTCCCCCTCGTTCCCTTAGAAGACTCTCTCGTCTGCATTTGGTACCCGTATAATCACATTGGGTTTTATACCAAACGTGTGCCTTCACAACAAGATGTCAAGATCCCTAACAGAGGAGACATATGCCGAGGCACTATAAGTGTCAACTTAATCAACATCTAGATCCTCACTATCGTCCTCATGTCCCTCATCCCCAGACCTCTCAGCCTCAATGCCTGTTAGTGGTCCATCTGAAAAGGCCACCGGGAAGGCAAGAGGGGACAGGGTTGTTACAGGGATAGCCTCAGAATGTGCCCTCAGCCTGTCGGCTTGGGCTAAGAGTGGACGTCTCTCTCCTCCCAGAAGGCCCAGCACCTGTTGTTGACGATGCTCTATCATTCATTTCTCCCTCGTATATTTGACTCTCGGTTAGATGATAGGAAGACCCACAGGACTCATATGGTATTATTATGGCTAAAGGAATGGGGAAGATGGGTCGTACCCAATTAGGGTCGGCCCCTCATCTTCTCTCGTCCTCTTCCTCTAAATGCCTGATCTCGGCGAAAAATCTCTCCCTCAAGGTTGGGAATTCCTCGACTAAATCATAAAGTCTTCTAAGCATTAAGGGGAAGATCTACACTTAAAGGAATTTGTTTAAGCCAACTACAAACAAGTTCACAGTTGACTAAAGTTGACTTATGGATCAAACCAAAGAAATAAAGGGTTTTTTATTGATGAAACCCAAGAACAAAGGAAAACAGTTCGCCGGAGAAGAACGCCGAAAAATGCAAGAAAGCCATAGAAATGCCACAAGGGGGAACTAAACCACCACTGAAAGATGGGGGATGAACTCTGAGGAACCTAAAATATAAATTATGCCCTACAACCACCACTGCAAGGTGGGTCTACATGCTAGAAAAGCAAAGCAACCAAGAAAAGAAGGGAAACAAACCCAAATGCAAGAAACAAAACGAAATAGAAGCTAAAAGAGGAATTAGTGGCAGAAGAGTTACATGAGGACGAAGACAAAAACTGAATAGAGCTTGAAACGCAGAAGCAAAGGCTGAGATTATAGAAAATGACGGTTGAGCTATTAAAAAGCTAGAGAGAGAAAGCCTGGGCGCGAAATAGAAGAAGAAAAGTGATTATTTAAAATTAGTTTAAGCACTTTGTTATTTATGGGCCCTTAAATCAAGGAGGCGCACATCCCACGAGGAAATGCATCATTAGGGCACCAAGCTCCATACACAGTGTGCAGTAGCCACACCTGGGAAACTGAAATGATGATGGACACCTAACAATATGTAACTTCACAAATGTCACTCATCAAACTGATCACGCAGTTGGCATTCAAAGGCAACATTACCCCTCACCCATCTCAACAAAATCGATGGCTAAGGGCCGGGGGTGATTGATATACCCATATATACCCTCGACCAGGACGAGGGTGTCCTCCATCCAGACGAGGGCTCAGGCTCAGGCCCAGGACGATTCCAATGACCACAGCTCCGTTACACGAAAGATCATCCAGGATGATCCCTCAGCTTCGCCCAGACGACCCTACAAGGGGCCGACCCCTCACCATGGCCCAGATGACCCTTCAAGGGGCCGAACCCTCAGCTTGGAACAGACGACCCTATAAGAGGTCGACCCCTCACCATGGCCCAGACGACCCTATAAGGGGATGACAGTACGAGGCCCGCATCCAACCGGGCCCAATGCCAGCATCAACTTTAGCCTCGGCTTGGCATCTAAAGTCAAGGGTGACATCATAGTGTGTGACTTGGAAGACACGTGGAACAGTGCACGTGGGACTCATACGGAACATGGACTAAACAGTTATAGCAATATCATACTCTCACGTGAGGGAATATTATATCATTATTAATTGCAAGTGGCACATCCAAGTGTCAACAGGGGATTGGCTAGATCATCATTCACATGCACCATGCATGCTTGGGGGTTACACTACACCCCCCAAGCCCTATATATACTAGTCATCTTCAACCTTGTAAAAGGATCGAGAATTGTAACCCTAGCTAAAACTCTGCTTGTACACACAGTAGAGAGGGAGTGAGCTTATGTGCATTATATCCAAGGCCATTAGTGCCCATATTTAGTGGATCGCGCACATACAGTGAATGTAGGCCTAATTGGCTGAACCACTATACATCATTATCTTATTCCTCCTATACTCATCCCCTTATATACACTTACACACATATGCATCTCTATGGTTGCCATTGTTATTACTGTTTGAGCTCATCATCACTAATCTGGTGGTGCTGAATCTTAGCATCGTCAATAAACATTAACTGAAGAACAAAGATGTCAAAATTCCAATAATATTTTTTTTGATGTGGTGTCAAAATATTTTTTTGATGTCCTAAAATATTTCTAACAATGAGGAAGCAGGTCCTAAAATATTTCTAACACTCATTTTGAACAAATCTCTTTCTAATTTTTTCTTGTATAATTTTTATATTTTAATTATCCCAAAAATATATTTATGAGTTAAAATAATAATTTCAAATATACTTTCACTTTAGGTTATTCACACACCTAGAAAGTGTTACTACACTCATTAGAGTTTTTTCAACGTTGTTTCAAGATTTAAAACACAAAGTTTTTCTTTCGCTTCAACAGAAAGTTTGTTGATCGTGGCGTAAATAAACAATGGTTGAAACAAAATCGGTGGCGGTTTTGAAGTATGCTCCTTGGATATAGATATGGTGCGAAAGTGCATTAGTCGGAAGTTATGCATTAGGAGTTGTAAGACGTAGTTCCCCTCTATAAGTCCTACTAAATTTTATTTTTCGTCTTGTCGGCCTGAAATTTTTTCCCATTATGGATTTTTTTTCCTTATAAGCCTTGGCGTTATGCTGTTGTTTACCTTTCCACACTTAAATTAAATCAGTTAGTCATTGAAGATAAAATTAGATGTAATTTATTGGTGAATAACTTGTCGCATAGACCTAAGGCTTTGTCCTTTTCACCTTAAGGTTTGAATTAAAGGAAAACTTTATCCCTTTACCGTCTATAGATTTTTATTAGGTATCATTTGCCCATCTCTATTTTGTTCACACACACTCTTAACTGGTATCAGAGCTTAACATCTCTTTACAAGTTTTTACCACCTAGAGGTAAATCAAGTGTGTGTGAATATGGACTTTTATGTGAATGTGCAGATGCGAGAAATAATGGGAACTAAAAAAGTTATACTTTACCTGGACTTATTAAATCGTCCGACATTTTAAACCACTCAAGCACAAATATTTCTACAACTTATGTTAGTGATTTTGGAGGTGGTGATCTACATTTTTCTCTTGACGCGCTCGCTTCTCAAAATAAGAGTTTATTAAACTTTCCATGAGAGTGAAACACTTGGAGAAAAAAAAGGTCGTCAAAGAAAACAAATACCATGAATATTATCGGTTACCATTTGATAGGGATATTTTACCTAATAAAATCAAATCCATGAAGGGTGATGAAACCGAACTTTTTAATGAGCTTGGTATCATTAAAGAATGGAATGAATATTTCCAATCTATAAATACTCATGCTCATTACCTCTTCCTTAAGTTAAAGCTCTAGATTAATACTTTAATTGTTTTTTAGAATTTATTGATAGATTAATAGAAGATAAGGAGTTAAATTTAGTTGAGGATAATTATGTGTCCACTTTAATTAGGAAATAGACTATATGACCATCCTTGTTGATACATTGAAAGTGAAATTTCAAAATAGTATTAATTTTAGTACCGAACTTTTAAAGAAAGTTGAAAATCTATCCTTGTAACTAAGCTCTAACTATCAAGAATTTTATATATAAGAGACTTTAAATGTCATTCCTTCTACTTCAATTCATTCATTAAAACTTTATCATGGTTTCCAAAATTTTCATAAGCAAAGGAAACATGGTAGGAATGAAAATTTTGAAAAAGAAGTGTAATATGTCTCATACCATTTGCAAAGATAACAACCATCATAATAGAAAACCTACTAGGGACTTTACACACTCTTAATAATGGTCATCACAAAGATTTTTTTATTTAAGTTAAAAAAAGGTTAAAATATTTGAAAGGACTATTCCCAAAACTTTTTCTCGTATACCTCATCCTAAAATTTATAAATGTGATAGTTGTAATAGAAAAGGGTAATTAAGATAATTTTATTATTTTCTTAAGTCAACCTCGCATTTTCGTAATGCTAGGAAGAATTATAAATTTGGTAAGAATAACATTATGAGAAAACCACATAAACATGTTCGTCATATTCGTAGGAAAAAAGGCAAGAAGAATGCTAATACGCCCAAGGTTCAACCTACACCCAATTCTCCTTGTGTTAGAAAAATATGGATTCGGAAGGATAATTCTCATAAGATAGAAATAGAAACTAGATCAGATCACTTGATGATTCCCTTAACTACTACTTGTTATAAAAGTTTCTTATTTTGCATATGACACTTTAGAACGCACATCTCGTTCCATGGCTCATTTTATTCTTTTAATGCTTTGTATGGCACAATATTATTTGTTGATGCATTTGTGGTTGTGTACTTATAGGTTAACTTGCTAAAATGTTAGATTAATTTACTGACTTGTTTGCACATGAGTTTTGTATATTGGTGATGTCTATAACTATGAACTCCATGTTTATAATTTAAAAGATTTGAAAGTTTATGATTTTTTAAGCTTAATTTATCTTGAGTGTATATCATAACTCATTGCGCTTACATCGCACTACATTTGAAGCATTATCTTATGAATTAAAGAACAAAATAATTTTGAGTAATGTTTTATGGACTATTCAAAATGTATGTGAATTGACAGGGGGTGTCATTTTTGCTTTAGTGCTTATGTGATTTGTATCATCATGGTTGGAGTTGAACATACTATATTTCAAAATCATAATAGATGATGTGCTAAGGGGAGCAACTATTACATTGTGATAACTACCTTTGTTTGGTAATAGTTCCCACATGCAAAATTTGTTTTAAAGCGATGTTTCAAAGATTTTATCTATCCAAAAATTGAGTAACATCAAGGATATGGGATATTTTAAGGTTTAAAACATTATTACTTATGAAGAAAAAAGTTTTAGTTGAAGATTTTCCATTTCAAGAAAAATGAGACTTTTTCAAACAAAAATCATTTAAAGTTTAAAATTTCCAAGTAAAATTTCTCCTTTGATATTTGTTCTAATTTCATCGAATAAGTGCTCATGTTTGTACTTTTATCTCTTCCACGCAAGTTATCTCCTATGTGATCTTTTAAATTAACTTGGAACTTGCAACAAACATTTTATTAGTTGGTCTATTCTTTTATTAGAGTACTTGCAATAACAATTTACCTTGATTATGACAATCTATAACGCAAACATGCCTAATTTCATTAATCAACATTGTTTTAGACAATGGATCTTAGAAATAGACCACTTTGTGTCTATGAGTTGTTTCATTGTCTCGAACACTCATTTTGGGGATAAGAAATTCCCTTGTCATTTTCACAACGAGCTATGTTATTTCGGTACAACAAAAGTTATCAGCGCTACTATGACCCTCACGACCAACGAAGTGGTTTGCTGCAACGAAGCTCGATTTTAAAATGCGTTAAACAACTTTGTCACTTTCCCAAATTTCTTTCTCTCTACTTCGTTAACTCGCGATCCCACCTCTATTTTTGAACATTTTCGAAGCTTCCTTGGATATTTTATTAGAGATTCCTAATCTGGAAACACTTTGGTAAGATTATTTTCATCTTCTAGATTTTTACATTTTAGATCATTTTTTGCCTCCTATCATGAATTTGAAAAATGTTAGCTACTTTTCTCACTTTGGAGTTTAACTTCATCTCCAACTTAACATTGTAGCTTATTTTTAGTATTAGTTCATGACTTATTGGTTTAATCCCGTGAATTTGGGTACTTTATATGTTAATACTCTAATTTTGGGGATATTCTTAGTTTGTGATGTTTTTGTCATGCTGCACTAAGAGTTGAAACTCACTCCCATCTTTAGACTTCATTTTTTGGGGGGTTTATTTTTCTTAAACCTGATTCTTGGTTGTGTTTGTATATTTTGATCAGTAACGATGCACGACATTCCCGGTCTTACCAATAGACGGTGCTCTGGTGCTGGTCCATCTTCTCCAGCACCTTTGTCCCCTTCTTGTTTCACGAATTAGGACCACTATAATAGGTTTGAGAATTTCAAAGACCCTCCTGTTCTTTTTTAGTGTACCATTGATTGTCAATCTTTGGATGACAACCATTTAACCTCCAGTTGTTTTTTATCAACGTTCATGGTTAGGTATTGGAAATCAATGTGAAGATAAAGAGGAAGTCTATTCCGACTTGCCCGCGAGCTTTACACCACCACTCAGTTTTTTACCAGTGAAACTAGTTTTACATCGATTGTATGGGGTGTTTTATCACGATCACCCCTACTTTGTTTAATGAGACTTTTGGCTTGCCCATTTTAAGAAATGATGTACACCCATTCAATTAATACAATATGCCTAGAGAACTGTTGTGGTTCAGGGTATTACAAATGGACATGTCATCGAGCCTCCGGAGAAAATTTGGAGCAAAGGCATCTCACTGATTTTTACTACATGCTTCACATGCCAGTGTTACCCATGACACCCACCACTTCTCTATACTATCGTTCAACTACATATTTTTATATGCTATCGGTACTGGCATGACATTGGATTTGGGTCAGTTAATGTACAGGTAGATGACCGATGGAATTAGGAGAAAAAGAAAGGCTCACCTGTATATCTTTTTGGATGCTTCTTCAATCGTTTGCTCATTTAGAGAAACGTGCACATATTCTTTGAAAAAAAGGCATTCACAAGGAAGACATTTACCTACACCACATCCTACTTAGGAAAGAAAAAGTCAACCCAGGGATCCACTGCACACGGAGTTGTTAAAGGTATATAAAGATATAGACGGTGAACCTGGTTTGTCATCACAACCTAGAAAGAGAGGTAAACTTCCACAACAGACGAGTAGATTTCATTTTACACACTGAGAAAATTACTTACATTTCAGATTGGTTAGCAGATCTTCTTCGTCCTGACATTGTCGCTTTTCATCTTTATATGACTCAGCAGTTTACATCTTTTCACCAGCCTCAGGAGGTATTTGTACTTCGGTGTTCATGCACATAAATGCTCTACGTAGAGATTCGTGAGCAGTCTCATGATGATGATGAGTAGCATGATGGTGACTATTTGATGGTTATTTTGTTTTAGTGATTGTATTCTTTGGTGGTACATTATCTTTTCACTAATTCTAGGCTGATAAATCGGACACAAAGTTGCGACACAATTGACTTGTCGCACTCTCATTCGCTCGTGTCTAGGTCTTGTCAGGATTGTAGCATGGTGGAGTCCGAATACGAGTGAATGAGAGTGCAACACATCATTGTATCGCACCTTTATATCGCGATTTTGTGTCAGTATAGGATGGCTCTTATCTTTTTTGTGTTTGTTATTTTTTGATACTTTTGGTTTTGGTGACTTTCCTTGTCATGTTTTATAAATATCTTGGATGTATGATGTATACTTGGTAGGTTGAAGTACAATTTCGTAAAGCTTTCATAGCTTCTTTGGATATCCACTTTGGAATTCTCTCTCTCATTCTATGTTATGGGTCACTTTAGATCATTAATCATATTTAAATATTGTGCTTTAGATCTTGTTTGGCTGTTTTTCTTTTGACACGCCATGGAGTCCTTAGGCTTTACTATTTCATTATTTCACACATGTTTCCTATTACTCCATGTTTCGTACTAATTGATTAGCAGTGATTGTCCATTATGATATATTGTGATACTTTAGACTTGTACACATGTATATTCATGCTTTAACTTATTATTATTGTCTTATTATTACTTTAATATGATTTGACTACATTTCTTGAAGTGCATACGCTATTTTCATTAATTTCAAATGAAATTACTCATTATGTGATCTTTGATAGAAAACATCCTTATTTTAATATTTCTTTACTTTTATCAATTCTAAAATGAAGAGAAATATTAGATAAGATAGAGTTATATTAATGAACATATATTGATATATTTCACAAGAAATTAATAGACGATGGAATAGTTATTCAATAAATAGAGCGTACATTACGCACTTTAGTTATTGCATTGGAATATTTGTATGCTAGAAATTAAATATGCATATTTGGATGATGCATGAACTTTTGTATCTTATTCATAATTTTTTTCTATTTAAATGTCTCTACGAAAGACTTATTTTCTATTTATGGATTACTAAACCCAAGGTAACTAAAAAATCAAACTAACGGTCTAAGCCTTCTTATACATGCAAGTCAAATTATTACCAATTTTAATCTTGATTAACCTAGTTACTAGGTTAATATGGAGGATAAGTCAGGTAATAAATAACAAGAACAATCATACACGAGACGACGATGTACGAGGAAAAGTTAACTGGAAAAAATCTCGAACGACCAGGCCTAGATAAAATTCATTATAGAGAAGGTTTTTACAAAAGACACAGATGACTTACAACACTTGACTCCTCAAGACCATTCGGATGCATGTCTTCTACCTTCATCTATAGCGCTGCGAAGTCCAAAGTCAACTTCACGGCAACTTCATGCCTCAGATTCCTCCGATAGCCTCAACCGTCACCCGCCTGTGTGGAATCCACCACATAGAAGAATATATGATAAAGTTCAGGGGTTTTGTAAGGACACAAATTTTCAATTGAGTCCTTTGTAGTATTGGCTCAATTCCGGACAAAAAAATTTGAGTCATAGGATAGAGTTCAAGTTTATCCATTCAAGCCTATGACGTATTTGTTGTAGACGTAGCGACCAAGATATTAAAGCTTCATCAAATATCGTGTGTGTTGTGCCGCGTTTCTACGTCATCAACATGGTTCCATTGCTCCTAAGGTATGAATGCATTTTAATATATATATATATATATATATATATATATAGGAGCTTGGAACATTATTTATTGGGTGTATTTTAGAAATTTATTTTGGGTGTTAGTATTTTTTTGTTAAACTTTTTTTGAATTCATAGTTCTAAATATTTTGTTCTCGGACACCTTTCAGTAGAAAAATCATATCAAATTCAAAAAAAATCAGAAAAATACGAAACTGGTGGCCACGCGTTCGTATCGAAATTATCTAGAACCATGACCTGAGAACTCGTTAGATAGGTCGTTCGAACGACCTCGTTCAAACGAGAAGTCGTTCGAACCAGTTTTCAAACGAGATTTTTTTTTTGTTCTGTCTCTTCGTTAGAAGTCTCATTCGAACGAGATTTCTAACGAAAAAAACAGCGGGAAAAGTTTTAAGTAAGTTTTTTTCACTTTTCCACTACTTTGCCCCAGTTCCTTTTTAACATACTCCTTAAGTGGGGGAACTAACTTTTTATAGACAACTTTTTCACATTCTAAGAGTCTTTTGAGAGCAAAACTTTTAAGAAAAAATTCCATGTTTTGTGTTTGATTTTTATGGACTAAATTCACCAAAAAAACACATACACACCCATTTGTTTAGTTTATTCCAAATACCTATTGATATATCATTTCTTGGAGAGTTTTGGCACCTGGTTTTCTCTACACCAATAAGAAGAGAGTTTGGGTTCTTCTCTAACCCAAAAAGGAGAAAAGTTTGTTGCGGTGTTCTCAATCGAAGAAAGGCTTCGCGTGCGGATTGACGGTGACCATAGCCCCATCGGTGGAGTCTGAGACTGTGGAGGAGTCCACGGTCATTCACTAGGCGGAGGTTGAAGACCGAAGGAGCGCGTCAAGGCTTGGACGGACTCAAGTCAGTTTGTGTAAGTCCTCTTGTGTCGAGTCTTTGTAAAAACTACCATACTTAGTGAATTCGTGGCTAGGGCCGTCCGAGGTTTTTCCCATTTGGGTTTTTCTCGTACATCGGCGCGTCGTGTGATATTATTTTATTTTATCTTGCTATATCACCTAGATGCATGCTTAGGACTAAAAGATAAAATTAGTACAAAATCACAATCTATTTAATTTGGTGCAAATTTAATATTTGGGTATGTTCAATTTAATTCAAGTGCAAAATTACTTTATCTAGATAACATGCAAGTTTAACTTGAATTGGATTAATGTGTGTTTAAGTCGAAATGAAAATTGTGTGTGTAGTTTTAATTTCACTTTTAGTTTAGTTTTATTCTTTTTCATAAGTTGGTTTGTTCTCTTTAAGAAAAGAAAATTTTAAATAACTTTTGGAAATTAAAATCTGAACCATTTCATTATATTTGAATTTAAAAATTGGGGGCTTTCGCACTTTCAAATTGGTATCAGAGACAAAACGATAAATTACTTTGTTAATATTCTTTAATTATTTTTGGCTAAAATGGAATTTTCCCCATTTTCTAAATTTTCTGTTTTCGATGGTTCTAACTACGCGTATTGGAAAGCGCATATGAAATCGGCACTTAAATCTATCGACGAGAGGATTTGGTTATCTGTAGTTAACGGGTGGTCTTCACCAACTCATTTAGTAGATAATGTACGTGTTCCCAAATCGACCGATAGATGGAGTGAGAGTGTATTTAAATTATCAAATTTTAATTCCCGTGGTTTAAACGCCTTGTTTTGCGTTATCACACCGGATGAATTCCGACGCATTATGACGTGTGAGACCGCTAGAGAAGCGTGGGATATTTTACAACTCACTCATGAAGGTACAAGTGTCGTAAAAGCTTCAAAACTCCAAAACCTCACCACTCAATTTGAAACCATCAAAATGAACGATAAAGCAACTTTTGATGAATTTTACGCTAGACTTTTCGATATTCTTAATTCATCTTTTAATTTGGGAGAGAAAATACCCTAAAACCGAGTAGTAAAGAAAATTTTAAGATCCTTACTCGTTAGATTTATTCCAAAAGTGACCATTTTAAATTCTTTACCAACTTTAGCCTTTACGAAATTAGAAGAGCTCGTAGGTGATTTACGAACCTATGAACTGGACATGTTCCCTCTAAAATCGAAAAGAAAATTGAAAAGGGCAATGTTTTAAAAGCCCGGAAAGAGGAAAAACAAGTAGTAGAGAGAGAGAGTGATAGTGACTCGGAAGATATGGCCTTGTTTGCCAGAAAGTTTCGAAAATTTCTTAAATTGAACAAAGATAAATTTAAAAATGATTTTAAGAAATTTGAAAAATCTACGCATGACAAATCCGAGAAGATCTCTAAAACTATTAATGAAAATTTAAATAAGGACGAGTCAAATAGGTGTTTTGGTTGTGAAGGGTATGGCCATAGGGCTTTTGAGTGCCCCACTAAACTAAGGAGAGAGGGTAGGCAACCAAAGTCTTTTAATGCAACCCTTAGTGATAGTGATAATGAAGAGGGACACGATTCTTCCTCCAAGTCCAAAATTGTGGCTTTTATGGCTAGTCATGTGAGTGATAGTGAGCATTCTTCTATTGCTGAAATTTTAACACATGACACTTCCAATGTCAAAGTTTATGATTCCCTTATCTTTGATGGTAGTGAGAGTGGAGAAGAAAAAGAAAGTGAAAGTGAAGAGGAGGTTGATGTGAGTGAACTTTAAAATGCTTTTCAAGAACTTTATAAAGAATCTATTAAATTAAAAAGAGCGAATTTGAAGTTAGAAGCGAGTCTAAGAGAGCGTGTCAAGGTCGTTGATGATAGTGCGTTAGTGTAAGACCTTAGGACACGAGATAGAACTCTTCGAGAGAAGCTTGAATATGTAGAAGGCGAAAGAGATGGCCTTAGAGGTTTAATGGAGTCAATGAAAAAGGAGCTTTTCGAGTTTGAAGAGAGAAATATTTTATTAGCGTCTAACATTTTAGAATTACAAAATATATTAAAAGACTCTAGGAAAGTCAAATTTGATTTGGAGTGTCGTTCGGATAAACTAGATAAAATTTAAGGAACGGTCCAGATTAAAAATGACACTTGTGGTTTAGGCTTTGATAGTTGTAATGAATCTTCTCGTAAATCCAAAACCAATGTTTTAAGAGAATCACCTAGGAAAACCTTTAGAGATCAATCCTTAGGTAACACTTTATGACGTGTTTTTACTTGTGCACATTATGGTCGAAAAGGTCATCTTAGGAAATTTTGTTTTGATCTTAAATGAGGTCCTAGAAAAACCCAACGCAAAGCAACCGAGGTAGCCAAGATTCCTATGCCCCGACATATTCATTTGTCATTAGTTTGGGTTAGGAGATCCGACTTGGTAGCTTTACAAGATAGGGTATTTGATTCTCATTTACTTTCACATGCTTTCTCCCTTGCAAAATCTAAAGGTTGAATGTGTTAGTTTTATTTGCATACTTTAGCTTTGTGCTTCATGTTATAGAACCCATGCTAATTGTATGCTTGTTTAGTCATTTTCTAGTCATTACTTTATTTCATATCTCATGCTAGAAATCATGACTTGTTTATCTTCTTTTTTATTATATTTCCTTCATGTTTGTTTGCTTTAAATGAAAAATACAAAAAGATTTTTGTTTATCATTTGTGTTTTACCTTTTAGTAATTTAGGCTTAATGAAAAATATAAATAATTTTTTTTTGTCTTCTGAGTATATATTTTTATTTTTGGTTAAAAATTTGAAAAACTCAAAAAGATTTTATTTTGTGTGTATTTTAGTTTGACACGCTTTATGCGGCATACACTTGTGTTAGAATCCCATCTTTTTCACTCCAACGTGGCTAGAACTTTTGGTTTAGATTGTCAATCCTTATTACGTTCTTTACCATGCCTACATGGAGTAGTTGGATGTTGTGTTGCTTAAATGGATTATATTTTTATATGCTTCAATTCACACATGCACGAGCTCATTTGAAATTTTAACTTCATATGTATATTTGAGCTTTGTGAGGTGTTCTCTTACCAATCTTGTCATCTACATATATGTGACCTAGGAAGACTAGTGCATGTCAAAATCCGTTGCACGTGAGATTTGTATGAAAAATAAAAAATGATAAATATAAATGTGCACGGGGAAGGGCTCCGAAAGGATTTATTATCCTTTGCGAATAGTAAGCCACCGTTTGTTTGGACCTAAAAGAAATACGTGGTTCAAATGCCTAAAAATAAAATTATGGCATTAAAAATAAAATATTTGCCAAGGCCTATGTTTGATTGATATATTCATTCAAAAATAATATATGCTTATTGAGGGAGATTGGATGGTATATCAATAGTTTTCACAATGTCCGTTTATCCTAGTTGCACTTTCAATGTCGTGACTCTATTGGTTTGTAGAATCATCAACATGCTATGCTTGTATGCATTGTGTATGTTTGTTCATTGAGTTCAATTTATATTGTCACATGAGGTTATTTTCAAATGTGATGAAGTTTGCAATCAATTGAGAACTCCGTGAACATGTTTTAAGTGATTGGGTCTAAATTTAATTTTTTCTATTTCACACCCCAACACTTCGGTTTCCATATGACACATTTTATCTATACGAGTGTGAAAAACTTATAGTGTTTTGTGTCATTTTGGTGTTTATATCTATATGTGTGTACTTATGCTTAGTTTGAATATATTGTGTATACATATATATGATATTGTGTTTGTTTTGGGTTTTTGTTTTGCTTTTCTAGTCCATCTATGCTTTAATTCATAATTGATATCCATCTTCCTGTATTCTTTGTTGATATCACATGCTTAATACTTTATATATCATATTGGTATCATTTTATTGCATCCTAGTTGGTATCCGATGTTAATTGTTGGATTAGTTGAATTTTAGTTGCTTATGTGCTTTAATGTTCTCATCACTTTATTCACTAATACATGTTTAGCTTATTATCCCATTTTATTTATCCCGTGTTTAGTTTAAGGGGTGTATATGCTTTAATAGGGGGAGATAAGTTAAGTTTTGATTCTTTAGCCTTTGTCTATTCCTGAACAAAAAGGGGGAGAATTGTAGGGGGAGAAATGGTATCTAAACCTATCGTATCTTAGTTTAGGAATATTTATCTTAGGGGGAGACGTCTTTCTAAGTAGGTTGTTTGTTTGATAAAAGGGCAGAACTCATTTAGGGGGAGTATTTATTTTTGCATTTAATATATTGATATTCCCTATGCGTTTGATAGTTTGCTTAAGTGTGCAGGAATTATTCTAAATGGCAACGTTCATCATCGGACAAAGATATTGATCCTTGGGTTGTTTGAGTCAAGCATTGTATTTTTATTTTCGGTGGGATATTTTTTTAGTTTAGTAGAGCTTGACGGCCCTTTAGGATTTTTGTTTGGTTTTTGTCCCGGAATAGCCAAAGGGGGAAATTTGTAAGGACACAAATTTCCAATTGAGTCCTTTGTAGTTTTGGCTCAATTCTGGACAAAAATACTTGAGTCATAGGATAGAGTTCAAGTTTATTCATTCAAGCCTATGATGTCTTTGTTGAAGACGTAGCGGCCAAGATATTAAAGCTTCATCAAATATCGTGTGTGTTGTGCCTCGTTTCTACGTCATTAACATGGTTCCATTGCTCCTAAGGTATGAATCCATTTTAATATATATATATATATATATATATATATATATATAGGATCTTGGAACATTATTTATTGGGTGTATTTTAAAATTTTATTTTGGGTGTAGTATTTTTTTGTTAAACTTTTTTTGAATTCATAGTTCTAAATATTTTGTTCTCGGACACTTTTTAGTAGAAAAATCATATCAAATCCAAAAAAAATCAGAAAAATACGAAACTGGCTGCCATCCGTTCGTATCGAAATTATCTAGGACTATGACCTGAGAACTCATTAGATAGGTCGTTCGAACGACCTCATTCGAACAAGAAGTCGTTCGAACCAGTTTTCAAACGAGATTTTTTTTCGTTCTGTCTCTTCGTTAGAAGTCTCGTTCGAACGAGATTTCTAACGAAAAAAACAACGGGAACAGTTTTAAGCCAGTTTTTTCCTCTTTTCCACTACTTTGCCCCACTTCCTTTTTGACATACTTCTTAAGTGTGGGAACTAACTTTTTGTAGATAACTTTTTCACATTCTAAGAGTCTTTTGAGAGTAAAACTTTTAAGAAAAAGTTCCATGTTTTGTGTCTGATTTTTATAGATTAAATTCACAAAAAAAACACATACACACCCATTTGTTTAGTTTATTCCAAGTACCTATTGATATATCATTTCTTGAAGAGTTTTGGAACTTAGTTTTCTCTACACCAACAAGAATAGAGTTTGGGTTCTTCTCTACCCCCAAAAGGAGAAAAGTTTGTTGCGGTGTTCTCAATCGAAGAAAGGCTTCGCGTGCGGATTGACGGTGACCATAGCCCCATCGGTGGAGTCTGAGACTGTGGAGGAGTCCACGGTCATTCACTAGGCGGAGGTTGAAGACCGAAGGAGCGCGTCAAGGCTTGGACGGACTCAAGTCAGTTTGTGTAAGTCCTCTTGTGTCGAGTCTTTGTAAAAACTACCATACTTAGTGAATTCGTGGCTAGGGCCGTCCGAGGTTTTTCCCATTTGGGTTTTTCTCGTACATCGGCGCGTCGTGTGATATTATTTTATTTTATCTTGCTATATCACCTAGATGCATGCTTAGGACTAAAAGATAAAATTAGTACAAAATCACAATCTATTTAATTTGGTGCAAATTTAATATTTGGGTATGTTCAATTTAATTCAAGTGCAAAATTACTTTATCTAGATAACATGCAAGTTTAACTTGAATTGGATTAATGTGTGTTTAAGTCGAAATGAAAATTGTGTGTGTAGTTTTAATTTCACTTTTAGTTTAGTTTTATTTTTTTTCATAAGTTGGTTTGTTCTCTTTAAGAAAAGAAAATTTCAAATAACTTTTGGAAAATTGAAATTTGAACCATTTCATTATATTTGAATTTTCAAATTGGGGGCTTTCGCACTTTCAGGTTTGATGTTGAAATATGATCAAGAAAATCGATCTTGTATCTGGATATTTTGATTTTGGAAAATAGTTACAAGATGGAGGCGTGAAGAACATGTCAAAAATATTTTCTAAACTTTTGAGCCATTCGTTCTAACGATACCAGGGTCGTTCGAATGATTTTACGCATCTTGTTCAAAAGAGAGAAAAAGTAATTCAAATGACATTGCATTTTTGTTCGAACAACATTCTAATAATATTCCAACGAGATGGGAACTATTAGATAGATCTACCCTTCCATTACTATGATTATGTGTTTTGACCACCGGAATAAGCCAATACATACATAGGACTCAATTGGAAATTTCCTTTTACACTCTATACATTGGTATAATTATCTCTTTTGTTTAGAATGTTTGATAGCTTAACATCTTTAAGATCTCTTCGAATTCTTATTTTGAATATTTGTTGTGTAGGTTGATCTTTTGCCTTTGGTCGAGATTGTGTCTTCGTTTCATAGGTCGTTAGATTTTCTTATAATGCTTGTAATATTCTTTTTATACTTATGTGCTTCATAAGACTAGATTGTCTTATTCAGTTGGCCAAAATATACTTTAAGTCTTGTTCTTGAGATCATTCCGGAAAAACTTCATGAAAATCATCTAAACGAACATCATTGAAGACACGTATCCTTTATACCAGGTAAAAGGACTTAGATACTCTTTTTACACAATTTATCACACTAATTACATTTTTCCTTTTTTTGGTGTGCGCTTTGATATAGTTTCCTTGCGGTAAAAATATATGAAATGTAATAAAATTATTTTGAAAACCTCTATGACATATTTTATAAATGTTTTTATTTGTATTTCAACTTGTGTCAAATCCAATTTAAAAAGATACATGTGACTGGATGTTGTGTGCATCGATTTAGTACTGCCATAAGGAAGACCTTCTTCGCTGGAACGATGGTTTATCACTATCCGCACAACTTTTTAGGTATTTTTTTATTTTTACTCAACTTACTTCGTTAAGGCATCAATGATGTGAATAATATCTTCACTATAGTGACAAATCAAGGATTGATGTCAGTCTGGCTCAAAAAGTTTACTTTTTGTGTTAGATTGTGCACATCTTTGTTGTACTCCTGCAACACTAAAATCTAACCTATCTTTTTTACTTTTTTCATCTTATCATTTCCATGTAAGTCTACAACTAACCTACTCCCCCCAATCTTCTCTTGTAAGCTTGAGTGTATATGTATGTGAGTTTAAACTTCATTTTTAACAAGTGTAAGTGAAGTGTGAATTCTTGATTTCTTTGTGAGGAAAAATATTTTAATAAATCTTTCTTGCCACAAGAATCATTTTATGATAGAAAAATCTTTGTGAGATCTTCTTTCGTGTTGAATCTTGTGTTCTTCCAAGTTTTAATATTATTTTCCTCCTATATATATTCTTAATTTATTATGGTTTTAATCTAAAAAAAATTGAAATTTATTTACTTTAGAATCTCTTTCTAATTTGTTCTCATGTTATTTTTATATTTTACTTACCTGAAAAATATATTTATGAGTTAAACAAATATTTTCAATTACACCTTCACTTTTGGTTCTTCACACACCTGAAAAATAGTACTGCTTTCATTGGAGGCTTCTTAAAATTGTTCTAATATTTGGAACACGGAATTTGTCTTTCACTTTAAAAGGAAGTTTGTTGATCGTGGCTTGAAGAAGACATTGATTGCGACCAAATCTGGTGACGGTTGTGAAGCATTCTCCAGCCGTTAATGCCTCCCGATTAGTGGAAGATATGGTGTGAAAGCGCATTAGGGGAAAGTTATGCATTAGTAGTTGCAAGGCATAGTTCCCCTCTATAAGTGCTACCATAGTTAATTTGTCATTTTGTCGACTCGAGGTTTTTTCCTGTTGTGGGCTTTTCCGTACGCCTTAATGTTATGCTATTGTTTATATTATAGCATTTTGATTAAGTTACCTAATCATTGAAGATAAAATTATGTGTAATATAGTTGGTAAATGACTTGTCACATAGACCTTAGGCTTGGTCTTTGTTACCCTAAAACGTGAATTAAAGGAACACCTTATCCCTTTACCAACAAGAGATTTATTTTGGGTATCATTCTTCTATCTCTATTTCGTTCACATGCACTCTCAACCTTATTAGGATTGGATTAGTAATTAAGGATACCTATACCTTATTAAGACCGTATTAGTAGTCAAGGTTCTTTAGACCTCATTCAAATTGAATTATTAGTCAAGGGAATTTAAACATCATTAAGACTATATTAGTATTCAAATGTTTTTAGACATCAATAATATTGTATTAATAGTAAAAAAGTTTAGACCTCATTAGGACTGTAGAATCTTTAGACCTCATAAAGACTATATTATTCCTCAAGGGTACATATACTTCATTAAGACTATATTAGTAATCAATGGTCTTTGAACCTCACTTGGACTATTTTTCGGAGTTGAGAGTTAAACAACCTCACAATTCAATTTAAAGGTTTTTTAATCTCAAAGTCTTCGAGTCGAGTCTCAAATCCTAGGAATTTATTGGAATGTGGTTCATATGAGCGAAAATATAAGTAGGTAAAATGTAATGCCCTAAAGCATCACTAGGCATGTTAGTTACATGATTAAGTATAAGTAATGATTGATAAGGTTTATGATGGGTATTGAACATTTTAATTGGAATGTTTAGAGGATGTATACTCACGTGATATATATGTTTCTTGCATTAGATTCTAATTGAGCTTATGATTGGTGATAACATGTTTAGACCATATGATTAGTTAAGTGGTTAAATGCATTATAAAATATGTTTTTATGAATTATTGTGTTGATAAAACTCAATCGGGGAGTTGGTGCAAATTTGGTGAGCTACAGTTGCCAAATGTTTAAGCTTTAAAATTTTGGGATTATTATATTCATATTTAAGCCAAGTTTATGCATTGAAAAGTTATGACTTTGGAAAAATATTAAATACAAAAGTTGTACATATTTATGTTATCTATGAGTCGTGGCAAACTAGAGTTCAATAGGATGCCGGAATACTAAGTTGGAGTGAATTTAAGAATAGGAACGAATCTGATATAAGTCGAAATGTTTTGATTGGACCTTTCTTTCATCCAACCATACACCACCACATTAAAAATGACCACATGACTACTTGAACACATTTTTCTACTTAGAAGTCAGATATTTGTCATCTTCTTCCTTTCATAGTATAATCTTTGAACTAAATAAGCTTGAGGAGAGAGAAAAGAGGGTTTGAGGATGGATTATTTGAGAAAAATTATTATAAATCAAGGAGTTCTTATAAGGTAATTATAGTTTTGTTAAATCTGGTCACATGAATGAGTTCTATAATTTGTATATTTTTAAATTTAATTTAGAAAAAGATTTAAATGAGGCCCATTATGCCTAATAGAACGAGAGAAAAAAGGTTTAACACCATAAATGAGGAATTGTGCTTGAATGGTAAAAAGTGAAACTTGAACATCTTAGACTTGAATAATCATTTTGTAAAAGTTTTATTTTATGAGATTGGTGAATGTGATATATATGTTAGGTAGTTATTCAATTATTATCCAATGAGTTATGCCACTTTCAACACAACTAGGTCTGAAATACATTATTAGAGCATAACCTAACATAATTAAGCATACATAATCTGTACTTGGATTTTAGGTAGTTATTTCCATGAATTAAAATACAAGTATAGATTAGGTATGCTTAATTACGTTAGGTTATGCTCTAATATTCTATTTCAGACCTAGTTGTGTTGAAGTGGCATAACTCATTGGGTAATTACTAAAATCAAATGATTCTAGATGAAGATGTTAGATAACATATATAAGTATAACATATTCTAAAAGGAGCGTAATATACCTTCTGGTTTGGCTTGGATGATATTTTAGGGTTGAAGTTTCATTATTGTTTTTCTGCAAAAAGAACTTGAAAAATATTGTAGTAAAATGGACATAACTTTGTCTAGAAAATTTGGAATTCCATTCCATAAATTGTGTTAAAACCTTAATACATAGGGATTTATATAAATGTAAAGTAGAATATCTCATTCTTTTTTAGTTACTTCAGATTAACCAACTAATGTGATATGTGACTAGATTTAAGGTTATTTTTTCTATTCAAATACTAATGATATTGAATTAATAAGTGGGGGAGTGGCTAATACTATAATAACAAAGAAGTAGATGGATTTGATACAAATTTTATTACTTACTTTGAGGTAAGTGACCTTACTTATGAATTGTAGATGCATATACTTTCGTATGAAAATGTATAACTTGAATATTTGTGTTGGAATGCTCGTATAATGATGTGGCATTTATGATACATATGCATATGATTAAAAAAGTCAAGTGAAATTATCTACTTATATGGATTGTGGCGGGTCATACAGGATGTGATGATCTCATTTTAATTAAAGAATCTAACTCAGGTTTTTGTGTATTCGGGCCAATATAAAGGGATGTGGTGGTGCCTATAAACCATGGTGGGTTAATTAGACTGTGGTGGGTCCAGGCTTATGAGAGTCCATAATTTCCACTTATGTTATATAATTAAAAATCTTTATTTAAACTTTTTGTATGTGTGGTGTGTGTGTATAAGTTAATTCGCTATGCTTTATAGCTTAGACTCATATAATGTTTTGTTTCATGTATGTATATCGTTTGGAGTTCACTGTTAATTTAGGACTTTAAAACAGGAAAGGGAAGGATATGTATTATGGGTTAAATATCAACAAGCTTTTTGTAATTGTTAAACTAAGAAACTTGTCTATGTAAAGTTGTTTTGTACTTAGTAAGTTATATATAAAGGTAGTTATGTTTTCATATAAACACGCCTTTAAAAAAATCATGTGTTATATTATGAGAAATTACAATTAAATTATTGCAGAAGGAAATTTATATGCATAAAAGGATGATTTTAACTTAACTAAGTCAGGGCATGACAACTTGGTATTAGAGCATGGTTATTAGGTTCTGGATATGGTGTCAGGGTCTATATTGGGAGTGGACAATAGAAAATAAGTTTGCTACAAGTCAGGATGTTGACTGATAATATTAATGTTAAACTTATGTTATTGTATTTTTGTTTAATTTATTTATGTTGCAGTAATTTATGGTTCCACATGAAAAGTGTGATAGAGCGGAGGGTGAGGCGTCCTAATACTCAGAAGGACAGAGACCTATTGAAGTGGAGGAACCATAGGTGAAACAACAACATATAGATGGCATAGGAAGAATATTATTTGTAGTGGCACAACTTGTGGGACAAGCGAGAGGTGGAGCACATGGTGAAGAGAAGGATAAATTACATGAGAGATCCATGAAGTTAAGTCCTCTAGCATTTACTGGGACTACCAATCCGTTAGTGGCAAAAGGGTAGATTAGAAAGACAAAAACAATATTCAAAGTGATGAAAGTGAACGATAACCAAAAGGTTTTGTTGTCAACCTTTATTGTAGAGGATAATGCAAAGTTATCGTCGCATTCTATAGAGATTGTTACTTACTACAATTAGGAGAGTGGTACGAGCAATTCCTCCCTAAATTACTTGAGAGAAGTATGTGAATGTTTTCTTTGAAATATATTTTCCAAGGCTTTGTAAGGAGGATAAAGAAGAAGAATTTATCATGCTGAGTAAGGGAATCGAATGGTGGCAGAGTATGAAACTTTCTTCATATCTTTATTAAGATTTCCACCTGGTTTGGTGAGGACCGAAGAAAGTAAGTGTAATTGGTTTCATACTGGGTTAGATGTAGATATAAAAACCATGATTACTAGTATAAACATTGTGGAGTATGTGTACTTTGTGGATAGAGCTATGCTAAATAAAAAGTCAATGCAAGAAATGCAAGTTGGACATTCAAAGAAAGCTAGACATGATGGTACCAAACCACATGGGTGGGAGAAAAGAACCTCAATTTAGAATGTAGCATGTGGGGGATCTAAAGTCAAGTATTGAAAATACCATAAGTGCGCATGGAAGATTTCAAGCTCGGGGTGAAAGAACTATGATGGGTCGGTCAAAAAATGCATCTATGTTGGGACCGAGGACCATTTTTTATTATACATGTGGTGGTGAAGGGTAAATGTCTCGGGAGTGTACAATAGCTGAGACGACACCTTTATGTTTCCATTGTCATCAATCAGGGCACATGCAAAAGAATTGTTTAGTAATGGGATCTACAACATGAGTTGGAAGTGTAATGGTAGGACATAGAAGTTCTACATAGAATGTATACAAGGGAAGTAGAGGAGATATATCTTAAAGCCAAGGTCAAGGTAAATCTTTTGCACTGACATAACAAGATGAATAAGCTACACCTAATGTGCTGATATATACACTTCCCATTTGTGATCAAGATGCTTTCGTGTTGATTTATTCGAGATCTACATATTCTTATGTGTCTTTACTTTACCTGCTGCATCTTAATAAACCACTGTCATTATTAGATTTTGGTTTTGCTAATTTTGCTCCAATAGGGGAATTATTTTTTATTTATAAGGTGTGTTAGAGTGTGTGGTACGAGTAGGTGAAAGGAGATGTTGGTTTGGTTGACTTATTGCTTCTTGACATGCGTGAATTTGATGAGATAATGGGTATGGATTGGTTGGCCTCATATCATGTATGTATAAACTTATTTAAAAATGAGGTAGTATTTCAATTACTGGGTGAACCCAAATTTAAATTTATAGGAGACGAAGTGTCACCCCAACATGTTTGATTTCTTCTACAAAATCATATGAACTGCTAAGTAAAGGATGTAAGGGTTATCTTGCTCATGTGGTGGACACACGACAAGAGGCTGACAAACTATCAGGTATACCACTGTTAATGAGTTTGCAGATGTCTTTCCATAGGAACTTTCAAGGCTAGCACCGGATCGCAAGGTAGAATTTATGATTGAGTTGGTACTAGGCACCGCACCGATATCTATTGCACCATATCGCATGGCACTAGCTACAGTTGCAAGATTTATTAAATCTGGTTTTATACGACCTATTGTATCACTGTGGGGAGCCCCATTATTATTTGTGAAAAAAATATGGAACCATGAGACTCTGCCTTAATTATCGCTAGTTGAATAAGGTGACAATCTGTAAAAAATACCCATTACCTTACACTGCTGACTCATTTGATCAATTGAAAGGAGCCACAGTAATTTCCAAGATCGATCTCAAATCCGAATATCGTCAGTTGAAAGTAAGAGACTGTGACATTTCTAAAACTACCTTTCATTACAAGTATGCCCATTATGAATTTCTTATCATGCCATTTGGGTTAATAAATGTACCAACCATATTCATGGACTTGATCAGTTTCATATTTCACCTATACATGGATTTTTTTGCTATTATCTTCATTGATGATATTTTGATATATACTCATAATAAGGAGGAACATGAACACCACATGAGTATTATTTTACAGTCCTTATGAGAGAAGTAGTTTTATGCTAAAGTTACTAAATATAAATTTTGGCCAGTTAGGGTAGTAATTTTGGGGATGTTATTTCTGCTGATGGCATTTATGTTGATCCCAAGAAAGTAAAAGCAATAATGAATTGGGAAAGACCAACTAGTGTGATAGAGATACGTAGTTTTTAGGATTGGATGGATATTACAAGATATTTATACCAGGATTTTCTGCTATTTTATTGCCACTGACTAAGCTTACCAGAAAGGAGAACAAGTTTGTGTGGAATGAGGATTGTGCACAAATCTTTGAAATTTTAAAGGGTAAGTTGACATCAGCTCAAGTATTGACTATTCTAACAGGTACACAAGGTTTAGTTATTTATAGTGGTGCCTCATATCAAGGACTTAGTTGTGTATTAATACAGTATGAAAAGGTAATTGCTTTTTCTTCTCGGCAATTAAAGATACATGAACACAACTACCCTACACATGATCTTGAGTTAGCCGTGGTAGTTGCTTCACTAAAGATTTGGAGGCATTACTTATATGGTGTTAGTTGTGAATTTTTTACTCACTGTCAGAGTTTAAAATACTTGTCTACTAAAAAATACTTGAACTTGAGGCAAAGTTGGTGGTTGGAACTTATAAAAGATTATAACTGCAGACTACATCACCATCTGTGTAAGGCTAATGTTATTGTGGATGCTTTCAGTAGAAAGTCTATAGGTAGAGTATATTGTATTTAATGTACTTGAGTTGACCTATTGAGAGAGTTAGATTTAATAGGGGCGGAATTAATTTAAATGATTCTTGCAGAATAGTATCACATTTAAATTTTAGACCTATGTTGATAGACTGGATACGACAATCATAGGCAAGAGACGTAGATTTGGAAAAAGTTAGAGATAATATGTAAAAGGCTAAAGAAAATGATTTTTCTATTCGTTGTGATGACATTGTTATCTACAATATCTTTTGTGTGTACCTAATGTGCCTAATATAATGAGAAAAATCTAAGAGTAAGCCCATTCTTCTTTATATGCTATGCATCCAGGTAACGCAAAACTTTATAGAGAATTGAATCAATGTTATTGGTGGTTGGGAATGAAACATGATATTACACATTTTGTTGCTAACACACAAAATGAAGATACTAATTATACATTTTGATATGGTATTGAGATAACACATATTCAATAACAAAAATTCGCAAAAATATAGGCAAAAAATCCCTTCCCAATCATCACCATTGTATAATCGAAGAGATGGATTATAATGTACATAACCAAAAGACTAATTGCAGACAGTAGAAAATAAATTACTGCACCAGATCAAAATTCCACAATGAATGCTTTCCCAACACCCTTTATTTCTTCTAAAGTTGTCCTTTCATTTGCTTCAAAATTTATCCTCGCACCCAACACAATATTGTATATAGTGTTGAAGACGGCAGTGGCAAGTCTTGGCTTGCACATGTTGTGTGGATTATAAGTGCACAGATGGCTCCTTGTGCTGAAACAGAGAAGAGGAAGATTATAATTGCAAAAATAACTATGAAAACACCCACAAATTGATATTCATTAAATAAAAAGGCTATTACACCTGTAACATTCACACAACCATAATTTTTAAATTAGTAAAATCTCTAACTGGCACATTTAGTTCAACTATATCTCTTAATAAAATAGTGAAAATGACTAATTCAAACTGCAACAAATGTACCTCTCCATAAAAGTTCCATAAGTTTAAGATAAGCACATCATATTTTTTTACTTTTCTTTATCCACTCTTCCAGCAAAACCAAGAAAAATAGTTTTAAAAAATTACATAAGAAGACTATAATTGCTTAAACAACCATCCTACTGGGAACATAATCATGTCAAAGAAATTATTAGATTGAAATAGTGACGGTAACAATGGAAGCGACCATCAAATTAGGTGGAAAAGAGTAGTGATAAGAGATGTATTTCCTTGTCTACGGGAGGAATTAGAGAGTGACATGTTGAAAACTTCAAAATCACTTTCCAGGAGAGAAATTGTAGATTGTCATGTTTAAAACTTCTAAATCAATTGAAAAATAGAGGCTTTTAGATAATGTATTCAGATTCGCCGGTACACATGATATATGAAAAAGTACTTTTAATATATGAGAAGAAAAATGAAATTTATTATTTTAGAAAATAGCAGCCGTTGGGAATTTGTGGTCATAAGAAATATGAAATGCGTGTAACAAATTCAAATATAGTACTTAGAGGTGGCATTGCATGTGCACCAAGTAGTTAAAATTAGAAATAGTACGCATAAGTAAGTAGATATATGTCCCCCACCCCCCACCCCCCCGAAATAGAAATGTAATATAGTAGGCCAAAAAAGTAAACTATGATAAATGTGAATATACCACGAACAATACAAGCTGATCAACGATAATGTTGTGATGAATTCTTTGCCAAAAGCGAAAACAATTTTCGATTTGCCAATTGACTATCAATGTCACTAGTCCACCCTGCACATAGAATATAATGAACATCACTTTTTTAGACAAAGTAATTTAACAGTTAGTATATAGGTAATAGAGTAAAAAGTCCCAAATCTTTAGGTAAGATTAGAACGAAACGAGACTGGACAAAGTTACCTCCATTTAAAAATTGTATATAGTAAATGCAAAGAAATGTAATGTAATTTTGAAGAAGAAATCATTTATTCCATTTTCTTTATGTTACAAATACATTTCTCTGAAGACGTATCGATCGATGGTGTGTCGGTATTCTCCGTAATGATGTTGCTCAATAGTGTATATTTACCTTTATCAAATCCCTGTATAATACTGATGATACAGTTTAAAGAATCTACGATTTCGGTATCATAAATGATGAATTTGTAAAATATATTCTGCGATTGTGTCAAAGATGACAAACGTTATTGAACCCAGTAAGTCCTCAACATGGCACTCCAAGGGATATCTATAGGCAGTAGACGTGAGAATATGAATGTATGAATTGTATTTAAATAGACTACATGTTGTACATAGACCTGAGTCCAAGATATTTCAGTTCGATGTTGCAACTCTTACACTACAAAGTAGAGGATAAAGTGATAGTATTTTTGTTGCAATTTATGTTGTACGGGTAGAACCATTTGTTTGTTGTATTGATGCATTTAATCTTTACTATGCAAGAAACATTTATCGTCTAAAATAGTAGGAAAATTGGTTAAATTCACTGGATATAAAAAATTTATTATTGGAAGTTTGAAACATGTAATGTTGTTATATATAAAATATCAATAAAATCAAGAAATAAAATTAATGTTGAGATTGAAGGAGTATTAACTATCGGTGGACTAAAATTTCCTGATCGTCAGAGTCGGTCTTGAGAGCAGGGAGTTCAGCAAGATTGTTTAGATCATATAACATTTCCTCTATAGGCTTAACTGAGGAACAAATGCAAACAAATTGACATTAGAGAGAAATAGCAATTTAGGTAGAGGAAAAAACATATGCAAGTATCAAAATCACAAATTCAATCCCACTTAAGGGGATTTATTTATAAGTTCATAAATCTAAATTATATGATTAAGATTTTTTCTGTTATGCACAATTCTCAACCTAATCATTGGTTGTTGCAATAATATATACCTCTTATATTCAAATAAATTGGCCTCACTTTTATACTTATTGTTTTCAATGTCTATGTGATTCATAATATTCATTTTTACTTTCTGAATCTTAGGAATAATGTAAGTAGAAATTAAAGATTTTACTTAACCTGCTTAGGTGTTAACACGCGCGATGCACCGGCTGGGTGACTAACACAAACTCTTTTACTAATCATGTAATAAAGATGAGGAACCAATATGTTCAACCAGATTTTAATGATGCAACTGTACGTGAAAATCAAAATGCACATAGAGACTAAAAATGTCAAGATTCATTTTAGAAACAACAGAAGATACAAATTTGTAATACCTTGATTGAGCTCATTTAACCCTTTTTCTATTAATGTAACTTACAAAACAACTTACAAGCAAGTTAATTAGATGCAACCCCAGTATACAAAACATTAAAGCTACACATACCACATAAATATACCCAATTAACAAGACCTCCTACAAGTTATTGTACACGTGAGAAAGGAAAACAAAACACAAACACCTCTCTCTCACACCAAAATAAACGGTGACCTCTCTTCCTTTCGGCGACCTCACTTCCTCTATCAAACTATGTCTTTCTCTCTCTTTTATAATTAGATCAAGCTTTTCCCATTATCCCGACCTTAATAAATAAAGAAATTGCTACCATATTCTCTTGAAATTCAAGAAATAAATAATGATTTGGTGTGGCAACTGATGTAGGGTTTATCAATTGAGATGGGGGTTGAATACTTGAATTTCACTATACATGTAGAATTTGAAGAAAACTATCGCCAACATGTTCTAACTAAAAAAGAAAACGAACATTTATCGTATTATATCCATATGTAATTTCAACAAAACAATGTACAATAATTAAAAGAACACAAATGTAAATACTTCTCAAGGGAATTTGAAGTCCATAGGTTGAAGCTGAAATATATATACATATTATAATTTCAAACATATCAAAACTCAATAAGAACACAAAACAACTTTTTATGTCTAAAACATAGTACTAATGAATTAACTAAAATAATGACATATGGAAACAAACATCAATGTAACTTGGGAAGTCACCACCCTCACAGCGATACGCCGTATGTCACGGGTAGACAAACAAGTGATATGGAAACATAAATCAAAGCAACTTGAGAAGTTGTCCTATTAAGACTTTTTCAAGATGGTGATAATATACAATAAACAATTCACATTCTTTGTAGCTTGAGGTCATCACAGTTATTTAGGATATTAAACAAATTAATCTATAGTTTGAGGTCATCATAACTATTTCATTACACTACGCTTGACCTTAAAAATTCGATAAATATCAGCATTTTAACATTAGCACATGAGCAAATTAATTTCTCTTAACAACCATTTTAATTCATGTTACATTAACACATGTTGTGCCATTTTAAGTTTATTATTGTACAGGAGGATTATAAAAGAGAGGCATGTGAAATCCACTATTGTGAAAAAAAATATTGAGAGAAGCCTTTGAGGAGAAAATAAGACGATAAATTTAGTATAAACTTGATATATAACAACACACACTAAAATGAAAGGTTCAAAGAGGAATACCCATATTTGGTTGTTCTTCTTTGAATCTTCATTAAGTTAAGAGTATCTTTTCATGTTTGTTATACAAAACTCGTATCCTAATATGTACGTCGAAAAAGAAAAGGATAGAAAATAAGGTAAGAAGAGAGAGAGAGACAAAGAAAATAATGAGAAATACAGAGTGGATAGCTGGTATTTACCACGAAGACAGTCAATCAAAATCCTCAATGACGCCTCATTTGAATGAAAGGAGGGCTTGTCTTTCCCTTTCTACGCACCTCATTACTTTAGCCTCTCCAACTTAAAGACTTTTTCAGGGAATGACTAAAGTTTGCAACCAAACCTTCAATGATTATCGACTATGTGCATAGAAGTCTTATCAATTAACTCTAAGATTGTAAAATTTCTCAACTAAACGACTAATATCTTTAAGATTAAGAGTTTTAAGCCGAAATATATAGTAAATAGCTTCAAGTTAACTAAACCTTAAGTTGATTGATATATGTTAGAGTTTGGAAAGCCATTAACAATGTTAGACATGTGGGTTGTTGGAAGAGCTGGAAAGAAACTTTCTAGTTGTTGTGCATGATGAAGTGAGGTCATTTGTAGTTGTTGTACATGTGAAATAGGGTTGTACATGTAAATTCTTTTTTCATGTTATGTGTTACTCCACATTTATTCTAATTGTCTCCTACTTATAATGCTATATAAGGAAGTTCATAGGGAAGTAGAAGACGCACCAAAAACACCAAGAAAGAAAGCCAAGAAAACTAAGTGTGCAAGAGTTTGAGAGGCTTCAAGAAGTGTATATCTTTATAGTGAGGACTTTAATTGTAGAGAGTGTGTAAGTGTTTTTAAACATTGGTTTTATTCTCGAGGTAAATTTAAACTCTCCATCCTATGGACGTAGCCTATACTGGATGAACCACGGTAAATATTGTGTGTCTTTCTTGTGTATGCTTATTTTTTCATCTAAAATTTATTTCTATTTGGTTGATTGTGGTGCCAGCATTTACGCATAACAATTGGTATCAGAGCTCCAGTTATACACAAGGTGTTCGACAAAAAAAGTCAATATTTAGACTTTATTGATAAACCATTAGTGTTTGAAAGTCTTGGGGAGTTTACATTCAACCATGGCCAGAAATTTTGGAGCTCAATACAAGGTGGACTCGTTCAATGAAAAATATAGATTTACTTTATGGAAAAATAGGGTGAAGGGCATCCTTATTCAAGCAAGCCTTGCACAGGCATTAAAAGGAAAGGATGGAATGTCAGAAAAAATGACGAAAGATCATTGGGATGTTGAGTTAAGGTGCTTGAGCATGATAAGACTTAATAACAGTGATAATATCATCAATAACGTCATTGATGAGCATACGTAACCAGAATTGTGGACAAAGTTAGCTTTATCTAGTTAACAGTCTCACAACAAAGCTCAATCTCAAATAGGAGCTTTATAGTTTGAAGATGGAGGAGGGACCTTATGAATCACATGAGTATGTTTCATGGGATTGTGGATCAACTCAAAAATGTTTATGTAAAGCTTGAGGAAGAAGATCGGGCCTTATTGCTTCTTTCCTCTCTACCGAATTCACATGAGAACATAGTCACTACCATTTTATATGGAAAAGATACGTTGAAAATGGATGAGGTGGAGTTGACTCTATTGTCCCATAGAAAGAGAAAATCTTCAGGGGAGGAGAATTCGAGTTCATCTATGTTCGTTCAAGGTCAAAATAGGGGAAGGAACACCCACCGGGGATTTAGTGGAAGTAGTAGGTCTATATCAAGACATGGTTAAAAAGGTCAATAATGTTACAAGTGCAAGGAGTGGGGTCACATAAAAATGTGATTGTCCTTTAAAAAAGGACGTGTTTGACTCCGATGGTGCATCGGTATCATACGTGGGAGAAAAACCTTTGAAGATGCTCTCATCATTTCCAAAGTTAAATCTCTATCTAAAAATGATTGGATATTGGATTTAGGATATTTGAATCATATTTTCTCTAAAAATGAATATTTTAAAACATTCCAAGAAAATAACAGGTTCATTATCTTTGGCTAACGGTGACAGGTGTACCATTGAAGGTGTTGGAACGACGAAACTCAAAATGTTCGATATGGTGGAGCGAACTTTGGTGGTGTGTCATATGTCCCAAAGTTGCGAAAGAATGTAATATCAATTACCCAATTAGATACCAAAGGCTATTGGATTTCGATTGGAGGTGGAGTCTTGAAAGTCACAAATGGTTTTATGGTCCTACCAAAGGGAGATGAGAGTCAAGGGTTGCATCATGTGAAATAGACTTCGAGGTTAATGGATAAGAAGCGTGCAAAACTTATCGAGTACTCGAGGCATGTCTCACTTGTGGATAAAATGGAGACATCAGTTGCAAGTTTCCCGGCAGCAAATAATAGTGGGAGGAAAAACCCTACTAGTGGAAGGGATGGCTCAGGGTCCCCTTCCAGGGTTGAAGGATATTTTTTTACTCGAGGTAGTTGCTCACATGCATTATTCGTTGATGAATCAAGGGGTGTTAGGACTGTATTTTTTATTCAGGGCGTGTGTAGCTAGTACAGGGAAGGCCAATGAAAAAATCATTTATGGTCACTACAAATGGAAGTCTTTGTAATAAAGAGTTAGTCTTGGTATTTGATATTATTGAAGTTGGAGGTAACTCCATGATTGGAAATATTAGTACTACTCTGGTTATTATTTTTTCATCGACATGTCGTTGATTGCCAAGGTGGAGATTATTGGTAATCCATTAATAATGTTAGAAATGTGGGTTGTTAGAAGAGCTGGAAAGGAACTTTTCAGTTATTGTACATGATAAAGTGGGGTTGTTTCCAGTTGTTGTACATTTGAAATGAGGTTATTGATCGAGGGTGAAAGGTAGTGTCACGTCAAAACGCTAATCGTTGTTTTAGTTTCACCGCCTCAATACAAAAGAAACCTAAGTTACGACTACACTTGCGATACAAGTATAGCGATAAGTCGGGTATCGAATCCACAGAGAATGTTTGACAGATAGTAACAGATTATTAATCCAGGAATAAAAGTGTAAAAGGTGATGTGAAAATATAAATAAAGTAAAAGAGAAGAGAAGTTAAGTTAAGTCTAAATAAAGTAAAAACGAGGATCGGGATAACATCCAACCATACGGATCTAAACACTTATTAATTACAATTCCGGCTTGAGAGCAATTTAATCGAGCATTATCAATTAATCATAAACTTCACACAATAAGGAATTTAAGCCAAAGTTGCGAGAATAAAAAAATTAACCGAAAATTGGTCGCATGCGGATTAAATTCGGATTATCGCTATAAACACTAATGTTGCATGACAAAGAAAGTTAAACGCGTAATAATTCGACTTTAATACGCGCGGGTTCAATTAAACATAATTTTGCACGAAACCTAATTTTCGGAGCTCGGGGCCCGTTAATGGCGGAATGAAATCCCGACCCTATTTATCTAGGGGCAATACATGAATTAAACTAAATTATATTAATCAAAACTAGGAAAGAAAAAAATAAAGCAATTAAACTAACTACAAAGCATGAAAACTAATGTAATACCCCGTATTTTTATGGCTTTTAAATTTGAAGATTTATTAAATTTAAATTGAGATATTAATTTAATATTAATCCTAAAATTTATTTTTATATTTACTAGCGTGATGTGAGTTAGTAATTATTAGAAATTTGCAGATAATTACTGGACGAGTAAAGTAATATATGAGATTTATTTTATTAAAATTGTCACGAGTGTAGACCTGTCAAAATGACACACGACACGTTAACCCGACACGACCCGACACGAAATTATAAGTTAATGGGTTTATGCTTAATGGGTTTGGGTCAATAACGGGTTGACACGATAGACCCGTTTTTTTAACGGTTTGGGTTTGGAAATTTACATATACCCATTTTCACCCGTTTTTACCCGTTAGTATTAATGGGTGTTATTAGTTCACCCAACCCAACCCATATCCAATAAAATTAACCAGCCCACTTGTCAATTAAAGAGTCCACTTATCCGAATAGATTTCATCTTGACCCTTCATTTGTTTACCAAACCAAACCCTAAAACTAAAACATATCTATCGTCAAACTCAACTCAACTAAAAGATTTCTGAGCTGCGCAGCCTCAAGCTCTCTCTTCACCAAGCAGCCTCAAGCCTCAATCTCTCTCCTCCGTTCCCCCTTCACCGAGCAGCACACCTCAAGCTCTCTCTTCATTTGTTCGTTCGTTCGTTCACAGATCTTCACGGCGGTATGTTTCTTCTCTTCATTTGTTCATTCGTTTGTTCACAGATCAGTTCGTTCATTTGTTCACATATCACATATCAGATCTTCACATATCAGTTCGTTCATTTCTTCACATATCTTCACATATCTGTTCGCACACGGCATGTTCACATATCTGTTCGCACACGGCATATCTGTTCACACGGCATATATGTTCACACGGCATGTTCATTTCTTCACAGATCTTCACATATCTGTTCACAGATCTTAAAGATTTTTACAATAAGCAGTACAAATTTTTTTTTCAGCTTGTATTATGGATATATTTACAGATAAAATTTTTAAAGAACAGTATTGTATATATATTATTTGTTGGATTTTTTGGTTTAAGCACAACAGATATTTTTTTTGGTTTAAGCACAACAGATATTTTTTGGTTTCAGCACAACAGATATCTTTAAAATTTTTGGTTTAAGCACAACAGATATTTTTTTTCAGCTTGTATTATGGATATTTTAAAGAACAAAATTTTTGGTTTAAGCAGTACAGTATAAATTTTTTTTTCAGCTTGTATTATGGATATCTTAAAGCAGTATATTTATATATATATATTCTTTGTTGGATTTTTTTCAGCTTGTATTATGGAGGAAATGGATGCCATCAATTCAATTGATTTGGATATGGATGTGGATCTAGATGTCTCGGAAGAAGCTCCTGAACCAGTCGATAAAGCTGCTGAATCCAGTCAACAAAACACTTCAAATGCAAAGAAGAAATCTGGTATTTTTAGACCTCGTAAAAAAAGATCCCGTTGTTGGACATTATTTCAAGAATTACCTTTAGCCGAGGATAAAAAAAGAAGGGCTAAATGTCGAAAATGCGGTATAATTTATCTTTGTGATGCAGCTTATGGAACTGGAAATATGTTGACCCATATGGATAATTGTGTTAGAAATAACACAACTGACATTGGTCAACTTATTCTATCTCGAACTGAAGGGCCTTTGTCATTGGTTAATTCTTCCAAATTTGATAATGAAGTCTTTAATGACTTACTATATGAGGCTATTATTAAGCATAATCTGCCTTTTAAATTTGTCGAGTATGAGGGTATAAGGGCTATTTTCAAATATATTTTCGAGGATATCAAGTTACCCTCTAGGAATACCGCTAAGGCTGGAGTGTTGAAAATGTTTAAAAGGGAGAAAATAAAACTTCAATCTATATTAAATTCAGTTTCTGGGAGAATTTGTTTGACTTCCGATTTGTGGTCATCTGTTGCTACTGATGGGTACCTCACTCTTAAGGCCCACTTTGTTGATAACGATTGGAAGTTGAATAAAAGAATACTGAACGGCTTATTATGCTTAGGATCTGTACGGCTTATTATGCGGGGTGTCACAGGTGGTATCAGAGCATCAGGTTCTAGTGTCCTTAGGATCTGTACGGCTTATTATGCTTCCAGCGTTACTTTGTTTGATATAGAGCCCTATGTTTAGGATTGTTGTTTTCTATGGTGAGATTCCATTCTCCTGCTAAAACGTATGTACATTAGTGAATCTTAATTGTGTTCGGGTGTGTTCGAACAATTGAATATAGCAGGCAAGGGCCGTTGGGCGGACAGCAGGAGGCGAGGCTTAGTTGAGGTTGTAGAGCATATTCGAGGATGATGACCGTAGTTAAGGTCACCCCTATTATGGAACGGGAAGTCAGAACTGTAAAGACGGCTAGGGCACAACTTATGATTTCCAAATGTTGTTATAGTCGAAAGAGGTGCAAGAGTAGACTCACCCCAGTGTGGCACGACTGGGAAAAGTCAAACGAAGCCTTGTAGAGAACTGTGAGTGGAAATTCTAGAAATGCGAAAATTGTGTGTGTTAGCCCAAGGAGGTCAAGTATCCAAAGGCTTGGACAAAGGACGGAGTGTGGCTAACTGGAAGTGAAAATTTTCGCAATTTTCAATAGTAAGGCTCTTCAAGGGTCTGAACAAAACTATCCAAGGGTGGAGAAGCTGGCTTATGCCCTTATCCATGCTTCAAGAAAAATGAAGCCTTACTTTCAAGCTCACTCTATGATAGTCCTTACGGACTCGCCACTAAGGCAGGTTCTGCACAAGCCTGAGAAGTCCGGCCGATTGATGGCCTGGGCCATTGAATTAGGAGAGTATGATCTTACTTACCAGCCCAGAACAGCCATTAAGGGGCAGGCCCTTGTAGATTTTGTCGCTGAATTCACTTGGGAAATGACTGAGTCAGAGAAGAGCTTGGATGGCGGCAAAGAAAAGAGCCGAGGTTCGGAAGAGACAGACCCGTACGTCTTCCGGGGCCGAGAAGAGGTAGTCCCAGGCAAGGCTAGGGGAAGAGTAGAAGAAAACGAAGAGGGTCGATATCTCTTCGAAAAATGAGTAATGAGAGAAGGGGTCTTCTCTTCAGATGAAGACGTATGGAGCCTCTTCGTGGATGGATCATCATGTGACGGTGGAAGCGGCGCGGGGCTAGTACTCTCGGCTCCAGATGGCGCCCACATTGAATATGCCTTGAGATTCAACTTTCAGGCTTCAAACAACGAGTCAGAGTATGAGGCCATGATAGCAGGTCTCTTGTTGGCAACAACTCTTCGAGTAAAGCGGCTTCTACTCCATAGCGACTCAAGGCTGGTTGTTAACCAAGTGTTGGGGGCATATGAGGCCAAAGACGAAAGGATGGCCAGGTACTTAAAAAAGGTAAGAAGGTTGCTAGAGTTCTTCGAAGAGGCCAAACTGAAGAGAGTGCCTAGACTGAGCAATAACCACGCTGATGCATTGGCAAGACTGGCCTCAGCAATGAAGACAGATTTGGGGAGAACCATCCCAATTGAAGTCTTAGGAAAAGCAAGTATCGAGGAAGACGAGGTATGTAACCCTTATCACAATGTAAACCTGGGAGACTCGTGGATTGACCCGATTGTCAGATACCTAAGAGAGGGGGAGCTACCTGAGTCCAAGATAGAAAGAAAAAAGTTGAGATACAGGGCTGCCAAGTTCTCATTGATAGGAGATGTCTTGTAGAAAAAGGGGTTTCTCTTGCCCCTTCTCAGATGTGTGCACCCCATGGAGGTACCTCGGATCTTATAGGATGTTCATGAAGGCTCCTGCTCCAGCCACATAGGAGGAAGACCCTTAGCCAAAAGGATCATCACTCAAGGATACTGGTGGCCCACCTTGTCTAGGGACGCTGCTGACTATGTGAAGAGGTGTGACAAATGTCAGAGGTTCGCCACTATTCCTCATCTACCCCATCAGCCTATGACGTCAATATCTTCTCCATGGCCGTTTACGGTGTGGGGGATTGACCTGGTAGGACCTTTACCAAGAGCAGTCAACAACTATAGATTCTTGATAGTTGCTATTGACTACTTTTCAAAGTGGGTAGAGGCGGAACCAATGATAACAATTACGGAGCAGAAGACCTTTCAGTTCATCTGGAAGAACATCATATGTAGGTATGGCCTCCCAAACATGCTCATCTCGAATAATGGGACCCAGTTCAAGAATGCCTCCTTGGAGAAGTATTGCCAAAGTGTGGGGATCAGGCAGTTCTTCTCATCCCTGGGTCGACCTCAAGGAAACGGCAGGACCGAGGTCACGAACAGAACCATCTTGGATGGAATCAAGAAGAGGTTAGAAGACGCGAAGGGGAGATGGATAGAAGAGGTCTACACTGTGCTGTGGGCTTACACGACCACGACAAGGACACCTACAGGAGAAACCCCATTCATGCTGGCATATGGCTCGGAGGCAGTCATACCAACGGAGGTAGGACTACCAACTCATCGGATACAGACCTACGACCCTGACAGCAATGGGGAGAAGATAAGGTTAGACCTGGATCTCATTGAAGAAAGAAGAGAAGACGCAGAGATCAGGAAAGCAGCCTATCAGCAGAGGGCAGCAAGATTCTACAATCAAAGGGTGAGGTCAAGGCCCATTGTGGTAGGAGACCTAGTGCTTAAGAAAACCCTACAGAAGGCAAACAAGCTACACCCGAACTGGCATGGCCCCTACAGAGTAACGGAAGAGGTTGTGCCTGGCACGTATAGGCTAGAGAACCTAGAGGGAGAACCCTTCACCAACCCGTGGAATGCCGACCATCTAAAGAGATATTTCATATGATGTTGCATATATTTTATAAATTGTAAATGTACCATCTTATCAAGAAGAGATTGTTAATAAAGATCAGTTTCCCTGGCAAATTTTTGTTCCATTCTTAACATCATTAATTTGGTGATATGTATTATGAGGCTAACCTCTCAGGTGATGACCTCAGACCCTCATAACATCACTCGGTGGTGACGAGGTCTGAGCTCAGACACCTGGGTTAGAGGACCTCAGACCCTTAACATCATTAAGTTGGTGATTTATTATGAGGCTTACCTCGGTGCAGGTGATGACCTCAGACCCTCATAACATCACTCAGTGGTGACGAGGTCTGAGCTCAGACACCTCGGTTAGAGGACCTCAGACCCTTAACATCATTAAGTTGGTGATTCATTATGAGGTACGGCCCAGGTGATGACCTCAGACCCTCATAACATCACTCGGTGGTGACGAGGTCTGAGCTCAGACACCTCGGTTAGAGGACCTCAGACCCTTAACATCATTAAGTTGGTGATTTACTATGAGGCTTACCTCGGCCCAGGTGATGACCTTAGACCCTCATAACATCACTCGGTGGTGACGAGGTCAGAGCTCAGACACCTCGGCTAGAGGACCTCAGACCCTTAACATCATTAAGTTGGTGATTTATTATGAGGCTTACCTCGGCCCAGGTGATGACCTCAGACCCTCATAACATCACTCGGTGGTGACGAGGTCTGAGCTCAGACACCTCGGCTAGAGGACCTCAGACCCTTAACATCATGTTTTGGTGATTTACTATGAGGCTAACCTCTTTTTGGAGGACCTCAAACCCTTAAGTAAATGGTTATGGCATTATATTAAGTAATGACCTCAGAGAGTGCACAGCATTCAAATACATTCACAGATCAAGATAAAGGAAGACCTTGGCATTCGATAGAAGAAATTACATTTAAATGTCTCAGAAAAAATAGAGGTACATAACAATTACAAGATTACAAGTCAAAACAAATTAAAGCAAAATGCAAGGCCAAGTCAAACATCGGAAGGAGGAACATTGGAGGTCTCGTCTATGTTGGCCTGCTCAGTGTTGGTCACCTCAGCCACTTCATTTGCAGGGTCAGTCCCTTCTAGATCAGTCCCTCCCAGAGTGACAGTCTGACCAGGAGCAGCAGCCTCGTCCTCTATCTCCTGTAAGGACTGGGCGAACTGGGCGTCTGCAAGGCCCAGTCTCACAAAGTCTGAGGCCTTAATGGTGCCAACCTCGGCCTCTTTTACCTCGGCCCATTTGGCGGTGGTCTTGATACCCCTCTCAAGGTATTCAAGACCAAAGCCTACAAACTCATCGGAGACCTTGTAATCAGTAATTATTTTCTCCGAGGCATCTGCAAGAGAGGCCTTCACGGCAGCATTAACCTTCCTCTGCAAGGCATTATCTTTGTTCTTCAGGGCCTTGGTGTGGCTCTGGATGAGTACAGAGATGTCCTTTTCTAGGCCTTGGGCCTTGTTTTCAGAATTTTGGGCCTTAGTTTCAGCATTTTGTAACTTTGTCCTCAGACGTTCGATCTCGGCCTTCAGAGTGGTCTCACCTTTCTCGGCCTCCTGCCCCTTCTGAATGAGAGGCAATTTCCTCAGGGCCCAGTTAGATAGCTGGTACATGGCAGCTGCACCCTGCACAGTAAACGAAGAAGTTAGGTGAGAGCAAAATCAGACGTTGCACTTTGAACAAAGGAACAAGTTATACCTGGACTACTCTGTGAAGGCCGAATTCAACCATCGTAGGGGTTTCCATGGCCCTGAGAAAAAGTTTATCGGCCTCGGTCATCATGTTGTTAAGAGCGTCCATGGCCTGTCGGCTGTGGCCGAGCACACTATCGGAAAGTTTTAACTGGTCCAGACGAGCTGATAATGTGTCGGCTGTGATAGGGATCGCAGCGTCTGAAGTCCGCTTTGTCCTGGAGCTCAGCCTCTGATCCTCAGGAGGATGGACCTCAGGTGCCCTCTTCTTAGACTTGGATGTCGAGGGAGCAGGTGGAGGAGCATTTATGCCAGTCTTCTTGACAACTCTAGACAAGCTTGGAGCTGCCATCTCCCACAACTCGTCTGAAATATCTGGTGGTCTCTCTGCAAAAGTGAAAAGATAAGACTCAGAAATAAAGTATGTATGATAAGAGGATACACTTGGAATAAAAATAAAATCCTTACCAAAATTAGCTAGGGGACTTCCACCCAAGCTCGTCCCCGAGAGATACTGGGGGTTCAGCAGATGCTCGAACTTGACAAACATCCCATGGGCCCCTTGGTCCTGCAGGGCCTTCACCTTTTTGCCATTTTGAACGCTTAGTCCAGGATCGGCCCTGGAAGACATGGTGACTTTACCCCATTTCATGGGTATTCTCGGCTCATAGATAGAAGAGGGAATGGAAGAACCAAATTCCCACGGCCCTGAGGCAAAAAAGTACCTGGGTTTCCAATTATGATTGGAGGTCTGAGTCACCAGGAGCATCTTTTTCTCAGGCCTCCGAGCCACAAAGTGATAGTAGCTCGGATGATTCTTGGCTGAGGTGGGGACGTAACACCCAGCAAAAACCTGAACTGGGAGGTCAGAGTGGTGGACTGCCCTCCACAAGATGATGGACCCTATAATAACTCTCCAAGCATTGGGAGAGAGCTGTGAGGGGGCTAAGTTAATAAAAGAAAGGATGGACCTGATGACAGGGTGAAAGGGAAGACGAAAACCTAACTTGAACATCTGCTCATACAAGCAGATCTCTCCATCTTGACCATGGTAGGCCCTATCTTCCCTCAGAGGTCTCCTTAAATGGATAGAGGGACTGATGGAGTATAGGTACCTGAAGTGCAATAAGTCCACTTCAGTAACTGTGCTCTCAAACTCGTCCGTCTCGGATGTGTCAACTTCACTTTCGACATCATCGTCGTCAGACTCAACGTCGGCTGGAGCAGATGTGGAAGGGTGACCGGGGAACCTCTGAGCAAACTCGGCCCCGAAAACGACCGATAGTGGGATGGCATCTAGAACAGGTGGCACAGCCACGTTTGGCCCGACGAGTTCCACTTCGGAGGAAGAATTGGAGGTGCTAGAGCCATGTTGGAAGGAGGCACGACTGGACACCTCGGCCTGTCCAGGGTCCTGACTGGCCTGAGGAGTGAAGTCCATTGCCTCTTGGAAAGAGTCCACAGACATCGGGTCGGAGGTGGAAGACTCAGACTCATACATCGGCAAGTTGTTGGCAGAGACGTCTGTCTGATAAAAATTCTCAGGTGGACGAGGGTATACCACCTTAAGAGGTGGAGGAAAGAGAGGTCTGACAGGGAACTCCTGTGACCTACGAGCTTCTTCCTGAGCTCTCTCTATTTGCCTAATTTTCTCCAAGGTTTTTCACTAAGAGACGGGAACTCTTCAAGAAGTTGGTACAGGGATCTGAGCATCTGGGGACGACCCAAGGCTTTGGCAGACCCTAAACTTGAGGAAAAGTCTTAAAAACTACAAATAAATCTGGCTTAAAAAGTTAAGGAAACAAAGATCAAACCAAGGAATCTTTGCAGGAAACCTAGCTCACCGGAAAACTCAAGTGCTCACCGGAAAACTCAAGTGCTCGTCGGAAAATTCAAATTAAAAAGCACCAAAAATGAAGGAAATGGAGAGGAAGGATACCTGAGGGTGAGTTGATGAATAAGGTGGAAGAAATCACGCAGGAAATAAGGTATTCCCCAGCAAGAGCAAGCACTGGAACGAGGGCTGGCTCCGGAGCGAAAAAAGTTGCAGAAGACAATTGGGCGCTTGAACTGGAGAGAAATGAGGAAGAAGAAGAAGAAGAAGAAGAAGAAAGGTTTTTAACCATTAAATACTTGGGCACGATTCCTAAGGCTCATCATTGCCTTGGGAAGCCCAAGAGACAACTGACAGCATGTGCCAACCAAATGGGCACGCCTTGGCTTAGGACAAGTGTCATGCAGGTGTTGGCCTTGAGGTGAATAGACATCGGAAGCAAGAATCCCCTAGCCACCTGCTCTCGCAAATGACTAAGGGTTGGGGGGTGATTGATATACCCAAATATGACCTCGGCCTAGGGACACCTACCTCGACCGAAATAAGAGCCGAGACAATGACCGACCCACCAGTGGGTGGGGGCCCGCGATATCATCCCTCGGCCAGGACTACCTCGGCCTCGGCCGACACTACTGTATGCACCTCCCCAAGGACACTTCACACGTCGCAGATATCAACATCGACCTTATGTACCAAGGAATAGTAACCTCGACCAACAGTAGGCCGAGATAACAAGAAGCTCCGATTTCTTCAACATGGACCCTACCTCGGCTTAGGCCGAGGTTGCCAGAGGTTAATAATCATCAGCATACCCAGCCTCGGCTCAGGCCGACACCGACATATACCTCGGCTGATATCAGGCCGAGACTCCTCATGACACTCCACAAATTGAGCGGACGACCAACCTTTATAGCTCGGCCTCATCTAGGCCGAGGCCATTCACCAACATGACTACCGAGCATCTGTTGACATTTGGATAAGGACACCTGGGCATAAATCAGTTATAACAATATTATTCTCCACATGTGGGGGAATATTTCATCATCATTACCTACATGTGGCCATGACAAGTGGCACACCCCTATTGGTGAGGAAACCACACACATGAACATTACATGCATAGAGGGTACATTACACCCCCTAGGCACTATATAAAGGGATCATCCCCTACCTTGCAAAGGGAGCCATATATCAAAACCCTAGCTAAAACCCTGTCTAAATATACAGTAGAGAGAGAGAGCTTGAGTGAATTGTACCCATGGACATTAGTGCCTTTGTTCGGTGAAATTGCTCACATACACTCACAGTGGACGTAGGCCAGATTGGCTGAGCCACCTATATTCCGGTGTTCATTCCTCCTATCCTCACCTCTTTCTCTTGATCCCTTATATAGCTGTGCTACCATTGTTATACTTACATTCAGCTTGGAAACACCTCACTTGGTGGTGCTGATTCCCGGTATCATCAATGATGTAAATCATTCATGTGAGGACCGGCGAGTTAGACTGGACCGACCCTATAAAAAACCGAACCGACTAGGGTCGGTTAATCGACATTATCGATCCGATCTCGGTCCATTTTTTTAGAGGACCGACTAAATCGGTCCGGTCCAAAAAAAACCTCAAAACCGAACCGATCCGAACCGGACCGCGAACACCCTAATACTGGATGATAGTGGATTGGCGAAATGTTCTTTATGTAGGTGTAATTATGGGAAATGATGAAACTATTCTGTCAATAGACGGAGTAAAGGGGTACATGTTATGGACGGAGGGCCTAACAAATTTCGATAACCGACAATGCTAGGTAGTAGTGTATCGGGGGGTTCCTTGTTTGGATTTCGCTTTGCGAGACATCCCACGCATGAAACTTAGCGTAAGGCTGAAAATAGGGAGATATTTGTCATTAGGCCATGAGTTCAGTACGTCGGTCGAACAAGGAGCAGGTAATTGTATACGTAAGTTGGAAGTTAAATTATGATTTAACGCCGGTGAAATCGGTTGTGTGGTAAGAATGCATTGAAAGTTTTATTTTATCGCCATGAGTTGAGGGGTGGAACGATGATAGGAGGATTTAAAAATTTCGATTTCTAGGGTGATTGAGAGTACCCAAGTGTTGTAACCGCGTTCGAAACACAAGGGAAATAAAGAGTTTAGATGATTTTTAGTGTGGATTATCTGGGAAGAATTTTTAATACACGAGATGAGACTTGTATTTATTTTGATGTATAGATCATTAGTGATTTATTTTAATTATTGTATTTAGTCGAGAGAATTGTTGTACTTATTTGAAGAGATTTGATATTGGTGATCCCTCTTTCGTTGTTGTGGGATTTAGATGATCTATACCTTGTATTTTGTTGGATTTAGGTAATTTTATCGATGAGTAGATCGTCGTTCGCTCTCCCCGGGCGGTCGGGGTGTTACAAAGGTGGGCATCCTGGTTAGCTGATGTTAGAATCGTCCAAGTGGAAGGGGCGTGGAAATGTAAGTGTGGAATATATGTTTGTGGGACTAGCATAATGAGGCGGAAGTGGTAGAGGGAATTAAACGTCGTATGAAGAACGATAATCCATATATATATATATATATATATATATATATATATATATACGAGTGCGATTAGAGTATCTCACCCGAATTTGGTTGGAAGGCTGTGGGAAGCCATTTAAAAGGGGTATTCCTTGAGAAGGGTAGAATTTAATTATTATGGAGAACGCTCGGAGCGGAGTTGTAATTATTCAAATTTGAGAGTGACTTGCGCATACAAAGAGTGATGGTGTTAGCATGGTATAAGAGGTACAGAAGTGCACCTCATGGAGAAAAGCGCACGGGTCAGAACTTTTGGTACACGCCAAGGAAAGAAGGGAGTATTAAATGTCACCTAATGTGAGACATTTCTAAGAAAACACGATGTTTAGCGGGGCATAGTGAGTAGTCTCTTCATGCACCACTCATAGATAGAGATCGGTTGAAATAAGAAGATCAACTATAGAATTGTGTGGCTATCGATAATTCTTATAATGGAAGAGGCCGGTAAAGTCGGTAAAGTTTCTCGGATGAGTTACCATCTTCAAGACAAGATAAAGGGTTCATCCGAACATGTGGGACAAGTCGCCCAATAAGGAAATGATTGATATTCCTTTGGGGTGATTTATAATATTAACTAGTGTGCCCCAGTATTATTTTGGAAGGAAGGATCGCGCCGGTACGTGGTCCTACACAGTATTATTTTCTGAATCGGGATGAGATTTTTGAATCCCACCTTTAATATGGGATTTCAGGAAGCAGCAGGGATAATGTTTCATTTTGAGTAGGATGTATCACCCATCGTCGGGGAGTAGGCGCACGGTGATTAACGATTAGTGGAGCCGCGTGAAGGTAATTTTAGAATCTTAGTGATCATTTCGTTTCCACAACACATATAGCTAGCAAGTGAAGGATAACAAGGTAGATTTTCGTGGAAGCACTCGTACCTAGTTGTTGTGAACGAGGTGCTTATTGAGGTTTTGGTGTGGAAAAACCTTAATTACTCTCCCCTTGTATGCTTAGAAGTGAGCGGATAATCAGAATTTTGGATTTGTCAAGTTAGAGTCTGATGACTATAGTGGAATTACCACGACTGTTTTAAGCGAACAAGAGTGTTCATATGTTCGTATGGTTTCTCTCAGAATGGGAGTTTTGTTTTTAGATAAATATGAGTAGTTGTTATGTAGTGAGGTGCGGCCTCTCAATAATATTGAAGTATGTAAGCTATGATGTATAAGCTCATCTTATGCGAATGTTTTCGAATAGGAGCGCAATGTGAAGCGTCATTAAGGAGAGTGTTGAACAAGCCTACTGTGAGACGGGGGCTATAGTGATTGAACGTCTTACTATATAGATAGTTTGCTTATTGATAAGATATCCAGATTTATTCTTACCAGGTATGCCTTATTTTTTGAATTTCGAGACGAAATTCCGTTATTAGGGGAGAAGTATGTAATACCCCGTATTTTTATGGCTTTTAAATTTGGGGATTTATTAAATTTAAATTGAGATATTAATTTAATATTAATTCAAAATTTTATTTTTATATTTACTAGCGTGATGTGAGTTAGTAATTATTGGAAATTTGCTGAATATTACTAGACGAGTAAAGTAATATATGAGATTTACTTTATTAAATTGTCACGAGTGAATAAAATGGCAATTATGGAAATTTAATTCAGGACACGCCTGTGTCGTGTCGGGACTAAATTAGTATTATTAAAAGTGAATAGATTGTAAATCGCCTGTATGGTCATTTCGAGTACGCCAATGTGTTAGGAAGGGTCGAGATAGTCAAAATAATGTACCCGGGGGTTTAGTTTGGGTCTCGGGGCATTTTTAGGCCTAATTAACATCCCGGGAGGGCGTTTTAGACATTTCGTATTTTTAGTCATGGAAACCCACGAATTTTCTAAGGTTATATTAGATGGTAAGGGTTGTCTTCTAGGGTTATAATAACCAAAAACCAAAGACGTCCATTGGATACGAAGAGGAGAAGCTTCCCAAGGAGTCCACCGTTTGCACCGCCGTCACCGCCAAAACGTAGATTGCGCGACGAGGATCACAACCACACCAAGTTATTCCACAAATCTGAAATAAATAATTCTAGGCAAGTATCTATCTTACTTTGTTTTAGTTAATGCTTCAATTATATTAGCCTAGGGTGGATTAGAACTAGTTTTCGTGAAAGAAAATCATATTGGAAACTAGAATTTACATGTGGTGGAGGTAAAAATCGTATTCTGGAAATCTAATTCATATGTAGAGGTTGAACCACGAATTTTCATTGAGTTAGGAGTAGAAAATATGGAAAAAGAATGGGAAGAACTAAGTTAAAGATAATATTAGGGTTCTTGATATTTATATGGATTTTGGCCCCTTTAATTCGTTATACTTGATGAAACTCGCATGTGTTACGTAGGACATCATCTATTTCGGTATATAACTCTTGTAGTATCATTTGTTGGGAGTTTGGGAGTGAAAAAGGATGATTTGGATGATTTTGGAATAGGATTTCCGTAACTCTTAATTCTGCAGTTTCACCATAACTGCTTGATCGATCGATCGAGCCCTTCCATCGATCGATCGACTCCTCCTGGAAAACTCATATTCCTCTTTTTAAATAGTTCATTCCAATTTAAATGAATAGTAATCCTTGGACATTATTGTTAGAACATTTTGGGATATAAAGAAGACCAGTAGGACTTTATAAAAATGGAACCTTGAATATAAGACGAGATCAACATTAACGGAAGTGTTTTACACTTAAGAAATAATGGGAACGTGTGTCTGAAGGGTGAAGCTCGTAAGTATGTTACGTCGTAAAATAAAAGAGTACCTACTAAAATTACACATAGGGAGATAGGATTCTACGAGTGTTACGAACTAAAGTTTGTAATAATCCCATAAATAAGAATAAAAGAGACGAACCGTTATACGGGATAATCTAGTAATGTGTACTAAGAATTAATATCACAAGTATGCGTCATGGGTGTACCTAAATTAGAATTGGGAATATTAGTATACATATATGACTGTGATTGTGAATATACTATATACGTGTAAAAATCATGTATGTGCTACTTGTTATCACTGAGGTTACTGCGCTGGGACAGTCTTATCTAGATGGGACCTTTATGGGGGATATTGACTTGTACCCTAGAACATAGGAATCCTTGGTATAGGCTATCAGATCGATAGTCATCTGTCCTAAGAGATGTGAGGGCATGTGCTGACCTCTTAATGACTTGGAACTATGCTTCGCCTCAATTTGTATGTGTTTTGTGTTAATACAGTTCGAGAGTGATTCCGAACTAGTATTTCCCTTAGTACGAGTGATACGGGGACTTGATAGCAGAGTATGCCAGCACCATAAATTTTATGTGGGGTGCCGATAGTATATATATATTATATGAGTGATTAATATATATATATATATATATATATATATATATATATACTTGAAATTTGGTAACTATCTACTGTGACTAAAAGTAGGTAAGTAATGAATAATTATTTTAACTTGGATATAAGTGTTTGAAAAGTTTGAGGCAATATTGAGAAACTTTATAATAAAATGAGGTTTATGTGAGAACTTTGCTTTTAGAAATTAATTATCTTAACACTAGAAATTGTCGGCATGAAACTTTGTGAGTAACTTACTATAAGCTAAACTATTGGGATTAGTAGTGCGGTAGGTGTGCACATTAGAAGAGAGGTGAGAATTTCTCAAGAGAGTACCGCACACTAATATGATTGTTGCATTAGCCAGTAAGCATTTTAAATACTTGCTAAACTAAATTTTAAACTGTTTTACCATCGGGCACTGACCCGTTTCCTTTTATCTCTTCTCTCTTGTATAAATATATATATATATGTATATATCACAGGTGCCCAGCCATAAGGGCGCCAGGCATAGGATCCTTTGGAAGGAACGTGCTGCAGCTTAGGTGGGAGTTGCAGGCCTCTTGCTTAGACGACCTCATTATTGATTCCACTTCTAGTTCTATTTTATCCCGTTTGGCATGTGTCGCCCTTTTTCCTTATTCAGTTGGTTTTATCCGAGGTTGTGATTTGGTTACTTTCAGTATTTATACTTTGGGATTGTTACTGTCAGGATGTTTCTCCTTTGAAATTTTAAAGGTCGAATCAATTAGTTGAATGCTTACATTGCTTGGATTATCTTTTCCAGTCTAGTTGTGGTATGACTCTTAAACTATGGATTATGAAAGGTTTTAAATCTTGGTTTTAAATTAAATATGAAACTGATGTCAAAAAAGAAAAATAAATGGTTTTGTCACTTAGCTTAATTATTTAGGGTGTTTAATATGAAGAGTTATTTTGCGAAAGTGATGCTAAGAATGAACCAATAGTTCACCTTGGTTATAATTTAATAAAGGACTGATCACTCGGTATTTAATTAGGCGGGGTGTAACAACTAATTTACAAAGCAAGGAAAAATGAAGAACAAAACTATATTAAGGGAGATTATTATGAATAGTCCAATCTTACAAAACCACATGGATGTCACCCCAAGAAGAGAAGAGGATGAGCTCTCCAAACCAACCCCTAACCTAAAATGTATTCTTAAACTAAGTATATCTGATATTACAACAAAATGGGGTTATATAGTAAGTTGGAATAAAAGAAAAGAAGAAAGAAAAAAAAAAGGAAAATATCTGTAGAAAACAGGGTATCGATCGATCGACCCCTTTGGTCAATCGATCGATCAAGAACAAAATATCCCAAATCAACAAGGATCAATCGATCAATACTTTTGATCGATTGATCGATCAAGCAGGGCAGGTTCTAGGTATCACACTGCATGGCCTCTTCTTCTCTTCTCCCCTCTTTTGGTTTCAATGATTTTCTCTTCCGCCAAAAGTGTCGTAACTTCTTCGTTAGGTATCCGAATCGCGCACCGTTCATAGCCACGCAAAGCTAGCGAGGAGGGATACAACTTTCATGAGATGTCGATCCAGGTGACCAAATTGTAAATTGACTAAATTACCCTTGAACGTGCGATTGCATACGAAACTTGAGCGGAATGCGTCCGAACTCCATACTTAGTACCTAAATACCTACAAAAGTTCAATTATACCTCATATAGCATATTAACAATATAAACCGAGGTTGTATGATTAACGGGCTTAAATATAGAGATTAAGGCATCCGAGGAGGCTAAAATACGTAGGTTCGACGGATGAAATACGCAATATTTGCGTATTATCAGTTGCACATGTGAATTATTTTTCATGTCATGTGCTTCTCCACCTCATTTATACTCATTGTATCCTCCTTGTAATATCATATGAGGAGATTCATAAGGAAGTAGAAGACACACCAAAAACACCAAGAAAGGAATTAAAAAAAAAAGTGTGCAAGAGTTTGAGAGTATTGAAGGAGTTTAATTATTAAGAGTGTGTGAGTGCTTGTAAACATCAGTTTTATTCTTAAGGTGAAATTAAACCATCCTTCTTGTGGACGTAGACTATATTGGGTGAACCACGTTAAATCTCATGTGTCTTTCTTGTGTGTACTTATTTTTTTCATCTAAATTTATTTTTATTATTTGATTGTGGCGTCGGAATTTATGCACATTAATATAGTAGTATTCTTTGTGCACCATAGTTTTTAGCAAGTTAGTATTAATGTTTACACCTTTTTCTTCCTTGAGACTGGATGGATTCATAATCCATAAATTAATTGGTTGGGTTGTACAAAACAAATAAAACATGCTTGTCTTGAGAATAGATGATGTTTCGTGATGACTTCCTTATCTAAAAACATTATGTGTATCTAAGAAAGCATTCAAGTTTTCGTTTTACTTCCCAACTTTGTGTAGGTTTCATTATTTATCTCAGTGTCGTCGTGGATATCATTTAATATTATTACCAAACAACATAAGCAAAATAACTCCATTAGTGACACATCTCATGAAGTAATTATACATTGTATAAATCATTGGTAACTATATTGCTAGAATGGAGATTAACTTGAAAGAACATGAATTAAAGTACTTTATAATTAAGACTGCATATGTACAAGGAAAATCCATTTATCCTTTCCCGGTCCTTGGTAATAGATTTTGAGGATTTTGACATTTTATAGTCGAGGAAGCACTCGGGCTTTGTAATATTGGCGTTCATAGGTGCTTGGTTGTATTACCCCGATTACAATGTAATGCCCTTCTAAGTTGATAATTTTCTTTCCGTGACTATGATAATTCATTACCTAGGTATCCTTCTTGAGTATTAGGCTCCCGACTTTGAAGTTGATATGCCCAACCCTTCGATTATTGTACAAGCGTTTTTTATGTATGTGGTTTAGAGGTATATTTTATCCTTCATTAGTTGTATGTTTTCTCACGCCTTAAAATATCTGACTCTCAAGGTTAGAACGTTTAATTTGGTTGGGATAAATTATTTTGTACCATTTGCGAGTGCAAATAACTTCTTTTTGGCCTTTCTATAATCCTCGTTTGGTATCCCTAAAGGACGTCAAGATAATAATTTATCCATTTCTTCTTTGAACTTTATAACTCGGTCTTTAGCGCGTGCAGTGGTTCACTTTGTCACTTTCACAGCTATTGGATTCAGGGTCCTTGGGTGTATTGAATAAGTGTTTGATCTTTAAGTTATCATAGAGTTCATCAATAGCAATGGTTTCAAACTATTTTTGTCACTGATGATGATGACGCAAGGAACCTTATACCTTCTGATTTATTATATACCCGAGGAACCTTCCTTCTTGTACTCTAAATACGCATTTGGTCGGGTTTAATATCATCTGGTACTTTTCAAGTTAATCAAAAGTCTGGTTGAGGTTAACAATATGGGCAAACGTTTTTTGCTCTTTGTAACCATATCATCGTATACTTCCATATTTTTATCTATTCGATCCTCAAAGACCTTGTTCACCAGCCTTTGATACGTAGCACATGCATTTTTCAAACCAAAAGGCATAATATTATAACAGTTTTTTCCTCAGGGAGTAATGAAAGAAGTGATCTCCCTATTTTCAAGCTTCATTTTGATCTGATTATAACCTGAATAAGTATCCATAAAACTGAGTAACTCATGTCCTGAGGTAGCATCCACAAGCTGATCTATTCGGGGAAAGGAAAAGTGATCCTTTGGGCATGCTTTGTTGAGATCTGTGAAGTCTATGCACATCCTCCACTTATTATTTTTCTTTTTGAACATCACTACATTGGCCAACCATTCTGGATATTTCACCTTATCAATGATGGCTGCTTTCTGAAGTTTTTCAACTTCCTCCTGTATGGCTTGGTTCTCGGGGCTGAACACTCTTCGTCTTTGCTTGACTGGCTTGATTTTTTTATTAACATTGAGATCATGAAAGATGAAGCTAGGATAATTTCCTGGCATATCTTTGTGACTCCAAGTGAACACATGTTTTCTGTGTCTAAGAAAGCTCACTAGTTCCTATTTAAGAACAGGATCCAGCGTTGTTCCAACTTGAGTAGTGCACTCTGGTTTATCATCATCTAACACAATGCTTTATGTTGCCTCTACAATCTCACCCTTTGTCAGCTTTGTATCCTCCCTTGGATCTAAGGTTTCAACCTCAGATTCTTCATCAGGTTCAGAGGTATCCACTTGGTACGTGGTGGTTTTCCTCTTTGTTTCTTCCAGCTCCTCCTGTTCGACAGATGAGTAGTAGTATTATTGAGCTACTTTTTGATCACCCTTCACAACTTTTACACCAAAATTAGTTGAGAATTTTAAGCATTGATGAACAGTAAAGGGCACTTCGTCAAACTTCTTTAGTCCAGCTCTTCTCATAATTAAATTATAGGCTGAATGGACGTTTTTATTTATTATAAAGAAATGGATTTTCTCTATTCGGTTGGCTGTCCATATAACAATCATTACTTTCATCTTAATGGTTACCAAAGGGAAGACTTTCTCACCTTCGAAACCTATTAGTGGTCGATGATAGGTCCCTAACTGGCTCAGCATAAAGTTCAAGCTGCTGAAATAGGGATTGAACATGATATCTGCCTAGCTTCCGTTATTTACTAACACTCTAGAGATAATGATATCTTCCTTTCTTATTTTAATTACCAGAGGATCGTCATGGGAGTACGGTACTCCTGATAAATCATTTTTAGAGAAGCCTATTACCATCTTATCTTTATTAACCTTCCTTGGTATGTCTTCCTTGACAAGATTAATCCTCTGTATATACGAGCAAGATTGAGCCTCATTGAGGTAAGATTTTCTCTCTGCTGTATGATCTCCTCCTCCTGCATCTCCACCTGTAATCATTTGGTAATCAAAATCACTAAAACTGAGTGTGAATACCTCGCGTTCCAGTTGATAGGGCTTTTTGGGCAAGTCAAGATCATCATCCTAGTCATCTTCATGAGCCGTCTTTTTTTCCTCTCTAGATTTGCATGGGGATTTTAATTTGTGTTGAGCTCCCTCATTATTCTATCGATCAACAAACTGATTCAATTTTACTCTTTGGATGAGAGTTTCAATCTCATTTTGAAGGGTAATGCAACAATCTATTGTCTGACCATGGTGTCTATGGAACACACAGTACTTATTTTTGTACCTCTTGGTAGGGGAACTCCTCAACTTATCAGGTCAATACACATCTTTGTTGTGTTTGATATCCTCCAAGACGTGATGAATGCCCATGGTTAATGGAGTGTAGTTGTGATACTTCTTGATACTTTCTATAATTCCTTTCTGTTTTGACTCCTTGTGCTCCTTATAGTCTTTTTTATCCTTCTTGTCATTTTTGCCCTCAACTTTTACTCCCGAGCTCCTCTTAACTGCCATTGCTTCCTTAGCATTCATGATTTGGGCTGCTTTGACCATCAATTCTGCCAAAGTCTTTGGGGGGTCTTTAGCAAGTGTATAATAAAGATTCTCAGGGAGCAATCCACTCATAAGGGTTGTTATAGCGGTTGTCTCCTCATAATTCACAACCTCCAGCTTCTCATTGTTGAAACGAGTGATGTAGTCCCCGGTGCTCTATCATTCCTTATGTCATACACTAAACAAATGTGCCACCTTTTTTATAGATTTGGCCCCAAAACAGAAGTTTCTAATAAATAGCTCGGCCAACTGGTGGAAGGTGGAGATTTGTCCCCGAGGAAGGCTATTATACCAGATTTGGGTAAACCGAGTAATTATTCTAGAGAATGCTCTACACCTCATTTCGTCGGGAATTGCGTAAATAACAGTTGTTGATTGCTATTATTCTATATGGAGGACTAGATCAGTTTTTCCATCGTATTTGGGTGTAACTATTGGATCTTCGAACTTAGCCAGAGTGGAGAAATCCACAATTGCTTGCACAAAGGGAGATCCTTTTACAAAGCTTCCTTGTAGTGGGTTTTTGGCCTTAGCCATTTTTCCTAGCCTTTCCTCCAATCTTTGAATAGACCCTTTTCAAGCAATATTACTAACTCCAGACCTATGCATTGTTGTTCTGTTGTTCGCTAAACTCTCCTCTTAGGATTGTTTCTTGGCCCGAGCAATACGTCGAGCATTTGATCTAGACTGGGCAGAGCCTTCCCTTCGATCATATGGTCGTTGAGTGTTTCCTGACATTACCCTGGGAACATTTTTTTTCCCCTTGGGTCCCAAATAATTAAAGAAAGAAGCACGGCTTAGCCTTTCTAAGGCGCTTAGCCTTTCTGGAGAGTAGGACTGTGTATTAAAAGATTTTGACGCTCTCGATAGTGAATTTAATCTTGGACGATAGGATGTGTCCACTGTAGTTCTTGACTAACTTCGCCTGCCACCTCTTAGTCGTGGTGGTGGGGGTGGCATATTTCCAGGGCAGACAGGGTAGGTGCTACTGCTTGAAGAGTTTGCACGAGTTACCTGATAGTGTTCTCCATAGCCTCTTGGCCTCTTCCAAGACTAGTCAGAATTCCAGTTAATTCATTTGCTGTTGGTGGGGCAGAAGGGACAGGCAGAGTGCCATCGTTCCTGAGACTTGATTCAAGAATATCAGCTATTTGGGTGTTTGAATTAATGAGAATGATTATAACTACTTTCCCACATACTGTGCCAATCTATTGATGCAAAAAATAGACTGGTCTAATTAATTGATCACAGATAAAAATATATAAAGGAGACAGAATTTTTAAAATGGTTCGACTAAGAGAAAAGCATGTGCCCACTGTTGTGTATTGTCTTGGGCTTGTTCAATTGCCTCTTGTCTCGTTTTTCTCATGTCCCTTGGGTGTAGGGTTTACAATGTATTTATAACCCTTTGAAGGTGTACAAGAGTTGGAATATTAAAGGATGGAATGCCTTTAGAACTTAGTCATTTACATATGTACAATGTTATTAATGTATACAACTATTAACGATTTGTTGTCATTATTGGTCGCTCTTCCTGGTGTTGGTTGGTCTTTCTGGTATTGGTCGGGCTTCTTTAACCTGTTGGTCGGTAACTCGCCCTTGCTGACTTGGATTAATGCCCAGATGAATGACACGTGTTTCTACATGATTGGTCCACGTAGCAGGATAATTTTTGGTATCAACATTCATATTATTTTTCTAGATGAATATGGAATTCACAAGCCTCTAATAAATTGCACTCGCAAACTTTAATCTAAACAACATAACTCGTTAGTAATATGTTCGTCTCTCTGTGACAAAGGAAGTTTTATTATCATTTCCTTGGTGTATATTTATTTGTTTGTATCCTTAATATGTGTCCATGAATGAGAGGAGTTCATGTCATATTGTAACATCTAAAAGTTCATTAATCTGATGGAGTGGGTAGCAGTACTTGGAATAGGCTCAATTTAAGACTGAATAATCTATGTGTAGTATCTCTTTCCCACTCAAACGTTAAACTATCACCACATTAGACATTTATTTGGATTACATTAATTCATACATAAACCAGTGATCTAGTAATTTCCATATGTGTACTTTATCTACCTCGTTGCATTTTGGCACGAAAACTCTTTTCTTTTATTTAATTGGCCTAAAACCTAGGTCAACATTGAGATGATAAATGGATACCAAGGCATATATGCATTACATATTCTAATGGATCCATACAAATAATTTATGGTGATTATGGATAAATTATATCGTCTTTCCTCCGAGATTTATATTTAGGGATGATACCAAAAATACCACCTTGTTTATTTAATCCTCGTACAATGAGGTGGCAACTAAGTCTTCAATGGGTGAACCCCCTTCAACTCGTCTTTAGGATATATTACATAGACATCAAAAGCCTCTATCATTTTCTAGAGGACACTGAAGTAAAATTAGTTTGAGATACTTAGTGACTGCCACAAATGATTCTCATTAAGTTTAGGCATCTCAACATGGTCTAGTTGAGTAAGACATTATAGGGAAAAGATGGTTACACATTCAATAATTCCATTTGTAGACATATCGAATAAGGGGACCTTGAAAATTTTAAGGAATAACTCAATGGCCCCTTGGATAAAATTCCTTCCCTATAAACCCAAGTAAGGGATCTTTAACCAGTTTAATTATGGGCCCAATCAACTTCATCTTCTCAAAGTAAATATAATAGATCACGTATGCCAATCCCAGTCTCTATTGGAGTAAAGTTTACATCTTGAAACTATATTTACCAAATGAGAAGATAATACATTAAAATAAACCAAATATATGTAGTTGAGCTTGACTATGCCCATTTCCTTGACAAGTGGTGGAGTGGAAGTTCATAATTGGTTGATCATGAGAGATGTGTGTACTGGCTGTTGTGGAGTACTACATCCTCAATTTCATGTGTGTTAGTAAAATGAGTCAAAATCTTTGTCACGTGTCGATGACGAAGTTGATAACCTCTCAAAGATAATGCCAACATCCTAAACCATAAGACTCTCAATTAGGGGCTTCGGTATTCATATATGGCATACGACCATAAAGTATTAGAAATTATCCCTCATTAGTTTCCCCTAATACTTATGGATATAATGGTATATCTAAAGTGATTTGTCAAAACTAAGGGGACTTCGAATCTTCCACCTCAGTAGCTAAATTTTATGATGTTTGGGTTTTGTGCCTAATCATTACATGCCAATTGATGCATTGTTACCCTTGGCCATGTTGGGTGTTGAATTCATTGCTACTCATGGTAGTAAATTATTCCCCATCAAGGTCGTTGAATTAAATAAAATCTTGGTAATTGAATTTAAAACTAAGCCACTCACATATATAAGCCTGCTTTTATTTATATTTTTCCACTTTAGCCATTTTCTATTTTAGAGAAAGTTTTAGAGTCAGTTTAGAGCCAATTATAGAGGCAAAAGAAATTTCTCATTATCGATGTATCATCTTTACTATTTCTAGTCATTGCAAACTTCGTTGTCCTTTTTTTATCACCGATGTTGTTTCTACTATTATTTTTTATAAAAAAAATTGTCTTGGTTTTAGTTCCTTCCATTTTCCCTTTAATTCTGGATTACTTCAGCTTAGGATTTGTGTTCCATATCACTAGAGTTCATGGGTACATAGCCCTTTTCTTGAAGGTTCATCATCCTTACCTCAGTTTATCTCTAACGACTCTCTGCTTTTTAGATGCGTCAAAAGGTTATAACCCTTTTCTCCATATTATTAGTACTTACCATCTTAATCAAGAAACAAGTTTATAAGAACTCCATTTGAGTAAATAAATCACATCTAGGATGGGTGAAATCATGTACTCTTCGACCTCGAAAACCATGAAAGAAAGGCCTCTGCTCATTGAACCTCGTCATCATCGAGGGTCGGGCAAATAACCAAGTCATCCTCCAAACCCTTAAAATTCATTCCTTCCTCCATTAAATCTATAAATCTCAACACTTATACCACGTCATATGTCCCATAAGAGTCCATCAAACTCTTTTCTGACAAATCCATTATCAAATGGGTTAAACATCTTGCATTTCCTCATTCATTATCTATTTACACTGATGATGAAATCGAGTGAGAGCCTTCCCTCGTGAGAGGGGGTTTTCTTTTTAATACCCCTTGTATGACAGACTTGGAATTATTTTCTCAAAGTCTATCTGTGAAATCCTTTCACCAATCCATCTCGCACCTTCTCAACCTATCCCGAATGAGTGAAGACTCTTACTGGTATCTATAGATCACTTTATTATAATTTTCATGTCGATGGCATCCTCTTTTTTTGTGAACTTCTTGTATGTGTAAATTTTGTCTCCCTCTCATGAAAGTTGGTACACATTCTCAAGCTGAACACAATGTAGGTTTTGTCATATGCTTGACTTCATGTAGGCATAGATGGTGTATTATGCGGCTCCCTATTTAGTGTTATGCATAGTTCCTTGGAAACATATAGTTTGATCAGGGAAACCACAAAAAATGAATCCGCTAATGAAGGTTACATATTCAATCAAGAGGAAGAAACTTATAACTGCTCATGGTTATTTTGGTTGATTGATCTTCCAATATGCTAGTTTCAACAACCATCGTTTTATAAATTTCTTCCTAGTTGTTTGAATCAAACCACGAATGAAGGCACCACTTCTTATTCATCCAGGGAGAATGTTGGGAGCACAATAACTAGAACATCTCGATTAGTCGCATATTTACCATACCTTTGACTAGGCCAAAACATAATCTGAGTGATTCTTCACTTTTATACTTGGCTTACTTCACGCTCCTATACAATGGTTGACATTATCATTTGACCTTGTTTTCTTTTAAAATATATTCAAATAAATTAGTGAGAGGAGGAAAAAAGAGTGAAGGAAGTTCTTGACCATGCCCAATCCTACCATGAGTGTGTGATCTTAACCAGCTTGAAGCATAGATACATAGATAGAGGGAGGGAGGGAGAGAGAGAGACTGCTCATCTTTAAGAACATATTTAATAGGGTATAATCCTTTCCCATTTCGAGTGCACTTACTTCCCCCTTCCTTATACATGAATGCTTCAAATTGTTTGTCTCATACTTCTTTTTGTATTTCCATTGTATAATCACTTCTTATCTCTTTTGATGATTAGGTTGAAAATATATGTCTTGGGTCACTTTCAGTAATTCCCTCTGGGGGGCCACTACTACTAGGTCGATCCTCAAGGTCAACAAACACTAAAGGTCATTATCCCCACTATTCATATCTTTATAATGTCTTATGCTAGTAGAGATTTATGGACATCGGACTTGGTTGAAATACACCCCCTAATATAAACATCTATGAGAACCATAAAATATCGAGTTAATAGTGAGAAAATGGTTGATCATCTAGTATAAGTGTCTATGAAAATCGTAAACATCGAAAGGGTCAAGAAAAATGGTGTATTGGGCCACAAATATAACCTTGGATTATTTCCAAAAATTCACTACACCAAAATGGGTAAATTATCACCCTTCCAGTGGCTAGCCTTATCACGATCAATGACCGTGACAAAAAAATACACGTTTTTTATCATGGTCATTGACCGTGACAAGTCCGTGACAAAGACTTGCCACGGTCAATGATCGTGACAAGTACAATTGTCACGGGCTTGTCATGGTCCTTGATCGTGACAATCCTTATAATATTGTCACGGTCAAGGACCGTGACACGTCCGTGACAAATGTTACAGCAAAAAACCCTTTCCTTTCCTTTTTTCCCCACCTACTTATTAACTCATTTTTTCTCTCTCTACGCTGCTCTCCCTCTCTCTCTCTCTACTTTCAGTTTAATTTCTCTCTGTGACACCCCGCCTAATTAAATACCGGGCGATCACTCCTTTATTAAATTAAAATCAAGGTGAACAGTTGGTTCATTCTTAGCATCACTGTCGTAAAAATAACTTTTCCAAATTTAACACCTTATTAGTACGCTATGTCTGTCCATCTGTCTGTGGGTGATAAGCTGAACTCAACCTCAACTCAGTACCCATAGCCTCCTGAAAGCTTTTCCAAAAATGTGACACGAAAATCTTGTCTCTATCTGACACAATATTCAGGGGCACCCCATGTAATATGACAATCTCATAAATGAACAACTGAGCATACTGACCCGTGGTATAATCTATCCGCACCGGCAGAAAATGAGCCACCTTGGTCAAACGTTCTACAATTACCCAGATATAGTCGTGGCCCCGCTGTGATGTAGGCAACCCTGTAATAAAATCCATGGAAATACTCTCCCACTTCCACGCGGGTACTTCCAATGGCTGAAGCAATCCTGACGATTTCTGATGGTCCACCTTCACCAGCTGGCAGGTACAACACTTGGACACGAACTCAGCAATGTCCTTCTTCATCCCACTCCACCAGTATTGCCTCCTCATATCCTGGTACATCTTATCTCCTCCAGGATGTACCGCAAATCGGGACCCGTGAGATTGGGTCATCACTGCATGACGCAATTCTGCCCCTTCTAGAACCACTAACCTCCCATTAAACCTCAAACCCCCATCAGAACTAACAGAATAGGACTCGGCACCGTCGGCTAAAAGTCGTACAATCTGCTCATGGCAAAATGGGTCTGTGGTTTGGGCCTGTATTACCCTCATAACAATCTCGGGTGTGACTGTCATAACAGATATGAAGGAACGGGATACTGCGTCCTGGTGACCCAACTCCTTCCACTTCTCTTTCCAGACGTCCTCTACCTCATTTACCGGTCTTCGGCTCAACGCATCAGCAACTACGTTGGCTTTCCCCAGATGATACTGTATATCGAATCGATAGTTCACAAACTCTAACCATCCGCGCTGACGCATATTCAGCTCTCGCTGAGTGAACAGGTACTACAGTGATTTATGATCTATGAACAAACGGAACTTCTCCCCCAATAAATAGTGTCTCCATATCCTCAATGCAAAGACAACCGCTGCTAACTCCAGGTCGTGGGTGGGTTAATTCTTCTCATGCGACTTAAGCTTGCGGGAGGCAAAAGCTATAGCCTTTTCTTCCTGCTGAAGTACTCCCCCAAGTCCCCGTAAAGAGGCATCAGTGTAAACCAGGTACTCCACACCCGGCTTCGATAAAGCAAGGACTGGTGCTGAATTAAGCTTGTCTTTCAGCTTGTCAAAAGCCAATTGACAAGCTTCATCCCAAACATATGGTACCCCTTTGCGAGTCAGGTTCGTCAATGGACCCGCTATTTTGGAGAATCCCCGAATGAATCTCCTGTAGTATCCGGCTAACCCCAAGAAACTACGCACTTCCGTCAGTGTCGTGGGTTGTCCCCACTCCCTCACCGCTGACACTTTACTCGGGTCAACGGCTATCCCCTGTTCAGAAACAACATGCCCCAAGAACTGTACCTCTTGCAACCAGAATCTACACTTCTCGTACTTAGCATACAACTGATGCTCTCGTAAAGTCTGAAGAACCTGCCTCAAGTGCTCGGCATGCTCCTCCTCGGAGCGTGAATATATCAAAATGTCATCTATGAAGACGATGACAAACTGATCCAAGAACTCTCTGAATACTCGGTTCATTAAGTCCATGAATACGGCTGGAGCATTTGTGAGACCAAATGGCATCACTCTGAACTCGTAAGACCCATATATCGTCAAGAAGGCAGTCTTTGAAACGTCCTGCTCTCTAATACGTAGCTGATGGTACCCCGACCTCAGATCTATCTTCGAAAAGAAAGTTGCCCCCCTCAGCTGGTCGAACAGATCATCGATTCAAGGCAACGGATACTTATTCCGTATCGTGACCTTGTTCAACTCCCGGTAGTCCACACATAACCTCAGTGAACCATCTCTCTTCTTCACAAATAAGACTAGAGTGCCCCAAGGTGAGGTACTCATGCGAATGAAGACCTGACCTAACAGCTGCTCTATCTGATCTCGTAACTCTCGCATCTCTGCCGGAGCCATACGGTATGAAGCGCGTGCTATAGGTCTCGTATCTGGGGGGTAGGCCTGGTATCTCCTGGAATACATCGGAATACTCACGAACGACTGGGTCGAGTCTAAAGGAATCACAACCTCCTTAGAAGCATCCTCCTCTATATAATATAAATGAGCGGTCGAACCTCCCTCTGGGCGAGGCATCGCCACTACAAACATCTCTTGCCCCGGAATGGCAAAAATAATGCTCCCACCGAAGCAATCAATCATGGCTCTATAAGCTGTGAGTCAATCCATACCGATAATAACATCATGCTCATGTATATCTAAGACTAACATGTCTGCAGGTAATACCAAACTACCAATCTCTACCCCCACTCCCCGACATATAAAGAAGATAAGCGACTCACTCCCCAGTGGTGAGTCTACACACGTCACTGTGCTCTCTTCTATGGCTAACAACCCTAAGGCCTTCGCAAAATGCGTAGCTATAAAATAATGCATCGCCCTAGTATCAAACAAAACCCGACCCATAGTACCATGGATAGGAAACATACCCTCAATCGCGGGTGGTGCCTGTGGAGCTGCTGCCTGGTGGACGTTATAGACACGTCCGTACTGTAACTACCCCTGCTGCATTGGAGCTACTGGAATGGCTGGTAGGGATGGCACCTGGGCTGGAGCTGGGAGGGCAGCTGGAAAAAGTGGTCTTTGTGGCTCATTACGGGCACCCTGCTGCTGTGGGGCCCTATTACCCTCTGAGCAATCTTGGCGCTTATGACCATGCTTGCCGTATACAAAATACCGGCCTCTGAAGTTACCTCCCCTCTGACCTTGCTGATTACGGCCCTGCTGGACGTTACCTCCCTGCCACTAGCCCTGATTTGCACGTTGTTGGCCCTGTTGATTAGGCTGGCCCTGCTGGCCCTCCCTATAACCCCCAAATCCCTGCCTGGAATCACCTGAACTGAATCGCTTAGCAGGGTTCCCCTGATGGAAACTCTGCTCGTGTTGACGAGTCTGTCCATGAGATGGTGCCCCACTAGCACTACTACCCCCGGTCCTGCCCTGCTGGCTGGACTCTCCTGCTCTCCTGCTTCCCTGCAGATGGAAGCGGTGATCCTGGCAATGTAGTAACGCAGCATTAAGTACATCAATGAAAGTACTCAGAGATAGATTCTCTATAAGATGCTGACGGATCCTCCAAGCTAACCCGTCCACAAACAACATTATCTTCTTACTATCAGTAGGTACCTCATCTGGCACTATGGTGAGAAGTCTCGTGAACTCCTCCTCATACTCAGCAACGGTAGAGTTCTCTTGTTTTAAATTCAGTAATTTCCGCCTCATCTCAATCTGCACGGCGGGTGGAAAGTACTTGCGGTCAAATCGCTCCCAAAACGACTGAATAGGGACTGTGTCCCTCTCCTCCAAGGTGGTAGTGGACTCCCACCACTGCAAAGCGGCCCCCACCAGCTTAAAGGAAGCCAATAACTGCCTTTGCACATCGGTGCACTCATACATACGAAGATGCCGCTGGATGTCTTTCTTCCATTGGCTGACTGTGATGATATCTGAGCTACCAGAGAACTCAGGGGGATGCGGCTTCTGAAAAGCATCCCTAACCCTCTCCCATGCAGATGGAAGTTGTGTTGGTACTGGCGCCACTGCCTGAATCTGGGGTGGATCCTGCTGAACCACCGCTAGCGCGGCATTCACCGTCTGAGAAACAATAACGGCTACTTCATTAGCATTCATAGTGCCTTGTGCCGGAGCTACTGGATGCTCGACCTGGGCACGCATATCCTTCGGTGCACGTCTCGGAGGCATCTGAAACGTGAAGTAGTTTATTAGTCTACAGTCATTATCAAATCTCAAATAGCTGAAGACGTAACGTAAAAGCAGAAATACAACAATCCTAAAAATAGGGCTCTATAGCAAAAACGTTAAGCTGAAAGCGAAAATAAGCCGTATAGATCCTATGGAAACTAGAACATGATGCTCTGGTACCACATGTGACACCCCGCCTAATTAAATACCGGGAGATCACTCCTTTATTAATTTAAAATCAAGGTGAACAGTTGGTTCATTCTTAGCATCACTATCGTAAAAATAACTTTTCCAAATTTAACACCCTATTTAATTAAGTTAAGTGTCAACCATTTTTTAACATTACTTTCCAAATTTTATTTTGAAAATAAAGATTTAATTATCTACAATAATTCAATATTTAAAGAATCACACCACAATAATCCTGGAACATATAATCCAATTAATTTAAACATTCAACAACTAAACCCTAGCATTTAAAACTTAAAGTAAAACATACATGCTGAATAAATCCCAAAGTAACAGTACTAGAAATAACTGAAATACAAATGTCCCAATAAAATAGATAAATAGTGGAAAGGGCGACACATGCCCAATAAGGAGAATGATAGAAGTGGAATCAAGTAAATGAAATTGTCTAAGCAAGTGGCCAGCAACTCCCACCTAAGCTGCAGCACGTTCCTTCCAAGGGATCCTAAACAAGACGCCCATGTGGCTGGGCACCTGTAATATATACATATATATAAAAGAGAGAAAGAGGAATAGAAACGGGTCAGAGCCCAATAGTGTATATGATTTAAAAATTCGTTTAGCAAGTATTTAAATTGATACAGGCCAATGCAACAACATATTAGTGCGACACTCTCTTGAGAAATTCTCGCCTCTCTTCTAATGTGCACTCCTATCGCACTAACCTTCCCAATGGTTTATCTCATGATATATCACACTATCCTTCCCCAAGGATTTGACTTATCTTAGGTGACTCTCAAAATTTAAGATTTAACAACATCATGGTTTAAAAAGGATAATTTCATTTAGTACAAAATGTTCATTTTAACTTTATTGATTCATAAAGTTTTTCAATATCATATTATACTTTTCAAAACAAGTATTTCCAATTTGAGTCATTATACATGTCTTACTTACCATAACACAGTAGGCAGTTTCCCATATTTCAGAAGTTCATATATATATTAAATACTCGTATAATATATATATTCTAACATCACCCCACATAAAATTTTATGGTGCGGGCATACTCTGCTATCCAATCCCCGTATCAATCGTACTAAAGAAAATACAAGTTCGGAATCACTCTCGAACTGTATAAATACATACACAAACAATATTGAGGCGAAGCATAGTTTCCAAGTCCAAGAGGTCAGTACATACCCTCACGTCTCTTAGGACCGTGACTACCGATTCGATATCCTGTACCTAGGATTTCTATCTTCTAGGGTACGAGTCAATATCCCCCATAAGGCACACGAGATAAGATCGTCCCAGCGCGGAAACCTTAGGGATAGCAAGTAGCGCGGGCATGATTTTCACAAGTATATAATATATGCATACACAATCATATAAATATACCACTTTTATTATATCAATTTAGGTTTATCCAATTACCCACATTCACAACATTTATCCTTATTTTTCCATTATTATTTATCAAGTATAATGGTTCGTTTCTAACTTTAATTCTAAGGGTTTTTCCAACTTACTACGTAACCCTCATGGACTCTATTCTTCCAAATGTACAATTCAGTAGATATCCATTTATGTTCCAATGTAACTCTCTCTTACGTGTCTCTCCCCTTCAATATATACTTACATTGTCCCTTATGCAAAATATCCCAAAAATATAGATTTCGCCTTACATTAAAGGATTTTAAATTTTATTTTTTTAAAGATGAGAATTTCAAACGGTTTCGAAATCGGAACTAAAATGGAGTTTTAATTGAATTTTTATTTTCTAGAAGATTCCTCGAAACATAAAACTCTATAGAAAAAAATATATTTAATAATATTGAACGGTCCGATCGAGCTAAATTTTTTTCTGTAGCTTCCTCTCGTCTTCAGCTAATTCTCTGTAAAATTTCATCCAATTCCAACGGTCCGATCGTCTCGAATAAATTTTTTTTTAGTGTTTGTATCTGATTAGAACTCTTTTCTTAATCAAACTCTTAATCCTTTACATGACAAAGGGTTTCCAGAATATCATATAAATCATCACTACATGGAAATTTCCCATCTCAAATTGATTTTTTCTTCCATAAATCTCATCCTAATAACTCCTAAAATAATATGGATGATGCATCAACGAAATAAGCAAGATAAACACTTTCCTGGGATTTTCAGAAATCTGGTTTGGTGTGGTTGCATTCCCCGTCTTGCGATCTACGCGTTGGCGGTGGCGGCGGCGGCGGTGGCGGCGGCGGCGGTGGCGGTGCAAACGGGTGAGTTTTGAGCCTTGGAATGCCTTGAGAGCTCTCTCCTCTCCAATGGGCGTTCTAGTGTTTTGAGTTATCTAACCCTAGGAGATAACCTAAACATCTGATATAACCCCTTTAATCTTCGTGGGTTTAATTACCCAAAAATACAAAATGACTAAAATGCCCTCCCGGAGTACTAATTAGGCCTAAAAACGTCCCGAGACCCAAATCAAACTCCCGGTATACTTTTCTGACTATCTCGACCCTTCCGGACGCGTTGGCGCACTCAAAATGGTCATATGAACAACTTATAAAATATTTACTTTTATTTATCAATATTTAGTCCCGACGCGACACGGGCGCGTCCCGACTCAAATTTTTAAAATTGTCATTTTATTCACTTGTGACATTTAATATGGCCACTATTATATATTACTTTGCTCATTAGTAATATTCAACAAATTTTCCCATAATTACTAACTCTCATCACGTTAATAATTATAACATAATTAATTTCTGAATTTTTATTAAATAATTAATTCACATTAAATTTAATAAATCCCCAAATTAATATAGCATAAAAATACGGGGTATTACACTCTCTCTCTCTCTCTTCCATTTATATATATGTGTGTGTGTGTGTATATATATATGCGTGTGTGTGTATGTGTGTGTGTGTGCGTATGTGTGGTAGATGGGGGGTGGGGCAGGGTGGAGGGATTGTTTGTGTGTGTGTGTGTGTGTGGTGTGTGTGCATGTGTAGTGGGGGAAGGGGGTGGGGCATGGGGGGAGGGGGGTTGCGTGTGTGTGTGTGTGAATGTGCACGGGTGTGTGTGTGTGTATGTGCGCGGGTGTGTATATGTGTGTAGTGTGCGTGTATGTGCGTGTTTGTGCATAATGTCCCTTATAAACGAATTGATTGGTTATTAATTTTTTTAGTAAATTAATATATGATTGCCCCTCATTGTAAATTAATAAATTAATATATGATTAATTATGAAAGTACGATTGCCCCTCATTGTAAATTAGTAAATTAATAATTGCATACTTTAATTGTTAGTTTAATTGATGAAAATAATTAATTGAGTAGATGAATTAGAAGGAGTACGGGATATACATTTGTTGTTGACATTGTTGTTGGATTATAGTGGATCGATGTTGAGTTGGTTAATTTAAAAAGTGGCATGACCATTGAATTATTGTCCATATGGGGGTGGGATTTTTTAACTTTTTTTGAAAATTACTTTGTATATCGAACAATATATATATAGTATGATAATTAAATGAAACATTCTTGAAATTACATATTGTGAGCATAGATACTAGCCTTCTAGTTCTTATGCGTACGCATTCAATAGCCCTTAAACCTGTTCGAGAGTCATTACTCCTATAATGAGATCTCTCGAATTGTCCCGTTTGGACAGTTTGGGACTGCATAATTTTTGTATAATATTCTTAGTGGCTTAAAGTTGTTACTTTTGGAGGAAGTTCTGCAGTCGCATCCTAATGTTCTCTAGGTACATACTAGATTGACAAGTGTGATTATTATTTCAATTGATCAATTGAAATAACACTCACACTTGCCAATCTACGTCGTGTACTTGGAGAACTACGGGAATATGCTGCCGAATTTTTTTCAAATCGTAACAATGTGCATGAGTTGTTAAGTATATTACAGAAAAATGCGGTCTTGAATGGGATAGGACCACTCACCCTTTAGAGGAGATGGAGGAAATAGAAATTTCTATTATAAATTGAATTTGAATATAAATAAGACATAATTAAATGAAACATACTATAAATCTAAATTTTGTTTATATTAGTCCATGAATATACGCTTCGTACCTTTAATAGGTGATTAGTTGTGGTAGTTGTGATGGGATATCCGAAATACAAAGAGTGGATGGGTGAGACAAATAGAATGGGGGATGTGTTTCGCAGAGGTGCTAACGAATTTGTGAAATATACAAAGAGATGTCATAATGATGAAGAGTTTCTATGTCCGTGTACTACGTGTAAGAATGGTAAGTTGTTTGAGTGGAAACAGATGAACTACATTTGTTAAGATCGGGTATGAAAGATAGTTATCGATTTTGGAGTTTTCACAGTGAATTGAAAGTTCCTTTTGTCCCCGACCAACCTTCACAACAACCTTCAACAAGTAGGATATATGTAGAAGGGGACGACTTAGATCATAATATGTTAGAGAATTTAGTTGATGATGCGTACGGAGTTTATGAAGCAAAAGAGAATGAAGTTACAGATGATGTAGAAGGTTCAAGTGCTCGTGAAGATATCACGATAAAACTTGACGATGACGACCAAAGTTTAAAATTTAAGGCGACCCAACCGTTATACTCAGGCTGTGAGAAAGATCAAACAACTTTACTTGCCATGGTTGGTTTGCACAGTTTGAAGACGCAATACGATTTGTCTGGCAATAGCGTGACAGAAATTCTGAAATGGGTGAAGGATTTATTACCCAAGGAGAATACATTTCCAAATAGCTATCATGTTATGAAGAACAGTTTGAAAGGTTTGGGAATTAAGTATAAATCGATTCATGCTTGTGTGTATGACTGCATACTATACCGAAAGGAGTATGAAAATCTCGATCGTTGTACGGTATGCAATGAACCTAGATATGTCCAATTTACTAGTAAGAAAGACACAAGCTCAAAAGTGCCTCAAAAAGTATTGAAATATTTTCCCGTTGGGCCTAGATTAAAGGGATTTTTCACAGTACCATGGATAGTGGAGGCAATGACTTGACATGCTAGGGCAGAAGTAGGGGGTAATTTCATGCGTCATCCTATTGATTCTACTGTTTGGAGATGGATGAATTATGAGTATCCCGATTTTGCTCGAGAACAACGCAACATTCGTTTGGCTATATCAACAGATGGTTTCAATCCATTAGAAAATCTAAGCACCAATCAGAGTGTATGGCCAGTCATCCTAACCCCACTCAACCTCCCTCCTTCACAGTGTATGAGACCTGAATTTTCAATGATGGCTTTGTTGATACCTGGGCCAAAGGTGCCAAGTGATGACATCGACGTCTACCTGGATCCTTTGGTAGAAGAATTAAATGAGTTGTGGGAAGAGGGTGTGCAATCATTTGACTCTTTTAGAAAAGAAGAGTTTACGCTGAAAGCTATGTTGATGTGGGCAATTCATGATTTTTCAGCTTATGGGACATTATCCGGTTATTTAGTACATGATTATTTGGGGTGTCCTATTTGTGGAGAGGAGACTGAATCTCTTCGTCTATCCTTTAGCTCAAAAAATGTATACCATTACCACAGGAGGTTTTTACCCTTGGCTCATAGTTTCAGATTTCAGAAAGTATGAAGCCTGTGAGAACAATAAAAGACGAAAACAATGGTACAATCAGACAGCGAATTTAGGTTGTAGTTGACACAAGAGGTAATTATAATGAAAATGATCGCTATATAACGTTACATTACACTCAAATTTTACAACCAATATAATTAATTTATCTATATTCTCAGCTCTTAAAGACGGGTGATGCGACATCAAGGCTTGCTCGTCTAGCCACTGGACCCTTGTTCGTGGCACAAGAGTAAAAAAAGTATCGATTGAACGGTTACATTTTCAGCGCTAAAGTGTATGAGGAAAGTAAAAATGTACAGAACTCGGGCATTTCATATAAGGCTCTTACTTTCTTTCGAGCGAGCGCAAAAGATAAAAACCTCGTTGAAGCTGAAATGACTTACTACGGTGTAATCCGAAATATATTTGAATTGGATTATATAAGCTTCAAAGAGGTTGTATTTTACTGTGACTGGGTAAGAGTTGAGGATAAAAATGCTCGTAAAGTTGATCATATCACTAATTTGATCATGGTTGACTTGTCCAAGTTGAAGAGCAACGACCACGTGAACGATGAGTCGTTTGTTTGTGCATTTTAAAAGGTTAACCAAGTGTTTTACTCGGAGTATATCAACAACGAGTCATAGTCAATTGTCCAACACGCGCCAAAACGTCTAAATAGTAGTGCGGATAACTTGGTTGCTCCTACCGAATATCAATCCATTTTTTATGATAACCCGAATTTTAAACAATTTTTCAATTTGTAATAAATATTCTAATTTGTACCGAAACATCCATTTTTAATGCTTTTAATGGATTTGCACTTCATCATTTTCACTCTTGTGTAGTGTGCATGTGTGGGGGCAGTAGGGGTGGGGGTGGGGATGTTTCGAATTTTTAGTAATTGTACATATTATGAGCTAGATGTTGTTGTTTTGGAATTCAGAATTGAGGTGTTTGACAGTAACAATTCATTTTTATTTGTAGTAATTGTACATATTTGTATGTCTTCTTTTAATTCATTTAGATATGTACTAATAATATATTTTTACAGCAAATGTCTCCTTCAGGTATTAAGGCGAGGATGATGATGCTTGTTATGATGATGTCGTCTCGGCTCAGTGGTAGCGAAGGCGACGAGGGCTCCTCGTCCCCTAGGCTCCCCAAATATGGCAAATTGGGGATGGCCATCGAGAACAAGTCGGGGCTATTAGCGAGATCCCTCGAGCTGGTAAAGACGATCATCGGCCCGCGGTACATTAGTTAGAAGGAGGTTCCATATGAGCTCAAGTTAGCTGTTTGGGTGACACTACAGGTAATGTATTTATATTTATATTTATATTTATATTTATATTTATATTTATATTTATATTTATATTTATATTTATATTCATATGAATATTTCAATTTCGATTTCAATTTTATTTTATATTTATATTTATATTTATTTGCAACTAACATTGTATTTGTTGGACAGGAACAATTTAGCCTGGATCCAAAGCTACGCGATTTCGTCTTGGAGCAGTTGAGGGAGCAACAGAAGACGTGGAAGAAAAATATACGGACCCGGTACTTTGGGAAGACACGAGAGTCCATTATCCAAAGGCGTGAACCCGTCCCGTCGAAGGAGCCGATCTCATTAGCACAATGGCAAAAGTTCGTTGACAATGAGATCGGGGAGCAACAATTGGCATCTAGCCAATCGGGGAGGGAAAACTGGGCAAAAAAGACGGACGTGCACTACTCTGGCCGGACGTCTTACGCCGAGATGGAGCATAGGATGATGGTAAGATTTAATTTTTCTATAACTACAAAAATATATTATTCTGGATTATTTTACTTTGCGGGGCCGATACTAATTTTACTTTATTTTATTTCAGGGGACAAGAAGTGGCCCTAGGGGTAGGCCATAGGCTCGATACTTATGTGGCTCTTCGGACAAAGAAGGGAAAGGACAAAAAGGTGTATCGCGACCACGATTGTAAGTAATCCGACAGTTTACTTTTTGTTAATTACGTTATAATTTTTTAATTTACTTATTTTACTAATCATGTGCTTTTTGTCATTTCAGGAAAAGCTTAAGGAAGTGCATGAGTTGCAGTCTAATGCCGGCAAGGCATCTTTGTCCACAGACGCACTGAGCCAAGTGCTTGGCTCTGGTCGTAAGGGGAGGACAAGGGGATGAGCTCGCGGGTGGCCAAATTTAGGATCATCGGATTGGAGACAAACGACGTCGGGTTGGCTCGAACGGTGGACTCGCATGACGCGAAGCTGTCCCGTTTGGAGGCGACGGTCCAAGATATGTTCTCATTCATGAAGAGTTCGTTGGGCGGCGGAAAATGCAAGGGGAAAGGGAAGGAGAAGGTAGGGGGAGGAGGTGCGGGAGGACGAGGTGCAGGATGACGAGGATGTGGACCTCGTTGCTTCATCGCCGACACGTGTGGACTTTGATGATCCACTTCCCTATTTGGCTCCCTTCGACCGGCCGATGTCGACTCTTGGTTGGCCGAGCGTGTTTATACTGGACATATTTGATGGCCAGCGGATAGGGTGGGGGTTGAGGGACCCGAATATCGTCCAGGGTTGACTAGTTCATGGACGTGAGCTTCAAGACATCGAGTCCAAGGTGCTCGTCACGCATGTGATACCCGGGAAGGAGAACTCCCCATTGTGGTTGCGCGAACAATGCGGCACGATGTATATCAGTTGGTGTGTCAATTCGTATATCGTGTGGCCTACTCACCTCCTCGGATTTAAACTTACCCAAGACATGTAGTGACATTATTTAAATTGAATTGTTTTTAAGTTGGTACATTTGAATTATATTTGGATTATATCGTGATGCATATTGTCTCTATTTTGAATGTATATTTGCATTATCTCTATTTTATTTGGATATATGATGCTTGAACAGGTACAACGTTGCTATAACAGGTACAAATATATTGCTGGGCAGTGGCAGTGGCCAAACTGCCCAGCAGATTTTTTTTCAATGCTGCCTAGAATTGTCAGGGTCAATGATCGTGATAATTTTTTAACATTGTCACGGGTTTGTCACGGTCCTTGACCGTGACAAAACTTGTCGTGGTCAAGGCCCGTGACACGATCGTGACAATTTTAACGAACTTGTCACGATCAATGACCGTGACAAAAAAAATTGTCTCGCCCAGAATTGTCAAGGTCAATGACCGTGACAATTCGACAGATTTGGTGTAGTGATTAGGGAGGTATATTTATGATCATAAAGTGTGAATTCAATAAATTAACTTCCCTTGAGATTAAGCAAGACATGGGAATTCATGAGTAGATAATGTTCTCACTTTGTTTTAGTTTCATGACTAATAAAATTATGCATAAACTTAGTCATTATCCCTGTTCTAGGGTGACCCAAATGATCATGACATAACATAAATGGCTTCATATTAAACTCCTTGTGGACAACATAAACTTCAACCTAGTATTAGCTTTGTACAAGCCATTAGATGACCCAAGAAGTTTACTAACAAACTACTTCCTTAGGACTTTTGTTGTGAATAAAAGGTACTGAGTGCCATTAGCATTTTTGAATTGCCATGTGGTAATTGTTCACTCTCAAATTAATAATAATCGTGGATATTTCATATTTGGACCAAATAAGGCATCTAATATATATATATATATATGGTGTCTTTTTGTGTAGCTTTGTCATGTGGCAATAATTACTAAACTCGTCTCTCTCCATTAATTATATTATTATTCTAATACTACTCTTCTTTAATTTTTAATCTCTGTGATTTCCTTCACAGCCTCTATAAAAAACCTAAAAGATTACCTCCTTTTGGATTCTTGATAGTATGTTATGTACGTAGGAATTTGGGAATAAATTGACTTTTAGTTAAAAATATATACAGTTTGTTTATTGGGAATGTAATACAATTTTTTTTATATGCATATATACGTGTTCTTTTTTGCCAATAATTTTTTAAAAGTTTTTGTGTTCAGTATGTATTTTAATTTTCAATCATCATTTCTCATATTTGATTTAGATTTAATGATGCCAAAATATTTAAAGAGGTCAAATGTTTAGACCTGAAAAAGTTGTCAAAAGTATTCATATAATTTTTAGTAATTTTATAATTCTTTTTCATCAAACTATTTTTCCCTACATATTTTCTTTGAAAATGTTATAATTTAATGTTTTATGATAGATAGTTATATAAATACATATCGCATATGATAGTTGTCCTGTTCATGTTAAAATATGAAATTCGTTACTGATTTCATATTTTGATTATAAAATTTTAGTACAGATCAATACCTTTTTATATTACTTTTTTATTTATTTTTGAAATGAATCCACATATGTTAGTGACGTTTTGAAAAGAAAAGTATGATATTAAGAAATAATGGAAGAAGATATAATTTGTTTGCTTTATTTTTATTTTTGGTGAAGAATATTATGATAAAGGTAGTTGAAAAATGTTGTATACTTTCATTTTTAATTTTATAGCAGCCCGTGCACCGTGCGGGGCTAAAATCTAGTTAGGGGTGGAAACTACAGTCCCATTATTAATTTTATAATAATTGTAACCAATACCATCAATTCTAGTTTATATGCATGGTATGGACATGTGATTTTGTTTAATTTGGGGCATGTTACGAGTAGTATCGGTGTGCATTAGATAATTACATGTCATCTTCAAAATAATAATAAGAAGAATATATTGCATTAATAAAAATAAAATTATCGTAAATAATATATTCCAATCAAGTTTCAAAACAAAAGTTAATAAGTAACATATAAAATTGAGGCAGCTTGTTGTATAAAAAAACTAGGAAACAAGTAATAATTATGTCCTTAATAAAATCAAATTAGGGATCGTGCTTGTTTTAAGGTAGAATGTGATTTTTAAATTATTTCCCCATACAGATTTTAATTAAAATCAAGTCCTTCAAGAGATACTTGAGAAAAAATGCAATTACGATGTGGTTGTACTTCATAATTAAGGAAAATAGATAATTATGGTAATTTGAAACGAGGGATCACGCAGATAAAGCTATAGTGTCCTTCTTTCCCCTAATGATTACATATTTATTCCTTGCGTTTTGCCTCCATTGGAACTTGTTTGCTTGTGTTGTTTCTTTTTCCTTTGGTCTGTTGAAGTAGTAATCTCGTGGACACTTTTTCCCTTTGTGGAACCTCTCACTATTCTTAATCAACAAGTCATTTTGTGGTTATTTATACATAAATGATACATTCTTCGGCATGCTGTTGTAAAGTGATATGGTTAGGAAGAAAAGTAAATAAGGTCTTTTATATCTTATCCACCTTAGTATTTATTACCACCGCAGAAATACAGTTAAAAAGTATTCAGACCTTCCAATCTCATTATAACTTCTTCAACCAGTCACAGTTCTTCCTATATTTCCTCACACCCGTGATTAAATGATTGATACTAGGAAGACCAAGTATTGAGAGCCCAAAATGTCCCTCAAATATTTGAACATGATCAGGGGAGCTGAAGACATTTCGGCCTACAGAGCCCATTAAGAATCTTTCGCTCGGCATTGGTCTCTAGCTCTATGATCCTCGTGTTATGATGCTCGAATTATTTAGAGGCGGCCTCCGTCTCCTCCCGAGCGGCCTTAAATCTTAATTGGCATTAGTTAAGGCTGAGTTGATATTGGTACAAAGCTTCTTTTCTGCCTCCGACGCCTCTTCCAACTTTGAGAAGCCGTGAAGTTCTTTGCTCTTTGCTCGAAGTTGCCTCGACATATATACCCATCATCACGATCTACAAAAAAATGGATAATCATAATTATGTGAGGAAAAATAGGACAAGTCTAAAATGAGAAAATATTACACTCATCTTCGTACCCACGTGAACCCCCATCCAGAGCATTCAGTCCATCGTTCCAGATGTTCTCCATAAAGGCCTGTCTGTTTTATTTTGTATAGTCATAACTCATATACTTTATCGGCTCCTCAGCCCCGATATGGTCACCTTAGCCTTATCATAGGTGGTGAGATCAATAAGTTTCCTCCGTCAAGCAGAGGCTGGTGTCATGTATACGGCAGGCCGCCTTCCCCTAGGACACTCTTGGACCCCTGCATCAATAAACACCTCCAATAAAGACCCCTGTCAGGGGTCAACCACCAACTGGTCAACGTCAACCAACTCGTGAGTTCAAGAATCCCGAGTGAAGGGAGGATCATCACCAATAGAGGCAACCGAGCCCCCAGTGTTTGGCACCGCCAACCAATTTTGCTGAATAGTTGGTGCTTGCAGAGCGACGAGCCTTCGGAAGGCATCTTCGAAAGATGCTTTTTCCATTTCATGTTCTGTATCACAACATAATAGAATATTTAGCAAGTGCTAATTAAATAAAATAGTTCAAGTCTCAAGTGACAAAAGTGTTCCTACTAGAAGCATTCAGGAAATAAACTATTTGGAACTAGGGAATAATTATGCCCTCTTCAGTATCAGCCTGCAGACAAGTGGCATCTTGCGTTCTCACCTCATCGCTCCTGGTGAAGAAGCTCAACTCTTTGCCATACAAGATCTCACTACTCTTTTTATGCTAGGGCTTGAGAAAATGCTCAGTTCACCCACTTCTTCCTCTTGTCGAAATTAGACGGAGGGTCCTTTTAAAATCCCTGCCATATAAGTAGATAACATATCAGAAGATCAAGAAAGACAACAAAATATATGGAAAGATATAATAATAAGTACAAAAGCCAAGGCCCCACTCAAATTCAGCTTGGAAAATGTAAGAAAAATGGTTAACAGATAGTCAGTCCGGTCATTATGTTCCAGCCTTCCCCTATAATGAAGAAGAGATGATGTTTTCAGTCATGGTTTGAGAAACGATAATCGATGATGAAGTTGGCATCCTTCGTCTGGCTGGCACAGGTAGACAAACCACCTAGGGAAGTGGTCGGATGGTAAACATGGAGGAACTTAGCAACAAACAAGGAGACTTCAGTAGTGAATGGGATGCGAAAGTGGACCATAAAGCCCATAGGAGCCACAAAGCATTCGGAACCAGCTGATAGGAGGCAAGTTGAACAACCGATAATATTTCCATAATCGGCTTCGACGACAAGGCTCTAAACCCGGCCTAGAAAGCATGCTCGTAGAAACACATTTCCCTTTCTCTGGTGGATGAAGTTTGATCATTCTGGTCAACGGGGTGGAAAAGGAATGGCGAAGATAAAGATGCGCACCCTTTCGATGATCATCTTATCAAATATCCAACTCACGACCTCCCAAGGACTCGTTGGGGTAGTACGATTTTTGGGCCTAACGGAGAGAGGAGAAATGGTTTCTCGTTGTTCCGGACGAGAAAATAATTGGATTAGAAGATGTCCCTCGAGCATATGCCCACCTCTCACTGTGATCGGGGCTAAAGGCATCAACGATTTCCATCATGTTAGCCAGATTTTCCTACCAGTGATGCCTCTCCTCGAGAAGATTATCACGTTGTAAATGGAAAACACTAAGCATATGACCCAAAGGTTCGAGACAATCTATGTATTGAAAAAGGGGAGAATCACTAAGACAAAGATGGTGAATCTTCGAGAAATTGGACAACATGACCACTAATCCTAGTAAAATGGAAGATAAACTCAAGGCTATGTGAATCCAACTAGAGCAACATAAATTAAATCGAAGATAAAAGGAAGTTGTGCCAAAAATGGCGAATTGAAAGTTGGAAATGTGCCGGAGAATTATCGACGGGCCTGAACAGAAGGCACGGATTGACGGGAATGACGAAGCTCTCGAGTGAAAAATATGAAATAATGGATAATTATTATCTCTATCGATGTGTGTGTGTGTGTGTGTGTGTGTGTGTGTGTGTGTGTGTGCGCAACTGTGTTTTGACAAAGTGAGAAGGAAAAGGAATTTTTCATGAAATTAAAAGTATCTTTCCAAAATAAACAGCTAAGATTGACTGCATATCCTACGGTTAAACAAGCGAGTGTAACCCACACCCTGATTAAACCCAAAAGGTTCTATCACTCAGAAGCTGAAAGAAGTGGCGATCACATGAATCCCTTTGAATCCACTAACTGAATCCCAAAGGATTAGGGGTAACTAGTGAGGGAAATTTCTACCCCTCATCGGTCGAGCACTAATGCTGAGGTGAACGACCACCCGAGACCAAATAGCTAGTAATTAGTGAACATTCAATGACCCTTCGACGAGATACCCAGAACGCGTAGGAACTGACCCAATATTCCAGACGTTTTAAGAGTGCGAAACTGACAACTAAAACACGAGAACCCACTATATCCATGACATCCACCTATGACCAACAATAGGGGCCAATCCTCTATAAGTAGAAGGTCCAAATGCCTAGTGTCACTAATCGATGTGTGACCAACCACGTTCCACAGATACCGAACCGGTTACGATAGTGTAAACCGATTGTAGGCTACAATATAAAAACAATAAGGGATTTGTGTAAGAGATAGAAACAAGCTTACAGACATAACCTTGAAACCTTCTCCGGTTAAACTAATACACAATCCTCCTCCCTTTGTTTCATGAACGTAGTTCAAGATACGACTGAACCACGTATATTTGTATATCTAGTGTTGGTTACTCTTACGATTATTTATGCTTTTTCACAAGTTCCAAGGTCTTAAATTTTACTCCAACGGTAGTCATCAAGGAAGGTTTCAAAAAGATTAATGTGTTCATTAATTGGAGTATTCTGTGTAAATATGTTCGTATTGTAAGAACACAAGATTGAACTAAATGTGCGGGTTTTCTATGGAGAGCCCATAAAACTTGAGTCTATGGAGAGGGTATGCAAGTCACAATAATGTGTTAATTACCTATTGTGTTATGGTTACTAGATATAATGATTCCCTTGTAAGGTGTTAGTTCTCACCACCGAAATACCATCCGAAGTGAATTCTTCAAGTGGCGTCGATGTGTGAATTGTTATCATCAAACCACGATAAAAATGCTATGGTCCATTTATTCACTTTTTTGCTTACATGCTTTACATGTGTTGTGTGTGATGATTATTATAGGTTCGTGAACGTGTATAGGACGAAGACAACAAGAAACCCGTTGTTAGCATCCAACAAAGAAAATGTTTCTCACAAATAATCACATTTTGATAGAAAAAGAAAACATTATTTATAAAGAAAGAAAGATTTGTAAGAAGTAGTAGTTTGAAATATTGCTCCTGTGAAATTTTCGGGTCAACATCTTGTTATCTATCTGAATAATGGTTTACCAACGTAGTGATTATACTCATATTATTTTAATGATAGTCGTCATAGATTTTTTTAGTATATATAATAAATAATAGGTATGTAGTCCCGTTCGCTAAGTATGTAGTTTAATAGGTCCTATAAAAAAAAATTGCTCCAACAGATTCCATGAAAAGAGATTTTGCTCCAATAGGTCTTATTCGTAAACATGTGGTGAATATTCACTATATGTATAAATAAGATCTATTGAGAAAAAATTGCTTTGATAGGACCTATTACGAAATGTTATAAATAGGACTTGGTATAAATAATTGGTAAATGTGCATATTTTACTTTTCCTTCTTTCCTAGCATTCATTAAACCCCCATTCACACTTGCCGACGGATGTGGCCGTCGGTGAACTCTTGTTGAAATGTTATCAACATCTTACTAAAATGTTTTCAAGCATCGTTGAAGCCTCACATAAGCCTCGTCGAAGATGGCCAGTTGCCAAATATCACCGGAGCCTCCTTGAGGTCATCGGAGAAAAGTGGCTTTAACAATAGGGTTAATTACATTTTGTCCTCTCGAACTTTATCCTCATTTTTACTTCACCACCCCTACTTTTATTTTCTCCACTAAACCCCCTAAACTTTTTAAAACGAGTCAAATTACCCCCAAACCTTAATGGTGTTATGTCCTAAACAGAAAATTGATCATCTGGCACGTGAGGATATTTTCACGTGCCATGCATACGAGTAATTTTTACTCTTGAACATAACACTATGAGAGTTTGGAGGTAATTTAATCCTTTTTCAAAAGTTTAGGGAGTTTAGTGTAGAAAATAAAAGTATGGGTTGTGAAGTGAAAATAGAGACAACGCTCAAGGAGTTGAAGTGTAATTAACCCTTGACAATAATAAATGTGGCTTCCAATAATAACACAATTTATTAACCTTTAACCTACCTAATTAAAACATATCAACACACTAGAAAAGCAAAAAAAAAAAAATTTAAATACAACTAATTTGTATTCGATCACCAATTAATATATTTATGCTATTATTACATAACAAAAAAAACAGATGATGTGGCCACGAAAGTCCAACCTTACCAGATGAGAAGAGTTGTTATCGATTGATAATATAGAGATGATTGTACTTTTGTGTGGTGACAGATTTTAAAAAGAACAAAAGTCTTAAATTAAACATTAAATTAAAAATTATCAATGGACTTTTTGTCAAAGACCTCAATATTAAATTTATTATTAGTCTTAACGACAGAAAATAAAAATAATAGGTCTTGGAAGCACAAAAGTATTGTGCAGAAAAAGCTTCAAAAAATTCCTTGGCGTTCAGTTAAAAGTACTTGATTTTTCCCCTAAATAATATAAAAATTCAAAATAATAATTTTACTAACAAATTTAGCATCAGTAAAAAAAATGTCATTAAAAATTTTTAAACTACAAAGAACATGGAATTAAAAGGCATCCGTTCATAGAAATTAATCTTAAAAAGAACAAAGAAAAGTTGCTGTCTTACTCCTACATGAGTAAACAAAAGATGGGTAACAGTTTTAAAAACATTTTCTGAGTTTGTCATGAAAAGTGACAATGTTAGACAACGCCGTTATTTCTCACTGAAACAAAAGATAAGCTCATTCACAAATTATAAAAATAAAAAATAAAAAAAGCAATCCTTGTATTTCAGGGACATCAGAACATCGCTCGTTAAAAAATTCACTACAGATTCATACCACACATCATATATCAAACATATTCTGCCAATATATCTGCAAAACTGCTTCAAACTCTCCAAGAGCAATTTTTGTGTCCTCTCTTAATGGATAAAGGCCATTTCTAACAATATCGTACTACTAGGCACCCAAACATACAAGTAATATGCATGCAGCAAAGGTAAACCACCAAAAAAACCATGCTTCCCAAAATTGACGGCATCCAGATGATATATATATATAGGAGGCCGTCTCAGGTGCGGACTCTTACGGTACGGTCTCCGTGCGGACCATTTTTTTTTAAATAATAAAAAAATGAATTTTTTTTATGAAACTCCATGAATATGATCTCCTCAGTGTGAGGATCATATTTACAAAAGGTGGGTGAGATGAAAAAATTTGGAGATGCACTCACTATGGAAATCATATCTATGAAGTTTCATCAAAAAATTCATTTTTAACTATTTTAAAAAATATGGTATGTACTAGAGCATGTAAGATATGACTCTCTCTCTCTCTCTCTCTCTCTCTCTCTCTCTCTCTCTCATATATAAATATATATATATATATATATATATATATATATATATGTATGTATGAGCGAGAGAGAGAGGAGGAGGTTAGGAGGGCATCAAGTCTCAACTTTTTGCAGTGAATCAAAACACCAGCACCTAAAGTTTGATCTGGAACTCTCCAAAAGGTCCTCAGGCGTCATCTTCTCCAGTTCATTGGATTTCCATGGATCAAAAGCGCTGCTAAATCCTTGACTATGTTCATTCGCGTCCACTTGATGATCTTGGGTGCGCATTCTCTTGTACAATCTCATTACAGAGACACAATCTTCATAGGGATCATGGACTCCTAACTGGATATCATACCTGTCAAGCCAAAGCCCTATGTCAAACAATCTATACATATTTACGCAAAGTAGCCACTTCAACAACCAACCATTGAATAATATCTTCTTCAAATATCTTCTGTGACGAGACCCAAAGAGAAATTAGAAATTTGATTTTGTCCTAAAGCATTCATTTCCATCCATACCACCCAAGCAAAGTCCATCACAGCACACCACCGTAAGCATTGGAAAATTGATTTAACAAAAATATTATCAGAGTTAGATGTCATAAGCATGGAAATGGCATGAATACAAAAAGGGTGTGTTTGGAAAACCCCAATTCCATGCCTCGGATTTGGAATTGAAAAAATTTCACTTCAAGTTTTGAAAATTTTGAACCAAGGGTGTGTTTGATTATAAAGTTGGAAAATGATTGAAATATTGTTCTCTTTTATGAGAAATTGGAAAAAGATAGGAATGATTTGGTCTTAATTTGGGAGTTTTCCATGAAAATCAATTCTTTAGGAGTGGGTGAGAAACATTTTCCACGAAAAAAAATAAAGCTATGGATCACTTTTCATATTTATAACTACTGCTTTCATAAAATGTAAGTGAAACCAAACACGACAAGTGAAAAATGAAATAAAACAAGTATTTCTCATGGAAAACAAATCAACACCAATCAAATGGACCCTAAAAATATTTGAATTCCAATTCCAAGGCATTGAACTGGAGTATCCAAGCACACCCAAAGTGTAATCAAGATTATTACTAAAAATACTTGAGGGCGAATTGTTAAAGCTTTAGTCATAGCAGAAAAACTATTTGCAAGCTGTGAAGCACGGATACTTCTAAAAAAGCAGCATGTCGTGTCAGATTTGTGCTTTAACCATAGCACAAAAATTGTGCGCGCGTGATGTGCAAATTTATCATTTATTATGAACACGGAAGCATTAGAATTTTAACATTGAGCAAGGAGCAAAAGTAGAAATAGAACTGTGATAGATACAATTCCAAACAGCCATAACACTTTTTTGTAGTAAACAACAAATAACAAAATAAAATATATATATATATATATATATATATAGAGAGAGAGAGAGAGAGAGAGACTCTCCGACATACCCCTAATAATATACCTAAGAAAATACTCATTTTTTAAAAACAGTAAAAAAATATATATCTTTCAACTAAATTTGGCATACATGATCTTCATAGTGAGAAGATCATCTACAAAAAATTACATCCAAAAATTCAACTTGGAAGAGGGTGAGATGATCACAAGTTTCAACGGTTAAATGAGCGTATTCATCCAATTTTCACATCACCCACTCCCAAGTTGTATTTTTGGATGAAATTTTTTGCAAATGATCTTCTCATTATTGAAATCATGTATGCCAAATTTGGTTGAAAAATATAATTTTTTACTATTTTTAAAAAATGAATATGTTCATATGAATGTTGTTAGGAGGTACGTTAGGAAGCCTATATATATATATATATATATATATATATATAGAGAGAGAGAGAGAGAGAGAGAGAGAAAGAGAGAGACGGAGGGGGGGGAGGATCTCCGCCGGGTCACCCAAAACGGATGTCCTGAACAGGTCGGGGGGGGGGGGGGGGATTTTTTTTTGTGGTGTTTAAACATTTCAGCCTTCAAGGGACTTGTAAACAAATAAAAACGTGTATATTTTGGCCCATTTTTAAAAATAGCAAAAAAATGCATTTTGAGTTGAATTTCTTTTTACAAGTCCCCTGAAATGTTTAAACACTACACAAAAAAACAACATTCATTAGGTATTTTAGAAAAAGAACCCGTTCTCTCTCTCTCTCTCTCTCTCTCTCTCTCTCTCTCTCTCTATATATATATATATATATATATATATATATATATATATTAATTATAAGAACAAGCAAATAGTCAAACCAAAAATAAGTATAACTTGCCCTAGATAAGTCCGAGTGAGGTACTTGAGCGAATGGCTGACAAGATTTGTTTTCTTTAATGGCTGGTATTTGGCAGTATCCCTGCATGGAGAGAAAAGTAACTGTAACAACTTTACGGAACAGTTGTCTTCATATTTAAAGACTTCATTCTTAAATTTCTGAACATCAATATTTATCTCCGTTCAACTTAGCAAAGCCCAACTGAAGAAATCATGTAGGAAGTTCACAATTATCCAGCCAAAATTTCAATTCAGCAACTTTAGCTTCTTGCCAAAAACTCAATTCTTGGTAGTAAAATAACTTATTCTAGATTAGTTTATATAAAGTTGATATCTCCAATTATTTATAAAAAAAAAAAACGAAAAAAGAAAAGTTAAGACTTCAACAAAATGGACAGGAAATTACTGACCGAGAAATAATGAGACTAGCACTTATATACCGATCCTTTAAGCCCTCCAGAAATTTTACCAACAGAACAGATGTCATTCTGTCTGAAATCTGGAATGAGCACAATAAACTTTTTTTGTTGGGTATGGACAAAAATACAATAACATTAAACTTGTATGCCATACAAGTATGATGTCCATGATATATCTCGTGCCCTCTACATATTAAGGTGATCCTGAATTCCAGAAAATTACTTGGGAAGAAAAAGATGTGCAGGAAGGGACTGGCACCACAATATGTAAAGTGTAGGCACGGTTTGGCACAAGTCACAACATTATGTAGGTTGAGATTTTATATCTTGGGAAAATGGGGGGGTAATAATTTGGTAAAAACTGAAAGAAAATTCTGGGCTTTGAGATTTCAAGATGATAATATGTAACCCCTTTTTAGACAGCAGCAAACTATTTTGCTGCATTCCTTTCTCGCCTATTCTATTTGGGTTGCTTCAGAAAGGCGCAATCTGCAAGGTATTTTTCCTAGTTACTTGAATTTTCTTGGGCAAAAAGGTTTCTTGGCTGCTATGTGCCTCGGAAACTTATACGCTGGATAGGGCGTAATCCAGAAAGATCTTAGTTGAGCGATAAAATGTAAAAAGGGCAAAATCCAGTGCACGAGACTCCCGTCATTGTGGGGTTCTGGGGGGGTAGATGTATGCATCCTTACCCTTGACATTTCCGCGACTCGAACCTGTGAGGAACTTTTTTCCTTGCTAAGTGAAATCCTTCAACAAAAGTCCCCAAGGGGAAGGGAAAACACTGCATACCTGATGTATATAGCCAAAAAGAACAAATAATCCTCATGACCGCCAAAAGAAGGCTATCAGAAGGAAAACAAAACTACACTCCTAACGCAAGAGTACCAAAAATCTACAAAAGAAATTATAAGATGCTCTTGAGGCTTGAGGACAAGCTGCATCAAGTGGGGAAGAGTGGTGCGCACAAGGGCTGGGCTTGTTACTATTCCCGAGTAGTTCGCAGAGGGAAAGAGATAGAAAGAGAAAATTATTTAGTCTTTTATTTTATCACTCTTTAATTCATTAGTTATTACCTCCTTATTTTAGGTTCATTAGGGAACAAGTTAGGCAAATTAGGAGTCTTTTTAGCATAATGAAAGTCATAAGCAAACAGGGAAAATTCCTCTCACTAGTATATTCAGTGATCAAAAGATGGCCAATTACATCACTTATATAGGCCTAGGAAGTGTGTCCACCAAGTTACGGCGACAACATATATCGCTCAAAGGACCAAAATGCCCTTCTTACTATTAAGGCCTAATGGTAAAGCCTCCCAAAAAAACTTATAATGCCGCAAAAAAAAGGAAATAAAATAAAGGGCAATAAAGAGAGTCAACTATAAAATATTACAAGTGAACCCCAAAATTTATTGAGTTCACATCATGCTCCCCTTCGATGAAAAGGGTTCAACATCACTCAAGACTCCTGATGTCGTCCGTATCGCGGCAAAGTGGGATGATGCGGGCAACAGTGTCATGATGAATGTCATAACTCACTATAGGCTCGTCAGGCTCAGTTCCAGGACAGCTATCTTCCTCTTAGAGCGCGGGCCCAGTTGCCTTAATTGACGCTAAAAATCCAAAAGTGGTGGGGCCCCCTTGGCTCCTTGACCTCTGGTGGATATTAAAAGGCCTTAACAAATGTGGTAATCTCACATAGTCTCAAATCCTGGAGTCCATGAATGTAGTAGGGACAAATTTGTTGCTCCTCGCTCTTGAGCAATCGTGCTCTGGTGCACAGTAATTGAAATTGCTAGGTGCATGTCGTAACCAAAGAGGCCTCATATTCCAAACACTTCACAGAGGCGAATAAATCCCACTCATTGGTCAGAGAAACGAGGAAAGCGCGCATCACAACCTTTATCAAAGATCAAGTCTGAATAGCTGCTTGCGCAAAACATGTCATTCAGCCAAAACTTAGCCGATCCTTGAAGTTCGGTGGTCATGAGTTGCACAAACAGTAAATCCTAAATGCTCTTGTACAAAAAAAAACTTCTCCAGATAACCAACCAAACAATAAAAACACCAAGGTTGAGATGACCTTCAGAAGTGGGTTTGGTTATGCGAATATCACCGTGAATACTCTAAACTAAGGGCGGTAACGCATAACACAAATGATCATCTCTTGATAGACCTATGTACAGGTCATCAAAATTCTCATCAAAGCGGCATACTCTTGGCCCACACGGAGCAGGGGTGGGGTGAACAAAAGCAGGCAGCTGCTGCTCAGGAGCTACACGTACAGCTGGTCTTCTACAACAGGCCATCCTTTCGAAGCAAAAACCCTAATAGTGCCTAAACGCAATAGTCTTCAATAATGGATACCAACTAATCCATACAAATAATAAAGGATACCAACTAAGATGCAAGAAAATGATACCAAAATGATATACATAAAGTATTAAGCATGTGATATCAACAAAAAATGCAACAAGATAGATACCAATCATGAAGTAGAAGCATAGATGGACTAGAAAGCAAGGTAAAGACAAATATAACACCTCGTAAATGAGTACATAATAAATATCATTAACGCACACGCACATATACTAGGTATAAACACCACACATGACACAGAATCTAATAAGCTTTTCACACTCGTATGGCAAAAATGTGTCATATGGAAACGGAAGTGTTGGGGTGTGAACTAGTAACAATTAAATTTAGGCCCAATCACTTAAAACATGTTCACAGAGTTCTCATTTGATTGCAAACTTTATCACATTTGAATATAACCTCATGTGACAATATAGATTGAACTCAATGAACAAACATAACACAATGCATACAAGCCTAGAATTTTGATGATTCTACAAACCAATAGAGTCATGACATCGAAGGTACAACTAGGATAAACGGTCATTGTGCAAACCGTTGATATACCATCCAATCTCCCTCAATAAGCATATATATATTTTTGAATGAATATATCAATTAAAACATAGGGCTTGGCAATTATTCTTCTTTTTAGTGCCATATTTTATTTTAGGCCTTTGGACCACGTATTTCTTTTAGGTCCAAGCAAACGGTGGCTTACTCGCAAAGGATGATTTTTCCTTTCGGAGCCCTTCCCCGTGCACATTTATATATACTATTTTTATGTCTCACACAAATCTCACGTGCAACGGATTTTAACATGCACTAGTCCTCCTAGGTTACATAATATGTAGATGACAAGATTGGTAGGAGAACACCTCACAAAGCTCAAATATAACATGAAGTTAAAATTTCAAATGAGCTCGTGCATGTGTGAATTGAGGCATATAAAAATAGAATCCATTATATCAACACAAAATCCAACTACTCCATGTAAGCATGGTAAAGAACATTTTAAGGATTGACAATCTAAACCAAAAGTTCTAGCCACATGGAAGCGAAAAAAGTAGGGATTCAAACACAAGTATATGCTACATAGAGTGTGTCAAACTAAAATACAAAAAAAAAAAATCTTTTTGAGTTTTTGAAATTTTTAAACCAAACAACAAAAATATTTACTCCAAAAGACGAACAAAAATCATTTGTATTTTTCATTAAGCCTAAATTATAAAAAGAAACACAAATGATAAAAAAAAAATTTTGTATTTTTCATTTAATGCAACCTAAAATGAAAGAAATATAACACAAAAGATAAAGAAGAAGAATTCTAGCATGTGATTAAGAATGGAGCATAGACTAGAAAATGATTAAAACAAGCATACAATTAGAATGGTGATATAGCATGAGGCACAAAAGCTAAAGTATGCAAACAACTAACATGTTCAACCTTTAGATTTAGCAAGTGAGGAAGCATGTGAAAGCAAATGAGAATCAAAAATCCTATTTTGTAAAGCAACTAAGTCGGATCTCCTAACCCAAACTAATGACGAATGACTATCTCGGGGTGTAGGAATCTTGGCTACCTCTGTTGCCTTACATTGGGATTTTCTAGGACCTCGTTTAAGATCAAAATAAAATTTCCTAAGATAACATTTTCGACCACAATGTGAGCACCTAAAGACTCAGCGAAAAGACTTACCTAAGGAATGATCTCTAAAGGCTTTCCTAGGCGATTCTCCTAAAACATTGGTTTTGGCTTTATGAGTTGATTCATTACAAGTATCGAAGCCTAAACCACATGTGTCAGTTTTTATTTGGACCGTGCCTAAGATATTATCTAGTTTTTCGGACCTACACTCCAAATCAAATTTGACTTTACTAGAGTCTTTTAATTGTTCTTCTAATTCTAAAATTCTAGACTCTAACAAAACATTTATCTCTTCAAACTCAAGAAGCTCCTTTTTCATTGACTCCATTAAACCTCTAAGGTTATCTCTCTCGCCTTCTATATATTCAAGCTTCTCTCGAAGAGCTCTCTCACGTGTCCAAAGGTCTTCTACCAACACACTATCCTCAACGACATTGACACTCTCTCTTAAACTAGCTTCTAACTTCAAATTAGCTCTTTTTAATTTAATAGATTCTTCATTAAGTTCTTGAAAAGTATTTTGAAGTTCACTCACATTAACCTCTTCTTCATTTTCATTCTCTCTCTCTCTTCTTCACTCTCACAACCATAAAAAATAAGGGAATCATAAACTTTGACCTCGGAAGTGTCATGTGTTTGTATATCTTCATGGGAGGATTCATTATCGGTACTCACATGACTAGCCATAAAAGTTACAAAGTTGGGCTTAGTGGGGGAATCGGGTCCCTCTTCCTTATCACTATCACTAAGGGTTGCATTATAGGAAATTGGTTGCTTACCCTCTCTCCTTAGTTTAGTGGGGCACTCAAAAGCCCTATGGTCGTACCCTTCACAACCATAACATCTAGTAAACTCGTCCCTATTTAAATTTTCTTTAGGAGTTTTAGGGACCTTTTCGACATTGTCTAGAATTTTCAAATTTCTTAAAATCATTTTTAAATTTATCTTTGTTAAATTTAAGAAATTTTCGAAACCTCCTAGCAAACAAGGCCATATCTTCCGAGTCACTCTCACTATCACTCTCTACTACTTGTTTTTCCTCCTTTCGGGCTTTCAAAGCAACGCCCTTTTCTATTTTCTTTTCAGTTTTGGAGGAAAACATGTCTAGTTCATAGGTTGTAAATCACCTACGAGCTCTTCTAATTTCGTAGAGGCTAAAGTGGGTAAAGAATTTAACACGGTCACCTTCGGAATAAATCTATCGGGTAGGGACCTTAAAATTTTCTATACTACTCGGTTGTCAGGTATTTTCTCTCCCAAATTAAAAGATGAATTAACAATATCGGAAAGTGCAACATAAAATTCATCAAAAGTTTATTTTTCATTCATTTTGACGGTTTCAAATTGAGTGGTGAGGTTTTGGAGTTTCGAAGCTTTTACGACACTAGTTCCTTCATGAGTGAGTTGTAAAATATCCCAAGCTTCTTTAGCGACGGAATTCATCCGGTGTGACCGCGCTAAACAAGGCATTAAACCTCGGGAATTAAAATTAGATAGTTTAAATTCATTCTCACTCCATCTATCGGCGGGTTTGGGAACACGCTCATTGAAAAGGATGGAACCCCGGTTTTTAAAATTTTCTCAATTAAAATCAAACAAATAATTTCCTTTTTTATAAATTCAAGATGATGCGGAAGCGTAAAAATGTGATGGTTCAACTTTAAAATAACAAAATTTTAATTTCTTAAACAAATTAAAATTACACCAAGTGAAGTAAAATTAATCAATTAATATATTCACTTAAACCAATTAATTAATCCAAGTCCTAGAATTTGCCTAAGTCATATTTATCAATATTACCAAATTAGGCGAAACGAAATTTTAGCAAATGACTTGAATTAAATAAACTTTACCCAATGTTTAATTTAGTCCTAAATTAAATGAGTGATAATTTAAACCGAATTTTATCTTGAATTATGCTAAGCATGCGTTCTACGTTATTTAAGAAAAGATAAAATAAATCAATCACACTACGCCGCGATGTACAAGGAAAAACCCAAGACGGGAAAAAACCTCGGACGGCCCTAGCCACAAATCCACTAGATACGGAATTACAAGTACAAGACAAAAGACTTACAACACACGACTCGATCCCTCTCAAGCCCCGATGCTTCTTCTTGTAGACACCTCTTCCTAGCGAATAACCTTAGAACACCACCGCGGTCTCGGAATCCACCGATAGGACTTTATATGGTCACCGTCACCCGTACATGGAGCCTTTCTCCGTGTGGGTAGAATCACAACAAAAACGTCTTCTTCTTTGATGGATGTAGAAGCAAACCAAAACTTCTCTTTGAAACGGAAGAGATAAACCGGTGCCAAACTCCAAGCAAGATATATGTTTATGTGAACTTGGAATAAACTTCTTTGGGTGTAAACACTAGAGTGATGAATATTTTTCTCTAAAAATCTCACTCAAAACATGAACATTTTCCTTAAAACAATTTGCTCTCAAACTCTCTCTAAGAGATGAAAAAGATGTGGAAAAGTTAGATTGGAAAATGTTATTCCCGCTATTGATAAAGTCTGAAAAAGTTGGTTACAAACTTAGTGGGAAAGTGGGTGCAAAACTGCCAAAAAACTGCCAAAAACTGTTCCCGCCTGGCATCTCGTTCGAACGACATTTCGTTCGAACGATATCTCGTTCGAACGAGACTTCTAACGGCGTTCCAGATTGAACTCATTAGAATCTCGTTGGAAATCTCGTTAGAACGACAATCTCGTTCGAATGACATTTCTAACGACGTTCCAGTGGCCTAATATGGGAACTCGTTGGCAGGTTCGTTCGAACGACATTTTCGTTCGAACGACAATCTCGTTCGAGCGACTCTATCGAACGAAAAACCAGAAAGTTTGAATATTCTTGTTTAAGCCCATAAAACTTTATAAACATTTATTTAAAGTTTTAATTAATTCTTTCTTAAAACAAAACGCAGTTTTTATAAAACCTAACACCCAATAAACTTTGTTCCAAACTCCTATATATATAATATTGCATTCATACCGAGGCACGCAAACCGGCACATTTGATGAAGCTTTATACTCTTTGTCGCTACGTCTTCAACAAACACTTCATAGGCTTGAGAATATTACAATTACATACTATCCTATGAATAAATGTTTTTGTCCGGAATTGAGCCAAAACTATATATGGACTCAATTGGAAATTTGTGTCCTTACACTCATTATCTACTAAATGTGTAGGTGGGAACCACACGTTAACAACAGACAACCAAACCCTCTCGTCGATAGATTTTAGTGCCGATTTCATCCGCACTTTCCAATGCGCGTAGTTAGAACCATCGAAAATAGGAAATTTTAAAAATGGGAAAAATTCAATTTTAGCCAAAAATAGTTAAAAAGATCTTAACAAAGTAATTTATCGTTTTGGCTCTGATACCAATTTGAAAACGAGATTTTTTCTAAATCAATGCTCTGATACCAATTTGAAAACGCGATAGGCCCACAATTTTTATATTTTATCGAAAAAGAATTCAATTTCCTTTTAAGATGCGGAAGCGAGATGGTTCAATTAAACAAACACAAAAAACAGATTTTAATTTCTTTCAAATTAAAATTAAACTTAAACACAAAGTGAAATTAAATTAATCAACAAATACATATTTCACTTAAACAACTTAATTCAATCCAAGTCCTAGAAATTTGCCTAACAATAAATATTCATTTTTGCAACTTAGGCCAAACCAAATTTTATCAAATTATATTATTGAGACTAGAATTAAATTAAGTTACATATTACCCAAATATTAAACATGCACCTAATTAAATATCCCAATTTTATCTTTTTACCTAAACATGCATCTAATGTGATTTTGCAAAAGATAAAATAAAAAGACAAACCACTACGCCTCGATGTACGAGGAAAAACCCACAACGGGAAAAAACCTCGGACGGCTCTAGCCTTAAGTCCACTAAGTATGGTATTTTTACAAGTACAAGACAAATGACTTACTCAACTCGACTCGACTCCCTTCAAGCCCCTGATGTGTCTTCTTGTACCAACCTCCGCTTAGTTGACAATCCCGGACTCCACCGGAACCTTGGAATCCACCAATGAGGCTTTAGGAACAACCATCAACCACACATGGTGACTTTCACCATGTGAGAATGCCGCAGCAAAACAACGAACTTCTTCTTTATGGGATGTAGAAGTAAACCCAAACGATATCTTCAACTCGGTAGAGTAAACCCGGTGCCAAACGCTCCAAGCAAGATATTTATATGGAAAATTGGAATAAACAAACTATGGGTGTAAACACAAGTGTTTTTGGAACAATGTTCTTGAAAAGCAAACACTTAAAACATGAACTTTTGAACTTAGCAATTTTTTTCTCTCAAAAAGATGTATAGAAATTGTCAAAAGTTAGTTTTTCAAACATGGTTCCCGCACATATAACTTCTGTCAAGATTTAGTGGGAACATGAGGAAAAACTGCCAAAAAATTCCCGCCAGAAATCTCGTTCGAACGAGATTTTCGTTCGAACGAAGTCTCGTTCGAACGACACTTCTAACGAAGTTCCAGTGGCCTATTGGGCAAACTCGTTGACAAACTTCATTCGAACGAGAATATCAAACTACTTTCCAGAATGTTTAAAATTCCATTTTTAGCCCAGAAACTTTATTTTAAAGTTTTAAAGAAACCTTCTGAAAATAAACCTCAGTTTAAAATAAAAGAACACCCAAAAAAATTGTTCCAAGCTACTATATAAATTTGTAATGCATTCATACCTTAGGAGTAATTGGAACACAAGTTGTTAAGGTAAAAACGAGGCACAATAAACTCGGCATTTGATGAAGCTTTATAATCTTGGCCGCTACGTCTTCAACTAACACGTCATAGGCTTGAATGGATAAACTTGAACACTATCCTATGACTCAAACGTATTTGTCCGGAGTTGAGTCAACACTACATTGAGACTCAATTGGAGACTTGTGTCCTTACACCTAACAACTGTTCTATAAAATTTTCCTTTTAATTTATTAATTATCCTCTTATCGCATAACACCCCACTTGTTTGTCGCCATTTCATCCAACCAGTTGATATTCTACTCGTAACATCCTCATCAACATCTCCATTACTTTATAACATTGAACCTAGACAACGAAATTTATTGGTTTGGTTTATCACATTATGTTACTTGACGCCTCATTATTAAATTTACATTCCATAAATTCCGTTTTATTTCAACTGATTTTTAGTCCCTTGGACTCTGGCTTTTCTCCAAGTATCTACTCTCATCGCTAAGCCCTCCTTTGAAGTGTACTAAAACTATATTATCCGCAAACAACATACACCATGGGAGATCTTCTTGTACGTCCTTAGTAATCTCATCCAATACTACGGAAAATAAATAAGGACTTAAGGTCAATCCTTGATGTAAACCCACTTTAATCGAAAAGATATTAGTTTCTCCACATATAATCCTTACTCTAGTCTTTGTGTTATTATACATATTTTCAATAACTTTAATATAACTCATAGGGATTATTTTCCTCCTTAAGCCCACCAAATTATATCCCTAGGTACTCTATCATAAGCCTTTTCTAAATTATTAAAGGCCATATATAAATTTTTATTCTTACTTCTACATTTCTCCATTAACTGTCTTAATAAGTAAATAGCATCCGTGGTGGATCGACTTGACATAAAATTGTTCAAAATAGTTGACTCTTTTAATCTTTGTACAATAACCTTTTTGCATAATTTCATAGTGTGATTCATCAGTTTTATTCCTCTATAATTACTGCAGTTTTGTATATCCCCTTTATTTTTATACAAGGGTATTATGGTGCTTTTCCTCCACTCATCTGGCATGTTTCCTTCTCTTAAAATTTTGTTAAATAAGCTTGTTAACCATTTTATCCCTAGACTTTCAAGGGTTCTCCACACCTCGATGGATATTTTATCCGGGTCAGTCGCTTTATTCTTTCCCATTTTACTTACTAATATATCTACTTCTTTATCAGTCATCAGACATACCATTCTTATATTCGGTTCAATGTTTTCGCCATCTTTTTTCGGATATTCTTCATCCAATAATTCTTGAAAATACTCTTCCCGTCTATCTGGAATTTCTTTATCGTTAATTAATATATTTTAATTTATGTCTTTAATACACGTAACTGGACCCATGTCCCTTGTCAATCTATCTCTATTCTTTGCCAATTTATATATTTCCTTTTCACCTTCCTTGGTACGTAATTTATTATAAAGACTATCTAGTGCGTTTTGTTGCGCATTTCTAATAATATTTTTTACTTCACTTTTTAACTTCTTATACTTTTACAAATCTTCTTCATTTTTACTCTTTTGCCACTCTTTAAAACTTACTCGTTTCTCTTGTATTATCTTTTGCACTTCCTCATCCCACCACCAAGTCTCTTTTTTAATGAATCTTTTTTCTTTAGCCTCACCTAAAACTTACTTATTTTTTTGATATCATTCTTTATTCTTGACCAAATGTTGTTAACATTGTTGTTCCAATTCCACTTCATGTTTAACAGGAACTTCCATCTATATTCAATCACTTTGCATCCTTTTAAATACTTCCATTTTATATTTTGTTAACCTACTTTCTCCTTTCGGTACTTAAATCCTTTAATTGCTAAATCAATTACTAATAGACGATGTTAATTTGTTAATCTTTCACCTGGTATAACTTTACAGTCTTTGCATCTGTACAAGTCTCGTCTTCTAAGTAAGAAATAGTCTATTTGAGTTTTATTCTCTCCGCTTTTAAATGTTATTAAATGTTCTTCCCTTTTTTTAAACATGTGTTTGTTGACGCTAAATCATATGCCTTAGCAAATTCTAAGCTTATGGTTGATTTTATTTTTCATATTTTATTACCTTTTGGAATCATGCGTTGACGGCTCATCCTCGGTAGTTGGCACTTTCTTCTTTATAATATAAAACTCGTTTGATTCGTATTGGGGGTCGGGGTGGGGGTCGGGGTGGAAGTGGGGTTGCGATGCACAACTAATGGTGACAGGTGTGTCAATGTGGGGATGTTGACACGCAAGGCAAGAGGTGGGCGGGAGTGGGTGCTCGGTTGATGGGGAGCAGCGAAATGGAGGCGTAGTTCAGATTGGGGTCAGAGAGGGGTGGGGTTGCTTCCCCTTCAGCTGGCGATGGGGCTTTCGGAATGGGCAAGGAAGGAAACCGAGGGCCAGCGAGTATTGGAGGAGCGTGTGGGTGGCAGAAGGGGGTACCGCGAAGGGAAGAGGTGTGGGGTGGGTCTTGGTTTGAGACCCTAACGTCACAACTGTCAGTGAACAGCGAACAGCGGCAAGAGGAACGGGGCAGGCACAAGGTTGGGACAGCTGTTGAGTGGCAATTGCTTGGGTAAGGGCTTGGATATCAGCCCTAAGCTCACCTATGAGAACCCCAAATCGTTTGGGTTGTTTTCTGATTCCATCCAGATTGGGTGTTCTTTTTGGGTGCCGTTGCTGACTGTTATGACTGGTCAACAACGGTGAAACGAGATGGCTCTGATACCAATTCACATGATACAGTTGATGTCACATAAAAAACTCCCACAAACCAAGAAAAATTCCACACTAGTATATTCAATGATTAATTACATAACTTAATACATGCCTAGGAAAGTGTACAACAATGTCCTGACTACTAAAGACTAATGACCCACGCTTTATGCAAAAAAATAATGAAACAAAATGGAATTTTAACTTTTTTAAGGAAGTTTCCAGCTATAGAATATTACAGTTGATCCGCAAAATATCTCTAAATTCACACCACTATCATTTACTTTCCTATTTCTAGTCTCCTTGTCCTACAAGGATTAGAATTAGCTTTAATACGAATAAGCATAGTTGTCAAAATCGTCCGATTCGATCAATTCAGGGGCATAACGATTCGTATCAGAAGAAGAATCAGAAATGCCCAAAGAATCGTTCGATTCGAGTTCGAATTGAGAATCGGAAGCTAAAACGATTCGGTATCTGAGTGTTTTTAACTTGCTCGTTTATTTTTTTAACCCAAAACAAAAGAAACATAATCGTTAATTTACGAACTGAAGCAAACCCAACAATTTTCAAGCCGTTCTTACATACCGAAGCAAACCTAACCCTAATCGAAGGCTATTGTTGCAAAACAAAGGCCGTTTTGCTATTTTTTCCAAGCCGATATGTTTTCTTTGAAGTTTTCAAGTTGTTTCATGTTACGGCCTTTGTTTGTTGTTTTCTTTGTTGTTTTTGTTGTTTTTGTTGCAAAATGAAGTGGGACTTGTCTTTTGTTGTTGATAAAAAGTTTTACGGCCTTCATTTTGTGTTGATACTTGTCTTTTGTTGTTTTCTTTTGATTTTTTTTTTTTTGTTTGTTATAAAACCATTCATTTTTTTAATAAAAACATGCGTTTATGTTTTTTTGTTATAAAAACATTCGTTTTTTTTATTTTTTTTGCTGTATTTGCTGTATATGAATGACTTTTTATGATTTATTTTTGCTTTTTACATTTTTAAGCTTAAAATGAATGAGAACATGTGCTACGGTTAATTTTTGTGATATATTTTGGTATATTATCATGTGCTACGATTAGTTTTTTGTCATATTATGCTTAATTACCAATTCTATAGTGTTAAATCCCATTTACGTATGTTTTACTACATTTTTATCATTTGATTTCGATTCGACCGATTCAATTCGCGATTCGGGTGATATACGATTCGCGATTTGACAACTATGCGAATAAGGCTTTTGGCCATCTTGTGCAAGCACTTCTGGAACATTAATGATAATTGAGATAAGTGTCATTTCTTCGTGATAGTAGAGTTTGGTTTGTCGGTGATTACTGCTCTGAGTGTTAAAGTGCTACTGTTTTCTGGCGCTGTGTGTTCGCTTCCGTTATGTTTACATCAGTCAAAACCCGTTGTAAAGAGCTTATACTAAGAGCACCCTGGTAGATAGTGCAGTTTGTTTGTAGTTGGTTGGTAATTTCTCTAGAAAGAATGTCGTACTATGTGTTGAATTGCTATTCCAGATGTACAGCTGATACAGGATCCAAACAGGATGCAATGATTCATTTGAGATAAGAACAGCCAATTTCATCTAAAATCTTCCTGAATATTGTGAAAATGGGTATGTGAAATTAGCCATCCCCGGAAGGAGCTCACCTCAGCAAATGATCAGGATAGTTCACTCTCAAGCAATCCAAGTCATGCTCTAGTTCATGACCCACAAGAAGCCTAGCTTTTCCACCATCCAACCGTACTCTCCAAATGGATTCTCCATTGTACAATATCTGCAATATTTTTTCTTGCACTTCCTTGAGTGGCATAGCATCTTTCAGATGATCTTCTGTTATACCAGTGACTTCAAATCTGAAGAAAAAACGTGAAGAAACATCAATGATAAGTAGGCAACCTCTAGACTTTATATAAAAATTTGTTAGACAAATACAACAAATGCAGCCCGTGTACCTGTAGCTAGTTACAGGAATTTGAGGTAGCACATAAGTGTGGAAAATCACCTTCTCATCTTCGTCAACGAGGCATACCCTAGCACAAAGGTCAAGCGAACCATCACTTCCACCACCAACCATTTCACAATCTATCGCAACGGACACAGGAGCTCTGCCACTGTAATTTTCATTGTCTGATATTGAAATATCAATCTGAGATTCTGTACCAGGCGCGTTCACCGTTCCCTGCAACATCTCCATACATGAATTTAAGAATAAATAAATAAATAATATATATATATATATATATATATATATATATATATATATATATATATATATATATATATGTATGCGTGTGTGTGTGTGTGTGCAACATCAAGAGAGCTTGGAAACACATTACTATAAACTTTGATTTGCACACAAAACAGTTGAATATGCTCCCTAATCAACTTACGAGGGGAGCGGGAGCGGGAAAGCAACATATCTTTTTGTGTTCATTAAGAGAATTGGGACAATCAAAAATTTTCATACAAAGGCTACATCCCCTTTCTGCAAAGATCGTTGTACACTTGGCTTTAGGCAATGGACCTGGACATTTGAAAGAAATATGAGAGAGACCAAGCGAATAGAAGGCCTGAATATGCTTAACCATCCTATAATATCTCACCAGTCATATGTTCCCTTAGTGATTCAAAGGATTTGCAATGCTTTTGACACACGCCGCATTTAGGCTGATGAACTGAGTGGTAAGAGGCCTTCATGTGTTCAATAAGATGCTCTTTCTTCTTATACTGCTTGAAACACCCTGCACATTTATGCCTGGAAACAGACGCATATCAAATATCCATCAATCATTCGAAGTAAAGACTGTGTATCTATACTGACATAGAAAGCAAACTTAACTTCCTACTTTATAAGACAGTACTCCAAATTACTAGAATACAATAAAAGGAAATATTTTGTGAACCAAAGAATTACACCAAGATGTGGCAAGTGCAATAAAGTATCGTACATTGTTATGTGGTGTTGTTTAGTACAATAATTTATTACACTGCCACATCATTTGGTGTAATTCAGTGGCGCACATTGCATTGTGCTTCAGTAAAATGCCCTTCCAAGCATGTCTAAAAAATAGAATTAAAAAGCAAAGATTCAACTGACAGTTATCCTTCGGCAAACTTCCTTCAACCACAACTTTTTTTATTGGAAATATCGCAGATTTATCAATACATAAAACAGCACATGGTTTTTTGGACCAGTAGTCCGTATGATACATCAACAAGTCTAATAAACACAGAAAAAAGAAGAAAGAAAAAAGAGAGAGAAAATACAACCCAAATCAACTCATTAATTTGCCTCACTATAAACCAAACTGCAGTACACTTAATAAATAGCTCTATTACAGCCAAGTGAGATCATAGATATAGGAATATTTTCAACAAAATTACACACCAAAGCCAACACCTTAACTCGAGGGAATTCCAACTGCTCAAGTTTTCTTAAAAGGAAGGGAAAAAAAGAGGGATCGTCACAAAAATATTCAAAATATGATTTTCATCTAGTCTTGATTGTCCAATTTCCAAACTCCCCCATCTCTCACCCTCACTATGCCTCGACAGGAGTATAAAGTCCTCTGTTTTAACATTATTTGAGTTTCTACAAAAAAGAAAGGTTGCAATAGGCCAAAGAATTAGTGCCCAACGATGCGAAGTCAATAGAGAAATCATTATTCAAAAAAAGTGTAAAAAATTGACTAAAGGTAGTGTTGTCAGGGGCTTATTTAAAAGCTTACCTGTGTTACTTTATTCTGTAGGGTACCTATCTGAAACTTTATGTTATAAATAGAATGAGATGGGAGAATGGATGACCTAATTCATTTCATTCTTTCATCCTCTCTTCCCATATCAGATTTCTCTCTTCTCTCTCCTCTCTTCTTCCTCTTTTATACCTTAATCTCTCACAAATATAATCTAGGGTTTGGTTACTTCATAAGTTAACATGGTATCAGAGCATGGTGTATGAATCCCTAAGTCATGAATGTGGAATCCTATGACTAATTTAAAGAAATTGGGGTGTATAAAGGGTTAGTTGAATATGAAAAGTGTTAATCTTACCCACAACTTTCAGGAATCCAACTCCGCAGTTAGTTGTCGGGGTTGCAGGGGGCAACGCTCCCCGTTTTCTGCTCGTAAGATCATAATCGTGATATTTTCGACCTCTTCAACGTCGTTTGACCTGTATGTTACTCGGGTAGGTATCCTTCATGTTACGACCCAATTGTTTGCTATTATTCATCACAGTTTTTGTGCTTGTGTTATTCAGTTGTTCTATTTCCGAGGTTTATGTCCCCTAGAAACGGTTAGAAAAAATGTCTAAAGTAAACTCTGGAGTAGGTATCTATTCTGTTGGTGGGAATCCAATAATGGGAAATAGTAATGATCATCATCCCGACATGTGTATCACCACTGTTATGTTAAGCTGGAAAAAACAAACTATATGCAGTGGGCTTAATTTGCTAGTATGTATAATATTGGTCGTCAAATGATTTTCCATATTTAAGGGACTGTTAGGGAAGGGCCTGAGTAATCATTGGGCGGCTAAAAATGAACTAGTTATGACTTGGTTATTGCAATCCATGTAACCGCACATTTATAAGGGTTTCTTATTTGCTAAGGCAGTCAAGGAGTTGGAGAATGTTGTCAAAGAGACTTAATCTTTCGTGGGTAATTTTGCAAAGTTTAATGAGCTTCAACACGAGATTGAAAATTTTAAACAAAGTGATCTTTTCCTCGCTACATACTGCGTGAAATGTGGGAAGAGTACGATCATTATCAAGACTATGTCCCCATTTGTGCAGCTGACGATATTGCTTTTTAGTCTATGATGAAAAGAAATCGTATCTATCAGCTTTTGGGTGGTCTTTAAACACACCTGGGTCCAAGTGTTAGGTAGATTTTCATCTCCCTCCTCTGTCAAAGAGATCTTCATACATTCAGACGGAAGAAAGCAGGAAGAAGGCTATGTGTTTAAAGTCTGGGCCGGAAGTACTCGTGTCTGAAAAGGTTGTTCTTATTAGTCAGCAGTGGAACGAAAACATTCCCGTTAAAGGGGGAACAAGATGACAAAAGCACCTTGGAATGTGACCATTGTAGTCGGACCCGTCACACTCGGAAAGCTTGTTGGAACCTTTACGGGTAAGGAGGCATCATTTGCACCATCTCCATTTAGAGGGCCACATATGGCTCATACAGTCACACTACTACTAATGAGCATTCTAGCAATTTGTCCGTGCAAGATGCAAATGCTCTTCGCCACGAAATGTCTCGTCTCCGAGATAGAATATCTCAACTTGATCCACACCGCCCTTCTGGTATACCCTCTGCATCCAACTTTGCTCAGATAGGTATCTATCATTCGACACACCATGTTTCAACAAATTCTGGTGCGGTGCCTTGGATCATTGTTTCAAGAGCCATTGATCATATGACTGGTATGGCCTCTCGTTTTTCTTCTTATAGTGTATCTTCAGGTGGGGATAAGATTAAAGTGATTGTTGGAGTGTTTTCTCTTATTGCGGAAAAAGGTACTATTTCATCCTCTCGTAATATAACTCTACTCTCCGTCCTTCATGCTCCAAAACTAACTAGCAATCTTCTCTCTGTCAGTCACATTACTAAAAACTTAAATAGCAGTAAGACATTCTTTCCCTCTCACTATGTTTTTCATGACCTGGACACGAAGGAGACGATTGGAAGTGGGCGTAAAAATAGTGACTTGCACTTACCGGATGTCAAGCCTCTTTATTTTCATGTTGCAAATCAATGTAATCTTAAGGCTAGTAGTGTGAATAAAGATCTGTTAATACGATGTCATAATAGACTAGGTCATATTTCTATTGTTGTTTTGAAGCGTGTCCTGCCTGAGTTTGTTTATGTTGAACCTGTTGAATTAAATTGTGAACCTTGTGTCCTTACAAAACAATGCCGCGTTCCTTATCCTATCAGTTTTAATGCAACTACTACTCCTTTACAACTTATTCATTCTGATGTTTGGGGTCCTGAATCTACAACTCATTTACTTGGTTTTCGATATTATGTGGTGTCCGTTGATGATTTTGGTCATTGTACTTTGCTTTATCTTCTGAAAAATAAAAGTGAACGTAAGCAGCGTCTTATTACATAAGTGAGTCGTTCTTTTCTCGTAAGTGTGGGAGTACCAAAAACTTATTGGGATGATATCACCCTAACTGCTACCTATGTTATCAATCGCATGCCTTCTAAAATTTTAGAACATAAAACTCCCGCATATGCCCTACATAATAATTCTCCGTTATTCGTCATTCCTCCCAAAAAAATTGGTTGTGTATGTTATGCTCATATTCATCACCGGACGAATAAAATGAACCCTAAAATAGTTCAGTGTGTGTTCTTAGGTTACTCAGTAACTCAAAAAGGGTATCATTGTTATAACCATATCACTCATCGTTACTTTGTATCAATGGACGTGACACTCTTTGAGACTATTCCCTTTTTTCCGCTGCACGGAATTCTCTACGGGGGATATTCCACTTAGTGTAGAGAATCCATCTCCGTCCTTCTCTAAAGCCGAATGTCCTCTTCCATTCCGTGTTTTTACTCGTGTTTTTACTCGGGGAGAGTTTATGCCTAAGTCTGCTACTACTAATACTAATGAATTGTAACGGAAACAAAGGGATATTCTTGTGTATACAAGAAATGCAAAACAAACCATTGTCCCACCCCATAACCAAGAAGTCTCTCGCGATTCAAGTAATCCCTCAGTTGATATTAATATTCCTATTGCCCTACATAAGGGCGTTCATGATTATACAAAGTATCCTATATCTTACTTTGTATCCTATAATGTCTTTATCTCCAACATATCGTGTTTTCACTTCCTCTATATCGTCAGTTTCTGTTCAGTCTAACCTTTTAGATGCTCTAAAGCAAATTCAATGGAAGGAAACTATGATTGAATGGAAGCCCTTGAAAAGAATAGGACATAGAAAATTGTTTCATTACTTGAAGATAAGAAACCAATAGACGGCAAGTGGGTTTATACAATAAAATACCAGTGAAAAAATTGAAAGGCATAAAGCCCGATTAATTGCAAAGGGCTTCACCCAGATATACGAGATTGATTATCATGATACCTTTGCTCCAGTTGCCAAGATATATGGGACACCCCGCCTAATTAATTACCGGGTGATCAGTCCTTAATTAATTAATTTCAGAATATCAAGTTGGTTCAGATAATGCATCACTGTCGAAAACTCAAATTTTAATTTAATAAAAACTAACCACCTAATATTTAAAAAGGTTGGCGTCAAAATTTTATCTTGTTATTAACCATTAACAATAAGGGAATTATCTAACCAACACCATGCATCACAATCGCATAAGATAAGAACTAACTGAATTTGAATAAAGAACTGGAATAAACACGTCCAGTCAAAATCCTATACAATAATCCAATAACATGAAATCAAAGTCTAATGATAGAATAAACAACTCTAAATCTCACAATGTAAAATAGAAGGGATGACATGTCCAACTGAAATAAATGACTGATAGATAAGAAGAAATAGACTCAAAAAGCGTTACTAGTAATGTCCTGTAGCTTCCACAGTAGCTACAGCTCGGCAAATGAATGGAATCTCCCAAGTCTGGTGTCCCTGTGGCTGAGGACCTAAAATAGTAGAACAAGAAAAGGGATTTGCAGAAAAACGGGTCAGAGCCCGAGTAGAGAACAATTTAAATATAGCAAGTGCTTAAATTGATTTAATTAGCACATATATTATCCATGTTAACTTAGCGTACTCACTTGAGATGCTCACCTCTCATCTAATGTGCACACCTAGCTAGTCCAACTACCCATTATAGTCTCGACTCTACCTGACTATATGTAGGATAACCACTACACCGGATACAATATCTAAATAGCCCGAAACCAATATATTACTATTATTTAGGAATAGGTTTAAGGATGTTATAACTCATTCTCGTAGTATTCTTTATTCCCAACTGGTGACCCGATAAGTACATACTTTAATAAAGTAGCCAACAAGAAACACAGAATAGGAACTCAGTATACATATATAAAATCTCACTATGTATACATACAAATATATCAATACTGCACCCGTGGTAAAGAAATCCCTGGTGCTAGGCATACTCGGCTATCTAGTCCCATTGCAGCGATCGCGCATAAAGGACAACAGGTTCAATCTCTCAAGAACCAATAAAACATATACACATATTGAAGGCGAACATAGTCCCAAGCCGATGGGCTACGCACATACCTACGCACCCATAAGACCGTCATCACTATCATTCTCACGGATAGCCCGTACCTAGGTTCCATGCTCTAGTTGTACGACTACAAATCCCCCGAAGGCACACAAGATATGGTCGTCCATAACGCGTTAACCCCCGTTCGATAGCCAGTAGCTAGGTATGTCATACACATGATATTTCAAGTAATAAGCATGCACACAACTTACATACATTAATAGGTATTCACATAACCCAAATACTATAATCCGTAAGTAATATTGACGTCATTACTCTCCACGATGTCCGTATATATATAGACCCAGCGACGAAGCTACATGGGGCCGAACAGGGGCTCCAGCCCCCACGAAGTTTTTTTTTTTTTTAGAAATGTAGCTTTATAAAATATTTGGGGTAAAAGTTGAAATATAAAAGTTTTGGGATTATATTTACAAATAATTAGAATATCACAACAACCCAAATGTTAAAACCTAAACATTTTATCTCATGTTTCAAAGTCTGAAACAGAGGAGAGCGGATGCCGAGAGAGAGAGAGGAGAAGCCATTTCCATTTCCGGCAGGCGCGAGAGAGAGAGAGCCATTTCCGACAGGACTTCTTTTCCGGCAGGAGCCATTTTCGGACCAGCCTAATAACAGGTATTTCAAATTTGTGTTCTGTTATGCTGTTAATGGGTTTGTTGCTTCTCAAGTTCTCATATTTTTTTTCACAACTAACTTAGACTTAGTCAGACTACATTGTTTGTGGGGTTGACTTGATGATATAACTTAAGGGTTTGCTTCTCTCACATGTCCGAAACCATTGAACCAACAATTGAATTAATTTATGTTTTGTTAATTTTAAAGAGTTGGTATTTAGTTTAGTTGGTTTTAGTTGGTTTTGGTATTTATTTAATTTATACCATCAATTTTTTTTTTGGGGGGGGGGATATTATTGAATCTAATTTTTTTTGGCGATATTAATGGACCTAATTTTTTTTGTCAATTCAGTCAACTTATGGAGAGGTTTTATAAAAGAAAATTGGAGTCGACATCGACACCGCATATTGAGAGCAATATAGAACCGGATGCAATTATTTTGGAGGATTTACATGCCAATCCCGCCCTACGAACTCCAATTGCTCGTGGCAATCCTAAACTGGAAGATAAACTCCGTAGAGCCTATATACAAAAGGGACCTTTTCAACCTCGTGGCCACACGTTCCCGTATAAAACTATGGGCAAACAATTGCGGCGTTTTAACCCTGCTTGGTTTAATGAATTTTCTCAATGGCTAGAATATAGCAACACTACTAATGCTGCATATTGTTTGTGTTGTTATCTTTTCAAGAAAAATGTAGGTGACCAAGCAGGTGGGGATGTATTTGTGGGCGAAGGTTTTTCTAATTGGAAGAAGAAAGAGAGATTTGTTACTCACGTGGGAGGTCCTACTAGTACCCATAATCAGGCTTTGCAGGCATGTGCGAATTTAATGAACGAAAGTCAACACATTGAGACAATTTTACACAAGCAATCGGACAAAGCTCGTATAGATTACCGAACACGACTAAGTGCATCAATTAACTCTATTAGATTTCTTTTATGCCAAGGGCTTGCATTTCGTGGTAGCGACGAATCGGAAGAGTCAAAAAATAAAGGGAACTTTCTTGAACTTATGAAATTTTCTTGTGATTTAAATCCTGATATTAGAGCCGTTGCATTGAAGAATGCTCCCTCAAATCACACAATGACATCACCGGATATTCAAAAAGATATTGTTAATTCGATTTCAAGTGAGATTGTGGACTTCATTATCAAAGACATCGGAGATTCATTTTTTGCAGTTTTAATTGATGAGTCCCGTGATATGTCGATTAAGGAACAAATGGCTGTCGTCTTGAGATATGTTGATAAAAGGGGGGAAATCATGGAACGCTTTATTGGTGTAGTGCATGTTAAGGATACAACGGCCGTGTCGCTTAAGTTGGCAATAGATAGTCTTTTTGCAAACCATGGATTGAGCATTTCTAGACTTCGTGGGCAAGGTTATGATGGAGCAAGTAATATGCGAGGTGAATTCAATGGTCTCAAAACACTTATTTTGAGGGAGAATGAATGCGCTTTTTATGTTCATTGTTTTGCTCACCAACTACAATTGACTCTTGTTGCGGTGGCAAAGAAAAATGATGATATTATGACTCTTTTTATCTTGGTTTCTAGTGTTCTTAATCTAGTTGGAGCCTTGTGTAAGCGTCGTGACCTTCTTCGTGAGCAACAACTTCAAAACATTAATTATGCAATTGGAAAGGGTGAGATTCAAACGGGAAAAGGACTAAATCAGAGTACCTCTCTCCAACGTCCAGGTGACACTCGTTGGGGATCACATTTTCGCACTTTACTTAGTTTGATGAGCATGTTCCCCTCCGTAATTGGTGTTCTTGAGATTGTCAAAGTGGATGCAATCAACCCCTTGCATAGATTTGATGCAAAAAATGCAATAGATTCATTGCATACTTTTGAATTTGTTTTTTGTATGCACATAAATAAAAAATGTATTGGAGTTTGCAAATGAATTATCAAAGGCATTGCAAAGGAAAGATCAAGATATTGTAAATGCCATGTCTTTGGTCCGGGTATGCAAGCAACGACTACAAATGATGCGGGATGAGGGTGTAATACCCCGTATTTTTATGCTATATTAATTTGGGGATTTATTAAATTTAATGTGAATTAATTATTTAATATAAATCCGGAAATTAATTATGTTATAATTATTAACGTGATGAGAGTTAGTAATTATGGGAAATTTGTTGAATATTACTAATGAGCAAAGTAATATATAATATTGGTTATATTAAATGTCACGAGTGAATAAAATGACAATTTTGAAAATTTAAGTCGGGACGCGCCCGTGTCGCGTCGGGACTAAATATTGATGAATAAAAGTGAATATATTATAAGTCACTCGTATGGTCGTTTTGAGTGCGCCAAAGTGTCCGGAAGGGTCGAGATAGTCAGAAAAGTGTACCCGGTGGTTTAGTTTGGGTCTCGGGGCGTTTTTAGGCCTATTTAACACCCCGGGAGGGCATTTTGGCCATTTTACATTTTTGGGTAATTAAACCCACGAAATTTCAAGGGATATATCAGATGTCTAAGGTTGCCCTCTAGGGTTAAAACAACCAAAGACAAGTGACGGCCATAGGAGAGGGAAGGAGAGAGCTTCCAAAGCAATCCAAGGCCCAAAATCCATCCGTTTGCACCGCCACCACCACCAACGCGTAGATCACGCGACGGGGAACGCATCCACACCAAATTCGTCATCAAACCAGAACTCTGAAAATCCCAGGCAAGTGTTTATCTTGCTTATTTTCGTTAATGCATCACTCATGTTAGTCTAGGGATGATTAGGATGAGATTTATGGAAGAAAACCCAATTTTGAGATAGGAAATCGCATGTAGTAATGATTTGAATGTAAATCTGGAAACCCCTTCACATGTAGAGGACTAAACCACGAAATTATGATGTTTTAGAAGAAGAAAATTCTGGAAAAGATTGATTAGAACCATGTTAAAGAGATTCTAGGGTTCTTGAGATTTTTATGAAGTTTTTGCCTATAAATCCATGATTAGTGACGGAAATTTACATGCTTTACGTAGAAGATACATAAAATGAGATTATAATGTTAGTAGTACAAATTTCTGGGCGATTGGGAATGAAAAGTTTGGATTTGGAGGAGGCTATGGTAACTGCAGAATTCGCCATACCTGTTTGATCGATCGATCGAGCCCCAGACCTCGATCGATCGACCCCTTCTGGCAGACTCATATTTTCCCTTTTTAAATTAGTTGAATTCAATTTAATGAGAAATAGTTCTTGGACACCCTTATTAAAATGTTTTGGGAGATAAAGAAGACCAGTAGGACATATGAATAATTTTGGGACATTTAATGTAAGACAAGAGTTGTATTTTTTTTGGGGGGGGATACTTGCATATAAGGTACGATGAAAATATGTATTAAAAGGAAGAGACACGTAAGATAGTTACGTTGGAACATAAATGAATACCTACTGAATTTTTCACTTGAGAGGATAGAGTCCATGAGTATTACGTAGTAAGTTGGAAAAATCCCTCGAATCAAAGTAAGAAATGAACGGTTATACGTGAGAACTAAATAATGAGATATGAGGACAAATGTCGTAATTATGGGATTTGAGATGTACCTAAATTGATATGGTAATATTAGTATATAGTTATATGACTGTGTTTATGCATATACTATCTATGTGTGAAAATCGTGCCCGCGCTGCTTGCTATCCCTGAGGTTACCGCGCTGGGACAGTCTTATCTCGATGGGACCTTTATGGGGGGATATTGACTCGTACCCTAGAAGATAGATATCCTTGGTACAGGCTATCGAATCGATAGTTCAGACGGTCCTAAGAGACGTGGGGGCATGTGCTATCCTCTTATAGACTTGGAATCTATGCTTCGCCTCACTATTGTTTGTGTATGTGTTAATACAGTTCGAGAGTGATTCCGAAGTTGTATTTCCCTTAGTATGAGAGATACGGGGATTGGATAGCAGAGTATGCACGCAACCATAATTTTTATGTGGGGTGCTGTTAGAATATATACATTATACGAGCATTTAATATATATATATGAAATTCTGAAATTTGGAAACTGCCGACTGTGTTATGGTAAGTAAGACATGCATAATGACTCAAATTGGAAATACTTGTTTTGAAAAAGTATAATGGAACACTGGGAAACTTTATTAGCAAATAAGGTTTAAATGAGAACTTTGTGATCAAATGAAATTATTTTCTTAAACAATTATAGTCCTCGGTTTTGAATCTTATGAGTAACCTAAGTGTTGATGTAAAAAACTAGATTGCTCTAATTATTCAATCACAGATAAATAAATAAGACAAAGATTTTTAAAGTGGTTCGGCTAGGAATAAAGCCTACGTCCACTGTTATGTTATTGCTGAGTGTTTGCAGAATTCTTGATTACAAGTTCTCTCAAGAAATTCCGGTCCCCTTGAATGGGTCTGATACAAGGTATTTATAGCCTCGAGGCTGTACATGAAAGGTTCGATACATTAAATGATATACGTATGAAAGGGTAATACATTTAATGCAGCGTGCACATCAAGAATATAAGCATTCAATGAATATCTGAACTGTTGATTATCTGGCAATTAATGATACGACCGAGGTGCAGCTCGGACCGCCATAGCTGCTCGCTGATTAGGAGTTCCTCGGAGAACTAGAGTATCTCGGTGCGTTAGAGTACCTCGGTGCACTAGAGTATCTCGGTGCGTTAGAGTACCTCGGTGCATTGGAGTTCCTCGGTGTGATATAGTTCCTCGGTGTATCCTCGTTGCTCGGAAAGAAGCATGGTTGGTCGGGAAATGAACTTCCTCGCTGCTATCGTGCCACGTAGATTGACACGTGTCTGCGTATTATTCGTCCACATCAGCATATTAATTTTGGTATCAACAGAAGCCCCCAATGTTTCATATTTCGAACTTTGAGGAGTATGGAACATTCTTTCTCGGTATATGGCAATATTAAATGACTTTTCCTGGATTTCAGGAACATCGTGTTCAAATTTCCTTATCATTTCGCAGCTTCCGCCCTTTTTTGAATTTTTTATAAGCGCTTCGATCTCCGTGCAGTTTTTGTCCTTTTCGCCGCCGGAAGTTCAGTAGTTTCTTTTTGGTAATCATTTCTTTCGCCGCTTCCCAATGCAAAGTATTTAAACTTCTTGGGTAATCATACCGTCTTCTACGTTTTCCAATTTTCTGCATTCAAGCTTTCTATTCTCTCCTTCTCTCTTGTGCGTTCATCCTTGTTTTCGTTCGTTGTCAACATTCCTCCTTTCTTCCTGTAAGATCTTCTTCCTTTCTTCTGTATCTCTTTTATTCAATATGGTTTATATTGTAGAATCTGTTGAAAAATTTCGTTCTGATTTTTCCATTCCTTCATGGGTAAATCTAGAGATTCTTTCTGAGCCTTTAGATTACTTCCGATTGCCTGAGGGACATTGGTTCCCCAGCCTTTTTATTGCTGAATGTGGTTTTTCCTTTCCACCAAATCCATTGTGTCTTGAGTTTTGTCAGTATTTCGATCTTGTCCCTGCAAAAATAGCCCCCAATTCATGGAGAATTATTAATGGGGTACACAAATTAAATCTGACTCATGGGACTCGTATTGGGATCCCTGAGATTATGTATTGCTATAAGTGGGCCACTGTAGATAATATTTATTATTTAAAAACTAGGTTTCTGAATAGGGCTCTTGTAGTTAACCTCCCTGACTCAAATAGAGATTATTTTGAACATGGGTTGGTTATAAAAAATTGGCAATATGCCCCTTTAGCTGGAAATGAAGTATACAACGGTCCCAGATGTCCCCCATATGGCAATGGGATAGGTTTATTTTTCATTTTATTTTACTTATGAAATTATGCTTTCATCATGTTTGACAAAATGTATGACTGATATCTCAATATGTATTTATTTGCAGTTGATAGTAAAAGAAGAACTCCAAAAGAATCAGAGGTTAATATCAAGCATCTGAAACTTATCTGGGGTTTGCACAAGAACATTGCAGACGAACACATCAGGTCTGCCTCATATCTGCTACAGTATAAGAGTTACACAACCTCTTATACTGCTCGCCCTGTTGAACCAGCTTCAACTCCGGAAGGTTCATCTTCAGATTCTCATCTTCCTTTAAGTCAAAAGATGGGTAAGAAAAGAGCTCCTCCCGCTCTCTTTGATGATGTTACTTCTGTTGCTGGGGCCAAGAAAAGTAAAACTGATGTCCCAGAGGGGACTAAAAAAGTGGATGTTGGGTCTTCTAAAGTTGCCGAGAAGCCCCCAGTGGTTCCGAGCAAGAAAACTGCTCCTGTAGATGTAATTACAATTTCCCCGACCAAGACCTCTTTGGTTGAAGGCTCTGATCGCCCGTTGAAGAGATTGAGGAAATCATCCTCAGTTACTCCGGCTGAAACTGCCTCCTCCTTACCTGCTGGTGGTACTGATGTTCCAAACATCACTCTTCCAAGTTCTGCAATGAGCTCGGTCGTACCCGAGGTCCATGGTATTGATGAGAGAATTCCTAGGGATATGCTGACATCCTTAGCTGCTCGTCACCTTGCTTCAGTAAATTTCTTATACTTCTGATTTTTCTTTCTTTCTCTGAAAGCTTACATTTTGTGTTGACTTTGCTATTTTTCTCATCTTTCAGTTGGTGAACTGTTTTAATAATATTGTGAAGAAGGATGAAGCTATCAAAGCTTCAAGCTCCTCGTCAGGCGTAGAGGATGCTCTGTTGGGTTTGACCCAGTCTTTAAAGGAATCTCGTCAACAGTATGTTGACGAAAAAGCTGTTTGGGAGAAGAAATTAGCTGTGGCTGAAGCTGAGAAGGTGAAAATGGCTGAAACCTCCAAGAATTTGGAGGGGAAAGTAAAAGGTTTAGAGGTTAAACATCAGGAATATGATGGCCAGCTGAAAAAGGCAGAGGAAGAGTTATCTACCCTGCGAGATATCAAGATCAAAAAAGAGGAATTGGAGGTGAAGCTCTCCTCGGAGAAGTTGAGGAGAAAAGTCGCAATCAAGAAACATTTCAGTGCTGGTTGGGAGAAAGGATGGGAGAGAGGGATAGCTGCAATGACATCCCAAGTCCAATATGGGAAGTTGAAATACTTCCACGATGGCTGGGTAGCTGCTCTGCAAGAGCTAAAGGTCCAAGACGATTCTGAGCTATTCCAACAACATCTCCCTGGTCCTCCTCCACCAATTGTGGAAGAAGAAGAAGATGAGCCTGCCTCAGATGAGTCTTCTATGGCTATGGGTGACCCAGTCTCTGCTTCTCAACCCTCTGTAGTCGATGACGTTTCCTCTATGCCTCCTCCTGCCGAGAAGATTCCTGTTGATCAACCCGTTGACACCACCGAGCAACCGAGCTCCTCGTCCCAGCCTCCCGAGAAAGTCTTGGGGGACAAGGAAAAGGTGTGAAGTTGTTCGGTATCATTTCTTTTTTTTCAATTTTTGTAATCGAACAATGTAACCTTTTGATGATCAAATAAAATACATCTTTGCTCATCTCTGTTGTTGATGATTTATATTTGTTGATTGTTGTCTTTTTCTCGTCCTTAGTTTGTTGCTAGAATGGAATTGATCTCTTCACATGATACCGAGTTGATGCAGCAATGTCACCAATACTATAAGGCTGGTCATACATTCCTTAGTACATCAGAAATTGCTGATATTCTTGGCCATGGTGCCTCAGAGCAGGCAATTGAAGCTTATCAGTACTTGAAAGCTTTACTCGACCGAGCAGTGGCCAACAATGTCGCTTACTATGACTTGATTGAAGAGCTTCATGGTTCCATAGAGGATCTTCAAAATCAACACAACGAATCAATGGCTTCGTTGCACAAGGATTATCAAAATAGATACCAGCAACTCTCTTCAGAAACAGGCCATAAGAAGATCATTGCTGGGTACGATATTAGGGAGAGAACCCTAAAAGGTGAAGTTGAAGCTTGTAGGCAGATTGCCGAGATCCTGGAACAAGAAAATAATAATCTGCAGAAAAAGTTGGCTCAATATGAATCTGCTGCCTCATCTTCCACTGCATTAGTACCAGTTACTGATGAAGGTTTCTCGTTCTTAGAAGTCGAAAACGCCAAGTTAAGGCAAGAACTGGATGACTTAAGAAGATCTGCTGTTTCTGGAACTGCTCGGGGACGAGGAAGAGGTTCTCGGGGGCGAGGAAGAGCTATTCAAAATGTTGCCGAGGAGCAAAATTCTCCAGTTGCTTTTCGGAGCCGATCAAGAGTTCTCAGTCGCAATGTTGAAGAGGCTCGTACCCAATCTACTTTGGAAACTCAAGCATTGCAGTTAAACGTCAAAGATCGGGCCCTATCAGAAATGTCCAAGAAGAATCTATCCTTGGAAGATCAACTTACAGCGATGAAATCTGCTCTGCATAATAAGGATCTTTTTGCCAAAAGCCTTCATGAACAATTGGATAGATTAACCTTCCAATTCCATAAACAGCCAAAGGAATTCTGGATGGCAGGATACAATGAAGCCCTTGTTCACATGGATGCTCGTATAGAACATGCCAACAATGAGGGTTACAAGCAAGGATGGTTGAACGCACTGAGTGTGTTAAAATTGGAGCAGGGGCATTATTTATGGGATTATCATGCTCCATCATTGTTAGGCTTGCCTGTACCACCTTTCAAATTGGACATGGCATGGATCCCAGCTCGTTCCATTCCTCGTAGCTTGATTTCAAAGTACCTTGGTGATTACAGCCTTCATTCTCAGGTTGAATTGTCTCGTCCTGAGCATCTCTTGGATACACCTTCTGTGATGAACGTTAGAATGCTCAGGGATGTTAATTTCATTAATTCTCCTCTTTGCCTAGAGGATAAAGGAAAGAAACCAATAGAATAGGTTTTCAATGTAACAGTTAGTACATTTATGTAACTTGTAATTTATTCTAGATTTTTAATGAAAAGACTTTCATTTTCTGTTTGCCAATTTTGCTATTGTCTTGTGTTTATCAAACACTTTCATATGTATCTATGTATTTGTTAAAAAGATAACAATATCGCGCTGTTCATCAACCAACTTAATAATAAAAATTTACAAGTATCAAGGTTGATCAATCACTTAATAATAATAAAGTAATGATTATAAATTGTTCAAACTGTTTCCAACCAACCAAGGTGGGTAAATAATGTTTGTCGACCAATTACAGTTGATGGGTTTTTATCCCCGACCAGCTATACTTGGTTCAATTTCGAATATAAAAATGCGTCCGACCAACTAAGATCAATAATTTGTCCTCGTCGACCAACTACAGTTATTGGATTTTTATCCCCGACCAACTATACTTGGTGTATTTTTGAATATTTTGTTCTTCAAGGAACTCTTTGTAATAATATTACCTCCCGACCAATCATAAGTTGTAATATGAGAGTATATTTTTATCTTACCAACCGTAATTGATCATGCTGGTGTACACCTTTTAACCAAAGGAATATTTTTTGGCTCCTTGGAGCTTTTGGCTACTTATAGCTGTCCTCCTAACCAAAGGAGGTTGGCTCCTTAGAGCACTTTTTGGCTCCTTAGAGCTGTCCTCCTAACCAAAGGAGGTTGGCTCCTTAGAGCACTTTTGGCTACTTATAGCACTTTTTGGCTCCTTAGAGCAGAGGTTGGCTCCTTAGAGCACTTTTTTGGCTCCTTAGAGCTGTCCTCCTAACCAAAGGAGGTTGGCTCCTTAGAGCACTTTTGGCTACTTATAGCACTTTTTGGCTCCTTAGAGCCCTTTTTTGGCTCCTTAGAGCTGTCCTCCTAACCAAAGGAGGTTGGCTCCTTAGAGCACTTTTGGCTACTTATAGCACTTTTTGGCTCCTTAGAGCACTTTTTTGTGTAGTGTATTACACTAGTATTCCCGAAAAACTTTCAACCAGAAAGAAAATGGTGAAACATCCTTGCTTTATTCATAATGAAAGAAATGCTTTACATTTGACATTACTGATAATACTTGCGTAGGTGTTCAGCATTCCACGCATTCTTAAATTCTTCTCCCTCTAGAGTTGCTATTCTGTAAGTTCCTGGACGAACAACTTCTGTAACCCGGTAAGGTCCATGCCAGTTTGCTTCTAATTTATTGTGCTTCTGAATGACTTTCTTCAGTACATAATCTCCTTCTTTTAGATCGCATTTCTTCACCCTTTTGTTGTAAAACAAAGCTGTTCGTTGTTGATAAGCGGCATTCCTAATAGCTGCCTCTTCTCTAACCTCCTCGAGCATATTCAAATCCAATTTTCTCATCAAATCACTGATCGGAGAGTTGAAATTCAACACCCTGTGTGTCGGTAGGCCTAACTCGGCAGGTATTACAGCCTCACTTCCAAATGCCAGCATGTATGGTGATTCTCCAGTTGCTGCTCGGGGAGTTGTTCGGTAAGCCCACAAAACTGACTGTAGCTCATTAATCCAATTTGCTTTGGCCTCACTTAGCCTCTTCTTCAATCCATTTAATAATGTTCTGTTCGTCACCTCAGTCTGTCCATTGCTTTGGGGATGGCCTGGTGCTGAATGAAACTTCAAAATGTTCGACTGATGACAGTAGGCAGCAAATTCTTCATTATCGAATTGTGTTCCATGGTCTGTGATAAAAGCATGTGGGAGACCATATCGACAAATGATATTCTTCCAAATGAACTGATATACCTTCTCGTACGTCATATCAATTAGTGGTTCAGCCTCTACCCACTTAGTAAAATAATCCACTGCAACGACGAGGTACTTGAATCTTCCTAGGGTGGTCGGCAGTGGTCCAACCAAATCAATTCCCCACATGGCAAATGGCCAAGGGGAAGTTATTGGTGTTAGCAATGCTTGTGGCGTTCGTCGGATGGAGGAAAAACGTTGGCACTTGTCGCACTTCTTAGCATATGCTATACAATCAGCCCTCATCGTCGGCAAGTAATATCCTTGTGTCATCACCCTTTGCAGAAGAGTCCGACCTGCTACATGAGCTCCACATGATCCTTCATGAATTTCTTCAATCAAATTTTTGACTTCTGATGGATGCACACATCTCTGCAAACCTGCCATAATTCCTCGTCTATACAAAACACCATTAGTTAGTACATACCAAGCAGCTTTATACTTCAGCTTTTTGGCAGTGAGCTTATCCTCCGGTAGCACTCCTTCAATGTATGCCCTGATAGAATCCATCCAAGATGGTCCTAAATCAAGGGTAATAATTTTCACCATCAGGTCTTCTTCTATGCTCCGACTTTCCAGTACTTCAATTGGTATTGTCCTTCGCATCTCGGTGCGGGTAGCTGATGCTAATCGGGCCAATGCTTCTGCTCTAGCATTCTCCATCCTTGGTATTCTCACCAATTGAATGGCATCAAATTCTGTCAATAATTCCATCACCTTCGCATGGTACTTCACCATTAACTCTCCCTTCACTGCATATATCCCCATCATTTGATTCACAATTAATTGAGAATCACTGAAAACAATTATTTGCCGTGCCTCCATAACTTTTGCCAAATGAAAACCTGCTATCATGGCCAGGCATACTCCCTAACTTTGGGTATCTGATTTCTGCACCTCGGAAGGCCTTACTTGTGTAATAAATTGGCTTCTGGACTCCATTCTCCAATCTGATCAGCGCTGAGCTAACTGCATTTTCTGATACTGCCAAATACAAATACAGCTTCTCTCCAGTTATTGGCCTAGACAACAACGGTGGGGCTCCCAAATACTTCTTCAAATCTTGAAAGGCCTTCTCACATTCATCAGTCCACTCAAAACTTTTTCGCAGTGTTTTGAAGAACGGGAGGCATTTATCAGTTGCTCGGGATACAAATCTGTTGAGCGCTGCAACTCGTCCGGTAAGACTCTGTACTTCTTTCCTCGTCGTTGGGGATCGCAGCCCTAAAAGAGCTTTGATCTTTTCTGGATTTGCCTCAATACCTCGTTGATTGACGATGTATCCGAGGAACATTCCTTCTCGTACTCCAAAGGTACACTTTGTCGGGTTGAGCTTCATTTGGTATTTGTCCAGTTGATCAAAGGTTTGGCCTAAGTCAACTAGATGATCAGTAGCTCTCTTGCTTTTGGTGAGCATGTCGTCGACATAGACTTCCATATTGCAACTGATTTGTTCGGCAAAAACCTTGTTCATCAGCCGCTGATATGTTGCACCTGCATTTTTTAAACCAAAAGGCATAACATTATAACAATAAGTTCCCCTTGGGGTAATAAAAGAAGTACTTTCCCTGTCTTCTGGCTTCATTTTGATCTGATTGTAGCCAGAATAAGCATCCATAAAGCTGAGTAGCTCATGTCCCGAGGTAGCATCCACTAGTTGATCAATTCTGGGCAATGGAAAATGATCTTTTGGGCATGCCTTGTTGAGATCAGTGAAATCAACACACATTCTCCATTTGTTGTTCTTCTTCTTTACCATCACCACATTTGCCAACCAATCTGGATATTTCACATCTTCAATGAATTGGGCTTTCTGGAGTTTCTCGACCTCCTCTTGTATGGCCTGGTTCTTCTCGGGACTAAACACTCTTCTTCTCTGCTTCACAGGTTTGATCTCCTTATTCACATTAAGCTCATGACATAAGAAGTTTGGATCTATACCTGGCATGTCTTCATGACTCCAAGCAAAAGTATTCTTCCTGTTTCTCAAGAAAGTTATCAAATCCTGTTTTATTGAAACATCCAACGACGATCCTATCTGAGTTACTCGTTCAGGATGCTCGTCGTCCAGGATAACAATTTCTGTAGATTCCACCACCTGCCCTTTTACGAGTTGAGATTCATCCCTAGGGTCAAGAGTTTCAATTTCTGTACCTTCCTCCACTTGGTAAGTAGTAGTCTTTTTTCTTGACTCTTCAAGTTCCTCTTGCTCGGCAGACGAATAATAGCATTCCCGAGCTACTTTTTGATCACCTTTCATAATTCCAACTCCAAAATTCGTTGGGAATTTCAAACACTGATGTACTGTAGATGGAACTGCCTCGAACTTCTTCAATCCAACTCTTCCCATGATGATGTTGTAGGCTGACTGCACATTCTTATCCATCACAAAGAAGCGTATTCTTTCGGTTCGACAAGCAGGCCAAGTTCCAATGAGTATATCCAACTTGATCGTCCCAAGTGGAAAAACTTTCTCGCCAGCAAAACCCAGAAGGGGTCTGTGATAAGGTTCCAATTGAGATAATTTTAAATTCAAGCTATCAAAGCATGAATAGTACATGATGTCTGCCGAACTACCATTGTCTACTAACACCCTTGAAATGACCACATCCTTCATCCTCATTTTGATCACCAAAGGATCATAGGGTAAAGAACACCTGCCAGGTCGTTTTTTGAAAAACCAATCACTAGCTTCTCTTTATTTACCTTCCTCGGACGATCATCCTCGGCCAGGTTTATTCGCTGAATGTATGAACAAGCTTGAGCCTCTCCGAGGTAAGCTTTTCTTTCTGCAGTAAGATCTCCTCCTCCTGCATCTCCTCCTGTAATAACATTACAATCAAATGACCCAAAACGTATGGAAAATACCTCTCGTTCAGGCTTCCTTGGCTTCTTGGGAAGATCAGGGTCATCATCTAGATCATCTTCATGGTCCCTCTTCTTTTTCTCCTCTGCACGACGAGGAGATCTAGATCTCTCTCTAGTTCTGTCATCATTCTTCCTTTCACCTCGGCGATCTACATACTTTGACAACTTTCCTCTTCGGATGAGTGTTTCAATCTCGTTCTGAAGGGCTATGCAATTTTTTGTCATACGGCCATGATCTTTGTGAAACTCGCAATATTTGGCCTTATTCCTCAGATCGGGATTTGTCTTCAGTTTCTCTGGCCACTTGATTTCCTCGCTATTCCTGATTTCTTCCAAAACATGATTAATACCCATTTTCAATGGAGTATAATTATCATACTTCTTTAGGACTTCCAAGGCCATCCTGTTATTCCTGGAATGCTTGTCACCACCATTACCTTTCTGATCTTTTTTCTTAGACTTGTCAACCTCCACCTTGATTTCTTTATCCATATTCTTCTTCGCAGCCATAGCCTCCTCGGCATTCATGATTTTGGCCGCTTTAGCCATTAACTCCGACATAGTTTTAGGTGGATCTTTGGCCAAAGTATAGTACAGCTTATTAGGCAGCAAACCACTCATCAAAGCAGTGATCGCTGTCTTTTCTTCATAATCTACGACTTCCAACTTCTCGTTATTAAAACGAGTTATGTAATCTCTAGTACTTTCACCTGATTTTTGTCTAACACTTAACAAGTGTGCTACTCGTTTTACCGGCTTCGCCCCAAAGCAAAAATTGCCAATGAACAACTCGGCTAATTGAATAAAAGTTGAAATCTTACCCCGAGGAAGATTGTTATACCATATCTGTGCAGATCCGGTAAGAGTTCCCGAGAATGCCCTACACCTCATCTCGTCGGGTACGGCATAGATGTCAGCAGCAGCTTGGTATTGTTCTATATGAAGTACAGGATTTGTCTTTCCGTCGTACTTAGGGGTCACTACTGGTGCTTTGAATTTCGATGGTGTAGGAAAATCCACAATGGCTTGCACAAAGGGTGTCCCTTGAACAAAAGTTCTCTGTAAGGGATTCCTCGCCTTAGCCATTTCTCCCAATCTATCCTCTAACCGTTGAATAGAACCTTTCCATGCTTCATTTCCTTCCTCAGGCCGCTTAGTCTGAGCAATTGATTGCCCTGACGTAGCTTCCTGAGATTTATCTCGACGAGTAACTGGTCGTGATTGTGCTGATCCTTCTCTCAAACCTGATGGTGGCCGAAAACTTCTTGATGGAGCTCTAGGTGGACTCATATTCCTCCTTGGTCCTAATCGACTGAAAGGAGACGCCCTGCTTAATCTTTCCAAAGCGCTGGTTCTCTCCAGAGAGAGAGATATAGGTTGATTTGTATCCGTAGCCCGTATCGATGAAGTTCGCCCAGGTTGATAAGAATAATCATTAGACTCTTCATTGCGATATGACACAGTACGTCTGGATCGTGATTGCCCATGATCACTCCGTTGTCCTGAATAGGTAGGTGCACCGCCTTGAAGAGTTTGAATGAGTTGCCTCATAGATTCTTGCATGGCGGTTTGTCCTTGAGCCAGATTTGTCATGATTCCAGCCAGATCTGAAGTTGCAGATGGATTTGGAGGATTTCCAGCATTTTCAGCATTTCGATTACTGGATTCTGGATTATCTGCCATTGATAACAAATGATTTTTGCGAAAAACGATAGTAACAGTCGCTTCCCACAGACGGCGCCAATCCGTTGATGTAAAAAACTAGATTGCTCTAATTATTCAATCACAGATAAATAAATAAGACAAAGATTTTTAAAGTGGTTCGGCTAGGAATAAAGCCTACGTCCACTGTTATGTTATTGTTGAGTGTTTGCAGAATTCTTGATTACAAGTTCTCTCAAGAAATTCCGGTCCCCTTGAATGGGTCTGATACAAGGTATTTATAGCCTCGAGGCTGTACATGAAAGGTTCGATACATTAAATGATATACGTATGAAAGGGTAATACATTTAATGCAGCGTGCGCGTCAAGAATATAAGCATTCAATGAATATCTGAACTGTTGATTATCTGGCAATTAATGATACGACCGAGGTGCAGCTCGGACCGCCATAGCTGCTCGCTGATCAGGAGTTCCTCGGAGAACTAGAGTATCTCGGTGCGTTAGAGTACCTCGGTGCACTAGAGTATCTCGGTGCGTTAGAGTACCTCGGTGCATTGGAGTTCCTCGGTGTGATATAGTTCCTCGGTGTATCCTCGTTGCTCGGAAAGAAGCATGGTTGGTCGGGAAATGAACTTCCTCGCTGCTATCGTGCCACGTAGATTGACACGTGTCTGCGTATTATTCGTCCACATCAGCATATTAATTTTGGTATCAACACTAAGATAAGTTAAACCATTGGGAAGGTTAGTGCGATAGGCGTGCACATTAGAAGAGAGGTGAGAAATTCTCAAGAGAGTGCCGCACTAATATGTTGTTGCATTGGCCTGTAAACATTTTAAATACTTGCTAAACAAATTTTAAATCATCTACACTATCGGGCTCTGACCCGTTTCTATTTCTCTTTCTCTCTTGTATATATATGTATATATTACAGGTGCCCAGCCACAGGGGCGTCTTACGTAGGATCCCTTGGAAGGAACGCGCTGCAGCTTAGGTGGGAGTTGCAGGCCTCTTGCTTAGACGACTTCATTTATTTGATTCCACTCCTAGCATATTCATTTAGTTGGGCATGTGTCGCCCGTTTCTATTATTCAGTTGTTTTATTGGACATTGTGATTCAGTTATTTCTAGTATTGTCACTTTGGGATTTATTATTGTCTGGATGTTTTACATTAAGTTTTAAATGTTGGGATTTAGTTGTTGAATGTTTAAATTATTTAGATTATATGTTCCAGAATAATTGTGGAGTGATTTGTTAATATTGAATTATTGTAAAGATTTAAATCTTGGTTTATAAAATAAAATTTGGAAAGTAATGTCTAAAAATGGTTTTGACACTTAGCTTAATTAATTAGGGTGTTTAAATTGGAAAAGTTATTTTTCGACAGTGATGCTACGAATGAACCAACTGTTCACCTTGATTTAATTTGATAAAGGAGTGATCGTCCGGTATTTAATTAGGCGGGGTGTCACAGATGGATGGGTCTTGTTGTTTGATGAAGTTTGTACGTTTTGTGAGAAACTTGAAATTGAAGTTCCTATTATGGAGGATGTATACATTGCTATAAAAAGATCACAACGTAAAGCGGCGAAAAGGTCAAATTTGCATCATTATCGTGTTGAGATATTTTATGCGGTCATTGATATGCAACATGGTTCAAAGTATCCGCCGAGTTGACTCGGTATCGGCCGAGTCAACTCGGAATCGGAGGGCACCGATCCGATACCGAGAGACGTTTCAAAAAAAACACTGAATCGGCCGAGGCAGCCGCGATATCGCCCGAGACAACCGATTCCGAGACGCCTCGCCGCGATATCGGCCGAGACAGCCGCGATATCGGCCGAGACAATCGATTCAAACGATATTGTCATATTTTGTTTTATTTTTTGATAGAACTTTTATCTTTTACCATGTCTTCGTTGTTGAAAATATATTGTAACATTTACAGAATGGTATTACTTTTTCAAAAGTATTAACATTAATTTTTTAAAACATAAAACTCTTTTTTTTTAAATGACTCTACTAAAAAAAATATATAAATCTTTTAAAAATTAGTACTCTTTTTAAAAAAAAAATGACTACTAAAACTCTTTTTTCAAAGAAATGTTATTTTTTTACAAAAAATATTCAAATCTTTTACAAAAAATATATAATGTACATTTATGTTTGTAAAAAATGTACATTTCTATACAAATATTATTTTGTACGGTTTTTTTAAAAATGTAAAAAAATGTACATTTTTGTTAAAAAAAATGTACATATTTGTAAAAAAATATATATTTGTACATATTTATAAAAAAAAGTGTACATATTTGTAAAAAAATATATATTTTTGTTAAAAAAAATGTACATTTTGTAAAAATGTCCTTTTGTAAAAATGTCCTTTGTACGTTTTTGTAAAAATGTACATTTTTGAAAATTTTTGTAAAAAATGTTCTTTTGTACGTTTTTATAAAAATGTAAAAAACAATATACATATTTGTTAAAAAAAATGTACATTTTTGTAAAAATGTTCTTTTGTACGTTTTTGTAAAAATGCAAAAAAATGTACATTGTTGTTAAAAAAGGTACATTTTTGTAACAATGTTCTTTTGTACGTTTTTGTAAAAATGTAAAAAAATATACATTGTTAAAACAAAATGTATATTTTTGTTTTTCAATATTATTATTGGTTTACTATGCAATATTGAATCTGACAACTCTACCGCGCTTCAGTATAACTAATTCTACAATGCAATGCATATTGAATGATGGGTTTGAATGTATCTCATTGGCCCACATTGTTAATCTTATTTTTTTAAAATTTTCTATATTTATCTGGAATTTTTTGCGCTCTCTAAATAGCGTATCTTTGCGTATCGCCCGATACCGCGACCGATACCGCGACCGAGATGAAAATCGGGTGTCCGATACCGGGACCGAGACTTTGAACCATGATATGCAACTTCATGAGCTTAATGAACGTTTCACTGTGGCGAACACCGAGTTACTACTATGTGTGGCATGCCTTTGTCCCGATGATTCGTTTATTGCATTTGAAACGGTAAAATTAATTCGCCTTGCCCATTTTTATCCTAGTGAATTTTCAAGCGCCCAACTCATTGAACTTGATATTCAACTTGAAACTTATTTTCTTGATGTGCAATCTAATCCCACCTTTCAAGGATTGTTTGGAATTTCTTCTCTTGCAAAAAAGATGGTTGAGACAAAGAAAAGTGAGGTACCGTTGGTTTATTTGCTTGTGACTTTGGCGTTGATATTACCGGTTGCCACGGCTTCCGTGGAAAGGATGTTTTCGGCTATGAATCTCATAGACTTCATTGCGCAATCGGATGGAAGATCAATGGATGAATGATAATATGATCGTGTATGTAGAAAAAGATGTCTTTGCTGTTATTGATAATGAGTGTATCATTCAACTCTTTCAATCTATGAAAAGCCGTCGAGGACAATTGTAGTTGTAATTATGTCACAAATTTTTAATCGAATATTAAGTCTTTTCTGTTATGCTTGTTACTTTTTATCTTAACAATTTTGTAGCCCCCACATATAAAAATTCCTGGCTACGTCCCTGTATAGCCCCTCTAGGACTCGCATTCTCTCCTAGGTTTTCACACAAATTCAATACCCCGAGGACCATTACACCCCAAATTCCTTAACACTTTGGAATCTAAGCCACTTGTTACTCACGTAGGTTAATACACTCGCTGGGATAACCCTAGGATAGTTTTTAACTCGAACGGACCCTAAAAACTCATTATGGAATCTCGTTAAAAGTTCCAGGATTCTCGTTCGAACGAGTTCGTTCGAACGAAGGTCACTTCGAACGAACTCAGCAACTCGTTAGAAAAGTCGTTGGAAATCTCGTTAGAAGGTTCGTTCGAACGACCTGGGCTGGTCTTCTAACGAAAATTCCGAACAGACCCAGTTCTTCCCCAAATTCGATTTTCTCCAATTTTTATGCTTCAATCTCATTCCAAACTCATCCTAATCTTAATGTAATGTTCCTACACTATTCCAAATCATCCTAAGATACTTTCTAATACGAATTAAAGGTCAAATCATTATATACTCAATTGGAATTCAACAATCTCTTCAATTTCAAATAAGTCCCTTAAATATGAACCCAGAATTTTAATTGTTCAAAACTCTTATAATAATTCGTGATTAAGACATAAAATTCCCAGATTTTTAATAGTCCAACAAAGGGCAAAACCTCTACATGCATAACCATCTCCAATTCATAAGGTTTCTTCACAATTCAGTCTATTTAAACCTAATTTTTTCATTGCACCAAGTTTATATCATCAAACCTAAATTAACAGGAATAATATATGCTAAAATAGGAGCAAGATAAACATTTGCCTCGGAATGAACTTCTGATTCTTAGACGGAAATTGGTATGGGAACGATCCTCTTAACACGATCTACGCTCTGGTGTAATTTTTTTGGTGAGTTCATGGCTTAGGGCTCCAATGGAGTCTCCTTCTTCCTTGGTTCTCTCTCTCTTTTTCTCTCTTTCTCACGTAAGTTGAAACTGACAGACCACTAACCCTCAATGCTTTAAATTAAACCCAATTTTCGTCCATTTAATTACTCAAAAATCCCAAAAGACTAAAATATCCCTCCGGGGTGTCATTTTGGGCTAAAATGGCCCGGACTCCAAATATAACACCCGAGTAGTGTTTTCTGACTATATCGACCCTTCCGGACACACTGGCACACTCAAAATTGCCATCCGAGTTATATAAAATAATTTACCTATTTAATCCCCCAAATATATAGTAGTGACGCGACTCAAACGCGCGTCCCAATTAATTATATCTTAATTGTCGTGTATCTCGTCCCCGGCCATATTATTATTTCCGAAACCATCTATTATGTTACTTACTACGTAATGTTCAACATAGTTATTACTCAACATGATTTCCACATAATTATTTTCGATAACTACTAACTCTCGTCACGCTAGTAATTATAAATTTTCTCCCTTTAAATTAATTAATCCAAGTTTCCATAATTTCATAATAAAATAAATATGCGTAAAAATACGGGGTATTACAATAAATTCCATACGAGTTCTTATATCAGTGGCAGCAAATTTGTCATGGCCTTTAAACCAATTGGATGTAAAGAATGCCTTCCTACATGGTGATTTGGAGAAAAAAGTGAACATGATGATGCCTCTGAAATTCAAGCTTGGTCATGATTAGGATTTGGTGCAAACTGAATAAAGCCTTGTATGGGTTTAATAGACGCCAAGTGCATGTTCGAGAAATTTAACCTTGTTGTAAAAAGGGTAGGGTACACACAGATAGATCATAAAGGAAGATCACAAGGAAGCTTCCCCAATCCTACAATCCAGGATTTAACACATGTAAAAAGGGCAGGGTTCACACGGAGATTGAACACTTCCTCTCATAAATATAATCTAGGGTTGGGTTACTTCATAAGTTAACAAGTAGATCATAAGAAAGCTTGCCTAATCCAACAATCCTCCGTCCAACCACTACCCAAGTGCTCTGTTCCACGCCCTCTTATCAGATTTGTAACTACCACATTAATTGTATGTTCACATGAAAACCACAACATAGACCTCTCTATCTCTCACTTCCTACATTTCCTTTGTCACAGATTATAACTTCTCTTCTCAGGTATACACTTAAATTCCTTTTCTTTGTTCACCATGTGTTGCTTATGGTAATCCATTTGTCAACCATTAACATTGTTGTCCATATGTAAACTAATTTGCCCAAAAAATATATCCGGAGCAACACATCCCGCTCTAAGAACCTGTTCTTTGATGTAAATAAGAGGAAGAGTTCAACGATCAACAATGCACAAAACAAAAAGGAATCTTATTAATGTATGAATAAATGACACCTTGGGGTGGTCACAAGATATTCTCATAAAGCATCATAAGAAAGTGCATTAGTGACATTTTAGGGTTCAAACTACAAGAAATGAAAACTTCAGTGGCTGAAATCACTCTAAAAGAATTAACAGGGTCAAGCCCTAAATCACCCTTTTCATTGTTATTTATATTATATTTTTCATTTAGAAATCAACTGGGTATTTATTAAAGTCTTGGTGGCTAAGATATGTTAACCTTATAAATAAAGGCCAGTATTGATCTTTGTAATCAGTTTCATCGATTAATGAAAAGAGTTTTCTCGTTTTGGCTAGAAATAGTGAGGTTGATACTTGTGCGTGTTTTTAACGTTTTTGCATCCCGTTTACATCAGTTTAATTGCATCACCATCTGGTAATGTGTTACTGCATTAGAATTCGATTATCTGTTTGTGTATTCTAATAGTTCATATTCCCTATTACATTACATGTGTTGTGTTGAATGAAAATTTTCAAATTTTGGGTATTTGGCCATATTTAAACTTTTAAATTTATTAAAGGGCAATTTACAATTAGGTCTTTTGGTGACAATTTTTAAACATTCAAGGACAATTTACTATTAGGTTCACTTGTTGTGCCATTAGCGTGGACTTCTACAAGAAGAGAATTAGTGAACCTAAGTGTTTGAAATTTGTCAAAATTCCTTTAATATTTAAAATTTGTTTGCGAGAAATCTAAGAGTACTTTGCTATTTATTAAATTCATAATAGGCTGTCCATGGCATGCATAGCATGCACATCAGGTGTGCCCAATAGCTAGTTACTTGAAAAACAAACAAAATATGTGTGTTGAGTACATGCAATAAATATAAGCACATAATAACTTAAGGACAATGTAGCAATGTAAAGATTGTTTTTGTCAGTTGGTCTTTTTATACCATGCTACAAACAACTGACATAAAATAAAATTAGATATGGATAAAAAGAAAAGATTATATATGTTGCTCAACCTCGAATAACATAAGGTGATTATATCAGATCACAATAATTATCTAATGTGACTGTATACTACGCATCACATTACTGGGGAGTCAAATAATAATAATAAAAACAACATATGTTTTGGTAAGTAATGTGTATTTTTATTAACAGAAGCCACTTACTGGGGTGGAAACCAAGTATATATAGGACCAAAGGCTCAGAAAAACTATACCGACAAAAGTAACTGGACAAAACAAAAAACTACACTCAAAAGGGTCCCCCTCCCTAAATAGAGCTCCATTGAGCACAAAGAGGTCCTCTCCCTCAAAGAACCTCGTATTCCTCCCTCCATCCAGATGGTCCAACCTCCCTTCCGAATGCAACAGTCGTGCCAACAAGATACCAATACTGGTGCGGACTGTAACATTACCCAAAAATTTCAGGACAGGGCAGAAAGAGTCTATAAATCCCTTACTACATTCAATGAAGCAAAATATGAACGACCCCCCATCCTCCTTTCAAAACCATCATAAATTTTAAATGACCTTATTGGCACAAAAAATTATCACAGTTAACAACCTCCTTCAGAAAACCCAAGAAGGCATCAACTAACTCATGATCCCAGTTAAAATTGTCTTCTAAATATAGAATTTGAAACACACTAACCTGCAACCACATAAACCAACTCCACGAGGAAAATTCCAGACCATTGATCCTGTTAAACTCCTACCACCTCTTCCCAATAAACTTGCATAAATTCACCCCTTGGTGAAAAATTGCAACAAGCTCATGGTAGAATTAAGTCGTAAGCAGGACTGAGTCTATTTGAGACTCTATAGCCCTATAAGCATGTGTAGCTTTGAGAAGGAATAACAAATCAACTTCAAGATACTACAAACATTTTCTGGTGTGTGAAATTATAGGGAGTGTATCATATAAACTTCGATTACATATTTAATGCAAAATCCACCCAATATTCCATGTATCACAGCATAAGAAAAAGCCTTGGAAGATAATTAACTCATCAACTCAGCTTCCATTACTAGGAATTGAAGTCCAATTCCTAGTTGGACCATCCTACAAAGGATTGTAGACTGGAGAGCAGGGGAACAGACCTCTAGCTAAAAAGCTAGTAAAAGGTCCAATACCATTCCAACGATTCTGTTTTGGAAAAATTTTACTTTAAATCGTCTCAACCTCCCAATCTCAAACCTTTTAAGTATAAGGAGTTTCTAGGGGAAGGGCAATTGTAACAAGAGTAACAAACATACCTTAAAGCGAAGGAAGGGCAAAGAACACCTATAAGGTCATAGTGAGCTTATTTTATAAAGGGGTATTTTCGTCCTAAGCCCCTCACACTCAACGGTTTTAAGTGTTGAGGTTCTAAGCAGGGGTGGAGACATGATTTCACTCTTGGACAGGCTACCTTAGCGATGATTTCCGGGGGTTCGGGGGCTCCCGCCCCCGAGTCGAATGTTTTGAAGGTTATTTTTTAGTATTCACCAACTAATTACTTAAAAATAATTAAATATTATTTTAATTAACAATTCGATTATGTAAATACCTAACAATTAATACAAATTAGTTAATACTCAAAAAGTAATGTAAGACGGGAAATAATTTGAAAAATCACCAAAAGTCCTATCAGGGGTGGGCTGAATTCAAATTTTTAAAAAAATAATTGTCTATCTTTTTATTTTATTTTTTGACATGGGTTGGTGCCCCCCAAGCCCTCTCCCCTGGTTCTAAGATTTAAGATGACTTAGGTATATTACAACATGACACTTGTAACACAGCTATATTATCACACAGTTTGTCAAATATAACAATGTAAAAGTGAGTATGATATTATGACATATAATAAACCACACACAAAACACCCCTCGTCTATTTATGAAATAAATTAGCAAGTTAATGTCAGTTTGTGCAGTCTAGCACACCACTATGGGTTAAAAACATCTCCAACAAGAAGTGAATATGACGTGGCTCATGAATGACATGGAATTTTTCTATAACAATTTCTTTGGGTTGTTCAAACTGGGAAGAAACTTTTGAATGGAAATAAAGAGTTGGAGCAACAATTTTACGGTCATTTTCTAGTGTTTTACAGAAATTGACAGGTAGATATGAAATCACAGTGCCATCAAAGATAAACTGCTGTAAGAAAAGAAACGTCAGAGAGAGAGAGAGAGAGAGACCTTTTAGGTGTAAGGGTTTGAGGAGGGTCTCCGTGTGAGTCCATGGGCCTTAGGGTTTGTGTGAGGTCTGCGGAAGTAAGTGTGTGCTGGTGAAGAACCCCAAAGCTAAAAAAATCATTTCTACTTTCAAAAAGTGTTCTATTTGAAGGAATATTTTGTTGCTGTGCCCCTAAATTTAAGGGGTTCTTATAAATTAGTTTTGTATCTTAGGATTATTTTAGTTGAGTGTTCTAAAAGAGGCGTTCTGATTTCTCAAAAGTGCTCCTATACTTGAAGTTTGGGAAAAATGTCCGTGTTAAATTTTTTACGTCTTATTCTTAATAAAACGCTTAAAGTATATTTTTTTTATAATAAAAATGCTTTAATGAAACGATCCCTCCTTTTAAAAAAAAAATCTAAAATCAGATCAATGTCTCATTCAAAACAATCAAAAGACAAATGGTATCCCAAATCTCTCTGTTTTTTATTTTTTTTCTTAGTATTTTAGTTTACATATATTCAAACATATTTTAAGGTATTAACCATTTTAGTATTTTTAATAACCTTGTTATAATTAAAAATTTTAAAATATATTAAAAAATGCATACATATCTTTTTACCCCTACGGTCCATCTAGGTTTTAAGACTTAAGGTTTGGCATCGACGCTTCGATCACCCCCCGCATTTTTTAGAACATTGTTTTAGTTTATTGACTATTCAAATATTAAATAACTTTTATTATCTTATATTAAGAAATACGTAGGATCAAAAGACTCTCAACATTTTAAATATAACTAAAACTAAAAGGTTACTAGCAAGGATGACACCACCACCGGTGGGGGCAAGTGTCCACCTTAATATTTCTAAAAAATAATAATATAATAATATTAATAAAATATAAAGGTAAATATTTTTAGTCTTAAAGTTGAGGATACTAGTATATAATTTTTACTTAAAACTTTCAAGCCACACCCACACTTTACACACCCTCATACACTTATTTTATATACTAAGTACTTAATTTACTTAGATGAAATTACATATTGACATTAAATTTATTACTTAATTGGAATAATTTTGTTGATGTTCGAGTTAAGGTTTAAATTAATTTTGTTGTTATTTATGTTGGTGGTTTGACATTGATCGAGGCAAAAACCGAGCATCCGTGTCGTTGTTATCGGCTTCAACCGCAATACAAAAAAAACTAAACTTTAACTACACTCTTATGGAGTATATCAGTTAGTCTGGGTATCGAATCCACAGGAAATGTTTTATAGATTTTAATTGATTTATTATTTATAAAATAAAAGTGTAAAAGATGATGATGGGGTGAGAAAGGAAAAAGAAAAAAATAAAGAAGTTAACTAAAACTAATTAAAACTTAAGCAAATAATAAGTAAACGAGATTAGGATCACATCCCCCCATTGGCTAAACAACGTGAATAAAGGATTTTGGTTCGAAAACAATAAACCGAACATATTTAATTGATTATAAACATCAAACATAAAGAAATTTAACTCAACAATGAAAGATTAAACTTTCGCTCGAATATGGTCACAAGTGGATTAATCTCATAATATTTCTATAAACACTAACGTTGCATAAAAAAGAAAGTTAAACGCCTAATATTTCAACTTTAATACATGAGGTTTCAATTAATTGTATTTCTACCTAAAACTTAACTTTCAAAGCTTTAAACCCATTAATGGCGGAAATATGATCTCAACCCTTTAACTATCTAATAAACATGACGGTGTTAACAACGCAAGAATCCCTAAAATTTAAGGTTACCAAGGTTGAAGAACACACACATGCAAGAAGAAATCAAAGGTTGAAGAAAAAACGAAAAAACTTTTGAATTAGAGGTGCAAAATATGTAAATTGTTCTCCTAGATATTCCCCTTTATTTAAGAGCTTTTAAATAATTGAAATCTATGTTAAAAGAACCCTAATAACTAAATATATAGGCTACAAGTCATTTAAAAGAGTCCCCAAAGCATAAAACTCTTTTGGCTAAAAGATTATGCCAAAATAAAAATCCTGCTTTTGAAAATTTGTAATGGTTTCAAAACATTACTAACCTTTGTCACGCTTCTGGAGCGTGACTAAATAGCGAACCGACTCCCTTAAATTGAACTGGTTCTTATTTTCCAGCTGATTGAACCGGTTTCCTTCAGTACCGAACCGGTTCGTTTTTCTAATATCTCTGATTCTTCTCATATTCAAATGCACATAACTTCTTCAAATGCACATAACTTCTTCTCATATTGTGACTTTAAGATCTTCAACGTTCCAATTAGCCCCACCATCAGACTAAGGCTGAAAAATTATAAAAATGCCCTTCAACTCCCCTTTTCTTGGTTTATTTCACTATTTTGAGTTCTCTCTTCCATCTACTTGCATGAAATATCTATAAAACACGAGAGAATTACACAAAACACAAAATACTCATCGAAAAGGGTTAGCAACATGAATACGAGATAAATTCGGGTTAAATGCAATGCACGGGATCATAAAAGTACTGAAATTAAGGGGATAAATATGAAGAATTTATGCCTAGTCAGACATATTTAATGGTTTCTGTTAATTTGTTTTGATGCATCCGCGCACCGACGAAACCATGTTCCTTCTCGCCCATGATGGGTTAATGTAAAGCACTCTCCCAAATACAAAGTCTATGATTTCCAATGTATTAACGAATTCCAAGTGAACACTAAGTCCCAATATCAAACAATACATATCCCAAATACTCCAAAGTAAGAAAACTCCTTATTTACCACCGATACTATCACTAGTGTCTTTCTCCGCAATTAATTTCGTCTATAACCCGAGGCCCATTCTTTCGTGGGTCCTGGTCTAAACTAACCTCTGTTGATGCATTATTGTACATTACCGCATCCTCAGATTCTCTAAATGTCTTCCCTTAAATTATTGGTGGATTGCTAATTTTAACGATTTTGGTTCTTGTTTAAATCAATACAATATCTCAAATACAAGATGAAGCCTTAAATTTGTGTTATCGTATACAATATTGTTTTTTTAGTTATAAATATCTAAGAATACAAATTATTAGTTAAATATTTGTAAAAATGTAAAAATAAGCCTCGAAAAATTTCGAAGGCTTCCGCCTTCGAACCCACGACAACGGTCTGTGCCCCACCCAAAATAAATTCATGGCTCCGCCACCACCTGTCGTTGTCGACCCCACCACCAGCACTTTTCGCTGCTGCTTTTTTCAACACATGTTGTTGTCGCCAATGCCGTCACCACCACTTCGGTACAACAACCATCATTGTTCTTACAACCACCACAACCTGCTCATCACCAATGTCACTACCAGAGTTAATATTTACTAAACGTTTAAAAGAATACAAAGATGAAAAAAGAAAAGGAAGCCGTATTATAAATATTTACTCTCAATGTGAGTATTTGTTATTACGAAAGAAAAAGGAATTAAAGAAAAACTAAAATAAAACTTACATTAATATATACATAAATTAAATATTTGCACTTACAACAATTTTTTGAATATGAAGAATAAAGAGAAGGAAAACAATCAACTCACTGTAATATTTAGTGTGAGTATAATTATTTATTATCACAATATAATTCATTCACAATGAATATTTACTATAACTGTAAATATATACTATCACAACAAAATTTCACTCATAATAAATATTTTTTTGTATGTAAGTATTTGGTATCACGAACTATTATCATTTGCATACCTATCAATCTAGACATTTTTCTCCTCGTTATTCTTCATTTCTTTGCACTCTTCTCCTTTTTAGTACATGTTTACTGTAGAGCGTATATAATTACTTTCTTAGGATGCAGTAAATATCTACACTATAAAGTAAATATTTATTCATAATATTTTTATATTCATAACATGATACTAGACCCAACAGAACACACACATATATGCATGTTCATAAGTATATCTCTCTCGCCATAACACACACACATATATACGCCTAACAATATGCACACCGAACACGCATGATAAATTTTTATTGTAAGTGTACATGTTTACTAACATAACAAATATGACGTGAAAGTAAATATTACCTCCAATGTAAATATCTAAGATCATAACAAACTAACACTCTTCTTATTCTCCACTTCATTCTTTGTTTTCTTCTCTTATTTGTAAATGTATACTTATAGTGTAAATATTTACTATTTAAGTTAAAAGGAAAATATTCGAATAGTAAATATTTACACTCTTAAGTGAATATTTAATTAGAGTGCATATCAATTACATAACATAAAAAATCATCATTGGCAAAAATAATAAATCAGTAACGCTTTATGTTTGATTCTCTCTCTTTTATTAAAACACGCAATCATATACACATGCATGCAAACACAATCGCACATACATATATATATACACACACTCACAAACATATATATACACACACTTATACATATATATTAATATATACATACATTCACACATATGTATACAAATATACACATACACACACTCGCACATAATTATACGCACACTATAACACATATATACATACATACATAATCGCGCACGTATATATACATGCGTTCTCATACGTATACACCAAATCAAAGATCGATATTGTGATCGGAGAGAAAGAATGAGTTGCAGATTGAGAAATGAAAAGGGACAATGTGTTGTTTTAAATGGATTAGATGTAGAAGTCAGGGTTTGTAATGCATACTTTAGACATTTTATTTCAAGATGCTTTAAAAATAGTACTAATATAATTAAAACAAAATCAATAGGATTTAAGTGAAGGTTGATGATTCGTCTCGAATATTGTATTTAGTTACCCTTTATGCTTATCAATTTTATCCCTCTCGAGTATAATAATTCCTTTTTATGCTTATTAACTAGAAAAACTCTTTTATGAATGTTTATATATTTTACGAGGTATAATTGAGCTTTTGTAGTTATTAAAGTACTTAGTGTGAAGTTTAGTCACATTTCGAAAAAGTTTCATCATAAAGGGAATATTCAAAGACATTTTAGTCATTTCATAATTTGTTATTATGGCCCAAAGTCTAACGGAATCGTAGCTCTCTCAGTTAGCTTCGCTTAGCTTCTGATCCCGCCTAATTTCGATCTATAACAAAGAAGTTATGGTATTTTTCGTATGCTGGTCCAAAATGAAGATTTAGACCTTTCAGGGCGAATCGATTCAGGCATTTTGGGGAATATATTCAGGCCCTGTTAAAGTCTGAAAATTTGTATTTTTGGGTGGGTTGGTTAGGTATTTAGGAGAAAATATTTTATTAAGCTTGGGACTTCATTTTACATTAATGGAGATCATATTTTAGCATTTTTGGGAGCTTTCCATATATTTCCCTTCCTTAGGGTTTATACCCATTTTGTGAGTAAATATTATTCATCTTCTCTTTCATTTAATTCAAGTTCTATTTCCTTATTTTCTTGCTTTGTTAACTAGATTATTGCTTTGCTAATTAGTCGTTGGTAGTTTATTTCTTATTTTCATTGGTTAATTAGCTTTATTTGTTGTTTTAATCATATGTAGTGGTTAGTTTAAGGGTTGGGATCATATTTCCACCATCAATGGGTGCTGAGCTTTGAAGTTTACGTTTTGATTAGAAATACATTTAATTGAAACCTTGTGTATTAAAGTACGAATATTATGCGTTTAACTTTCTTTGTCACGCAATGTTAGTGTTTATAGTGATATTCATAAATTAATTCGTTTGTGCCCATATTCAAGCGAAGGTTTAATCTTTTATTGTTGAATTATTTTTCTTCATGTATGATGTTCATAATCAATTAAATATTCTCGGTTAAATGTTTTCGAACCAAAATCCTTAATATGCATTGTTTAGCCTACGGTGGGGATGTGATTCTAATCCCGATTTATTAATATTTGTTTAAATTTAATTAGTGTAGTTAACTTTTTCTTTTTCCCCTTTTCAACCCATATCATATTTTACACTTTCCCCTTTTCTAAGTGTTAAAACAATTTAATCCTAAATATCATTCCCTGTGGATTCGATCCCTAACTGCGACTACACTTCCATTTATAGTGTGTCAAGTTGTGGCATCTTTTTGTATAGGGCGTAAACACCCAACGACGTGTTTTATATACAAAGTTTAGGCCTCATCAAGAATTGGTGTCATTGTTGGGAGAGTGTTCTGTTATAGATTGTAATTGAATTACTATTTCGTAGTATTTTTTCCCTCTGTATTTGTATTATTTATTTTAACTTTCTTTTTCACTTGTATTAAATTATTTCAAAAAAAGTAAAATGTTGGTGCTCATCATGTATTTAAATTGCCCACTTTGAACTGTCTCATTCTAACTCGTTAGATAATTTTAATTATTATGATAATAGTTCTCAAGGTTACACTCCCAAGACTTTGCGTGAATGCTTCCAAATTCTTGAAAATGAAAGAATTGAATGTGAAATTCAATAATTTATAGGTAATCACGCATCGTCTTGGGAACAAACTATGCGAAATGGGGAATACTATAACTATGATCAAACCTCTAAAGAAGATGTTATATTTACTTATTGGTTTGATTATAAGTTAGTGAAAATGAATTGAATAACCAAGTCGAGAGTCATAGAGCTTCGGCTTTAAAAATAAATGCCCAACTCGATGAAATGATCTCTTATTTCACAAGCTCGGTTGAGGTTGAAACTTACATTTTACCTCCACCCTTTTTTGAAGAAGAAATCATTAAGAGTTTTCCAAGCACTTTCGAATTTCAACCTCTTATCAATATTTTCAAATTCTATTGAGGTTGAAGGTCCTTCATTTCCTTGGTTCCCCACCATTATCGAACCATTAAATCTATCACGAGAATCGGATTAAAGTCTTGAGGACTTTGGCTCGATTCTTAAACAGGAATGTTACTTTGAGATGCTTCATCTTATGGGATATTCACTCATCCTTGTCCCACCTCCCATTCCAATTGAAAAATCATTGGGAGGTGATTTTGATTTTCTTAGGATCGATTTAGTCCTGTCCCCCTTAACATCCAAACCCTCCATACATATTCCAATTTTTTTAATTGGTGGTGGTTCATTTATTTCGCTTTACACATGCCTCCCGTTGTTTAAACAAAATTCCTTTTTTCCGGGAGGCATGCATGAAAATGAGAGTACACCACTAATCCCTTAAAGTCAAATCGTATATTGGGTGGACCCTTAAAAATTTTAACTTCTAGTGTATAATTAGTTAGAAGTTCAAATTGTAGGTTGTAAATACTTTTTTTTTCTTTTTACCTATAGTCTAGTGTAATTAGTTAAAGCTTTTATTATTCTTTTTTATTATGCTTAGTACTAACATGTTTTTTAGATTCAATGGACTTGTACTTATTAGGGATCGCTCAATTTTGGGTAATACCTTTTGTTTTCTCTCTTTATGTTGTGTTATTGATTCGTATTGAGGACAATGCAGCATTTAAGTTACGAGGTGTGGGATATTCTTTCTGTTCATTGTTTAGTTTTATTAATTTGATCACATGTTCATTCCAAGCATGCTTTTGTTGAAAAATTAAAAATTTTAAAAATATTTTCTTTCTTTGTTCTCCTTTGTTGGATGTTTTGCCTTTATTTTCGATGATAAATTTCACCTCATCAAAAGAGGTATCAATTACATTATTATTAGAAAATTGAGGAATAACAATAGAGAAAGAGATAGGGTAAATAACCGGGTTGGGTTGCATCTCAGCAAGTGGGACTAGTATAGTATTCTAGTTGAGGAGAGGTGCATCAGCGACCTTGATCGGAGTGGATGGGTTCGATAATGTAGTGCCTGAATGGATCATACAGAGAGTCAGCCCCAGTGTCTGTAGGTTGAACGAGTCATCGAAATCACTTTCCTCGGAGACCTCAATAATGGTTATGGCTTTCTCAGCATGAAATTACACTTGATGCTGGCAGTCTTCGACCCAGGAGTAGTTGTCTTGAAAGAAGATTTCCATCCCTGGCTTCATCTTCTTATCTACATGATCATACCATAATTTAGGAAAGCCATAGAAGGGGAAGTTTTCACCCTCTTTGACGAATCCCCCATTAAGAAAATCCCTCAAAACAGTATTTGCATCTTTTAAACTTCTCTTCAACCGCAGTTGACGGAGCATTATGAATTCTTTCAGTGAAGGCTAATAACCTAGGCCACATGAGGGAAAGGCATTTTCAGGACTATAGGCTATAGTATCCCTTATTGACGTCACCCTAGCCCCAGTCCGGGAATAAAGTGCATATTCTTTAACATTTGTATCATATTGACATCATCGTTAGGACAGTGCTCTGGATAGAGTCAGTCTTTGAAACTATCCCTCACCGGAAGGGGAAGCGGATCAACCATGAAGTCGAAAAGAAACATTCCATTCCCAAATTGTATTTCTAGTACCTAATTGTTGGTACTAGCATTTTTAGTACTATTATCGTCTCCCAAAATGGTAACGACTTACCCCATGGTGAAGAATTTTAACTTCTGGTGAATGGGAGGATACCCCTCGAATGCTATGAAGCCACGATCGACAAAGCAACAGATTGAAGTATATGGGTATGTCAGTAACTTGAAACTCGGTAACGAGATTGATAGGGACATCCTCCATTATGAATGTTATGTATCCCATCACCTCTCGGTGAGTATTATCATAGCCACACATTGTGGCGAAAGTAGGAGTTAGATCACTTACTTTTAACCTCGAGAAATTGAAGGTTCTTGATGGGCAAACATTTAGGGAGGATCCATTGTCGATGAGTGAGAGATGGACTATCTTTCCTATCAATTCAACGGAGACGTTGAGGACATAGTTGTGATCAGGATCGATCTTTCAAATTTCTTATTCGAAGAAGGAATGGAGGCTAGTGGTGGTTAAGAATTTAACCAGGTTTACGGCTTCTTCTGGAGTGGTAGAAGGAGGGACTATGGGCCCAGTGAACAAATTTATCAGAACATTTCGATGTAATTAGGAAGACATGAAGAGTTACCATAAAATAATATTGGATTGAGTCTTCTTGAGTCGATTTAGTACCTTGCTCTCTTCAATGGTCATCTCTGTCATAGGAAGTCCTTCGGTAACTCCATTTCCCTTATCTGTTCTTGATGGCTGAGGATTCGGATCTTGGTAGTGCCTTCCTGATCTGGTCATATAGTTTACGGAGGTGAAGAAGAATAAGAACCTTGTTTCTTCATTAATTTTAAGTTGCATGGCTACTTTACTAATTCCCCCTAATAGGTCCTCGAAAGATATCATCCTAAACATGTCGATCACTGGATTGACCTTTTCCTAACTGGGCTAATCATCAGAGCTATTAAATTCATCCTCCTATTCGGTGGTAATAATGTCTTCTTACCAAGAGAAGCCACTGCATTACACAACCTCAATGGCTTCTTCATATAATTCCCTTCTACTCAACGGGGAGGTGTAAGGGTAAAGGTACCAACCGCCCTTTAGTTTCAAAGTGCTGAGTAAATCGAAAATGTTACAGATTTCGTCGGTCTATCAGAACATGTCTGCCATAATCTATACTACGTCATCCGAACTGATTTTTCAATGGGTAACACCCATAGTTGGGCTTCCATGAGTAGGATACTGAACTTCTGACAGTCGATGGTCATTTTTTAGGGTAGTTTCACTCCGAACTCCAAGAGTTGGTTCAGAACATCCGATAAATCCATATCTCTTCCTTCAGACTGAGTATGATCGGAAATATAAGACCTCGTGAGGAGTGTTAGAGACTGGTCGGTGAAGCAGGTAGGGTGTAGGAGAAAATACGGGCAAACTTTGAGAGATTTGGGTAAAAATACGAATATGTTAGGTGTTAGATTGGGCATAATTTGGGTATATGGGTCGAATTTTGAGTCATTTCTTAGGAAGATGGCATTTGTATGGGTTGGGAGTGGTGTTGGGTTTAGGATTGGTTAGTGGGGCATTGATACCCCGATTAATTAGACCTTGGATTACATTTTGAATATGAAAGTATTGGTCAGTAGTATAGCAAATGGACTGGTGAAAATCACAGTAGGCATCCGTTTTGAAGTTTTTGAGAATAGGTTTGGCAATAGAGAGGGTATAGAGGTTTGATAAGATTTTAAATTAATAAGGACTGTTAAACTTTAGAGAGGGGAGCATGGAGCTCGGTGTATTCTTTTCTGATGGGGTTGGGGCAGCTTTCTAGCGCCCAAGAGGTAGCAGGCTTGGAGATATTATTGATGATTGCAATCGTGACATTGACAGGCTTCTCATACTTTCAGGGGGTGAACTGTTTAGACAGTTTCTTAGGCTCGACTTTTATCTTGGTAACACTTTGTTTAATCTCCACATTCGCTTCTCGAAGGGCTCAAAAGTGTGAGTAATACTGACCTCCCATAGTTGCTCTAATTTAGGGCAGGAAATTCTTTTTCACTATGGTGACCAACTCTTCTTCGGAGGGTCGGTTGGTCATAGTGATAGATTTTTCTCTCCACCTTGTTATGAAGATGCAGACGGTTTCTCCAGAGTTCTGCTTGAGAAGCTCTAGATCACGGCACGTAACTTTTAATTCTTCATTGTACTTATATTGTGATATGAATTCCCGAACAACATCTTACCAACTATGAATTATGTATTCCTCGAGGGATAGGAACCAACGAAGAGCAATGTCCTTCGAAGTCTATTGAAACATCTAGGACATTATCTCTTCAGATGCACTAAGGAGAGTCGTGGCTCGGTGATAGCTGCGAAGGTGAGCAGTTGAGGGCCCGCTTCCCCCAAATTTCTCAATGGATGGCATCTTCATTTTCTTCGATAATTTTGCCTTAGGTTAGGTGGATATGTAAGTGTAGTCCATATGGTTCCCGAATATCTTAACTTGGTCAAACTTCTTCGATAACAGCTTGAGGTCTTCCTTGATCTTGTTCAGTTATTCCTCTTTAGGATCAACGGGTACTGGCAAGTTAACCCCTAGCAAGGAAAGGTTTGGTATAGGGAGCTGAGCTGGAAGTGTCCCATTTGCAAGCGGGGCACGTAGAGCATGTTGATATTCTTCTGGAACCCAAATAGGTTGGGGTGAGGGTGGACCCATGGGACGAGGAAAGAGAACCTCGAGTTCTTTAAGAACTAAGACTCAATTTTGCTGCATCTTATGAACCTCGGTTTGAAGGTTGTCGATCTTAGCACTGAATTAAACTAGGACTACTGTCAGATCGGGCTTTACATTTGGTACTTGATTGGTATTTTCCATGGAGGACTGGTGAAGGTAGACTTTGGACTTAGAGGAAGTTGCAAGGTAACTTACTAAGCTTCGAGGCAGTTTGACGAAATACCGAATCCAATATGGAGTCAAACTAAGAATCGGGTTTGTGATCGACCTGAGAAGGGAAAATATTCGAATTTATTTTTAAAAATGGGAAAAAGGATTCATTTTTAAAACAGGGAGAATGTTTTTGATATTTTTGCTAAAAAGGGGAAAAATTTTGGTGATATGCCCCAAGTGTGACCTCGGCTCGGAGACACCAACCTCAGCCGAGATTATGGCCGACATTGGATAAGCCTTGGGCATGTGACATCACCACTCGTCCATAGTAAGGTCGGCCCAGGCCGACACTACCACCAGCCTCTCCAAGGGACACTGCACACATCATAAGGATCAGCAGCACTCTCGTACACCCGTGAATGGAAACCTCGGCAAGATATAAGCCGAGCTCGCAAGAAGCCACTAGCAACCTCATTAAGACATTAGTCGATGCTCCAAACACACCAGCTCAACCTCGGCTCAACCTCAGGCCGACCTTGTCCATTGACTCGCCCAGGATTAAGCCGAGACCTACATGGTCACTTCGGACTAAACGAGCACCTGGACTTACCAACCTCGGCCTCTCCCAGGCTGAGGTCATACACCAGGTGCGATAGCCGAGCATAAGCTGACATTTGGATAAGGGCACACGGACACAAATCAGTTATAACAAGATTATTCCTCACACGTGGGAGAATATTGCATCATCATTCTCTACATGTGACAGTGACAGATGGCTTTCCCATATTAGTGAGGTAACCACACACATGCACATTACATGCATGGGGGGTACATTACACCCCCTAGGTATTATATATAGAGGTCATCCTCTACCTTGTAAAGGATCTAAGATATACAACCCTAGCTGAAACTCTGTCTATATACACAGTAGAGAGAGAGAGCTTGAGAGATTGCATCCATGGCTATCAGTGCCTTATTACAGTGAGGTTATTCACACACACAGTGGATGTAGGCCAATTTATGCTGAACCACTTATATTCTGGTGCACTCTCCTCTTTTCCTCATCTCATTCTCCTACCTTTTATGTAACTATGCTACCATTGTTGTTCTTAAATTGAGCTTGAAAACACCTTACCTGGTGGTGTTAATCCCAGCATCATCATTTTGGCGTCGTCTGTGGGAAGAGAAAAGAAGTTATCTCTTCCTCTTCTTCAGCTTAACCTCACCGGAGACTCTGGTGGTGAACCAGGCACCGCCCCTTGCGTGGAGTTGCTTCACCATTGAAAAAGGTCATTTGAGGTACTAAGCTCATCTGCTACTCAAGCTCTATAGTGTTAACATATGGCACCAAAATTACCACCACCTCTTTCGCCACCTGGGGGTGGAGGGCCTAGTTCCAGTCAGGCACCGCCCCAATCCGAAATGGCGGAAGTAGTCGCAGCCTTGAGATCTTTAGCTGCAACACAATAAGCTATGCAGGAGCAATTTGCACAGCTCAGCCAAACTATGATGAGGCCACCTGGAGTCTCACCGAATATGATCACTCCGGCGACTGTTCAGCCCCATCCTAACGCCAGGGGACCACCCCAGGCACCAATGAAGGACTAGCCTGCACCCCAACGGAGAAGGGACGTTGCTCACCCTAGGCGCTTGCACCTGGGGAGGCAGGGAAACCCTTGTCCAGAGGACAGATATGACGATCTAGAGGCGAAAGAAGCCCCGAAGGACTGCTGGGAGCCGTATGAGGTGTCAAATAACACTGTACGACCTCTTCGGCAAAGTCAAGGTTGTGTCGACTGAAGATGTGAAGAGGCCCAACAAAGAGGGTCAGCCTTTGATAGGTTGAGAAGAGGGTCGGCCTTTGAGAGATTGGGCCCGATGAATGACTTAAGACAGAGATTGTCGAGATCAGAGAGGGAACAAGCAGGGTTGGCCAGATCAAGGTCGACACTGTGAAAGAAGAAGCAGGGAACAGGAAGAGGTCAACAACCGACATGTCGCGGCGGGGGAACCCTCAGTGCATCCCATGGAGGTGGCAGGGGATAACCTCATCCAGGTCAATGGCGGAAGACCGTGGAATGACTCTATCTAGCGCTTTGAGGAGAAGATAGGAGACCTCATTAAAAGCAGGGACCCATTACAAAGGGGTTACTCAGAGGGCTCCCCATTTGTGACTAGGATAGTGGGCTTCCCAACCCCAGCTAAGTTCTAGCCTCCTACAGTGTCTCCCAAGTATGATGGCAGCACTAACACTGTACATCATATCGAGATGTACCAGTCGGCAGCAGACATCTACTCGATACCCGATGAGATGATGTGTAGGGCCTTCTGTGGGACCTTAACAGGGGCAGCGCACAGTTGGTTCACCTCCCTTCCGAAGAACTCAATTGAGAACTTCAAAGGCTTGGCTGAACGATTCATCCATAACTTCTGCTTTGGGGTGAGGTCTCAAAAGAAGACTACCCACCTGTTGTATGTCAAGCAGGCCAAGGATGAGAGCCTAAGAGACTACATAGAGAGATTCAACAAAGAGAAGTTGGAGGTCGAAGATTATGAAGAGAACATAGCCATGACCGCCCTTATAGGAGGTCTTCAGAAGGGGAAGCTATTGTGGAAATTTGCGAAAGACCCCCCTAGGTCTATGGCGGAGCTCTTGGCAACCGCAGGGAAAGTAATGAATGTGGAAGAGGCAATGGCCGCCAAGTATGAGGATGAGAACCGCGGTGGTAGTGGAAAGTCCCAAAGCAAGAAAGATGGGAAGAAGAGATTGGGTGATGACAAGTTCGCTCACTATACTCCTCTGACTGTAAGCTGCGAGCACATCCTCAACGAGATTAAGAATGACAGGACTCTGAGATGGCCAGAGAAACTGAAAGCCCCACCACATAAGAGGAACAAAAGCCTATGGTGCGAGTTCCACCAGGATCATGGCCATGTCACGGACAGATGCTTCGCCCTGAAGGATGAGATTGAAAAGATGCTAAAATCTGGAAAGTTGAGGAAGTATGTGGACGGTAAAGCTCCTAAGGGTGGAAGAGATGACCCTAAGAAAAGGAGAAATGAGAGATACCGTGACAATGTCCCGGCCAGAAGAGACGATGAGTCAGAAGGTGATGATGAAGACGATACGGATCTTCCGCCGAAAGATGATAACACCCCGGTGAAGAGGGTCGGTACAATCTCGTTTGGTGTTGACACCATATGTGGAGGATTTACAGGAGGTGGCTCTGAAGTAACTGATAGGAAGGCTCACGTAGCAGAGGCCAGGTCAGTGGCCAAGCTTGAATTTTTGAATCTAACGTCTTCCGATACAGTGCAGAAGAGGAAGAAAGTAGACATGGACACCCTCGTAGTTGGGTTCTCCAGACTCGACTTCAAGGGTATCTTAGCCCCCCTTGATGACCCTCTGGTCATAACAACAAGGGTGCATGGGTACGAGGTGTAGAGGATCCTCATAGACGGGGGGAGCTCGACGGACGTGATGTTCTGTCCTTGCTTCAAGAGCCTAGGTCTTAGCAGAGCAAGGCTGGTACCCTATCATCACCCATTGATAGGCTTTAGTAGCGAAAAGGTCCACCCCTTGGGCATGTATGATATGGACGTACGGATGGGTGATGAGTGGCCTAAGAGGCTGACCAAGAAGATAAATTTTTTCATCATAGACGAGAACGTGTTTTCGGCCTATAACCTCATCATAGAAAGGGTGGCCCTTAAAGAGTTTGAAGCTGTGCCATCGACTGTCCATCAGATGCTAAAATTTCCGACTCCTTATGGGGTAGGGGAAGTGCAAGGTGACCAGACCACAGAGCAAGAATGTTACTTCAACTCGGCCGAAGAGAGAGAACCCCATAAGAGGGAAACCACCACTTATAGCATCGATACGCTTGACCCAAGAGACGAGACAAAGTTGAAGAAGGGAGAGGTCGCGGAAGAGGTAGAATCCATCGTCCTCAATGAGGACGAGCCGGAAAAAACCATCCAGGTCGGTAAAGCCCTAAAGGCAGAAATCAAGGAAGAGCTGATAAACTTCCTCAGGAGGAGACACAATGTCTTCGCATGGAGTCACGAAGACATGCCCGGTATCGACCCTGAAGTTATGAGTCACAGGCTCAACGTGACCAAAGATGCCAGGCCAATCAAACAGAGAAGAAGAGTCTATTCCAGGGAGAAGTACGACGTCATCCGAGAAGAGGTCAAAAAGTTGGAAGAGGCTGAGTTTATAAGAGAAGTCACATATCCGGAATGGTTATCAAATGCAGTCATCGTGCCCAAGGCCAATGGGAAGTGGAGAATGTGTGTTGATTTCACTGACTTGAACAGATCTTGTCCAAAAGACAGTTATCCCTTACCTCAGATAGATCAGATGGTGGGTGCTATGGCGGGACATGAGCTCATGAGCTTTATGGACGCGTATTCTGGCTACAACTAGATCTTCATGGATGCAGAAGACTCGGAAAAGACGACATTCATTACCGATAAAGGGACATACTGCTACAAAGTAATGCCCTTCAGCCTGAAAAATGCAGGGGGACATACCAACGTCTTGTTAATAAGATGTTTGAAGAGCAAATAGGTAAAACTATGGAGGTGTATGTAGATGATATGCTAACGAAGAGCTTGAAGGCTAACACTCATGTAACGAATCTCGAGAAGACCTTCGACATTATGGACTCATACAGAATGAAACTCAACCCCGCGAAGTGTGTCTTCGGAGTAGGAGCTGGGAAGTTCCTAGGATTTATCGTCAACTAGAGAGGGATTGAAGCAAACCCTGGAAAAATTAAGGCTTTACTTGACATGAAGACACCGAGGAGTATCAAAGATGTTCAAAGACTTACGGGAAGAGTGGCTGCCCTTAACAGGTTTGTTTCTAGGGCAACAGATAAGTGCCTTCCGTTCTTTAAGGTGCTGAGAAAAGCCTTCCAATGGGACGAATAGTGCGAAAAAGCCTTCAACCAGCTCAAGTCTTATTTAGGGTCTCCCTTATTGTTGTCTCGGCCTGTAGCAGAAGAGAAACTATACATGTATCTGGCAGTCTCCGAATCAGCCATCAGCGCAGCCATAATATGGGAAGACGCTGGAATCCAAAGGCTTGTATATTTCAGCAGTAAGGCCCTTCAAGGGGACGAACAGAATTACCCTCGCATGGAAAATCTAGCTTACGCCTTGATACATGCCTCGAGAAAGATGAAGCCTTACTTCCAGACCCACTCCATGGTTGTCCTCACTGACTCCCCACTAAGACAGGTCCTACATAAACCTGAGAAGTCCGGACGATTGATGATATGGGCCATTGAATTTGGGGAGTACGATCTTACCTACCAACCTAGGACGACCATCAAGGGGCAAGCCCTCGCAAACTTTATAGCTGAGTTTACATGGGAAAAGGCCGAGGCAGAGAATGGCCTAGAGGGTGTTGAAAATCGGGGTGTCTTTCGAAATTCGAAAGAGACGACACCAAACATCTTCCAAGATTAGGAAGAGATCGCATCCAACGGGACCAGGAACCAAGTTGCGAAAAATGAGGAAGATCGGTACCTCTTCAAAAAAGGAGTCATGACAGAGGGGGTCTTCTCATCAAGTACAGATATTTGGAGCCTCTTTGTTGATGGCTCTTCCTGTGACAATGGAAGCGGTGCGGGGTTGATACTCTCAGCTCCAGATGGTGCCAACATTGAATACGCTTTGAGATTCAACTTTCGAGCTTCTAACAATGAGTCCGAGTATGAGGCCATGATAGCAGGTCTCTCATTGGCAAAGACTCTTCGCGTAAAGCGACTCCTACTCCACAGCGACTCGCGATTAGTTTTTAATCAAGTATTGGGAATCTATGAGGCCAGAGATGAAAGGATGGCCAAATACCTGAAAAGGGTGAAAATAATATTATAACATTTTGAAGAGGCAAGACTGAAGAGAGTGTCTCCGCAAAGTAACAGCCACGCAGATGCATTGGCGAGGTTGGCCTCGGCAACTAAGACAGATGTTAGAAGGACCATTTCGATCGTGGTCTTGGGGAAGGCAGCCATTGAGCAAGAAGAGGTATATAACCCTTGCCACAATATGGAGTTAGGAGACTCATGGATGGACCCCCTCTTCAGATATATAAGAGAGGGAGGGCTACCTGAATCCAAGCTAGAAAGGCAAGAATTGAGATATAAGGCTGCCAAGTTCTCGGTAGTAGGGGACGTCCTGTACAAGAAAGGATTCTTGCTACCTATCCTCAGATGTGTGCACCCCACAGAAGTTCCCCGGGTCTTACAGGAGGTCCATAAGGGTTCTTGCTCTAGCCACATAGGGGGAAAACCCTTGGCTAAAAGAATCATCACCCAGGGGTACTGGTGGCCAACCCTGTCAAAGGACGCTGCAGCCTACGCAAGGAAATGTGATAAATGCCAGAGGTTCGCCGCCATCCCTCGTCAGCCTCATCGGCCTATGAAGTCATTCACTTCTCCATGGCCATTTGCAGTATGAGGGATTGACTTAGTAGGGCCCCTGCCAAGAGCTGCCAATAATTATAGATTCTTGATAGTTGCCATCGACTATTTTTCAAAGTGGGTGGAGGCAGAGCCGATGATAACGATCACAGAGAAGGAGACCTTCCAATTTATTTGGAGGAATATCATATGCAGATATGGCCTCCCAAACACTCTCATCTCGGATAATGGGACCCAGTTCAAGAACTCCTTTTTAGAAAAGTATTGCCTAAGAGTAGGAATAAAGCAATTCTTCTCATCTCCTGGCCGACCTCAAGCAAATGGTCAGACCGATGTCACGAACAGAATAATTCTGTATGGGATCAAGAAGAGGTTAGAATATACGAAGGGAAGATGGACTGAAGATGTCTACGCTATGTTATGGGCCTACAGAACCACGACAAGGACACCAACAGGAGAAACCCCGTTTATGTTTGCACATGGCTCAGAGGCCGTCATAACAACGGAAGTAGGGCTCCCAACTCATAGGATTCGGACCTATAACCCTGATAATAATGGGGAAGAGAGGAGGCTAGACCTAGATCTTATCGAAGAAAGAAGAGAGGAAGCAGAGGTCAGACAAGCAGCCTACTAACAGAGGGCAGTGAAATTCTACAACCAGAGGGTGAAGTCAAGACCCATTGCAGTGGGAGACCTAGTGCTAATGAAGACCTTACAGAAAGCAAACAAACTCCACCCAAACCGGAATGGTCCCTATAAAGTGACAGAAGAGGTTGTGCCTGGCACTTACAGGCTAGAAAATATAGAAGGAGAACCTTCCACTAATCCATGGAATGCTGATCACCTAAAGAAATATTACATATGATGTTGCATGAAGTTGTGTAATTGTACCATCTTGTCATGAAGAGGTTATTAATAAAAGATCAGTTCCCATGGTGGTCCTTGCTTCATTTTTCACTTGTTAGAAAATAATGGGGCTAACATCTTAGGTGATGACCTCAGACCTACATAACACCATTCAGTGGTGACAAGGTCTGAGGTCAGACACCATAATTGGATGACCTCAGACCCTTAGCATCATTAATTTAGTGAGATTAATTATGGGGATAACATCTTAGGTGATGACCTCAGACCTTCATAACACCATTTAGTGGTGATGAGGTCTGAGCTCAGACACCATAATTGGATGACCTCAGACCTTTAACATCATTAATTTGGTGAGATTAATTATGGGGATAACATCTTAGATGATGACCTCAGACCTACATAACACCATTCAGTGGTGACAAGGTCTGAGGTCAGACACCATAATTGGATGACCTCAGACCCTTAACATCATTAATTTGGTGAGATTAATTATGGGGATAACATCTTAGGTGATGACCTCAGACCTTCATAACACCACAGTGGTGACGAGGTCTGAGCTCAGACACCATAATTGGATGACCTCAGACCCTTAACATCATTAATTTGGTGAGATTAATTATGGGAATAACATCTTAGGTGATGACCTCAGACCTACATAACACCATTCAGTGGTGACAAGGTCTGAGGTCAGGCACCATAATTGAATGACCTCAGACCCTTAACATCATTAATTTGGTGAGATTAATTATGGGGATAACACCTTAGGTGATGACCTCAGACCTTCATAACACCATTCAGTGGTGACGAGGTCTGAGGTCAGACACCATAATGGGATGACCTCAGACCCTTAACATCATTAATTTGGTGAGACTCATTAACGGGGCTAACATCTTAGGTGATGACCTCAGACCTTCATAACACCATTCAGTTGTGACGAGGTCTGAGCTCAGACACCATAATGGGATGACCTCAGACCCTTAACATCATTAATTTGGTGAGTCATTAATGGGGCTAACATCTTAGGTGATGACCTCAGACCTTCATAACACCATTCAGTGGTGATGACGTCTGAGCTCAGACACCATAATTGGATGACCTCAGACCCTTAACATCATTAATTTGGTAAGGTTAACTATGGGGATAACGTCTTAGGTGATGACCTCAGACCTTCATAACACCATTCGATGGTGACGAGGTCTGAGCTCAGACTACTAATTTGGTTTAAACACACCCCATTGCATAAGCTTGAGAGAAAAAACACATGACATACATACAACAAAAGAAAATGGTCCTCTTCAGAGAATAACACATTCAGAGATTATAAACATTCAGAGGATACAAAGAATGGAAAAGTAAGAGCCATGTTTATTCAGAAATTATAGATGTGGAGGGATTACAATGTCATGGGTTACAAAATGTTCAGAAATTCTCTAAGGGTTCGAGGGGGGAATGCTAGTATCTTCGGTTTGGTTAGGATGGACAATGTTGGTCACCTCGGCAACGTCTGCCCCTCTAACCTCAGTGTCGTCCATCGTTGCAGTCTCGGCAGGTGCGACAGCCTCCTCCCCAACCTCCTGAAGGGCCTGGGCAAACTGAGGATCAGCAAAGCCAAGGCCTACGAAGTCAGAGGCTTTCAAAGCACCAGCCTCCCTCTCCTTGAAATCAGCCCACTTGATAGTGGCTTTGATACCTCTTTCAAGGTATTCAAAGCCGAAGCTCATAAACTCGTCAGAGCTTTTGTATTCGGCTATTATCCCATCTGTGGCATCATCTAGGGCTGCCTTCACGGCCGAGCTGACCTTCTGCTGCAAAACATCGTCCTTGGCCTTCAGAGCCGCAGCATGGTCCTTGTTAAGCCGAGAGACCTCCTTCTCCATCCCCTCACCTTTTTGTCAGACTCACCTAGCTCAGACTGTAAGGACATTTTTATCCATTATCAATTTGTTATGTCGCACGCCGTTACACCGTTGAAGAAATTCAAGATTCATACAGTCATCAACGGATCCGAATATCAAAAGAAGAAGAGGAATCAAAGTCTGACAGGCCGGACCGATCCACCCAAAATAAAAGAACCGATTCGCCTGCGGATCGGTCCGCCTCATACCCGGACCGGTCCGCCTGCTGAAAAGCCAGTACACCCCGGACCGCAAGGGAACCGAAGAAGCCTAAAATAAAAAGAACCGATCCACCTACCCGGACCGATCCGCCTCAGACCCGGACTGGTCCGCTTGGGATAATCTTCAGTAGATCGTGGTCAGATTTTCTAGGCTAAACGTTTCCTTTATAAACCCACTACGGGAAGTGGTTTTCTAAGACTTCCATACACGATTTTCAGAGCACCAAAAACTCTAAGTCTTCACCTATTGAGAACCAAGACTCGAGGTTTTTGATTCACACAAATTTCCAAACCCTTGTGAATCACTTTACAACCCAGGAATGCATTTTTGTTGTTCATACCCTTGTAAAGAAGACCGTTCTTCTTCTTCATTGCAGCCCTCCTGAAAAGGGACATTTCCAGCCACCGACTACAGAATCCGACACCTGAGGGTAATTCTTAGTCACTTGTATTTTCATTGTAATCCGAAATTGTACAGTTACAATATTATAATTGTTAACGCAAAAATTCTCCATCTACGAGGACCAATCAGAAAAGGACACATGTCATCCTACGTGGCAATATTCAACACCCGAGGAGAGTTGGTCGGCACCCGAGGAGTGTTGGTCGGCACCCGAGGAGAGTTGGTCGGCACCCGAGGAGAGTTGGCCGGCATACCAACAGGGAAGATCAAAGGATAACTACGCATTTAATGAGCATTAATGTACATTTATACTCTATTAATAGATGACAACACATCGCATACCAAACAATTCAATAATTAGATTCGTTGAATGTAGACATAATGTATAAATGTCTACGTACAATAAATCTCTTTATCTCCCATCAGTATAAATACATGTATTCCCTTAGCCAAAGGGGGAGATCCAAGAAAACCAAGAACCGAGAGACACCATACACAAGATCCACACTTTTTTCTCTCTCTACCACATTGTGCTATTGTAAACCCCTGGGAATAAAATAACAGTGGACGTAGGCTTTTCCTTATAGCCGAACCACTTTAAGGATCTTTGTCTCTTATATGTTTGATGTGAATGTTTATCTTCATCTTCAATCTCATCCTCATCATTTATCTGCTGTTGACGCCACTAAAATGGCAGTGTCCATTTTCTGTCTTCAACAGATTGGCGCCGTCTGTGGGAACGTGTTACAAGCATTGTTCTCCATCAAAAGCTAAGTTTTTATTTTCTCTACGTATAATCAATTATACATACATCTTTTGATTCAATCGTGATTTTTATGTTTATATGCATAAATTAATTGTCCAATTTTTATCTACAAAATGTTGCATATCATGATTTTAAATCATAACTGTTAGATTAATTCTTATTTAGAAATCTGGAAAATAGTGGATTTCATAAATCATAACTTTTGCTTGATTCTCAAGTTTCAATTTTATATCATGTAATAAATATTTTAAATGATTAAATATACCAATATATACGACAATGATAAGATTTGATCATTTTCATTGTTGATTTTGAAATAAATTTTGTAAGATCTTTGATGTCTATTCAAATTCCCATCATATTTTTAATAAAAGAATAGGAAAAGGTTAAAGACAATAAAAAGTTTTCTCATGGAAATCATGACCCGGATCTATTTTCTCTCTTCAAGTTTGAGTCTCTTTGCATTCATTTTTATGAACTATATACTTAATTTGGTTCAGCTTCCATTTATGTCAATAAAGTCAAATTGATTGATTTTTTATATAAATTTGGTAATAACTTTAATCATTCACCATATTTTTATCTCTCCAAATAGGGAATAGGAAGGGATCAATATAAAAAATAATTTTCTCTCACCTGAAAAACCCACTAACTGTAGTTGGTCGACGAGGAAAAAATATTCCAAACTGTATCAACGTAGTTGGTCGACGAGGAAAAAATATTCCAAACTGTACCAACGTAGTTGGTCGACGAGGAAAAAATATTCCAAACTGAAGCAACGTAGTTGGTCGACGAGGAAAAAATATTCCAAACTGTACCAACGTAGTTGGTCGACGAGGAAAAAATATTCCAAACTGTACCAACGTAGTTGGTCGACGAGGAAAAAATATTCCAAAATTTACCAAGTATGGTTAGTCGGGGATCAACTCCCACTAACTATAATTGGTCGACGAGCACAATTTAACAACCTTGGTTGGTTGGAAAAATTTTAAACATTTTTATACTCATTACTTTATTATTAAGTGATCGAGCAACATTACTAATACTTGTAACTTTTTTATTACTAAGTTGGTCGATGAACAACACAATATTGTTATCTTTTTAACTTATACATATGCACAGATGTAGAGTATTTTACAAGACAATAGCAATTAAGATTGCGAAAGTCTTTCATTAAAATAAAAAATAAAATACATTGAGAATGAAAATGTATACTAACTATTACATTGAGATTCCTACTCTATTGGTTTCTTTCCCTCTTCTTTTGAAACAGGTTCCTCGCCAGCAGGAGGATCATCCAAAGCATAAGGGGAGTTTATGAAGTTAAGATCTTTCAGCATTCTGATGTTCATCACGGATGGTCTATTCGAGAAGCTCTTGCTCGCCCCCGAGAAGCTCTTGCTCATCCCCGAGCAGGATGTTGCTCTTCAAGACTCATGATCTTCTCGGACATCTCATCCAAGGCCTGGTTCTTTGCCATTAGTTGGAAGGCTTGATTCTCCAAAGCAGATTGAGTTCTCTGTTCTTCGACAGTTACCCGAGCAGCTCTTGCTCGCCCCCGAGAACCTCTTGCTCGTTCCCGAGCAGAGGTAGAAGTCAAAATCAGCATCTACAACATTGAGATCTTTTTCTACTACTGTCTCGACCAATAATGAAGAAGAAGTTGTGTGAAAATGTTTCGAAGTCCACCACTATCTTGGTACTAATCAGATTGAAGAGTTTGGTTCAAAAGCTAGTATGTTACTCGACAAAGTATTCAGAGGATCATAAATCAGAAGAATCAAGCACGTGAAGTTAGCACTCAGTTACTCGGCACAGGAGGCAGTTGGTCGGCTAGCAAACCAATCAACATACTTGAAGATTATGACAAACTACAAGCTGCATACTATAGCATGGCTGTATCCAAATTCCCAGGGGTGATACATAGCACACAGAGTTCCTCAAAAGAAAGATTAGTAACCATCGATCAGCCTGCATCATATGTCGTCCAGGAGATAATGCACTTTATGTTAAACAAATAAAGAAGGTAGATCAAGAATTTCACGAGCACCGAGCAACACTGCAGAATAAATACTCCATCCTTTCAAGTAAACCATAAAGCATGGAGCATTGGGGGCTTCTGTTAACGCAAAAATTCTCCATCTACGAGGACCAATCAGAAAAGGACACATGTCATCCTACGTGGCAATATTCGACACCCGAGGAGAGTTGGTCGGCACCCGAGGAGTGTTGGTCTGCACCCGAGGAGTGTTAGTCGGCACCCGAGGAGTTAGTCGACACCCGAGGAGAGTTAGTCGGCACCCGAGGAGAGTTGGCCGGCATACCAACAGGGAAGATCAAAGGTTAACTACGCATTTAATGAGTATTAATGTACATTTATACTGTATTAATAGATGACAACACATAGCATACCAAACAATTCAACAATTAGATTCGTTGAATGTAGACATAATGTATAAATGTCTACATAAAATAAATCTCTTTATCTCCCATCAGTATAAATACATGTATTCCCTTAGCCAAAGGGGGAGATCCAAGAAAACTAAGAACCGAGAGACACCATACACAAGATCCACACTTTTTTCTCTCTCTACCACATTGTGCTATTGTAAACCCCTGGGAATAAAATAACAGTGGACGTAGGCTTTTCCTTATAGCCGAACCACTTTAAAAATCTTTGTCTCTTATATGTTTGATGTGAATGTTTATCTTCATCTTCAATCTCATCCTCATCATTTATCTGCTGTTGACGCCACTAAAATGGCAGTGTCCATTTTCTGTCTTCAACAGATTGGCGCCGTCTGTGGGAACGTTTTACAAGCATTGTTCTCCATCAAAAGCTAAGTTTTTGTTTTCTCTACGTATAATCAATTATACATACATCTTTTGATTCAATCATGATTTTTATGTTTATATACATAAATTAATTGTCCAATTTTTATCTACAAAATGTTGCATATCATGATTTTTAAATCATAACTGTTAGATTAATTATTATTTAGAAATCTGGAAAATAGTGGATTTCATAAATCATAACTTTTGCTTGATTCTCAAGTTTCAATTTTATATCATGTAATAAATATTTTAAATGATTAAATATACCAATATATACGACAATGATAAGATTTGATCATTTTCATTGTTGATTTTGAAATAAATTTTGTAAGATCTTTGATGTCTATTCAAATTCCCATCATATTTTTAATAAAAGAATGGGAAAAGGTTAAAGACAATAAAAAGTTTTCTCATGGAAATCATGACCCAGATCTATTTTCTCTCTTCAAGTTTGAGTCTCTTTGCATTCATTTTTATGAACTATATACTTAATTTGGTTCAGCTTCCATTTATGTCAATAAAGTCAAATTGATTGATTTTTTATATGAATTTGGTAATAACTTTAATCATTCACCATATTTTTATCTCTCCAAATAGGGAATAGGAAGGGATCAATATAAAAAATAATTTTCTCTCACCTGAAAAACCCACTAACTGTAGTTGGTCGACGAGGAAAAAATATTCCAAACTGTATCAACGTAGTTGGTCGACGAGGAAAAAATATTCCAGACTGTACCAACGTAGTTGGTCGACGAGGAAAAAATATTCCAAACTGTACCAACGTAGTTGGTCGACGAGGAAAAAATATTCCAAACTGTACCAACGTAGTTGGTCGACGAGGAAAAAATATTCCAAAATTTACCAAGTATGGTTAGTCGGGGATCAACTCCCACTAACTATAATTGGTCGACGAGCACAATTTAACAACCTTGGTTGGTTGGAAAAAGTTTAAACATTTTTATACTCATTACTTTATTATTAAGTGATCGAGCAACATTACTAATACTTGTAACTTTTTTATTACTAAGTTGGTCGATGAACAACACAATATTGTTATCTTTTTAACTTATACATATGCACAGATGTAGAGTATTTTACAAGACAATAGCAATTAAGATTGCGAAAGTCTTTCATTAAAATAAAAAATAAAATACATTGAGAATGAAAATGTATACTAACTATTACATTGAGATTCCTACTCTATTGGTTTCTTTCCCTCTTCTTTTGAAACAGGTTCCTCGCCAGCAGGAGGATCATCCAAAGCATAAGGGGAGTTTATGAAGTTAAGATCTTTCAGCATTCTGATGTTCATCACGGATGGTCTATTCGAGAAGCTCTTGCTCGCCCCCGAGAAGCTCTTGCTCATCCCCGAGCAGGATGTTGCTCTTCAAGACTCATGATCTTCTCGGACATCTCATCCAAGGCCTGATTCTTTGCCATTAGTTGGAAGGCTTGATTCTCCAAAGCAGATTGAGTTCTCTGTTCTTCGACAGTTACCCGAGCAGCTCTTGCTCGCCCCCGAGAACCTCTTGCTCGTTCCCGAGCAGAGGTAGAAGTCAAAATCAGCATCTACAACACTGAGATCTTTTTCTACTACTGTCTCGACCAATAATGAAGAAGAAGTTGTGTGAAAATGTTTCGAAGTCCACCACTATCTTGGTACTAATCAGATTGAAGAGTTTGGTTCAAAAGCTAGTATGTTACTCGACAAAGTATTCAGAGGATCATAAATCAGAAGAATCAAGCACGTGAAGTTAGCACTCAGTTACTCGGCACAGGAGGCAGTTGGTCGGCTAGCAAACCAATCAACATACTTGAAGATTATGACAAACTACAAGCTGCATACTATAGCATGGCTGTATCCAAATTCCCAGGGGTGATACATAGCACACAGAGTTCCTCAAAAGAAAGATTAGTAACCATCGATCAGCCTGCATCATATGTCGTCCAGGAGATAATGCACTTTATGTTAAACAAATAAAGAAGGTAGATCAAGAATTTCACGAGCACCGAGCAACACTGCAGAATAAATACTCCATCCTTTCAAGTAAACCATAAAGCATGGAGCATTGGGGGCTTTTGTTAACGCAAAAATTCTCCATCTACGAGGACCAATCAGAAAAGGACACATGTCATCCTACGTGGCAATATTCGACACCCGGGGAGAGTTGGTCGGCACCCGAGGAGTGTTGGTCGGCACCCGAGGAGAGTTAGTCGGCACCCGAGGAGAGTTGGTCGGCATACCAACAGGGAAGATCAAAGGATAACTACGCATTTAATGAGCATTAATGTACATTTATACTGTATTAATAGATGACAACACATAGCATACCAAACAATTCAACAATTAGATTCGTTGAATGTAGACATAATGTATAAATGTCTTCGTACAATAAATCTCTTTATCTCCCATCAGTATAAATACATGTATTCCCTTAGCCAAAGGGGGAGATCCAAGAAAACTAAGAACCGAGAGACACCATACACAAGATCCACACTTTTTTCTCTCTCTACCACATTGTGCTATTGTAAACCCCTGGGAATAAAATAACAGTGGACGTAGGCTATTCCTTATAGCCGAACCACTTTAAAAATCTTTGTCTCTTATATGTTTGATGTGAATGTTTATCTTCATCTTCAATCTCATCCTCATCATTTATCTGCTGTTGACGCCACTAAAATGGTAGTGTCCATTTTCTGTCTTCAACGGATTGGCGCCGTCTGTGGGAACGTGTTACAAGCATTGTTCTCCATCAAAAGCTAAGTTTTTGTTTTCTATACGTATAATCAATTATACATACATCTTTTGATTCAATCATGATTTTTATGTTTATATACATAAATTGATTGTCCAATTTTTATCTACAAAATGTTGCATATCATGATTTTTAAATCATAACTGTTAGATTAATTATTATTTAGAAATCTGGAAAATAGTGGATTTCATAAATCATAACTTTTGCTTGATTCTCAAGTTTCAATTTTATATCATGTAATAAATATTTTAAATGATTAAATATACCAATATATAAGACAATGATAAGATTTGATCATTTTCATTGTTGATTTTGAAATAAATTTTGTAATATCTTTGATGTCTATTCAAATTCCCATCATATTTTTAATAAAAGAATGGGAAAAGGTTAAAGACAATAAAAAGTTTTCTCATGGAAATCATGACCCAGATCTATTTTCTCTCTTCAAGTTTGAGTCTCTTTGCATTCATTTTTATGAACTATATACTTAATTTGGTTCAGCTTCCATTTATGTCAATAAAGTCAAATTGATTGATTTTTTATATAAATTTGGTAATAACTTTAATCATTCACCATATTTTTATCTCTCCAAATAGGGAATAGGAAGGGATCAATATAAAAAATAATTTTCTCTCACCTGAAAAACCCACTAACTGTAGTTGGTCGACGAGAAAAAAATATTCCAAACTGTATCAACGTAGTTGGTCGACGAGGAAAAAATATTCCAAACTGTACCAACGTAGTTGGTCGACGAGGAAAAAATATTCCAAACTGAATCAACGTAGTTGGTCGACGAGGAAAAAATATTCCAAACTGTACCAACGTAGTTGGTCGACGAGGAAAAAATATTCCAAACTGTACCAACGTAGTTGGTCGACGAGGAAAAAATAATCCAAAATTTACCAAGTATGGTTAGTCGGGGATCAACTCCCACTAACTATAATTGGTCGACGAGCACAATTTAACAACCTTGGTTGGTTGGAAAAATTTTAAACATTTTTATACTCATTACTTTATTATTAAGTGATCGAGCAACATTACTAATACTTGTAACTTTTTTATTACTAAGTTGGTCGATGAACAACACAATATTGTTATCTTTTTAACTTATACATATGCACAGATGTAGAGTATTTTACAAGACAATAGCAATTAAGATTGCGAAAGTCTTTCATTAAAATAAAAAATAAATACATTGAGAATGAAAATGTATACTAACTATTACATTGAGATTCCTACTCTATTGGTTTCTTTCCCTCTTCTTTTGAAACAGGTTCCTCGCCAGCAGGAGGATCATCCAAAGCATAAGGGGAGTTTATGAAGTTAAGATCTTTCAGCATTCTGATGTTCATCATAGATGGTCTATTCGAGAAGCTCTTGCTAGCCCCCGAGAAGCTCTTGCTCATCCCCGAGCAGGATGTTGCTCTTCAAGACTCATGATCTTCTCGGACATCTCAGCCAAGGCCTGGTACTTTGTCATTAGTTGGAAGGCTTGATTATCCAAAGCAGATTGAGTTCTCTGTTCTTCGACAGTTACCCGAGCAGCTCTTGCTCGCCCCCGAGAACCTCTTGCTCGTTCCCGAGCAGAGGTAGAAGTCAAAATCAACATCTACAACACTGAGATCTTTTTCTACTACTGTCTCGACCAATAATGAAGAAGAAGTTGTGTGAAAATGTTTCGAAGTCCACCACAATCTTGGTACTAATCAGATTGAAGAGTTGGGTTCAAAAGCTAGTATGTTACTCGACAAAGTATTCAGAGGATCATAAATCAGAAGAATCAAGCTCGTGAAGTTAGCACTCAGTTACTCGGCACAGGAGGCAGTTGGTCGGCTAGCAAACCAATCAACATACTTGAAGATTATGACAAACTACAAGCTGCATACTATAGCATGGCTGTATCCAAATTCCCAGGGGTGATACATAGCACACAGAGTTCCTCAAAAGAAAGATTAGTAACCATCGATCAGCCTGCATCATATGTCGTCCAGGAGATAATGCACTTTATGTTAAACAAATAAAGAAGGTAGATCAAGAATTTCACGAGCACCGAGCAACACAGCAGAATAAATACTCCATCCTTTCAAGTAAACCATCAAGCATGGAGCATTGGGGGCTTCTGTTAACGCAAAAATTCTCCATCTACGAGGACCAATCAGAAAAGGACACATGTCATCCTACGTGGCAATATTCGACACCCGAGGAGAGTTGGTCGGCACCCGAGGAGTGTTGGTCGGCACCCGAGGAGAGTTAGTCGGCACCCGAGGAGAGTTGGTCGGCATACCAACAGGGAAGATCAAAGGATAACTACGCATTTAATGATCATTAATGTACATTTATACTGTATTAATAGATGACAACACATAGCATACCAAACAATTCAACAATTAGATTCGTTGAATGTAGACATAATGTATAAATGTCTTCGTACAATAAATCTCTTTATCTCCCATCAGTATAAATACATGTATTCCCTTAGCCAAAGGGGGAGATCCAGGAAAACCAAGAACCGAGAGACACCATACACAAGATCCACACTTTTTTCTCTCTCTACCACATTGTGCTATTGTAAACCCCTGGGAATAAAATAACAGTGGACGTAGGCTTTTCCTTATAGCCGAACCACTTTAAAAATCTTTGTCTCTTATATGTTTGATGTGAATGTTTATCTTCATCTTCAATCTCATCCTCATCATTTATCTGCTGTTGACGCCACTAAAATGGCAGTGTCCATCTTCTGTCTTCAACAGATTGGCGCCGTCTGTGGGAACGTGTTACAAGCATTGTTCTCCATCAAAAGCTAAGTTTTTATTTTCTCTACGTATAATCAATTATACATACATCTTTTGATTCAATCATGATTTTTATGTTTATATACATAAATTAATTGTCCAATTTTTATCTACAAAATGTTGCATATCATGATTTTTAAATCATAACTGTTAGATTAATTCTTATTTAGAAATCTGGAAAATAGTGGATTTCATAAATCATAACTTTTGCTTGATTCTCAAGTTTCAATTTTATATCATGTAATAAATATTTTAAATGATTAAATATACCAATATATACGACAATGATAAGATTTGATCATTTTCATTGTTGATTTTGAAATAAATTTTGTAAGATCTTTGATGTCTATTCAAATTCCCATCATATTTTTAATAAAAGAATGGGAAAAGGTTAAAGACAATAAAAAGTTTTCTCATGGAAATCATGACCCGGATCTATTTTCTCTCTTCAAGTTTGAGTCTCTTTGCATTCATTTTTATGAACTATATACTTAATTTGGTTCAGCTTCCATTTATGTCAATAAAGTCAAATTGATTGATTTTTTATATAAATTTGGTAATAACTTTAATCATTCACCATATTTTTATCTCTCCAAATAGGGAATAGGAAGGGATCAATATAAAAAATAATTTTCTCTCACCTGAAAAACCCACTAACTGTAGTTGGTCGACGAGGAAAAAATATTCCAAACTGTATCAACGTAGTTGGTCGACGAGGAAAAAATATTCCAAACTGTACCAACGTAGTTGGTCGACGAGGAAAAAATATTCCAAACTGAAGCAACGTAGTTGGTCGACGAGGAAAAAATATTCCAAACTGTACCAACGTAGTTGGTCGACGAGGAAAAAATATTCCAAACTGTACCAACGTAGTTGGTCGACGAGGAAAAAATATTCCAAAATTTACCAAGTATGGTTAGTCGGGGATCAACTCCCACTAACTATAATTGGTCGACGAGCACAATTTAACAACCTTGGTTGGTTGGAAAAATTTTAAACATTTTTATACTCATTACTTTATTATTAAGTGATCGAGCAACATTACTAATACTTGTAACTTTTTTATTACTAAGTTGGTCGATGAACAACACAATATTGTTATCTTTTTAACTTATACATATGCACAGATGTAGAGTATTTTACAAGACAATAGCAATTAAGATTGCGAAAGTCTTTCATTAAAATAAAAAATAAAATACATTGAGAATGAAAATGTATACTAACTATTACATTGAGATTCCTACTCTATTGGTTTCTTTCCCTCTTCTTTTGAAACAGGTTCCTCGCCAGCAGGAGGATCATCCAAAGCATAAGGGGAGTTTATGAAGTTAAGATCTTTCAGCATTCTGATGTTCATCACGGATGGTCTATTCGAGAAGCTCTTGCTCGCCCTCGAGAAGCTCTTGCTCATCCCCGAGCAGGATGTTGCTCTTCAAGACTCATGATCTTCTCGGACATCTCATCCAAGGCCTGATTCTTTGCCATTAGTTGGAAGGCTTGATTCTCCAAAGCAAATTGAGTTCTCTGTTCTTCGACAGTTACCCGAGCAGCTCTTGCTCGCCCCCGAGAACCTCTTGCTCGTTCCCGAGCAGAGGTAGAAGTCAAAATCAGCATCTACAACACTGAGATCTTTTTCTACTACTGTCTCGACCAATAATGAAGAAGAAGTTGTGTGAAAATGTTTCGAAGTCCACCACTATCTTGGTACTAATCAGATTGAAGAGTTGGGTTCAAAAGCTAGTATGTTACTCGACAAAGTATTCAGAGGATCATAAATCCGAAGAATCAAGCACGTGAAGTTAGCACTCAGTTACTCGGCACAGGATGCAGTTGGTCGGCTAGCAAACCAATCAACATACTTGAAGATTATGACAAACTACAAGCTGCATACTATAGCATGGCTGTATCCAAATTCCCAGGGGTGATACATAGCACACAGAGTTCCTCAAAAGAAAGATTAGTAACCATCGATCAGCCTGCATCATATGTCGTCCAGGAGATAATGCACTTTATGTTAAACAAATAAAGAAGGTAGATCAAGAATTTCACGAGCACCGAGCAACACTACAGAATAAATACTCCATCCTTTCAAGTAAACCATAAAGCATGGAGCATTGGGGGCTTCTGTTAACGCAAAAATTCTCCATCTACGAGGACCAATCAGAAAAGGACACATGTCATCCTACGTGGCAATATTCGACACCCGAGGAGAGTTGGTCGGCACCCGAGGAGTGTTGGTCGGCACCCGAGGAGTTAGTCGACACCCGAGGAGAGTTAGTCGGCAGCCGAGGAGAGTTGGTCGGCATACCAACAGGGAAGATCAAAGGATAACTATGCATTTAATGAGCATTAATGTACATTTATACTGTATTAATAGATGACAACACATAGCATACCAAACAATTCAACAATTAGATTCGTTGAATGTAGACATAATGTATAAATGTCTACGTACAATAAATCTCTTTATCTCCCATCAGTATAAATACATGTATTTCCTTAGCCAAAGGGGGAGATCCAAGAAAACCAAGAACCGAGAGACACCATACACAAGATCCACACTTTTTTCTCTCTCTACCACATTGTGCTATTGTAAACCCCTGGGAATAAAATAACAGTGGACGTAGGCTTTTCCTTATAGCCGAACCACTTTAAAAATCTTTGTCTCTTATATATTTGATGTGAATGTTTATCTTCATCTTCAATCTCATCCTCATCATTTATCTGCACAAGCAGACGCACTGGCCCGACTAGCATCAGCTACTCGTACCGAGCTGCGAAGAACAATACCAATTGAAGTACTGGAAAGTCGGAGCATAGATGAAGAATTGACGATGAATGTTATTACCCTTGATTTAGGACCATCTTGGATGGATCCCATCAGGATATATATTGAAAAGGGAGAATTGCCAGAGGATAAGCTCACTGCCAAGAAATTGAAGTATAAAGCTGCTCGGTATGTGTTAACTAATGGTATTTTATATAGACGAGAAATTATGGCAGGGTTGCAGAGATGTGTACATCCTTCCGAAGTGAAAGAATTGATCGAAGAGATCCTTGAAGAGTCTTGTGGAGCTCATGTAGCAGGTCGAACACTCTTGCAAAGGGTAATGACTCAAGGATACTATTGGCCGACGATGAGGGCTGATTGTATAGCCTATGCTAAGAAATGTGATAAGTGCCAACATTTTTCCTCCATCCGACGAACTCCACAAGCATTATTGACACCCATAACTTCCCCTTGTCCATTTGCCATGTGGGAAATTGATTTGGTTGGACCATTGCCAACCACCCGAGGAAGATTCAAGTACCTCGCCGTTACAGTGGACTATTTTACTAAGTGGGTAGAAGTTGAGCCGCTTATCAATATGACATACGAGAAGATGTACCAGTTTGTTTGGAAGAATATCATCTGTCGATATGGTCTCCCTCGTGCCTTCATCACAGATCATGGAACACAATTTGACAACGAGGAGTTTGCTGCCTATTGTCAACAATCAAACATCTTGAAGACCCATTCAGCACCAGGTCATCCTCAAAGCAATGGGCAGGCTGAGGTAACGAACAGAACGCTGCTAAATGGTTTGAAGAAGAGGCTAAGTGAAGCTAAAGCTAACTGGATAAATGAGCTACAATCAGTATTGTGGGCTTACCAAACAACTCCCCGAGCAGCGACTGGAGAATCACCATATATACTGGCATTTGGAAGTGAGGCTGTAATACCTGCCGAGTTAGGTCTCCCAACACACAGAGTGCTGAATTTCAATTCCCCAGTCAGCGACTTGATGAGAAGACTGAATTTGGATATGCTCGAGGAAGTCAGAGAAGAGGCTGCCATTAGGAATGCTGCTTATCAACAAAGAACAACTCTTTGCTACAACAAAAGAGTAAAGAAATGCGATTTGAAAGAAGGAGATTATGTGCTAAAGAGGGTAATCCAGAAACACAATAAATTGGAGGCAAACTGGCATGGGCCTTACCGAGTTACAGAAGTTGCTCGACCAGGAACTTACCGAATAGCAACTTTAGAAGGAGAAGAATTCAAGAATGCTTGGAATGCTGAACACCTTCGCAAGTATTATCAATGATGTAAAATGTACAACGGATTCATCAATATGAATAAAACGATGATATTTTCACCATTTTCCTCTCCTTTGTTTGAAAGTTTTTCGGGGAATACTAGTGTTGTACACTACGCTGAAAGAAGACAAAAGTTCGAAAGAACCAAAAAATATACTCCTTTGGTTAGGAGGTGTACACTAGCGTGACCAACTAAGGTTGGTAAGATAACTAGTGGACAAAAAGTTCGAAAGAACCAAAAAATATACTCCTTTGGTTAGGAGGTGTACACTAGCGTGACCAACTAAGGTTGGTAAGATAACTAGTGGACAAAAAGTTCGAAAGAACCAAAAAATATACTCCTTTGGTTAGGAGGTGTACACTAGCGTGACCAACTAAGGTTGGTAAGATAACTAGTGGACAAAAAAGTTCGAAAGAACCAAAAAATATACTCATTTGGTTAGGAGGTGTACACTGGCGTGACCAACTAAGGTTGGTAAGATAACTAGTGGACAAAAAGTTCGAAAGAACCAAAAAATATACTCCTTTGGTTAGGAGGTGTACACTAGCGTGACCAACTAAGGTTGGTAAGATAACTAGTGGACAAAAAAGTTCGAAAGAACCTGATAATTCAATAATCAACTACGGTTGAGGGAAGAACAATATCATTTGATTTGAAAATAAGCCAACAAGTTGGTTGGAAGGTAAAATCATTCCAAAAAATACGAAGAATTCCAAACTGAACCAAGTATAGTTGGTCGGTGATCAATTATACTCGGTCGACGAGGATAAATTATCGACCATGGTTGGTCAGATACATTTTATGAAAAAAATTTACACGACCATGGTTGGTCGGATACATTTTATGAAAAAAATTTACCAAGTATGGTTGATCGGGAATAAAAACCCATAAACTATAGTTGGTAAATTTTTTTCATAAAATGTATCCGACCAACCATGGTCGATAATTTATCCTCGTCGACCAAGTATAATTGATCACCGGCCAACTATACTTGGTTCAGTTTGGAATTCTTCGTATTTTCTGGAATGATTTTACCTTCCGACCAACTTGTTGGCTTATTTTCAAATCAAATGATATTGTTCTTCCCTCAACCGTAGTTGATTATTGAATTATCAGATTCTTTCGAACTTTTTTGTCCACTAGTTATCTTACCAACCTTAGTTGGTCACGCTAGTGTACACCTCCTAACCAAAGGAGTATATTTTTTGGTTCTTTCGAACTTTTTGTCCACTAGTTATCTTACCAACCTTAGTTGGTCACGCTAGTGTACACCTCCTAACCAAAGGAGTATATTTTTTTGTTCTTTCGAACTTTTTTGTCCACTAGTTATCTTACCAACCTTAGTTGGTCACGCTAGTGTACACCTCCTAACCAAAGGAGTATATTTTTTGGTTCTTTCGAACTTTTTGTCCACTAGTTATCTTACCAACCTTAGTTGGTCACGCTAGTGTAGCCATTTTAGTGGCGTCAACAATAATGAAAATAAATGGTTTTGCCCCTTTGGGGGATTTTTCCTCACAAGCATGTGTTTGAATGTTCTTGCTTAGTTCATTATCTTATTCAATCACATATTGTTGCATGTTTAGGGTTTGTTTGAGTTAAAAGGTGTTTAATATATAATTTTATCATTTGAACGCAAGCACATACGTTCTCAAATTGGTATCAGAGCAGGTTACGCTAATCTATCACATATTCCTATTTTTCATAAAATTTTTCTAATATATCAATTTTCTGAAAAAAAAACGATTTTTTGAAAAAGTGCGTGTTCAAATGGAGAAGTTATGTAATAAAATGCCAATTTTTGACGGGTCAAATTATGCCTATTGGAAAGCCCGTATGAGATCTGCATTAAAAGCCATTGATGAACGTGTCTGGATTTTGGTTGAAAGAGGGTGGACTCCTCCCTCCGTGACTGTTGATAATGTGATCAACTTGAAACCTGTCACTTCCTGGACTGAAGAAGAATTTAAATGGTCATCTTTTAATTCTAAGGGTCTAAGTGCTATTTTTGGGTCCGTCACACCTGATGAGTTCAAACGCATAATGACGTGCACCACGTCAAAAGAGGCATGGGATGTCTTACAATTCACCCATGAAGGAACCAATGCTGTAAAAGAGTCTAAATTGCAAAATTTAACAACTCAATTTGAAACCATCACCATGCATGAATCTGAATGGTTTGATGAATTTTATGCTAGACTTTCTGAAATTGTGAATACTAGCTTTAATCTTGGTGAACATATTCCTTATGTTAGAGTTGTTAAAAAGATTCTGCATTCTTTGCCTAAGCGCTTTATCCCTAAAGTCACTGTGATAAATTATATGGGTAATTTAAATACGCTAAAATTGGAAGAACTTGTAGGAGATTTGCAAACATATGAAATTGATGTGTTCCCTAAAACTGCTAAATCTAAAGATAAGGGAATTGCACTTAATGCCCAAGAGAGAAGGAGTGAGGGGTCGGCTAGAAAGAGGGTAGAGTCATCTAGAAAGAGAGAGACTGACACGTCTGATTATGAGTGTGATTTTGACTTAGATGATTTGGCTCTTTTTGCAAAAAATTTCAAGAGGATTCTCAAATTTAAGAAAAATGGCAATTTTAAAGATAAAAAGAAATTTGAGAAAAATAAGTTTCAAAAGAAAAACGAAAAAGATTCCAAAAATCCTCCTAAGAAAGAAAGTGAGAGATGCTTTGAGTGCAATGGTAGGGGTCATAGAGCCTTTGAGTGTGCCACTCGTCTGAATAGAGAGAAAGGAAAAGCTGTCCTTAATGCTACTCTTAGCGACGACAGTGAGGTCGAGACGGTGGATTCAGGAGATGAGTCACCGCATGAGTGTAACTTCGCCGCATTCATGGCCAGTCAAGTGAGCACTCCTTGTTCTCTTCACGACGATGATGATGATGCTTCACAGGGACACCTCGATAGTGAGATCGATGTGACTGAGGGGGAGGATGACTCAAGTGAGAGCGAGAGTGATATTCAACGCGCCTACGCTGAGTTATATTCTGAGTCATTTAAAACTAAAAAGCGAAACAAAGCGTTAGTCCTTAAGATCACCGGCTTAGAGGAAGAATTAAGAAGATCAAGAGAGAGAGAGTCCTCCACCTTCACCGCCCTGAGAGAGAGAGAATCTGCCTGTGTCGAGAAAGAGAGTTTGTTTAGAGAGAGAGAGTGTTTTGAGAAAGAGAGAGGGGACTTGACTAAACAAGTGGCTAGCCTTACGAGTCAGCTTCATTCCTCCGTGGAGACTCGGAAGAAACTTGAAGTCCTTGTTGCCCAGCTGACTCATGATCTTGAGAAATCACGGAAAGTCAAGGTACAAATCGAGGACAGATCTGGGAAAATGGGAAAGATGCTCCTCGGCCCCGCTTTAGGTTTTGGTGATCGGCAAGGAATTGGTTATGATGGTGCCTCCACGTCCCAAATTTCCCCTGGACCAGTTCCTGAGTTTACTACGACTCCTTATGGCCATCGTCAAAAACCTCGAAGGAGAGTTCGAGCAAGAAAGGCAAACCAAGGTCTGCCTTTGAATATGTTCTTTTGTACTTATTGCAAAAGAAAAGGCCACCTTAGGGAGTTTTGCTATAGCATGGGTCGGACACGACGTACTACTGCTCCACCACGTCATACTGATGAGTTTTCTAGTCTGAGAGAGCGAGTTGAGTTCTTAGCTGCCACATCTCAGAGTTTGATGGAAGAATTCCGATGGATGTCTTTGTCGTTAGTGAATGCTTCTCACATTCCAGCTAAAACCAACAACAACAAAGGCAAATAAAAGGTCATCTCTGCTTGGGTACCTAAGAAAGATAAAAAGGCCTTCGTTGTTCATATTGGTCTCAAAGCACACAATACCTCACAGTGGTATTTTGATAGTGGGTGCTCCAGACATATGACAGGTGATGCCTCATTTTTTACGACTCTTGAGGATTATTAGGATGGCAGAGTCACCTTTGGAGATGGGATCAAGTCTAGCATTATAGGACGTGGTACTGTAGAGTTACCTGGATTCCATAAGCTAGAAAATGTTTTGTACGTCAAAGGTTTGAAAGCAAACCTTCTCAGCATGAGCCAGCTGTGCGACACTGACTTTGCAGTAAAGTTTGACAGGGACGCGTGTAAAGTCTACAATCAAGCCGGTAAACTTTTGATACAAGGGGTGAGGACCGAGGATAATTGCTATGGGAATGAGCCCACGTCCTCACTTGTCTGCAACAGCGCCACGATCACTCCTATGGATCTGTGGCACCAACGTCTAGGTCACGTGAACGTTAGAGATCTCAAACTCTTAGCTAAAAAGGACCTAGTACGTGGCTTACCATCTCTTGGAAAGTCAACTTTGACCGTTTGTGGACCCTGTCAGATGGGAAAATAAATTCGTAGTCCCCATAAGAAATTACCACCTCTCGTGTTCTTGAGTTGATTCACATGGATCTTATGGGTCCCACTCGTACTGAGAGTCTAGGTGGTAAGAGGTACATCCTCATGATGGTTGATGATTTCTCTATGTACTCCATTGTAGGTTTTCTGAGAGAGAAATCCGATGTATTAGAATTTTTAACGACCAAGTGCCGTGTCCTGTGAAATCAACACGGTGTCACTATTAATAGGATGCGTAGTGACAATGGCACTGAATTCACAGAAGCAAAGGTAGATATTTACTGTGATAGCCTCGGGATCAAACATGAGTTTTCTGCTGTGAGAAGTCCTCAGCAAAATGGGATTGTTGAGAGAAAGAATAGAACGATCCAAGAAATGGCTAGATCTATGCTTCTCGGTCGTAATGTTTCTAGGAGATTTTGGGCAGAGGCAGTGTCTACTGCATGCCATACGGTGAATAGGGTTTATTTGCGTCTACACACACTTCAGACTCCTTATGAGTTGTGGACTGGCAAGAAGCCCAACCTGGCATATTTCCGTGTTTTTGGGAGTAAATGCTACATCCTACGGGATAGAGATCAATTAGGAAAGTTCGACTCCCAGAGCGACGAGGGAATGTTTCTAAGATATTCATCAAATAGCAGAGCGAACGAGTTTTTAACCTGAAGAGCTCTAAGGTTATGGAATCAATAAACGTCACCGTGCAAGATGACGAACCTCCGACGGTTATTGATCCTAACTTTCAGTGTGAGGATGAGGATTGTTCTGACAGTGATTTACATGTTCCTCTCTCACACTCTGTGGACCCTACTCTTGTGCTAGGGGACACACCTGCTTAGGTTCGCAAGAGTCATGACCCGTCTGCCATTGTTGGTGATCCCACTCTAGGGGTCAAGACTCGTGCTCAGCTAGAGAATGTTGTTAGCCATCTTTGCTACACGTCCAAAGTCGAGCCCAAGAACCATAAAAAAGCACTCAAGGATGAACACTGGATATCTGCTATGCAGGATGAGTTGCTTCAGTTTAAAAAGAATAATGTCTGGGAACTAGTCCCCCGACCTAGTGAGACTAATGTGATAGGTATAAGGAATTTTTAGTTTTGGGTTCATGGAAGGGTAGATTTGTATAAGGCATTTTTAGTTGTTTGACAATTCGGATGTTTGTTTTTATGTATGTACCGGCATAGACATAGGGGGATATTTGTAAGGACATTTTTGTCCATTATCAATTTGTTATGTCGCACGCCGTTACACCGTTGAAGAAATTCAAGATTCATACAGTCATCAGCGGATTCGAATATCAAAAGAAGAAGAGGAATCAAAGTTTGACAGGCCGAACCGGTCCGCCCAGAATAAAAGAACCGATCCGCCTGCGGATTGGTCCGCCTCATACCCGGACCGGTCCACCTGCTGAAAAGACAGTACACCCCGGACCACAAGCGAACCGAAGAAGCCTAAAATAAAAAGAACCGATCTGCCTCAGACCCGGACCGGTCCGCCTGGGATAATCTTCAGCAGATCGTGGTCAAATTTTCTAGGCTAAACATTTCCTTTATAAACCCACTACGAGAAGTGGTTTTCTAAGATTTCCATTCACGATTTTTAGAGCACCAAAAACTCTAAGTCTTCACCTATTGAGAACCAAGACTCTAGGTTTTTGATTCACACAAATTTCCAAACCCTTGTGAATCACTTTACAACCCAGGAACGCATTTTTACTATTCATACCCTTGTGGAGAAAACCGTTCTTCTTCTTCATTGCAGTCCTCCTGGAAAGGGACATTTCCAGCCACCGACTACAGAATCCGACACCTGAGGGTAATTCTTAGTCACTTGTATTTTCATTGTAATCTGAAATTGTACAGTTACAATATTATAATAAAAATAAATGGTTTTGCCCCTTTGGGGGATTTTTCCTCACAAGCATGTGTTTGAATGTTCTTGCTTAGTTCATTATCTTATTCAATCACATATTGTTGCATGTTTAGGGTTTGTTTGAGTTAAAAGGTGTTTAATATATAATTTTATCATTTGAACGCAAGCACATGCGTTCTCACAGACTTCAGCCGATTGATTTATGCGTTCAAAAACCTCTGGACCTTCTCAGCCTCTTGACCCTTTTGGATGAGGGGCAACTTCCTCAGAGTCCCATTGGAGAGGTGGTGCATCGCTGCCAGGCCCTGCATATTTTGTGATCAGGAATGAGTTGAAGACAAATCAGAGGTTACACTTAGGAATTGGAAAGAAAAGTGAGGTCATACCTGAATGGATCTGTGAATGCTGAACTCAAACAACAAAGGAGTATCAAGTGACCTAAAGAAGCCCTTGTCGGCCTCGGTCATTGTAGAGCCGAAGGCATCTAGGGCTTGATGACTATGGCCGACTATGCTGTCATTTATCTTCAACTGCTCTAGACGAGCCGACAGGGCGTCTGCTGAAGAGATGGGAATGGCAGTATCAACATTATTTTTCTTCGGCCTCTGATCCTCAGGGGCATGATCGACTGGAGACCTCTTCTTTGTGGCTTGGGGCTTCGAGGCAGAGGGAGTTGGGGGAGGAGTATTAAGTCTAGCTTTCTTTGCAAGTCTCGTCAAGCTGGGTGCAGCCATTTCCCAGAGTTCGTCTGAGATATCCTTCGGACACTCTGCGAAAATCAATATATCTGAGTTAGAAGATCAGACATGAATAAACTCATAGGTTCAACTTCAAATAGAAAGCGCTTACCAAGCTCAAAAAGAGGACTTCCACCCAGACCTGTCTCAGAGAGGTAATGGGGGGTCATCAAGTGTTCGAACCTGACAAACAGACCATGTACCCCCTGATCATGAAGGGCTTTCACCTTCTCAAGGTTTGATGGGCTCAGGCCAGGGTCAGCCCTCGCAGACATTGTGACTTTACCCCACCTAAGGGGCATCCTCGGCTCCAGAATGGACGAGGGAGCACATGGGCCAAATTCCCATGGTCCAAAAGCAAAAAAGTAACGTGGCTTCCAGTTGTGGTTGGAAGTCTGAGTTACTTGAAGCATCTTTTTTTCAGGCTTCCGAGCTACAAAATGATAGTAGCTCTGATGATTTTTGGCTGATGAAGGGACGTAGCAACCTACAAAGACCTGAACTGGGAGGTATGAGTGGTGGTTAGCCCTTCATAAGACGATGGCCCTTATTATGACCCTCCAGGCATTAGGGGATAGTTGAGAGGGGGCCAAATTGATATAAGCAAGGATAAATTTGATAATGGGGTGGATGGGCAGACGAAACCCCAACTTGAACATCTGCTCGTACAAGCAGATTTCGCCGTCTCGGCCGTGAAAAGCCATCTCCTCCCTCAGAGTTCTTCTTAGCTTTATGGAGGGACTAATGGAATACAGATATCTGAAGCAGAGGAGGTCTACCTCAGTTACAATACTCTCTATCTCGACCGCCTCAGAGACGTCGACATCACTTTCAACGTCATCATCATCTAGCTCAACGTCGGCCGGAGAAGATGTGGATGGGTTACCCGGGAACTTCTGAGCAAACTCAACACCAGTGAAGGACGATAGAGGAATGGCGTCAAGTGGTGGTGGAATGGCCACACTCTGCTCGACGATCTCAACCTCTGAGGAGGAGGTTGAGTTGTTATGAGATGTGGCCCGGCTGGAGACCTTGGCCTGATCAGGGCCTGATCTTCCCGAATTGAGAAGTCCATCCTGGAAGGAATCCACAGACATGGGGTCTGAGGTGGAAGACTCAGACTCATACATTGGTATAGGATAGACAGGAACCTCTGCCTGGTTGAAATACTCCGAGGGATTAGGATATATCACCTTCAGGGGTGGTGGGAAGATGGGTTTAATAGGAAATTCTTGTGACCTACGAGCCTCCTCCTGTGCTCTTTCTATTTGTCTGATTTTTTCTAAAGTCTTCTCCTTAAGGGAGGGGAACTCCTCAAGAAGTTGGTATAGGGGTCTGAGCATCAGAGACAGACGCTACACTTGGAGAAACTGCCTTAAATTACAAATAAGAATGGCTGATAAAATAAAGGAGTCTAAAGATAAAATTACCCAAACCTAACAAGAACAGTTCGCCTGTAACTATGGTGGACTCACCGGAAAACCCAGAAACTCGCCGGAAAACTCAAATAGAAAGGAAAAAGCAGAGAAAATTGAGGCAAATGAGGGGAAGAAGATACCTGAAGATGAAACGACAAGGAAAAGCGAAGAAAACCCAAGAGAGCACCACCCAAGACCTCTGCAGAGAAGTCGCGAAGAAGAATGCCTTTAGAGAGAGAAAATGGCTAGAGTACAATTGCGCATAATAGAGAATTGAGGATGGAGGGAAAAGGAAATGTTTAAAACCCTTAAATAGGAAGGCGCGACTCCCAAGGCCCATCATTTCCTTGGGAGCACCAAAGGCGGCTGACAACACACGCTTGCCAATCAAGCCATACTTCAACACTGGACAAGTGTCAAGCAAATACTGGCTCATATTGGAAAGGCCTCGGAGGTGTGCAAACCCCACAGTCACCTGCTTTCGCATGTCACTAAGGGCTGGGGGGTGATTGATATGCCCCAAGTGTGACCTCAGCTCGGAGACACCAACCTCGGCCGAGATTATGGCCGACATTGGATAAGCCTTGGGCATATGACATCAGTACTCGGCCATAGCAAGGTCGACCCAGGCCGACACTACCACCAGCCTCTCCAAGGGACACTGCACACATCATAAGGATCAGCAGCACTCTCGTACACCTGTGAATGGTAACCTCGGACAGATATAGGCCGAGCTCGCAAGAAGCCACTAGCAACCTCATTAAGACATTAGTCGATGCTCCAAACACACCAGCTCAACCTCGGCTCAATCTCAGGTCGACCTTGTCCATTGACTCGGCCAGGATTAAGCCGAGACCTATATGGTCACTTCGGACTAAATGAGCACCTAGACTTACCAACCTCGGCCTCTCCCAGGCCGAGGTCATACACCAGGTGCGATAGTTGAGCATCTGCTGACATTTGGATAAGGGCACGTGGACACAAATCAGTTATAACAAGATTATTCCTCACACGTGGGGAGAATATTGCATCATCATTCTCTACATGTGACAGTGACAGATGGCTTTTCCATATTGGTGAGGCAACCACACACATGCACATTACATGCATGGGGGTACATTACACTCCCTAGGTACTATATATAGAGGTCATCCTCTACCTTGTAAAGGATCCAAGATATACAACCCTAGCTGAAACTCTGTCTAGATACACAGTAGAGAGAGAGAGCTTGAGAGATTGCATCCATGGCCATCAGTGCCTTATTACAGTGAGGTTATTCACACACACAGTGGACGTAGTCCAATTTAGGCTGAACCACTTATATTCTGGTGCACTCTCCTATTTTCCTCATCTCATTCTCCTACCTTTTACGTAATTATGCTACCATTGTTGTTCTTAAATTGATCTTGAAAACACCTTACCTGGTGGTGCTAATCCCAGCATCAACATTTGGTATTTTTAATGAAAAAGAAGAAAAATATTTTGGATAATTTTGATAAAAATGAGGATAAATATTTTTGGATTTTTTGGTTTTTCGATAAAGGAGATGAAAAATGGGAGAAAAAGTCTCAGCATGATTATTACTATGTTTATGTTTTCACTTGTATTAGGTTTAACCAAATGCAAAAGAATTACCACACATGACCAGAGCCTCAAAAAATTGAGTTTGAAAAATAGATAAGATAAGGTTTCACTTGCTTCCAGGCTCATAGACATGCTCCTATTTTGAAAAAAGACGAAATCGCGTAAAAATTTGGGGGGAATGTCGACTCGAAATTTTGACAAAGTTTTCTATGGTAATCGACAAACTAATTATGAGCTTTCTTTGTCTGAGGCCTATATGAGTGTACGTGAATTGCCTCACTATATACCTTGTGGGGATAGTACGTGTGAGAGAGAATTTTACATACTCAACGTATGTGAAAAAGTTTCCTGCTATATACCTCATGTCATAAGTTTGATCAAGCGATACTATGCGGGTGGAACCGTTCGATATACGTCGAAGGTATCAGGCCAATGAAAGGTGCTAACTGCGACCAGTCGAACCAGTGCCCATCGCAAATTAACCTTATAATACGGGACAAAATTTTGGTTAATAGCCATGCTCTGGGTGATATAGTGTGCAAAATGCAATGATTCTTGATTAGCATATTATGGAGAGAGTTTTTTATTCAGCGTGATGAGCACTATACTAATCGGGAAGATTATACAAGTATCATGAAAAGTAAATCTAGCATGGAGAATGAAGATCTCATTAAGCATAGATACATGTGAGTAAGTGATGTGCGAATATCTATAAGTGAGTGTGTGGTAGTGAACCTAAGCATGGATGAACTACAAATGAAGTGTGATAAGTGCAAGTGGGCATGGATACTTATAAGTATGATAAGTGGAGGTGTGTGCTAGTGAAACCTAAGCATGGATAATCTAAGTGATTTGTGAAACGTATGGATATAAGTGATTCTACGTATAATTGTAATTATTGTGCGGTGTAGATGGAAGATATATTACAAGTGAAGTGAGTGATAGTGAAATGTGAGTGAAAGTGAAAAGTGAGTGATAGGTGATATAAGCATGCGTTAAATATATAAAAGAAATAAATAGAGGAGAAAAGGGAACATATAGGTTGGTGAATACGCACACATGCAGAATATGATAACACCCATGCAAACCGAGTCTAACCCTCTTATGACAAGTCATTCCCCAATAGAGTCGCCACTATGGCCATCCCCAGTCTTTTCTTTCCCGTTTTTTCCTTCCTCATTTCGATTGGAGGGGTTTTGACGCTCGTGCATACGGTTAGAGGGAGATAAGAAAAAGGTCTCGCACCCTTCCTAGGAGCGCATCGACCGTCGTCGATGTGGGGTGGTGTAAAGAGATAGAGTAGTCAACCTATTTTGCATAAAATAAGCAAAATAAATGTTGCCTCCTTGACAGAATGACGTCCTTATTGCTAATTGTATTTTTATGGATATCTATGATTTTACTTTTAATATATTTTGAAAAAATAAAAACATTTTCGTTTTACTAAGAAAAAGATAGAAAAATTGAAAAAGCTTTAATTTTTGATAAATTTTTTGAAAAAGAAAAAAATGATTTTTTTGTCGAATACGGTGTTCTCATCGGAATCTTGCGTAATAACGAACCCAATGTAAAAAGAGATAAGTTGTGCTTATAAAAACCATTGCCCGAATTTCATTTCCCAAAAAATATTGACATAGGTTAAGTAATGGAAATGCGCTACGAAAGAGCAAAATTATATTTTCGTTAAAAGCCACCATTTGTAAAAAGAGCCTAAAAGATTCGCGAAACACAAAAGCAGATGTACCAAGACCAATTTCTTTTATAATCATTTATGTTTTGATACATATGAGCACCGTGATATCTTCAAATTTTGATAGTGAATTCTTATATATGTGAGATTTTGAGGGTGCTATAAAGTAGAAGATCAATGGGTTTGCACGACGAAATCTCTTGAAAATAACTAAATAGTTTGGCGTTATTGATTTGAGAATCATTTAATTTCATTTCATATTGCCTAATTCGAGTTTTTACAACTAAGATTGAAATTGAGTTCTTTATTTAGAAATATCTCATAAGTTTATGCAACTATGTTATGAATGCCAATGTTGATTTTCCTATGGAAAATGTTCACACAATTACATTCTATGTTCACGGTTCGGATATTTTAGTGTTATTCCATATTGACTATATGTTTTTGTACTTATGTTTACTTTTTATACATATACCTTAAAAAAATTGAAAATTTTCAAAAATAATTGGTATGCCTTAAGGATTTTCATCGCTTTAGCTTTAATGATTATATTTGTGATGATATCTTTGCTTCATCATGTGATGCTTCTTATTCATGCTTAGATTCTAACACTTCGTCTATTAGAGAAAAAGGGGGAGAACAAATTGATGGAGAGTTTATATTTCTTTAAACTCGCACGCGTCATGTTATTCTTTTGTTTTATGTTTGTATGTCTCTTTCGCTTTGATGATGATTTCATGGACTACACAAAATGAAGACACAATTGACTTAGGGGAGAACAAATTCACTTAAAGATAAAGTTTCAAATGTCGTTCCGTTTTTGGGTTTGGGACAACATTTGGATACATTTTCTTAAGGGTATTATTGTAATTTAATTTTTTTTTTTTTTTTTGTTTTGTAATGGAATAGACAAAGGGGAAGATTTGTAAGAGCAAAGTTTTATAATTGCTTATAGCTTAGGCTTTTTGTTAATTTGGCGTATTCCTTTACAAATTGGAGTTTCAAACCGAATACTACATCCGCATTTTCCTCCGATCATTTGAAGATATGTTAGTGACCGAGCACTATTTTTGGATTTGTCACCAACATTTTATGGAGGTATACGACTAGTGCTTTTTATTTCTCATTCGAATTATATTCTGGGATGTTTATTTTTCGAATTGAGGCATTTTGTTAAAATGAATTTAAAAAATAAAATTTTTATTTTTAAACTCGTTCGAACGAGATATAAATATCCTTAGAACAAATGCTCTTTTTCGTTGAAATGAGCTTCGAATGACATTGAACGAGAATCCTCTATTTAACGCACACAAACTTGTTTGAAGGTCGTTAGAAGCATGATCGGACAAGAATGGGTTGTCATTCGAACTAGAATTTATCTCTTATGACGAAACCGTTGTTTTCATTCGAACGAGATGCTATTTTCGTTTAAACGATATTGCCACCTCAAAATTCGTGTTTTTTTTCTATAAAAACCTGCTTTGTGTGTTTTTCTCAAGACTTTTGGCAAAAATGAATTACCAATATCTGAACCAAAAGTTATCATCTTCGTGTTTTAGAAAAATATTTTTCTTTTTCTAATCATTCATCCCATATATGATTGTTAAGTTTGTTCAAACGCATGTTCCATATTTGCTACATCAAACACTTTGTACTACATTTTGAATTAAAATTTAATTTGTGTGTGCGTAACCTAATATAAAAACTATCCATACGAACTCGCATTCTCATTATGCGTTACTTCATGTTATTCATTTTTGTAGTACCACATACGGTACTTTGCACATCCTTATTTGTATATGGTTTTGATACCTTTGTTGGTGAGAAAGCTAGTGTGCCTTATGGTTTGTACGAAAACACTACCAATTTTTAGTTTTTCAAAATTTTAATAAAATGTTCACCGAAACTAAACCACAAGTGTTGTGTGAAAAATTTTTGCCAATTTTAGTCTTCTCCTAAGCATTCATTTAAGTGAGTAAAATCAAGAATAAAATAAACACCAAATCACAACACGATGATATTTGAGAAAAACTCACAATGAGAAAAACCTCAGACAACCCAGCCATACAAATCCACAACGATATAGGTCTATTTTCAAAAACAACTTAGACTAACTTGGAGACTCGATGCCTTTAGTGCTTGAGGCATTTTCTCATTCCCCGTAACCCTCTTCACAACCAGTGTTGGACGCCTTCTAACAGCTACACAACATATATGTGTCCCCACGTCTTAGTATCCTACCGATTTTACTTGCCTCGTGACCAGTCCAACATCTGCTCAGTACAAACACGATCTCTATCGCTCAAAAGGCTCACAATATGATGATCAAACCAATATGGTGCAATACAAAAGAGATGTCAAATATATATATATATATCAAACTTAGGTGTAAACTAGGGTTTGGGAGGCACAATATATAACTTGGAAAAGCATTTTTGCAAAAAAAAAAACTCTGAAAATTGATGCCAAACCAGAGTATTTATAGAAGATACAAATTTTGAGGAGACACATTTTTCGAGGTTGTTTGTTTGAACGAGAAACAAGGTTCATTTAAATGAAACTATCATTCTCCTTTGAACCAAAAATATCTTCATTCAAATGAAATGCTACTCTCATTTGGACAATGATCGAACAAGCTTTGAACGATATTTTTCTATAAACAAATAAAATGTCATTTGAATTTTGTTTGAACTCCTTTAAACGAAGTAAGAACTTAATTATAAGGAACCACGAATATCATTTGAACAACAAAGGAAATTCATTTGAACGAAATAAGCACAAAAATTATTTTTTCTTCTTTTAAAATCCATTTTACGAAAAGGCCTTAAAAAATTTATAAAACAACACCCAAACTAAGTCTAGGGACCAAACATAAATATTCATTCACACCTTCATTGATATTCCCCGGATGATGAAGATGAAACCTAAACAATTAATCCAACGTACCTTCTATTACGGTTTAACTTTGTCGCCTGGTCTTCAGTCATACATCACAGTCTTGAAGGACACATAACCCAAGTCCGATCAACCTATGAATCAAACAGGTTTTGTCCAAACACAGAATTAAACGAATACATACAAATTGATTTCACTCGTAAATTTGTCCTTATAAATGTCTTTTTTTTGGATATTTTGGGACAAAACTCAAAATAAAAAACTACTGGAGTGTTAAGCTCACTAAGACTTAATTCCCAATCCCAAAAGAAATAAAATATATAGATACTTGACTTACACAAACTTTAGTAGCTTTGCTCTTGTGTAAACCATTGTCGCATTATTACTAACCTGCACACTTAAAAATACCTTAAAATTCAATGAGAATATATAAACAACATATGAAAAAGCCTCCCCTTTGTCTAACCATCTCAATTTAATAAATGATGTCCCCCCTAAGTTGAAGATCTCCGTCATATGAACGAGTTATATAGCATTTATCCCCATTTAGTTCAATAATAGGCGAAGAACAAGGTGCAAAATAACAAAACATTTTCCCCAATAAAACCAAACCACCCCCTAAATTAAGCATGGTTAATCATAAAGGAACAATAAATAATATCATGCAGTGGTATGGTACAAACATGAAATGACAAACAAATTAGAAACACGAGTACAAATAATCCAAACTATGAACAAATGACATCAACCATAATTCAAGCAATTAAGTATGAAATACCAAGTTGATCATAAGATATGACATTATAAATCAATGATTAAGCATGCGGCAAACATGGATTAAATTAAAGTGCAAAGACTCAAAACATAAAACATACCATATTTATAAACACACATATACAATTAAAGCACGGCTATATATTGGTATAAATGAACACAAACACACAAACACGTAAGCATCACACACTCACATAATATTAATGTGTCCAAACATGGTGGTACAAAGTGAAGGCATGTGAACTAGAAACAAGAGAAAATTAACCAATAACTCAAACATGTGCAAGAAGATCTATTTGATTTCAATAATTTATCAACATTCGATTTAACCTCGCATGTTAAATAAAGAACTCGAAAGAAAAACAGACACAATGCACACTTTCCTAAATTTTTTGATGATTCTCGAGTCAATAGTGTTAAAACAATTAAGCTCAACTAGGACTCATTGTGCAATCCCATCGATATTCAACTAAACACCCTAAACAATATATATATATATATATATATATATATATAGTTTTTCTCTCTCTTTTTAATTTAATGATATCTATTTTTTAAAGTATCAATGTAAACTAAAGTTGGTCTTGGAAATTTATCATTTTTATTGCCTCTCGATCCTTTAGGCTCTTTCCAACGGCAACCTTTCACACAAAAGCGATTTGTCTTTTCGTAGGCCTTTCCCATGCACACTAATATTTTTTTAAAACATCAAACAAACTCATGCAAAACAATTTTTTCATGCATAATTCCACCATAATCAAACATTTTTTTGTGCGTATAACAAGATTATTAGGAGAACGACTCACTTAGCTCGGTTAAAACCCAAAAGAACTCATGTAAATTGTGCGAGGAGGCGTATACAAATTGAATCCACCATGAAAATAAATTTCAAACTACTTCATGTAAACATGATTAAGAACAATCCAAGCTTTGAAAATCAAAATCAAATGTCCTAGTCACATGGATACATGGAAGGAATGGGATTAAAACACACCAATAAAACTAAACTACACATAAACAAAAATCTTCATGAGTTTTTAAAACATTTTTCAAAATAATACCAAATTAATTAAACAACTCAAAAAACAAACAAAATCTTTAAAAAAATTCTCATAAAGACCAAAAAATGGAAAGACAAAATACAATAGATAAACATGTCATAACACTAGCAATAATATACAAAATAAAATACAACACTTGTTTAAGACAAACAAGTAAAGAATCACTCATAAGATAAAACATGTGATTGATCTTGTGAAAGCATGTGAGAGACAAGAAGCTTAATATTTTCGCATCCAAATTTGATCTCCTATCCCACATAGGTGTAACGTGATGAACTTGAGTTGGGGAACATTAGTGACACTATCCTTAGCCTTCCTAGGATCTTTTTAAAGGTCATAATAAGGTCTCCTTTCCCAGAACATTGTATGAAAGTGTAGACATGAGGAATGTTACCTTTAGGTCGACCTTTCTTAATGTCCCTAGATTTTGTTGGATCTCTCAAAAGCATGGATTCGTCTTTAGCAACATAAGTATCTATATTATCAAAGCCAATACCACACTTTTCATCTTTGATTCCAACAGTGCGTAACATTTCATCCAAACTCTCCAATCTAGGCTCCAAATCAAATTTGACATTACTCGAGTTTCTCAACTTCTTTTTCAAGACTCTAAAAAATGCCTAGACTCTTCAAACTCAAGAATATTATTCTTCAAAGCCTCCATCATTCCATGAAGGATATCTCTCTTACCCTCAACGCACTTAAGATTCGCCATAAAAGTCCTCTTACATGCCCAAATATCCTCAATCAATTTAGCATTGTCATCAACTATGGCATGTTCCTTGAACTTTTCTTGTAAACAAAAGTTGTACCTTTCTAACTTTAATGACTCGGTGTAAAACTCTTGGAAGGCCACTTGAAGCTCATTACCCTCCTTATCTTCTTCATCTCTCATCTCCTCACTAGTTTGGGAACCAAACTACCGGACCTTGGAACCGTCAAGTAAATTATTATATTTAATAGGGTAAGACACTTCACATATGGGCACATGCATTTTTCTTGTTTTAATAATTTTGTTTAAGGCCTTTATAACTCGGTAAGCAAAGTATATACTTACACTAAGTGATAAATGGGCCTTTCTTATTTTATGAACGTTTATACATTATTCTTTCCCCCTGAAAATATTAAATTTGTTGGTAATCTCACTATTTTTTCATTGATCATTCATTAATTGAGTTCATTTTTAAATGTGTTACTTAATAATGATTTTCAAAGTTCATTTGACTTGAGAATTGCATAAACTTTAGGAAATAATCATAGGTCATCTTTGTTATATCACCCATATTGACCTTGACCTCACCTTATATGTTTTCCCTCGTCAACCCCTTCTGAAATTTAATATAGCCTTTTATTTCATAACCCGAAATCCCATAACCAACTCCTAATTGGAGTTATATACTAAATATATTACCTTTCATTCCCTTGTTTGGAGTGGTACTTGGGATTGAATGATGTTATTATTATATGGGTGCAATGAAGAATGTGAGAGTGAAAAAATGAAGAAAAAGTGAAGTGAAAATAAAAGAAAGAAACAAAATATTAAAGGAAGAAAAGAAAAAATAGAAAGATAAAGTATTTCCATTTTGTTTATAGTGTTCAATAATCTTTATCGCTTTCTAATGTATATCCAATGCTTGTTATGAAAATTATTTTTTCAATTTTGAAATTGCCCTCAATTTTCTATTATCCCGAGTTTTTATCTCCGAACATCTTTGGATCCGTAAATATACCTTTCCTTTCATAACCTCAACCCCTAACCTACACTACAACCCTATAGAAGTCATAAGTGATCTTAAGGTAAATGCAATTCAAAAGTTTAAATAATTGTTATAATATGTGAAAATGCATTTCGCTTTCCTTAATGAACGGTACCTTTCATTGAGATTGCAAATTTTAATTTTATATATAGCGTTCTTCATTAGTGAGATGTGTGTGTTCTAGTTTCCATTTATATTTACTCTTTATGCCCGCATATTCCGTGTATTGCCTCCCATTCATAGTGATTTCATTTGTTAAGCGTAATATCCAAAGATGATTGAATATTATGCACTCTTTAATACTTATCCAAATTATAATTTTTTTGTTAAATCATACTTTGCATATGCTCGTTTTTCCTCCCACTTTTATTATTTCAATTCGATGAGGTTCATTCTATAATATTAGTAAATACGAACTTTTGTGTGAATTCATTCACTATGCTAATAACATGTTGAAGTCATTTTCATTATTATTGAACTTGTCTTTTTTATTGATTGGGCATATTTTGAGGAAACTTTGATATTTGTGGGTTTCATCCCTGAAAATCTTCACGAGACAACACTCATCTACTAGGTTAACGTAGGAGTTTAATGGCTTATTGCGTATGCTAAATGCAGTCGTTTGCCCGTGAAAGTGGCTTTGATATCTTTTGTATATATCTTCTCTCTTATGGTACTACTTGTAGTCTTGTTTCTTTACACTTCATTGTTAGGGACTAACAATGTGTAAGTTAAGGGGTGTGATTCCTCTTACATATTGTATTTATTTACCCTTTATACTTATGCATTTTAGCCCTCTCGACCATCTTAATTCATATTTTTATGCTTATTAACCATACAACCTCTTTTATGAATGTTTGTATGATTTGAGAGGTATGATTGAGCTTTTGAAGGTATTAAAGTGTTTAGCGTAAAGTTTGGTTGCATTTTGGAAACTTTCGTCATAAAGGGCAGATTTAAGAGCATTTTAATCATTTCACCATTTGTTATTATGGCCCAAAGTCTCAATAAAAGTTGTAACCCTCAGAGTTAGCGTCAGGTAGCTTCTGATCGGCCCTAGTTTTGATATATAATGAAGAAGTTACGGCATTTTCCATACGTTGATCCAAAATGAAGATTCAGATGTCAGGGGAAAATCGATTCAGCCATTTTAGGGAATCGATTCAGACCCTATCAATGTCCACAAATTTGAATTTTTTGATGGGTTTACGTTTGGATATTTATGGAAACATTCTATTAAGTTAAGGACTTAACTTTACATTAATAAAGATCATATTTTAGGGTTTTAGGGAGCTTTCTCTCTCTTTCTGAACATTCTATTAAGTTGGGGACTTGATTTTACATTAATAGGGATCAAATTTTAGGGTTTTGGGGAGCTTTCTCTCTCTTTCCCTTCCTTAAGGTTTATACCCATTTTGTAAGTAAATATTATTCATCTTCTCTTTCATTTAATTCAAGTTTTATTTCCTTCTTTTCTTGTAGTGTTAGCTAGATTACTGCTTTGTTAATTAGTCGTTGGTAGTTTATTTCTTATTTTCATTGGTTAATTAGCTTTATTTGTTGTTCTAATCATACGTAGTAGTTAGTTTAAGGGTTGGGATCATATTTCCATCATTAATGGGTACTGAGCTTTGAAATTTAGATTTTGGTTAGAAATGCATTTAATTGAAATCTTGTGTACTAAAGTACGAATATTTTGCGTTTAACTTTCCTTGTCACGCAATGTTAGTGTTTATAGCGATATTAACAAATTAATCCATTTGTGCTCATATTTAAACGAAGGTTTAATCTTTCATTGTTGGATTAATTTTCTTCATGTTTGATGTTTATAATCAATTAAATATTCTCGGTTAAATGTTTTCGAACTAAAATCCTTAATATACGTTGTTTTGCCCATGGCGGGGATGTGATTCTAATCCCGTTTTATTAATCTTTGTTTAAATTTAATTATTGTAGTTAACTTTTTCTTTTTCCCATTTTCAACCCATATCATATTTTACACTTTCCCCTTTTCTAAGTGTTAAAATAATTTAATCCTAAATACCGTCACCTGTGGATTTGATCTCTACCTGCCGCTACACTTCCGTTTGTAGTGTGCCAAGTTGTGGTATCTTTTTGTATAGGGCGTAGACACCCAACGACATGTTTTAAATATAAAGTCTACGCCTCATCAAGAAATGGCGTCTTTGTTAGTGGAGTGTTCTGTTATATATTATAATTGAATTACCATTTCGTAGTATTTTTTCCCTTTGTATTTGTATTCTTTGTTTTAACTTTCTTTTTGACTTGTATTAAATTATTTTGAGAAAAATGAAATTTTGGTGCTCGTCATGTATTTGAATTTCCCACTTTGAAATGTATCAGTCTAACTCTTTAGATAATTTTAATTATTATGAAAACAGTTCTCAAAGTTACACTCCCAATACTATGCGTGAATGCTTCCAAATTATTGAAAATGAAAGAATTGAACGTGAAATTCAAAAATTTATAGGTAATCACGCATCGTCATGCGGACAAACTATGCGAAACGGGGAATCCAATAACTATGATCAAACATCTAAAGAAGATATTATGTTTACTTATTGGTTTGATTAGAAGTTAGCGAAAAATGAATTGAATAACCAAGTCGAGAGTCATAAATCTTGGACTTTAGAATTAAATGCTCAACTCGATGAAAAGATCTCTTCTTTCGCAAGCTCGGTTGACGTGGAAACTTGCTTTTCACCTCCACCCTTTTTTGAAGAAGAAATTGTTGAGAGCTATCCAAGCACTTTCGAATTTCAACCTCTTATCAATATTTTCAAATTCTGTTGAGGTTGAATGTCCTTCATTTCCTTGGTTCCCCACCATTATCGAACCGTTAAATCTATCACGAGACTCGGATGAAAGTCTTGAGAACTTTGACCCGATTCTAAAATAGGAATGTTACTTTGAGATGCTTCATCTTTTGGGTTATTCACTCACCCTTGCCCCACCTCCCATTCCAATTGAAAAATCATTGGGTGGTGAAGTACGAGGCCAGGCCGAATCGATTCGATTTTGCAGAAATGCCAAATTTTGCCTATGGAGTCTTAGACTCCAAATTTATTCCCAACTCAAATCTAATCAAACCAACTCATTTATTGTCACCCACACATCATAAATGCTGCTAACTACTACTACAACTATCAATAATCATCCAATTCATTCCTTAATGATTCATAATCCACAAATACACAAAAACCCTAAACTAAATAAACTATAATCAATCCACCATTATCACAACTAATCATTTATCTTACACCACAAATAGCAAGTAGGAAACTTTCCTCAAGCTAGCGAATCCAGATTCCCTTTATGTGGAAGCAAGAATCCTTCTTCAATCTTCAATCTCTTCTCTTTTATCTACTCTTTCTCTTCCTCTCTCAAGCTCTCTCTCTAGGTTTACGAGAAATTAGGGGAAATAGAAGACTTAGTAAGACTAAGTCGTGCCATTAGTAAAAAATCCCAACTTAAGTGATCAATACCGCGATAAAATAACACGCAACTGCATATTTAAGGCATAATCAGTCAAAAATGCCCAAAACCTCAAAATACAATATGGTACATATTCTGACTATCTCGCATGTTCCGAAATCAACTACGGCCTCCAAATTATCATTTGGATATTTTATAAATAATTTCAAGTTCCGATCCCCTTTTAAATCCAAAATGTCATTTTATATTCTTATGACACAATAAACTCATCGTGAGGATATTTACATGCTCATATAGTAAATATACAATAAGTTTGTAAATATTAACTTTTCTTCATTAAATCAATACTTACACCATATCTCAACATTTTATATATAATTTCTTCACATAGTAAGCAAGTATAAATTAGACTCTCATAAACGAGGGTTATTACACATGCTTACATGGAGTAGTTGAATTTTGTGTTGATTAAATGGATTCTATTTTTATATATGCCGGATTTCACACATGCAAGAGCTCTTTTGAAATTTAACTTCACATGTTATATTTGAGCATTGTGAGATGTTCTCCTATCAATCTTGTCATCTATATATTTGTGACCTAGGAGGACTAGTGCATGTCAAAATTCGTTGCACGTGAGATTTGTGGAAAAAAAATAAAAATAAAAACATGATAAATATAAATGTGCACGGAGAAGGGCTCCAAAAGGATTTATTATCCTTTGCGATTGTAAGGCACCGTTTGAGTGGACCTAAAAGAAATACGTGGTCCAAAGGCCTAAAAATAGAAAATATGGCATTAAAAAGAAAATAAGTGCCAAGGCCTATGTTTGATTGATATATTCATTCAAAATTAATAATATATTTGCTTATTGAGAGAGATTGGATGGTATATCAACGGTTTGCACAATGTTCGTTTATCCTAGTTTGTGGAATCATCAACATGCTAGGCTTGCATGCATTGTGTATGTTTTTTCATTGAGTTCAATCTATATTGTCACATGAGGTTATATTCAAATGTAATGAATTTTGCAATCAATTAAGAACTCCATGAACATGTTTTGAGTGATTGGGTCTAAATTTAATTGTTACAAGTTCACACCCCAACACTTCCATTTCCATCTGACACATTTTTGCCATACGAGTGAGAAAAGCTTATCTTATTTTGTGTCATTTGTGTGTTTATAACTGTATATGTGTACTTGAGTCTATCAGGTATACGTTATGTATACATATATTTGATAGTTTTGTTTAGTCTTTGCCTTGCTTTCTAGTCCGTATATGCTTTAATTCATAATTGGTATCCATCTTGTTGCATTCTTTGTTGATATCACATGCTTAATACTTATGTATCATATTGATATTTGTTTCTTGCATCTTAGTTGGTATCTATTAATATTTGTTGGATTAGTTATGATTTTGTTGCCCATGTGCTTTAACGTTCTCATAACTTTATGCACAATTGCATGTTTTACCTTATTATCCCATTCTATTTATCCCTTGCTTATTTTAGATAAGTTATTTGGGTTATATGCTTTATTTGGGGGAGATAAGTTAATTTTTGATTCTTTAGTCTTTGTCTATTCCAGAACAAAAAGGGGGAGAATGATAGGGGGAGTCTATATCTATTCCTATTGTAATCGTATCTTAGTTTGGGGGAGATTTATCTTAGGGGGAGACGTCTTTCTAAGTAGGTCATTTGTTTGATAAAGGGGAGAATTAATTTAGGGGGAGTAATTACTTTAATTGCATTAAATATTTTGATTTGATATTCCCTATGCGTGTAATGTGTTTGCTTAAGTGTGCAGGAATTATATTATAAGTGGCAACTTTCACCGATAAAGATTGTGATCCTTGGGTTGTTTGAGTCAAGCATTGTATTTTTACTTTGGGTGGGACTTTTTGTCAGTCTAGTAGAGCTTGACGGCCCTTTAGGATTTTTATTTGGTTTTCGTCCCGGAATAGCCAAAGGGGGAGATTTGTAAGGACACAAATTTCCAATTGAGTCCTTTGTAGTTTTGGCTCAATTCCGAACAAAAAATGTTTGAGTCATATGATAGAGTTAATTGATCATCCTTCAAGCCTATAACGTCTTTGTGAAGACGTAGCGGCCAAGAGTATAAAGCTTCATCAAAATGCCGAGTTTAAGTGCCTCGTTTCTACGTCATTAACAGTGGTTCCATGCTCTCAAGGTATGAATGCATTTCGTATATATATATATATATATAGGAGCTTGGAACGTTTTTATATTGGGTGTAGGTTTAATTAAAACAGTTGTTTATTTTCAGAAAGATTTTATTTAAACTTTAAAATAAAGAATATAAAGTTTCTGGGCAAAAATTAAAATTTTCAAACTTTCTGGGAGTTTGTTCGAAGGGTCGTTCGAACGATATTTTCGTTTGAACCATAATTCGTTCGAACGAGTTTGCCAACGAGTTCCCATATTGGCCACAGGAACTTGTTTCGAAATGTCGTTCGAACGAGATGACTGTTCGAACGAGATTTCCAACGATATTTCTAACGAGTTCACACTGGAACTTCGTTAAAAGCCTCCTTCAAAAGCGATTTCGTTCGAACGAAAATGTCGTTCGAACGAGATTTGGCGGGAACAGGTATTTGGTAGTTTTGAGCAGTTTTTCCAACTTTTTCCACTTCTTTACCCCACTAACTTTTGACAGATTATCTAAGTGCGGGAACCAATGTTTTTAACATAACTTTTTCATACACAACTATCTCCGAGAGAGAGTTTGAGGGCAAAATTGATTAAGGAAAAAGTTCATGTTTTAAAGTGTCTAAGTTTTCAAGAAAGATTGATTATACACTTTAGTTTTACACCCATATTGTTTATCCAAGCTTGCATAGATATATTTGTACTTGCTTGGAGTTTTGGCATCGATTTTTCATCTCTACCGTTTGAAGAGGCGTTTTGGGTTTGCTTCTAAATCCCACAAAAAAGAAGAGGTTTTTGTTGATTTATCCACTTGGAGAAAGGCTCCTTATTCGGATGACGATAACCATATAAAGTCCGATCGGTGGATTCCGAGATCGCGGTGGAGCTCCGTGGTTATTCGCTAGGTGGAGGTGTCTACAAGAAGGAGCGTCGGGGATTGAGAGAGATCGAGTCAAGTGTTGTAAGTCTACTATCTTGTATTTATAAATTCCGTACTTAGTGGATTTGAGGCTAGGGCCATCCGAGGTTTTTTCCCGTTGAGGGTTTTTCCTCGTACATCGCGGCGTAGCGGTTTCATTGTTTATTTTATCTCTATACTCACCTAGAATGCATGCTTAGGTAATTCAAGATAAAATTTGGTTTTAATCACTACATGTTTAATTTGGTGCGAAATTAAATACTGGGTAATGTTTATGTGTAATTAGTTCAAGTCATTGATTAAATGTTTTAAAATTTGGTTTGGCCTAATTTGGTAAAATTGAGAAATATGACTTAGGCAAATTATCTAGGACTTGGGTTAATTATAATGGTTTAAGTGAAATTTGGATTGTGTGTGTGTTTTAATCTAATTTCACTTTGGTTTAATTTTAATTTGAAGTAAATTAAAATTTGGTGTTTTTGTGAACCATCTTATGCTTCCACATATCTATCTATAAAAGGAAATTACTTTTGAATTTTAAAATTGGGGGCCTTCGGGACAATTTCAAATTGGTATAAGAGCCAAAGCGATAAATTATTTCGTTAAGATCCTTTAAATAATTTTTGGCTAAAATGGAATTTTTTCCATTCTCAAAATTTCCTATTTTCGATGGTTCTAATTACGAGTACTGGAAAGTGCGTACGAAATCGACACTAAAATCTATCGACGAGAGAGTTTGGTTATCTGTTTTTAACGGGTGGTCTCCACCAACTCATTTAGTAGATATTGAATGTGTTCCCAAATCGGCCGATAGATGGAGTGAGGGTGAACTTAAACTTTCAAACTTTAATTCCCGAGGTTTAAACGCCTTGTTTAACGCTGTCACACCGGATGAATTTCGACGCATTATGATGTGTGAGACCGCTAAAGAAGCTTGGGATATTTTACAACTCACTCATGAAGGTACAAGTGTCGTTAAAGCTTCGAAACTCCAAAACCTCACCACTCAATTTGAAACTATCAAAATGAATGAAGAAGAAACTTTTGATGAATTTTATGTTAGACTTTCCGATATTGTTAATTCATCTTTTAACTTAGGAGAGAAAATACCCGAAAACCGAGTAGTAAAGAAAATTTTAAGGTCCCTACCCGATAGATTTATTCCTAAAGTGACCGTGTTAAATTCTTTACCAACTTTAGCCTCTAAGAAATTAGAAGAGCTTGTAGGTGATTTACAAATCTATAAACTGGACATGTTTCCCTCTAAAACTGAAAAGAAAATAGAAAAGGGCATTACTTTAAAAGCCCGAAAAGAGGATAAACAAGTAGTAGAGAGCAAGAGTGATAGTGACTCGGAAGATATGGCCTTGTTTGCTAGGAAATTTTAAAACTTTCTTATAATTAATAAAGATAAATTTAAAACTGACTTTAAGAAATTTGAAACTTCTAAGCATGACAAAGCCGAGAGGATCCCTAAAACTATTAATGAAAATTTAAATAGGGATGAGTCAAATAGGTGTTTTGGTTGTGAGGGTTATGGCCATAGGGCTTCTGAGTGCCCCAATAAACTAAGGAGAGAGGGTAAGCGACCCATTTCATATAATGCGACCCTTAGTGATAGGTGATAAGGAAGAGGGACCCGATTCCCCCACTAATCCCAGCTTTGTGGCTTTTATGGCTAGTCATGTGAGCACTGATAGTGAATCTTCTCATGAAGATATTCAAACACATGATCCTTCCAAGGTCCTAGGTTATGATTCCCTTATTTTTTATGGTAGTGAGAGTGAAGAAGAGAGAGAGAGAGTGAAAATGAAGAAGAGGTTAATCTGAGTGAATTTCAAAATGATTTTCAAGAACTATATGAAGAATCAATTAAATTAAAAAGAGCAAATTTGAACTTAGAAGCAAATTTAAAAGAGTGTGTCAAGGTCATCGATGATAGTGTGTTAGTAGAAGACCTTAGGACACGTGAGAGGACTCTTCGAGAGAAGCTAGAATATGTAGAAGGCGAGAGTGATAGCCTTAGGAGTTTAATGGAATTCTTGAAAAAGGAGCTTCTCGAGTTTGAAGAGACAAATGTGTTGTTAGAGTCTAAAATTGTAGAATTAGAAATTAAACTAAAAGACTCTAGCAAAGTGAAATTTGATTTGGAGTGTAGGTCCGAAAAACTTGATAAAATCTTAGGCACGGTCCAAATAAAAAATGACACTTGTGGTTTAGGCTTTGATACTTGTGATGAACCAACTCAAAAAGCCAAAACCAATATTTTAGGGGAATCGCGTAGGAAAGCCTTTAGAGATCACTCTTTAGGTAAATCTTTTCGACATATTTTTAATTGTGCACATTGTAGTCGAAAAAGGTCATCTTAAGAAATATTATTTAGATCTTAAAAGATTTTCTAGAAAATCCCAATGTAAGGCAACCAAGGTAACCAAGACTCCTACTTCTCGTGATAGTCACTCATCATTAGTTTGGGTTAGGAGATTCGACTTGGTAGCTTTACAAGATAGGGTATTTGATTCTCATTTGCTTTCACATGCTTCCTCCCTTGCAAAATCTAAAGGTTGAATGTGTTAATTTTATTTGCATACTTTAGGTTTTGTTCTTCATGCTAAATGTAGGCTTGTTTAGTCATTTTCTAGTCATTACTCTATTTCATATCGTATGCTAGAAATCCTGACTTTTTTATCTTTTGTATTATATTTCCTTCATTTTGTTTGCATTAAATGAAAAATACAAAAAAAAAATTGTTTATCATTTGGTTTTTTATCTCTTGGTAAGTTAAGCTTAATGAAAACCTTCAAATGATTTTTGTTACTCTTTTGAGTATATATTTTTTTATTTTTGATTAAAATTTCCAAAAACTAAAAAAAAAAATTGTGTGTATTTTAGCGTGACAGACTTTATGTGGCATATACTTGTGTTTGAATCCCATCTTTTACGCTCCCATGTGGCTAGAACTTTTGGTTTAGATTATCAATCCTTATTATGTTCTTTACCATGCATACATGGAGTAGTTGGATTTTGTGTTGATTAAATGGATTCTATTTTTATATATGCTTCTTTTCACACATGCAACAACTCTTTTGAAATTTAACTTCACATGTTATATTTGAGCCTTGTGAGATGTTCTCCTATCAATCTTGTCATCTAGATATTTGTGACCTAGGAGGACTAGTGCATGTCAAAATTCGTTGCACGTGAGATTCGTGTAAAAAAATAATAAAAAATATGATAAATATAAATGTGCACGGGGAAGGGCTCCGAAAGGATTTATTATCCTTTGCGATTGTAAGCTGCCGTTTGAGTGGACCTAAAAGAAATACGTGGTCCAAAGGCCTAAAAACAGAAAATATGGCATTAAAACGAAAATAATTGCCAATGACTATGCTTGATTGATATATTCATTCAAAATTAATAATATATTTGCTTATTGAGGGATATTGGATGGTATATCAACGGTTTGCACAATGTCCGTTTATCCTAGTTGCGCTATCAATGTCATGACTCTATTGGTTTGTAGAATCATCAACATGCTAGGCTTGTATGCATTGTGTATGTTTGTTCATTGAGTTCAATCTATATTATCATATGAGGTTATATTCAAATGTGATGAAGTTTGCAATCAATTGAGAACTCCATGAACATGTTTTAAGTGATTGGGTCTAAATTTAATTGTTACTAGTTCACACCCCAACACTTCCGTTTCCATATGACACATTTTTGCCATACGAGTGAGAAAATCTTATCTTATTTTGTGTCATTTGTGTGTTTATATCTATATAAGTGTACTTGAGTATATTAGGTATATATTATGTATACATATATTTGATAGTTTTGTCTAGTCTTTGCCTTGCTTTCTAGTCCATATATGCTTTAATTCATAATTGGTATCCATCTTGTTGCATTCTTTGTTGATATCACATGCTTAATACTTATGTATCATATCGGTATCTGTTTCTTGCATCTTAGTTGATATCTATTAATATTTGTTGGATTAGTTATAATTTTGTTGCCCATGTGCTTTAATGTTCTCATCACTTTATGCACAATTACGTGTTTTACCTTGTTATCCCATTCTATTTATCCCTTGCTTATTTTCGATATGTTATTTGGGTGTATATGCTTTATTTGGGGGAGATAAGTTAATTTTTGATTCTTTAGCCTTTGTCTATTCCTGAACAAAAAGGGCGAGAATGATAGGGGGAGTCTATATCTATTCCTATTATAATCGTATCTTAGTTTCGGGGAGATTTATCTTAGGGGGAGACGTCTTTCTAAGTAGGTCATTTGTTTGATAAACGATAGAGATTTAATTTAGGGGGAGTAATTACTTTAATTGCATTAAATATTTTGATTTGATATTCCCTATGCGTGTAATGTGTTTGCTTAAGTGTGCATGAATTATATTATAAGTGGCAACTTTCACCGTCAAAGATTGTGATCCTTGTGTTGTTTGAGTCAAGCATTGTATTTTTACTTTAGTTGGGGCTTTTTGTCAGTCTAGTAGAACTTACCGGAACACTTACAAACACTCCATGATGTATTTCATATTTCCTCTTTGAAAAAGTATAAGAGGTGTGAAGGAGCCCTTTGGCATATTCCCTTGGAGGATATCGATTTGCAACCCGATATTTCGTATCAGGAATAACCGGTTGCAATCTTAGAGCATGGAGAGCGTAAATTGAGATCGCGAGTGGTACCCTTGGTGTGAGTCCAATGGGGTCATCACGACGCCAAGGAATCAACGTGGGAGCTTGAGGACGATATGCGGGAAAAGTATCTGCATCTCTTTTTGCAAGGTACACCTGAATTTTGAGGGAAAAATTCCCTCATAAGGGGGGGAGTATTGTAACAACCCTCACTTTTGAGAAACTTATTTTATATTAATTCACTGGGTGAAGTAAATATATAAAATGTTGGAAAATGGAGTAAATATTAATTGAATGAGTTGAAAGATCATATTTACTAGATTGTTGCATATTTACTGTATGTGTATGAATATATCATCATGTTACGTTATATAGTGTCGTGTGTTTTAAACGACATTTATGGTATAAGTGAAATCGAAACTTGAAATGACTTAAATATTTTCGAATGCCAATTTAGAGGGCGTAGTTAGTCCCGAAGTGTGTGAGATAGTCAAAATAAGTGCCATATTGTATTTTTGGGTTCCGGTCACTTTTGACTGGTTATGGATTAAATGCGTAGTTATGAGTCATTTTAATGTGGTATTAACAATTTAAGTTGGGAATTATGGAGAGAGGCACATTGAAGTCTTGTACCTCATTTATTTCTCTTAAGTGTGTATTACTAAACCTAGAGAGAAAGAGAGAAGAAGAGAGTTGTGGAGAAAAGAGGAGAAAAGAGAGAGATTGGAGATTTGGGATTTGATCTTGCTTTCATCTTCCAAGAATCTGAGATTTCAACCTCAAGGCAAGTTTTCTACTTGCTAATATGTGATTTAAGATGAATAAATTATATTGATAGTTATGTGTTGGGATCAATTGAGCAAATATGGAATTTATGGATTTTGTGGTGTTTTAGCCCTAATCATAATTTAAATTGATGATTATATGGAGTATAGTAATTGATAATCATGTAGGATGGTTTTGGTTAGAATAATGGTGGTTGAGGTGTGGAAAAGTGGAGGAGAAATTGGTTTTGGGGAAAAACTAGGGTTCATAACCCGTAGCCCCTTCTTGGCAAATTCGCAGGGGCGAATCGATTCGCCCTTTCAGCGAATCGATTCTCTAAGGGGTCGGGCTACAGGTCTGCAAACCCGAATCAATTCGAGTCAAGGCCGAATCGATTTGGTTGAGGTAGAATGTTGGGTTCTCCCTCCGAATCGATTCGCTTTTGGGCGAATCAATTCGAAATCCTGTTGTTTTAAGTTATTTTTCTAACTCAATTTTCATTCTTTTCTTTTAGGCTTAGGACTTAAAGACCTTCTTGTATGAAGTAAACTTAGTGTCCTATAGTCTTATATTAGGTAGGCAAATACCTTATGTTAGAAGGGGATAATTAGGACTTATTTGGGGATTAGTAAATAGAAGATTAGGTGTTCTTTTCCCTTAATTAGTTAATGTAATGTTTCGGGATTCAGAAATAAATAATTGAAAATTATTTGTCACGTTATTGGGAGATGTTAATCTTGGTGGTTTATAATAACACCATAAAATGTTTGGAGAATAAATTAAGGGTTTATCATTCATTGAGGTTATAATGATGGTATAAATTACGTGTGGCTCCGGATAAAATGTAATTTATATATTAAAATGGATATAAAATGGTAAAATTAATTTACTTAAACACACCTCTCTAAATGCTATCATAAGGTAAGTATGCGCATGAGGTGAAGTCCCCTGGCTAATGAATGCAGGGTGAATATAGTCCTCGAACATATGACCGGTTATTATGTATGTTGTATTTATTGTGAGATGTGGGGTAATTTCGGGTGTGGCTATGACTCACTCGCAGGTATATGGCCACTTCCCGACGTGCGTTAGGATGCCCAGGTTGTCTTGTTTGATAGGCCCTGGAAGATGATAGTCATTTAGGGGCGCGTCCAGTGGGGAAACTCGGAAGGACGGTCTTAGAATCGTTATATATAGATGAATATAACTATTCTTATTCAAGTGGGACTTGATTTATGATAAATGCCATAAAGAGATAATAATTGTGATTATGTTTCTTAATGAGAAATGGAACGATGAAATGAAACAGTGTAAATGATGGAGATTTTTAATTAATGTTATTTATTCATATCCTCTTGCATAACTAAATTAAACTTATGATCATTTAATTGCTTTAGTCTATGCTTTGAGATTGAGTAGGTAGATTTTTATCGTTATCTATAATGTTTAACTGTTCATAACTGTCATACTCTGTTTTCATCTGGTGATCATATAAAACAAGGCCCTGACCCGTTCATATTTCTTGTTGTGCATGAATCTTATATTCGCTCAGGTGCTCTGCCGCAAGGACCCCCGTACTAACTTTCCTTTCCAGTGTCAAGGAGCTGCAACACCTTGCGGATGTTACGGGATATTTTGTTGTAGACGCCTTTATTTTTGTACTCTAGTTGCGATTGGGTCATTTACTCGAGCGTGTGGCCCAAGCTTTTGTATTTGCTTACTGTAATGTATTATGTAACTTAATTAAATTGTTGTAATACGTTGTAAGAGACTGTTAACCGACAGATTATTCGGTCATTGTGTTATATATGTATTGTTCAGTTTTATTCTTGTAGATTTCATCCACCTTCTTTTTAAATTGGGTTGTTTAAATGTTTTCTTTAACTCATAAAATAAAATTTTGGCAACCCGTTTGACTGAAATATAGGGTTGTTGTCCCTTATACTTATTGTATTGTTGTGATGCTGAGAATAATCCATCTAAGATTCCTGTTATTATTGGAGTATCGGGCTGGCCACCCTTTATTTTGGTGAGCAGGTTGTCACAGATGGTATCCGAGCATCTGGTTCTAGAGTCTTTAGGATCTATGCGGATTTGTCACATTCTACCGTAGCGTTCTTTGATATAGAGTTTATTGTTAGGACTATTTTGTTGCCTATGTTTGTGACCTTTTGCAAATTAGATTGTTTTATATAGTATTTTAACTCTAGTGTTTCTTCATCTCAGATGCCGCCTAAGTGGGGTCGCCCCGTTAGAAGGAATCGAGTTATAGAAGAGGAGGTAGATCCACCACCGCTACAGCAGGGAACTATAAATGCTGCTGAAGTAGCCAATATTGTGCCCCAAGCGGTCAACGCAGCGATGACTATCGTAGTTCTGCAACTACCACAAGCTCAACAATAACGAGCTCAAGAGGTACAAGCTCCTGCGGGACCTTGTCCGTGGGAGAGAGTTAGAGAATCCTTTTTAAAGGGTCATCCCCCGGAATTCCAAGGAGGTTCTGATGTCAATGTAGCTAATCAGTGGAAAAAGGATATGCAACGTCATCTTCTCATGGTGGAGTGTAGTGAGGAAAGGAAACAAATCCTTGCTAACTTTAAACTCGTTAGAGCTGCACTACATTAGTGGGAGTCGATGACTACGCCAGAACAGAGAGGTGCTATGACTATCAATGATTTATGGGTTCTATTTGATCGGAAGTATTTTCCTCCCGCAGTTCAAAGGGAGATGAGAAGAAAACTTCAAGATGTGGTGCAAGGTGAGCGATCTGTTGCGGAGTATGAAGAGGAATTCACTCGATTAGCTAGTTTTGTACCAGACGAGGTGACTCCGGAGGAGAGGAGGATATCCAAATTTATTGGAGGTTTGTACTGTAGGATACGACAAAATTTGCTGGGCAATCCAGCTTTGCAGACTTTTGGAGATTTGATGAATGCGACGTTACTCCATTTTCAGGAACATCGGTTATATGTTCAAGGTAGTAAGAAGGCTTCAGTTTTGGGGCAAGCTGGGAAACCCGGAGGCAATGGAATATGAGGAGGAGCATTTCCCTCGTCCAAATCTTCGGGAAATAAACAAAAAGAAAGGGACCCCCAGCAAGGGGACTTGTCTAAACGGAAGCGTTTTGGTGGATTCAATGTTAGTGGCAGTAATATTAGGCACGATCAAGTTGCCCCACAACAGCAACAAGCAGGTCGGGGTGGTAATGGGGGTAGAGGCCATATAGGCCAAGGAGTTAGGTTGTTTATAAATAATCGGGGCCAAAATCAGGAGCACATGACTAACCGATGCTTTCAATGTGGAGAGTCGGGTCACTACAGGAGGGCATGTCCTCAGTTGATTGGGGGACAGCTTCCTAGGATCCCACAACAGCCACAGGCTTAGTTACCGCCACAAGTACCTAATCTAGTTGTTCCTCCACAACCGGGATAGCTATAGTATGGTCATGTTTACCACATTTAGGATGCTATGCTTCCTCCGGCCCAGCCCGCGCCGCCAGCTATTGAGGGTAAGTTTCTCATTCAGGGGTATATGGGTCGTGTATTGTTTGATACGGGTGCGACACAGTCATTTTTTTCTAAAAGCTTGGCTCAATCTACAGAGTTGATTAAATCCGCAGAGAGTACCTTCACTAGTTTTGAATCTTCAATGGGTGATGGTTCACTCATTTTCTTTGTTTGTAAATGAGTAGGAATAAATCTTGGTAACTTGTGTTTTGAGGCCGATTTTCTCGTCCTAGATATGGTCGGGTATGATGTAATCCTGGGTATGGATTGGCTAGTGAAGTATCGTGCGATAGTTAATTGCTATGGGAAAAGTATAGTTTTTGCCATTCCGGGACAAGAAATGTTTTTAGTGGTTATGCCTTGTTCGGAAGGAGATTCTAGCACTTACTTACATTGTATCGCAGAGGAGACTTCTCGGGATGTAGTCGTTTCCTTAGATTCGATTTCGATTGTTAGAGATTTCCAATATGGTTTTCGAGAAATATCGGGTTTGCCTCCTAGTAGGGAGATTGAGTTTATAATCGATTAGCACCGGGAACGAGACCGATTACGAGAGCTCGGTATCGTATGGCTCCTGTTGAAATGAGGGAGTTAAGGGATCAGATTCAGAACCTATTAGAGCAAGGGTTTATTAGGCGAAGCACATCACCGTGGGGTGCTCCGGTGTTATTTGTGAAGAAAAGAGACGGTTCTCTCCGGTTGTGTGTTGACTACAGGGAATTGAATAAAGTCACCATTCGGAACAAATACCCATTGCCTCGGATTGATGATTTGTTTGATCAACTTAGGGTAGCATCGTACTTCTCTAAAATATATTTGAGGACGGGGTATCACCAGTTGCGGAGACGAGAGCAAGATGTGTCCAAGACTGCGTTCCTAACGAGATATGGGTCCTACGAATTCTTGGTTATGCCTTTCAGACTAATAAATGCTCCTGCTGTGTTTATGGACCTTATGAAAAGAGTGTTTCGAGACTTTCTGGACCAGTTCGTCATCATGTTCATTGATAACATTCTAGTGTACTCGCAAACAGAAGTCGATCATGCTACTCATTTGCGGTTAGTCCCGCAAACGTTGAGGGATCACCAACTGTATGCCAAGTTCGAGAAATGTGGTTTTTGGTCGCAGGAAGTACAGTTTCTGGGTCACATTGTGACAGCCTAGGGTATTTTGTTAGACCCAAGTAAAGTTGTTGCGGTGAGGGAGTGGTCAGCCCATGACACCTACCGAGATCCGTAGTTTTCTGGGTTTGGCTGGTTATTACCGCCGGTTTATCAAGGGTTTTTCTAAAATTGCTAGCCCTTTGATAAATTTAACCCGAAAAGGGGTGAGATTTGTTTGGGATGATTCTTGCCAGTTGGCTTTCGATGAGATGAAAGGTAGATTGACTTCTGCTCTAGTCCTTGCGTTACCAAGGCCAGGATTGGAATACTTAGTCTTTACCGACGCATCTCTGCAAGGGTTGGGAGGTGTACTTTAACAAGAGCAACGGGCTATTGCTTATGCTTCTCGCAAGCTAAAGACCCATGAAAAGAATTATCCGGTGCATGATTTGGAACTTGCCGTAGTAGTTTTTGACTAGAAGATTTGGAGGCATTATCTCCTGGGGGGAAAATTTAGTCTTTTCATGGACCACAAATCGTTGCAATATTTTTTTTTCCCAGAGAGATTTAAATATGCGACAACGCCGGTGGTTAGAGTTTGTGAAATACTACTAATTTGACATCCACTATCACCCGGGCAAGGCGAATGTGGTGGCGGATGCTTTGAGTCGGAAGCCCGAGGGGGAGTTAGCGGAGGTATGAAAAGACAAATGGAAGGAGCTTAGTCAGGAGGACGCAGTTGCTAGGGCATTTATGTCAGTGTTGAGTGTTATGCCTACTATTGTGGCAAAGGTGGTGGAAGCTAAAGGAAGGGATAAAGGTTGTCAGGACCGTATACGCCAATTATTAACCGAGGGAGCGAAATCCTACTCAATAAGTTCGGAGGGTGGATTATGTTTCCACGGGAGGCTCATTTTCCCGGACGAAGGGGATTTAAGACGGGCCGTGATGACAGAATCTCATGGGTCTAAATTTGCAGTGCATCCCGATAATGACAAAATGTACCAAGACATGCACCGTCAATATTGGTGGCCAGGCATGAAACGGGAAATTTTTGAATTTGTTTCCCAATGTACCACTTGTCAATTGGTGAAAGTAAATCATCAAAGACCAACGGGTTTGTTACAGCCATTGGAGATATCGGTGTGGAAGTGGGAAAGTATATCGATGGACTTTATCACGAGATTACCTATATCTCAGAGCGGTCACGATTCTATTTGGATTATTATTGATCATTTAACTAAGTCGGCACATTTCCTACCCGTATGCACCGATTATAATACTGCTCGTTATGCCCGGCTATTTATCGCGGAGGTTATTAGACTCCACGGGGTGCCCATAAATATAGTCTCCGACAGAGATAAAATTTTTGTTTCCCATTTTTGGCAAAGTTTCCAAGAAGCTATGGGAACCGAATTGAAATTGAGTACTTCTTATCATCCTCAAACAGATGGGCAGACAGAAAGAGTCAACATAATGTTGGAGGACATGCTCCGAATGTGTATGCTTGATAATTCGTACCAATTTACTATGAGAATGGCACCCTATAAAGCCTTGTATGGAAGGCCGTGCAGATCACCCACTTGTTGGTTGGAGGTGGGGGATAAAAAATTTATTGGACCTGAAATGATCCAGGATACTTCTTCCAAGATTGAACTCATCTGGAATCGCATCTGAATAGCTCAAGATCGTCAAAAGAGTTATGCCGATGCGAATAGAAGGCATGTAGAATTGGAAGTTGGAGATCAAATCTTGGTGCGAGTATCGCCAAAGAAAGTTATAAAGCGCTTTGGGAAGAAGGGAAAGCTTGCATCGCGTTATGTTGTACCTTTTACCGTTATTGCCAAGGTACGTCCAGTGGCGTATCAAGTTGCCTTACCGGAACACTTACAAACACTCCATGATGTATTTCATATTTCCTCTTTGAAAAAGTATAAGAGGTGTGAAGGAGCCCTTTGGCATATTCCTTTGGAGGATATCGATTTGCAACCCGATATTTCGTATGAGGAATAACCGGTTGCAATCTTAGAGCATGGAGAGCGTAAATTGAGATCGCGAGTGGTACCCTTGGTGTGAGTCCAATGGGGTCATCACGACGCCAAGGAATCAACGTGGGAGCTTGAGGACGATATGCGGAAAAAGTATCTGCATCTCTTTTTGCAAGGTACACCCGAATTTTGAGGGAAAAATTCCCTCATAAAGGGGGGGAGTATGTAACAACCCTCACTTTTGAGAAACTTATTTTATATTAATTCACTGGGTGAAGTAAATATATAAAATGTTGGAAAATGGAGTAAATATTAATTGAATGAGTTGAAAGATCATATTTACTAGATTATTGCATATTTACTGTATGTGTATGCATATATCATCATGTTACGTTATATAGTGTCGTGTGTTTTAAACGACATTTATGGTATAAGTGAAATCGAAACTTGAAATGACTTAAATATTTTCGAATGCCAATTTAGAGGGCGTAGTTAGTCCCGAAGTGTGTGAGATAGTCAAAATAAGTGCCATATTGTATTTTTGGGTTCCGGTCACTTTTGACTGGTTATGGATTAAATGCGTAGTTATGAGTCATTTTAATGTGGTATTAACAATTTAAGTTGGGAATTATGGAGAGAGGCACGTTTAATTCTTGTACCTCATTTATTTCTCTTAAGTGTGTATTACTAAACCTAGAGAGAAAGAGAGAAGAAGAGAGTTGTGGAGAAAAGAGGAGATAAGAGAGAGATTGGAGATTTGGGATTTGATCTTGCTTTCATCTTCCAAGAATCTGAGATTTCAACCTCAAGGCAAGTTTTCTACTTGCTAATATGTGATTTAAGATGAATAAATTATATTGATAGTTATGTGTTGGGATCAATTGAGCAAATATGGAATTTATGGATTTTGTGGTGTTTTAGCCCTAATCATAATTTCAATTGATGATTATGTGGAGTATAGTAGTTTATAATCATGTAGGATGGTTTTGGTTAGAATAATGGTGGTTGAGGTGTGGAAAAATGGAGGAGAAATTGGTTTTGGGGAAAAACTAGGGTTCATAACCCGTAGCCCCTTCTTGGCAAATTCGCAGGGGCGAATCGATTCGCCCTTTCAGCGAATCGATTCTCTAAGGGGTCGGGCTACAGGTCTGCAAACCCGAATCGATTCGGGTCAAGGCCGAATCGATTTGGTTGAGGCAGAATGTTGGGTTCTCCATCCAAATCGATTCGCTTTTGGGCGAATCGATTCGAAATCCTGTTGTTTTGAGTTATTTTTCTAACTCAATTTTCATTCTTTTCTTTTAGGCTTAGGACTTAAAGACCTTCTTGTATGAAGTAAACTTAGTGTCCTAGAGTCTTATATTAGGTAGGCAAATACCTTATGTTAGAAGGGGATAATTAGGACTTATTTGGGGATTAGTAAATAGAAGATTAGGTGTTCTTTTCCCTTAATTAGTTAATGTAATGTTTCGGGATGCAGAAATAAATAATTGAAAAGTATTTGTCACGTTATTGGGAGATGTTAATCTTGGTGGTTTATATTAACACCATAAAATGTTTGGAGAATAAATTAAGGGTTTATCATTCATTGAGGTTATAATGATGGTATAAATTACGTGTGGCTCCGGATAAAATGTAATTTATATATTAAAATGGATATAAAAGGGTAAAAATAATTTACTTAAACACACCTCTCTAAATGCTATCATAAGGTAAGTACGCGCATGAGGTGAAGTCCCCTGGCTAATGAATGCAGGGTGAATATAGTCCTCGAACATATGACCGGTTATTATGTATGTTGTATTTATTGTGCGATGTGGGGTAATTTCGGGTGTGGCTATGACTCACTCGCAGGTATATGGCCACTTCCCGACGTGCGTTAGGATGCCCAGGTTATCTTGTTTGATAGGCCCTGGAAGATGATAGTCATTTAGGGGCGCGTCCAGTGGGGAAACTCGGAAGGACGGTCTTAGAATCGTTATATATAGATGAATATAACTATTCTTATTCAAGTGGGACTTGATTTATGATAAATGCCATAAAGAGATAATAATTGTGATTATGTTTCTTAATGAGAAATGGAACGATGAAATGAAACAGTGTAAATGATGGAGATTTTTAATTAATGTTATTCATTCATATCCTCTTGCATAACTAAATTAAACTTATGATCATTTAATTGCTTTAGTCTATGCTTTGAGATTGAGTAGGTAGATTTTTATCGTTATCTATAATGTTTAACTGTTCATAACTGTCATACTCTTTTTTCATCTGGTGATCATATAAAACAAGGCCCTGACCCGTTCATATTTCTTGTTGTGCATGAATCTTATATTCGCTCAGGTGCTCTGCCGCAAGGACCCCCGTACTGACTTTCCTTTCCAGTGTCAAGGAGCTGCAACACCTTGCGGATGTTACGGGATATTTTGTTGTAGACGCCTTTATTTTTGTACTCTAGTTACGATTGGGTCATTTACTCGAGCGTGTGGCCCAAGATTTTGTATTTGCTTACTGTAATGTATTATGTAACTTAATTAAATTATTGCAATACGTTGTAAGAGACTGTTAACCGACAGACTATTCGGTCATTGTGTCATATATGTATTGTTCAGTTTTATTCTTGTAGATTTCATCCACCTTATTTTTAAATTGGGTTGTTTAAATGTTTTCTTTAACTCGTAAAATTAAATTTTGGCAACCCGTTTTACTGAAATATAGGGTGGTTGTCCCGTATACTTACTGTATTGTTGTGACGCTGAGAATGATCCATCTATGATTCCTGTTATTATTAGAGTATCGGGCTGGCCACCCCTTATTTTGGTGAGCGGGTTGTCACAAGTATAAAGCCTCATTAAAATACCGAGTTTAAGTGCCTTGTTTCTACGTCGTCGACAGTGGTTCCATGCTCCCAAGGTTTGAATACATTTCATATATATATATATAGGAGCTTGGAACGTTTTTATATTGGGTGTAGGTTTAATTAAAACTGTTGTTTATTTTCAGGAAGATTTCATTTAAACTTTAAAATAAAGAATATAAAGTTTTTGGGCAAAAATCGAATTATTTAAACTTTCTCAGAGTTCGTTGGAAGGGTCGTTCGAACGAGATTTTCGTTCGAACCATAAGTCGTTCGAACGAGATTTTCGTTCGAACCATAAGTCGTTCGAACGAGTTTGCCAACGAGTTCCCATATTGTCCACTGGAACTTCATTCGAAATGTCGTTCGAACGAGATGACTATTCGAGCGAGATTTCCAACGAGATTTCTAACGAGTTCACTTTGAAACTTCGTTAGAAGCCTCGTTCGAACGAGATTTCGTTGGAACGAAAATGTCGTTCGAACGAGATTTGGCAGTTTTGAGCAGTTTTTCCCACTTTTTCCACTACTTTTGACAGATTATCTAAGTGCGGGAACCAAAGTTTGTAACTTAACTTTTTCATACACAACTATCTCCAAGAGAGAGTTTGATAGAAAAATTGATTAAGGAAAAAGTTTATGTTTTAAAGTGTCTAAGTTTTCAAGAAAAATTTATTATACACTTTAGTTTTACACCCATATTGTTTATCCAAGCTTCCATAGATATATTTGTACTTGCTTAGAGTTTTGGCACCGGTTTTTCTTCTCTAACGTTTGAAGAGACGTCTTGGGTTTGCTTCTAAATCCCACAAAGAATAAGAGGTTTTCGTTGATTTACCCACTTGGAGAAAGGCTCCTTGTGCGGGTGACGGTGACCATATAAAGTCCGATCGGTGGATTTCGAGACCGCGGTGGACTCTGTGGTTATTCGCTAGGTGGAGGTGTCTACAAGAAGGAGCGTCAGGTCTTGAGAGCAATCGAGTCAAGTGTTGTAAGTCTATAGTCTTGTATTTATAAATTCCGTACTTAGTGGATTTGAGGCTAAGGCCGTCCGAGGTTGTTTCCCGTTGTGAGTTTTTCCTCGTACATCGCAGCGTAGTGGTTTCATTGTTTATTTTATCTCTATACTCACCTAGAACGCATGCTTAGGTAATTCAAGATAAAATTTGGTTTTAATTACTACATATTTAATTCGGTGCGAAATTAAATATTGGGTAATGTTTATGTGTAATTAATTCAAGTCATTAATTAAATCTGTTAAAGTTTGGTTTGGCCTAATTTTGTAAAATTGAGAAATATGATTAGGCAAATTTTCTAGCACTTGGGTTAATTATAATGGTTTAAGTGAAATTTAGATTGTGTGTGTGTTTTAATCTAATTTCACTTTGGTTTAATTTTAATTTGAAGTAAATTAAAATTTGGTGTTTTTGTGAACCATCTTACGCTTCCGCATATCTATCTATAAAAGGAAATTACTTTTGAATTTTAAAATTGGGGGCCTTCGGGACGTTTTCAAATTGGTATCAGAGCCAAAGCGATAAATTATTTCGGTAAGATCCTTTAAATAATTTTTTGCTAAAGTGGAATTTTTCCCATTCTCAAAATTTCTTATTTTCGATGGTTTTAATTACGCTTATTGGAAAGCGCGTATGAAATCGGCACTAAAATCTATCGACGATAGAGTTTGGTTATCTGTAGTTAACGGGTGGTCTCCACCAAATCATTTAATAGATAATGAACGTGTTCCCAAACCGACCGATAGATGGAGTGAGGGTGAATTTAAACTTTCAAACATTAATTCCGGAGGTTTAAACGCCTTATTTAGCGCTGTCACACCGGATGAATTTCGTCGCATTATGACGTCTGAGACCGCTAAAGAAGCTTGGAATATTTTACAACTCACTCATGAAGCTACAAATGTCGTTAAAGCTTAGAAACTCTAAAACCTCACCACTCAATTTGAAACTATCAAAATGAATGAAAAAGAAACTTTTGATGAATTTTATGCTAGACTTTCCGATATTGTTAATTCATCTTTTAACTTGGGAGAGAAAATACCCGATAACCGAGTAGTAAAGAAAATTTTAAGGTCCCTACCCGATAGATTTATTCCTAAAGTGACTGTGTTAAATTCTTTACCAACTTTAGGCTCTACGAAATTAGAAGAGCTTGTAGGTGATTTACAAACCTATGAACTGGACATGTTTCCCTCTAAAACTGAAAAGAAAATAGAAAAGGGCATTGCTTTAAAATCCCAAAAAAAGGATAAACAAGTAGTAGAGAGCGAGAATGATAGTGACTCGAAAGATATGGCCTTGTTTGCTAGGAAATTTTAAAAGTTTCTTAAAATTAACAAAGATAAATTTAAAAATGACTTTAAGAAATTTGAAACTTCTAAGCATGACAAAGCCGAGAGGATCCCTAAAACTATTAATGAAAATTTAAATAGGGACGAGTCAAATAGGTGTTTTGATTGTGAGGGTTATGACCATAGGGCTTCTGAGTGCCCCACTAAAATAAGGAGAGAGGGTAAGCCACCCATTTCATATAATGCGACCCTCAGTGATAGTGAAAAGGAAGAGGGACCCGATTCCCCCACTAAGACCAACTTTGTGGCTTTTATGACTAGTCATGTGAGCACCGATAGTGAATCTTCTCATGAAGATATTCAAAAACATGATCCTTCCAAGGTCATAGTTTATGATTCCCCTATTTTTTATGGTAGTGAGAGTGAAGAAGAGAGAGAGAGTGAAAATGAATAAGAGGTTAATGTGAGTGAACTTCAAAATGCTTTTCAAGAACTATATGAAGAATCAATTAAATTAAAAAGAGCAAATTTGAAGTTAAAATCAAATTTTAAAGAGGGTGTCAAGGTCATCGATGATAGTGTATTGGTAGAAGACCTTAGGACACGTGAGACGACTCTTCGAGAGAAGCTAGAATATGTAGAAGGCGAGAGTGATAGCCTTAAGGGTTTAATGGAATCGTTGAAAAAGGAGCTTCTCGAGTTTGAAGAGAGAAATGTGTTGTTAGAGTCCAAAATTGTAGAATTAGAAATTAAACTAAAAGACTCTAGCCTTCGGGATATTTTCAAAGAACATTCAATCACAAACAAACACACAGATGAGAAAAAATCCCCCAAAGGGGCAAAACCTTTTATTTTCACTATAATTTGTAAAGAACGTTTTACACGGATTATACTGAAAATAAGAGTGACATACGAAATACCCTCAGGTGTCGGTTACGATGTCGTCGGCTGGAATCTCCCATAAGAACTCCAGATGGGCAGCAATGAAAAAAAGGGTCGTCTTCCCCACAAGTTACTCTAGATGAGTAAAAAGATCCTTTGAAGGTTTAAAGATTCACACACATTTATGGGAAATGTTTTGTGAATAAAAAAGGCATGAAACCTTAAAAACTTGAAGTCTATTTTATGTATATCGCAAAAACGTGTACGAAAAAGACTTAGAAAAACGTGCAGAGTGGGTACATATATTTATATAAAAATCGAGGCGTCGTCGTCGCTCGAACGACATAGGCATGTCGCTCGAACTGTACCACGTGTCGCTCGAACGAGATCGTGCGACATCCTCATGTCGCTTGAATGACAGAGCGATGTCGTTTTAACTAGCTCGACGACCAAGAGAAGTCCCCTTTTACACTTAGAAAAATTTAGCTTTTGTGTTAAAAATAAATCAGACTTCGGAAAATATTTTTTAAAACATTCCCAAATATTTATGCAATTATTAACAACTCTAATAAACCCTTTTTATCAATAATGCATCGTGGACTAGTGGGAATGGTTGAGCAGCAGGTCGCATGTAGCATGATGCACGTGTGAAGATGCTGGATGCATGGATTTGGATCAAGGTCGTCATGGATGATCGTGTTAACGTGCCGAATGTAGCGGTATCAGACATACATATTGTGATCTAGGACAAATAGAAAATTCCTAGATTCTACCCCAGAAATTTATAAAATTATGTCGTTACATTAACTTTCTAAACCGAGCGTAACTCAATTACATATCTAGGGTCTCGAAATTCCCTTTCCACCCTCCATGTTGTGCGTGAATCGGCCTCATAGTTCGCACGAATGACCCATTTTTCTATGATAAACCCTTGTCTAAAGACCATCGAACGCTTTCGAGCCCCATTTGACTTCGATCAACTCCCAAAAACCCGAGAGTGGCTCAATGGATTCTTCAAAGGCTCTAAATTTTCTTGCCGACAGTCCCAGTCATGCATGATTCAAACTTATGGTTTGTATTGTTTGCCCATTTTTCCGAAAAAGTTAGTTCCGGACTCCCCATAGGAACCAAGAACCCCCTGTCTATCAACAGGTTGTGATTTCATTTCCCGAAAAGGCAGGAATTATGTCGATCGTCACTCCTTAACCCTAAAGTGTACTTTTTGAGGAGCTCAAGACCTCACAACTGAAGGAGGTCCCTTTCAGCAGTCTGTAAATATTCCCTCGAAACTAGAGTATTCTCATTACCAAAAAGCTTATTTTCTACTATTCCCCCACCTCAGTTTCCTTCCATATTTATTCACATACCTCATCCTATTATACCACTCTCATACCACTACACAAATCAGTGTACATACTTCCCAAATTCAACAACAAAATTCTTTTAGGAGGTATATTCCTAACTCTTTTCTAGTTTGTTCATTTAGTGTTGTTATTCACTTTATTCCCATTTTATGATATCTTTTAGTTTTGTTCATTATCCCTTATCAAGTAATATCTACTTTTTATCATTGATATTTTACACAACTTATTTTCATAAAAACCTCAAAAAAGACAAGAAGAGATTTTGCTACTAAATTCCAAAAGTAAGACTTCCTCATTTTCTCACACTTTCACACATTTTTTTTCAAAAGCACTCAAAGTGGAGTCTTGAATTTGGATTTATGAGTTGAACTCCACCCTACGCTATTTTTGAACTACGTGGGCTTTGATGCCCCTTGGGCTACATAAGAGTCTCAGGACAATCCCCAAGTGATGCGACTAAATAAATGTGTCTAGCGCGCGTAATTACGACTCAAGTGTAAATCGATCGCTAAAGTAATAATTCGGTATACCGAGTGTTGAACTCTGGGACTAGGATGCAAAACGTGACGACGAATTGGAGCAACGAATAACCTTATGTTTGACTTGGATAAAGAGAAGAAAATATGATTGATTGTGAGACTTTCCTATTAACTAATGCCGATTAATTAAACTAGTAAATTAAATATGCATGCGAGAATAACTAAGTGATGTTAAATCAATGTGAGAAAATGGAGTTAGAGTAACCCCCCCTAAATCGTCCATGATTACTTAGAACATAAAAACTTCAAAAACCTAATTCTCAATTCAAAGAGACATCAAGTATTCTTTAAGCATTTGGCATATGCGGATTTTACTCCTCACAATATCAAATCAAAAATTATATTTAATGGGAATGACAAATTACTGAAACTCATATTGTATCCTTAAATATTTCGGATACCTAGGGAAAATGGAATTAAAAAACCTACAATATATATTTCGATAAGAAATCAAGCCTTTGAATTGTTAATTAAATTTTATTCGCCTTTGAATTCATTCGTAATATGTAGGTTGGGTTCATGTACCCCAACCCTCTAATAGCTTAGCCTGACATAGTGATGTGGGTAATAAATGAAATTATAACGTTGAATGTAGTCAAAATAATGATGAAATTATATCTAACATGTATAAAGTTCTTAAAATCCTAGAAAATAAACTAAACATGCAAAGAGGAAGATGATTCAAGAATAAAGTAAAGAAGAAAAACTTTATATATTAAGACTTGAAAATCAATCCACAAATATATAATCATATTGCATGAATTCAAAGCTATGGTTTTTGCCTCCTTTTCTCTTTGCTCATAGGTCAAAAGCTGAGAAAAATTATGTCTAACATGAAACTACAACCTTACTTGGGCATTTTTGCAAGAGTCCTTCTCTAATACAACTTTATAAAAAATCTACATTTAAATGAAAAATCACGCATCAGGTAACCCGAACCGGTTCAGATGCATTGGCGAACCGGTTCACTATCGAGCCGTTTTGGAGTGAAATTTGGCTGAACTTGTTGCATTAGCTTGGTTTTCTTTTCTTCTTTTGGATTTCGTTCTCAACTTCGAAGTCACATAACTTCTTCTCTATAGCTCGGATTAAGGCGTCATTTCTTCCACTATTCTTGTGATTTCGTACTCTTTAACTTTTATTTAGGCTCCGATTCTGGGTTTGGGCTGCAGAATTATAAAAATTTCCTTCAACTCCTCATTCCTTGGTTTCTTTCACTGTTTCAAATGCTCTCTCGCACTAACTTGTATGAAATACCTTTAAAATCCATGAGAAATACACAAAACAACAATTACTCGCTAAAGAGAGTTATTAGCATAAATATGAGATAAATTATGGTTAATTCAGACGCACGAAATCATAAAAGGACTGAAATTAAGGGGCTAAATATGAAATATTTATGTCATATCAAATCCCCCTAACTTAGAACATTACGAATCCCGAGCAAAGTAAAATCATGAGAGTACGAGTGAAAGAAATTTGCAAAAACCTTATCGGGATAACATACCTCTTTTGCGGGCGATAACTTATTATTATCGCATACAACAAGTCGTTAAACCCCTAAGCTACCCTAGTAGGACGAGTGGTGTCTTGTGAGGATTTGCAGTGAATATACCCACAAAATTTATTTTTTCGACTCAAAGAAAAATCAAAATAATTAAAAATAGTACAATTTAAATTTCCCAAAATTAATCATCGTAAATTTATATTCAAAAGTCTTAATCTGTTGTGTGTATGTGCGAAGTCAAAAATTAAATCGTTAACTTTCACCGATCGATCATTACGTTAGTTTTCGAAAATTCATTTTGATTTGATTTTCACCGGATACTCTCACAAACAAATCACTCAGAATGTGGTTGTTTTCTCTTGGTGTGAGTATTTTTAGAGTAAATGTAATGGAACACAAATTCATGCACATAAATTTGAAGGAAGAAATTTTTACGGTGAAAATATCTCATCATCGAAATACGATCATTGAAAAACGGGAAACATTGCCTCTTATTCACACCAATTAATCTATATGTTATCTTTTCGTGTCTTAGGCTCTCCACGAGGCATTTCATTTTATTATTCGGACTCAATTAGGATTTTGTCCAGTTATAAGGTCTATTGGGTAAAAATTGGGAATGGTTTGGAAATTCGGAATTGGAAGATTTTCTTACGATGTGCGTTAGTGCTTTTTCCAGCTTTTGCTCATTTTTCTTTTGTTTTTTTCTCTTTTTTTTCTTGCTAATTTTATTGAGTATTATTCTATTTATCTTACCCCCTTTTTGCACTTGTTGGACTTAATTCTGCAGTGTTGATATTCACAATTCTGAGATAGGAGTTTTTTCGGGTTATCAAACGAATATGGAAATATTTATTAGTCTCAAAATGTATTGCAAAAGGGTAATTTTTCATTACTTTTTATGGCTAATATTTTTGGATAAACAAACGATGGCCTAACTTCATTATCAGAATTACTCATTTGTTTACCATATGCATATCGAGAATATATTTCATTCAAAGATACTTTTAGTGCATTTTTCCAGGCAACATCTCACTCGTTTCCCGTAACTGGTCAAAATAAAGGAATAGAGATCCTGAATGACTTTTTTAAAGATAAATTAAACTTTGACTTAATTTTAACTCGGATTGATTTAATTACTCGCAAAGATGAAAGGCCCAAAATCCCATCCAGTTAATTAATCTCCACACTTATTCGTTAACTCGTCAATTTTTACTTAATTTCAATCTTTGGTCAATTTTGGCTTAGTGCTCTTGATTTTTCTTAAATTGAGACTTTAAACAAAATTTCTTGACATTTTTGAAGATTTAAATTCCAATTTTTATTTATTTTGAAGAAAAATATTTTTTGACTTTTTGACTTTTTTTGAACTTTGTGTCATTTTTCATTTTTTGGCCATTTTAAAAATTGTGACTGTAAAATACGCACTTGTCAACCCCTAAAATAGGCTTTTGCATTGTCCTCAATCAAAAGGACTAAAAGCTGAAGAATAAAAAATAATGATTGCAGTAAATAAAACACGTAAGTATTTCAAATGCAACTTTTTCATTAAAACCACAAAATAAGTACAAGAAGGAAATGTAGAGCAAATACATAGTTCTTTGACAAAATGAGCAATTTGAAGTATGTAAGAATTACACAAAAGATGAATAGCAAAAACACCAAACAACGGGAGAGCTATGGTGGCGGTAGATGGGAGGTATCGGGTGCTCTAGGGTCATATTGATCATAGAAGTACGTCGGGATTGAGACGTTTGGTTCGACTTGCATCCGGTACATCTCTGCGCGGAGATTAATCATCATTCTCGTGTCGCGCTCTTAATTACTCGTAAAACTGTTGAAATGAGCATCCAAGTTATCAAGGCGACAGTAAATCTTTGCTGAGTCGGGCTTGTAGTCCGGGTCCGTCGAGGCATCCGACTCTTCCTCCTCACGCTCGCCACCCACATCGACCATTGGGGCATTGTGCTCCATATGATCCTCCTCATCAATAATAAGTGGTACGGGGTGGGCCACTCGAATTTGACGGGCACTTCGAGTGGTGTAAGTGTCCCCAATCGGTTTTGGAAATTTTATTTGCGAGTTAGAGACTGCACCCCGGCGTCATACATGATGTCGGTGATGAGGCACGCATACGAAAGAGTCGCTCTACCGTTGTCTTCATAAGTGAAATGGATGATTTTCATGTAAAAAAGCTGGGTGAGATTTATGGTGCTCTCCAGGTCGATGAAATGGTAGAGAAAATTTTCGTGGCGTTGGTGGACCGCCGAGTCGTTAGAGGTTTGAATAAACATGCCACAAGTGATGAGTTGCGCGTAGCACACCATCTCCGGTAGTTTTCCCATTGGGAAGGCATCTTGAATCCATTCCTCAACTGGTGCTATGTGCTCAATGCATTCTGATTTAGTGCGCGGGGATCCATTATTGGGATATGCAAATTGTGCGGGTAAAGTAACACCTTTATCATGCATCTTTCGTTCGATAATCGCAAGTGAGAATGGTATGCGGATGGTTTTATGAAATCCTCATGGAGAGTGGGGATTTTTGAACGAGTGTTGCATATAAATATCATGCGTCTTCATCATATACCCGATTGTGCGACGGGATGAAGAAAGTGCACCATTTTCGGTGGCGAAAGAGGGCGGTGACCTCAACGGGCAGCTCTTCCCGATTCTCCATGTACTCGATATGAATGGTACGTTGGGGCGTGAAGTAGGCTTGGAACCAATCGCATTCTTATAGTGAACGAAATTCATGGTCAACCCCTTCGTGGAGGATGGTAGTAAAGTTGTATTTGCAAGGTCACTTGTGGGGTGTGAAGGAATTTAGTAGAGTTGAGGAATTATAGAATGTAGGTGAATAAGCGTTTAGGAGTGGAGGAACAAAGGGTGGGAAGTGGTTGAATTTATAGGTGGGAAGGGGTGGGATTTGGGGGGAAATGGAAAAGGTGGAGGGAAGTTTAATGGTGGAAAAATTAGTTGGGGGGAGGAATGGGGGTGGAATTTTCTCATGAAGGGAAATGGGAGAAGGGGGAAGAATTTGGAAAGTGGGGAATAATGGATGAATAGGTCGCCCAAACCGGTTTGGGGGAGCAGGCAAACCGGTTCGCCTGCGAATAGATTCGGCCTGCTGTTCGCAAAAACTCTCTACCTCAAAACTCTAAATTGCCTTATTTTTCGTATACTAAGTGTTCCAACCCTCATACTTTCCTCTCTAATGTATCACAAGCCTACCTAAACACTCAAGACCTCGGGACACCTCAACCAATTTCTGAAAATTCGAGTCCGTGCTCCCATGCGTAAAAACTGAATGTAGTGCTTAAACCCTTCCTATCTCGTGACCTCTATAGACTTCTAGATTACCCGAAACCTAACATTACTCAGTAATATACAACAAAGATGCACCTAATATGCTTGAGGGGTGCGACGACCTCTCTCTCTCACATGAACCTCACCCGACCCCGTGAATGGGGTCCGATACTCTCTTCTTCTCCTTCTTACTCACACCGTAAACCAATAGTCGAAACAAGTGGGGATCATGCCTATAAGTATAGGGGACATATTGAGGCTCATGATGAATAATGTGAATGATATCATCATGTTGCCTAATCAAATCTCAACATACTTGTATCGACCTGGAGAGAATATCTCGATGAAAATTGGAAGGATGTGCTAAATCGAGAGTCCCTTTACACTCGAGATTGCTCGGATCGGGCTCTAAATCCTATGAAACACTAGTCCTCTCCTTGATTGTATCCGAGAACTCAAGTTGAATTGGTGGATGGTCACAAAGAAGGAATTCATCTATTTGATATTTCTAGTCGTTCTCCTCTAGGTGACAAACTGAGTCAAACTACGATTTGACTTTGACATTGAGATTCTCATCCACCGATCGAAATTATTTCTCAAAGTCTTTTGGGATCATATCTCCTAACTCTCTCTCTCCCTCGATCTCCGAATACTCTCTCTTATTCGCGCCTTCATCCGCTCTCTCGCTCTCAATAGCAATCACTAAACATGCCTCTTCTACCTCTCGCTCGACGTCATAATTTTTGCTCTCATTTTTCGTAATAAGACATACCCCTTACGGTTCTCTCGTGTGATTCTCCTTAGTGTGCTCATTTACTGTCCATTCCATAAGATCCGTCTTTTGCAATTTTCCCTCATTACCCTCGTGCTTGGTGATGTTGAAGATATTTATTTCGAGAGTCATATTCCCAAACGTGAGTTACATTTGCCCATTATGTGTATTAATCAATGCATTAGTCGTAACTAAGAATGGGCGACCAAGAATTACGAGAACATGATAGCTCGGGAGAGTGGAGGGCTCCTCGTTCCAAATGACAAAATCTATCGGGAAGTAGAAAGTGTCAACTTGGATGATCACATACTCAACGATCCCCCGAGGTATCTTCATAGAACGATCCGCGATATGGAGAATCATTTTAGTGGGATTATGGTCTCCCAAATAAAATTGCTTATAGATGGAATATGGGATAATGTTAACACTTGCCCCTAAATCTATTAACGCTCTCTCAATGATATTCTTACCCACGATGCACAAAATAGTTGGTGCACCCGGATCTTTATATTTTGATGGGAGGTCACTCAATAGTACCGAAGTGACGCTATGTGCTAAGAACACCTTTTTCTTTACCTTTAGCCAATGTTTTACCGTGAGTAAGTCCTTAAGAAACTTAGCATATGCGAGAATTTTCTTTATGGTCTCGAGGAAAGGTAAACTAATCTTTACTTGCTTAAGAATGTCCATGACATCATCACGGGTGGCCATTTTGGAGTGGGGTACTAACCGTTGAGGGTATGGAGCAGCAATGGGAGGTTTCACAACTACCTAAGGCTTGATTGTGTCATTATTACCACTATTTCTCAAGGGGATATCTTTGGTCTCTTTCATGTTAGGAGAAATCTCCTTGTTATTTTGCTCGTTGTGTGGAGGAGTTGACAAATCAACAATTCTTTACTACGTAGATTGGTTACCTCACTATATTTCTCTTTATTTTTATCGGGGTTAGTGCTAACACAATTTTGACCTTGGGGAGGTCTTTGGCCTTGGACAGGAAACATGCCATTCTCTTGTATACTTAGGGAAGATTGCAACTTAGACAATGATGCCTTTAAGTCAACAAAATTTTGGGCGTTTTGAGCGTTAATCTCTAACTGATATTGCATGAATTGGTTTAAAGTGTCCTTGAGATTTCTATGTGGTGGGGGAATATATGGCGTGGGAGGTTGGGCTTGCATGGGTGCGGCTTGTTGGAAAGGCAGGAGTGGTGGCTAGTGTTGGGCGATAAATGAATTCAGATTCATTGTAGCATTTGGTTTCCCGTAACTAAAACCCGAATGGTTCCACCATGAAGAGTTATAAGAATTCCCGTCTCGGGTATTAGAGTTATTATTAAATGCTCCTACCCCTTCCACTTGCTCTTGGAGCATCACTTTATAGGTGGGTGTTGTCGGGCATTCCTTCGTTAGATGTCCCGCCTCACAAATCGCACACACATCCTCTATCTATGCTCGAGTGGAGTCGGATGTTTCTCTTCCCGTCAATTAGACTACGTCTTCCAACCACTTAGCAAGTTGGTTGATTTGAAGCTTCAACTCGACTTTTTTGTCCAAATGATAGAGTCTGGACGCAGAAGGAACTGTGAACGTTTATCGCTCTCTCTCTCTCAATGACTTAATATCCTCACTCGACACCCTATATGTGTGACTCAAAGTAGGCCTGTCAATGGATCATATTTTATCCGAATTCGAATCCGAATCCGATCTATTTAAGCGGATATGGATCATGCCTAAAATCCGATTATCTGATGACCCGATTACCCGTTTATTAAATGGAGCGGATTTGTATTCATATACTCCGATCCGATATATATATATATATATATATATATATATATATATATATATATATATATATATAATAGATTTTTAATTAATATATATTGTATTTAATAATATTTTACATATATATTTTAAATATTTATTATAATAGTTCTTTATTTCATTATCATTTTTTTGGAACATTTGCAAAATAAATTTATGAAATAAGAGTTGAAAATAAAAATGTTGCAAATCAAGTTTAACATAAATAGATAGTCGGATCAGATCCGAATCCGTTTAAAATAAACGGATATGGATTTGGATTTGCCTGATCCGATCCGGTTAATAAACGGATCGGATCCGAATCCGTTTAACATAAACGGATATGGATTTGGATTTGCCTGATCCGGTCCGAATCTGATCCGTTTACAAGCCTAACTCAAAGTGTGACTCATGATGGAGTTAGACGGTGTAGAAGGTGGAACCCAAAACTATGGAACGCGGAGAGTGTGTGGGCTATCACGATTGTACTCTACTATAGCATTCTCGTGATTTATAGTAGGAGTGGATTGAGGAGTTAGTTGAGGATTTTTCATGTAAGGATTTGAGAGATTCTATATTTTTTTCTGATTTTTTTTTTTTTGGATTTTATGACATTCTGGGCCTTTTTTTATATAAAGAATTAGAGTCAAATTTTGGATTAACTCGACCAAACCTAAAAGTCTACCTAATCCCCGGTTACGGTGCCAAAAACTTGATGCGACTAAATAAATGTGTCTCCAACGCGCGTGATTACGACTCAGGTGTAAGTCGGTCGCTCAAGTAATATTCCGATAAATCGGGTGTCGAACTTAGGGACTAACATGCAGAACATGACCATGAATAGGAACGATGAATAACCTTACGTTTAACTCGGAGAAAGAGAAGAAAATATGATTGATTGAGAATATTTCCTATCAACTAATGCAAATTAATTAAACTAGTAAATTAACTATGCTTGCGAGAATGACTAAGTGATTTTAAATCAATGTGAGAAAATGGAGTTGGAGTACACTCCCCCCAATCCGTCGGTGATTATTTAGAAAATAAAACCTTCAAAAACCTAATTCTCAATTCAAAGAGACATCAAATACTCTCTAAGCGTTTGACATATGAAGATTTCACTCTTCATAATATCAAATCAAAAATTGTATTTAATGGCAATGAAAAATTACTGAAACTCATATTGTATCCTTAAATATTCATGTTACACAGGGAAAATGGAATTAAAAGACCTACAATATTTATTTCAATACGATATCAAGCCTTTGAATTCTTAATTAAATTTTATTCGCATTTTAAATTCATTCGTAACACCTAGGTTGGGTTCATGTTGCCCACCCTTCTAATAGCTTAGCTTGACATGGCGATGTGGTTAATAAAAGAAATTCTAACGTTGCATGTAGTCAAAATCATGATGAAATTATATCTAAACATGCATGAAGTTCTTAAAATCCTTGAAAATAAACAAAACATGCAAAGAGGGAGATGATTCAAGAATAAACTAGAGAAGATAAATTTTATATAATAAGTCTTAAGAATCAATCCGAAAATGCATAATCTTACTGCATGAATTCAAAGCTATTGTTTTTGCGTCCTTTTCTCTCTACTCTTATGTAAAAAACTGAGCAAAACTATGTCCAACATGAAATTATAACCCTACTTGGTCGTTTTTACAAGAGTCCCTCTCTAATACAACTCTAACAAAAAAACACATCTGGTAACCCGAATCGGTTCGGATGCATTGGAAAATAAGTTCGCTATCAAACCAGTTTGGAGTGCGATTTCGCTAAACTCTCTGCCTCAGCTTGATTTTCTCTTCTTTATTTATATTTCGTTCTCAACTTCGACGTTGCATAACTTCTTCTCTGTAGCTCGGATTAAGACGCCGTTTATTCCAGTGTCCTTGTGAATTTGTACTCTTCAACTTTTCTTTAGGCTCCGCGCCCAGGTTTGGGTTGCAAAACTATGAAAATTCCTTTCAACTCCCTTTCCTAGGTTTCTTTCACTGTTTTAATTTTTCTCTCGCACTAACATGCATGAAATACCTGTAAATCACATGACAAATACACAAAACAAGAAATACTCGCCTAAGAGAGTTAGTAGCATAAATATGATACAAATCCTTGTTGATTATGACTCACGGGATCATAAAAGGACCAAAATTAAGAGGATAAATTTGAAATATTTGCGCCTTATCACTACGATCCAAGTCCTCTCTTTCATTTTTGTGTTTTTATATTTTATTATATCTATTTTGTGAGTTTTAAACTCCCATATATTTGTGTTTTGTTCGACACGGACATTCACTTTTCCATAGCGATTCGTGATTTGACGAACACTTACATCATATGCTTATGACTATTTGGGGATACAATCCTAAGAATGAGTACACTCTGTCCATTCCATGATATGAGGCGGACTATTCCCTTCTCCTATTATTTATATTACACAGATGTACACATATATCATGGAGAAAAAGGGGAAGATCAACATAGCCCATGGGAGACCGAAAGGGTGGAATGGGTGCTTAACACCTTTTTCTTCCGTAACTTAGTCCTCGAACCTTCGAATTACTTTATTTCGTATGCATAGGTATGACCTTAATGCCGTTCATTCAAGGCATATACATTATTTTTGCCTATTTTGAGCAAAACATGATGGTCACTCCTTTCCTTCATGTTATCCCTATTTGACGACGACCAATTTTATATTCGAGGCAACCCGATAAGATTTAGGGATGAGTGGCAAAAAGAGGACTCCGTGTCCTTGAATCTCCCACATGAGCATAGCAAGAAGGGAGAGAGGGGGGACCATTTTCCTCTCCCCGTTCCAATTTCGGGGCCAGCCCACGCCGGAGGAATCAAGCCCGAATGGCCACAGTGACAACTCCGTTGGGTACTACTTAGAAGATTAAACTTTATTTCCATATAGGTGTTACTTATGTACTCTCCTTCTTTTCTACATGTATACATATGTCTCCACTTGTATGTTCTCCTTAATCTTATGCTTATATCTTTTATATTTATCTCATGTGTATCTCTATCATGCTCTTTTATCTCATATATATATATATATATATATATATATATATATATATATATATATCCATGCTAACTTACACATCTCATACACCACTTGTAGATTATCCATGCTTAGTCTCACTGGCAAACACTTTCACTTGTATATATTCACATGTTCAGTCACACTACTTCCCATGACACTCTCTCACCTTACACATCTCAGTCACTTGCATATTCACATGCTTCACACTCTATCACCATGCCTTGTATATTATCCATGCTCCTTGATAGGTTTACTTCCCATGATTATCCTGCTTAACTCATGATATTTGTATATTCTCCTCACAGTGGTAGTATTCCCTCTACTTAGCATATGAAGAATTTTTTTTTCCATAAAATAGTAATCAAGACTCATGGATTTTTGCACACTACATCGCCTGAGCATGAAAATATTGGCCAAAATTTTGTTCAGTACTAGGGGTCACTTCGTGATGGTGTCTGTGACAACCCGAATATAATTATGATTAATTATGCTTAAATCATGCCTAGCTTATGTGATATGATTAGTGTGTTATTAATATATGTGATGTTAATTTATTATGTTTAGTCTAATCCTACCTTCAAAAAGCATGAAATGTCGAATTAGTTACAAATACAAAATTTTGAAGGTTTCGGTAGGAATGTTCATGTTTAAGGCTAGTTTTGACCTTTATGACATAACAATTGACTTGAGGTGAAAACTATATAGTTGTAGACAAGTGAGTTATGGCTGTAACACAACAAACGGTGTGTGAAACGGAGGTTCTAGTGAGAAGTTATACCAAAATTACGAAACAAGGGCAAAATAGTCCATCCGTTAAGTAGTATTTTGTCATATTATGGCAACAAATGTTTTATTCTCATTGGTTGGTAAGGGTGGTGGCTTTGGCCGACCTTAAACCCTTATAATTACCTCTTTATTCATCCAAAATGTAGCCATGAGAGATTTTAAGCCTAAGGAAAGAGAAGTAGGAAGTTAGGAAGAAAAAGTGAGGAGAAAATTGAAGAAAATTCATAGAAAATTACGTAAAAGCCCCGAAGGTAATTCTAACTGCAAATCTTATTGTTTTTCTTATATTTATGTTTTAGATGATATAAACCATCATTTGTTTACTAAACTTTCAGCCCTTGATATATATGTTTGGTTAGATGAAAGTTTAAGTTAAGTTTAATGTATAAAACCCTAAAATTGCTTTGTTTAGAAATTTTGTTTATTCAAACTTCCATATATTTTTGTATACTTACTGGAATTGATTGATTCCAATTGTAGATTAACCTGGACTAATATATGTATGACATATCTGAAAATCATGTGAAAATACCAAGAAATGAGTCTTTGGTGAGAGTTTGAAATTCGGGTATGAAATCTGCCCTAAGGGTGAAAATATGCCTGCCATGTGTTCGGTGTTTTGCTTGACATAGCAAACGAACCTTAAAAATTATGAAACTTTAATTTTATATTTTTTTATATGTTTACTGATGTTGGGTGAAATATCATATAAATTTATGATGTAGAAAAATTATGGAAATTCGTGGAAGTTGAATGAACGATAAGAGGGCCTATAGGGCAGATTTGCCATGTGGTAAAGAAATGAGCATATCTTGCTCTACGAGACCTAAAATTATGTACCATCTTTTGTAGTGGAATACTAATATGACAAGGATTGAATTTCCAAGAATAAATGAATTCATATTTGGTCTATGATTTGGATATGTTAAATATACTAGCATGAATTTGGATGGGACTTCACTTGTGATAAATGATTTGAATGGAATCATGTGATGCTTATGGATTGAATTATGTTTAAATCGTTCTTTGGATTATTGATATTATTATGATGATACTAATATTTTAAGAATGATAGGAAGGGAAGAAGAGCTGATTGGACAAGTACTGGATAAAGACAAGGGCAAACCAGTTAAACTACCAAGGTGAGTGTACTTATGATTTGTTTCATATATAAATATGAATATAGCTCTAAGAGCTGATTTGTTTGAATACTTCGGTATTCAGGATTTGTTTGGATATTAAAATATCCAGGATTTGTTTGGGTCTCATGATCCAGGATTGGTTTGGATATTAAAATATCCAGGATTTGTTTGGGTCTTATGATCCAGGATTGGAATTGGACAAAGATCCAATGATTTGTTGGAACTAATGTTCCAGGATTTGTTATTGCCAATGGGCAGAATTGTTTGGATCTTATGATCCAGGATTTGTTATTGCCAATGGGCAGAATTATTTGGATCTTATGATCCATGATTTGTTATTGCCAATGGGCACGATTGTTCGGATTTTATATATACATATTCGATATAGAATTGTTATTCTATTGCAGGGAAGGAGTACCTCACTAAGCTTAATGCTTACGGTTTATATTTTAACAATTTCAGGTCATACGCTGCCAGCTAGGATACCATATGACCGGTAGCTTTGAGAGTTGCACCGTTGGAGAGAGCTGGGGTTTAAAAATGGGATTTTATCGTTGTCACACTGAAGATTTTAATATACTCACACATTGTATATATTGATTTAGTATGGATTGAGTTGATCATAGTTAATCACGGTATTGTATGTTCCCTTAATTATGACTCTGATATTGAATTTTATGATATAAGAATAATATTATGTTCATTATGCACATTATGTAGGAAAATATTGATGAATGAATCATATTTACAATGGGCTCAAGATTATGATCTAATTATTCCAATAACAAATTATTAGTATGGATATTGGGTTTTGGGGTGTGACAGTGTCGGTCGTGTGGGGTGAAATTAATGTAAGTGATACGATTCTTACCTTCCATTAGCCTTATACTTTCGATGTATATCGAACGGTTCCTCTCGCATCGTACTGCTTGACCGAACTCATGACTGGAGGTATATAACAGGGAACTCATTCACGCTCGTTGCGGAAATCGAATTCGTTTTCACACGTACCATCCCCACGAGGTATACCGTGAGGCAATTCAAGTACACTCAGGCATATCAAATGGCCTTTTCACACGTATCGATGAATGTTTGCCCTTATAGGTAATAAGTATATTGTGGAAGTAATGCCAAAAGGGGGAACCATTCCACCAAATTCATAAACCTTATATAGGTGTATACTTTGGGACACACATATCTAGATTATCGGTTACTATGCGAAACTCTGCCAAAATTTCGGGTATCCATATCGCCTGAATTTTCACTATTTTGCCCATTTTTAAAACAGAACCCTCCGTGAGCTTGGAAACAGGTCATATCGTGCATTACATCTTATACCCTAACTTTTCCCCATGTTCAAGTCTTGTCCGACATTTTAGCTTAATAATAATAATAATGCTGAGGATTTTCCTCTTTTACCCTCTTCTCTAAAAATAAAAATACCAAAAATATGTCTTCCTATTTTTTAAAAGAAGATACCAAAAACACTCCCTCTTTCCATAAAAAAATAAACCAAGATTATTTTTCCCTTTCTAGTCGATGGCATACCCTGTTTTGGCCTGCTCCCTATTAGATTCGATATTTCGTTAAGCCACCCCAAAGCTCCACTTCTTCCTCTATGCTTCCACCAAATTTGAGATTTACCTCGATAAATTTTTCATGGAGAATGCGGACTAAGCACTATATGTCCAACCAGATTATATGGTCACCCTATCCCAACCCAGTGCTAAGATTCACAACCTTCAAGCTGATGTCCAAGAGATGCAATGACATCAGACCCACCCAGACTCCCGAAGGTCATAAACCTACCTTTTTCCCTTTGTTATGGGTCCACTAGCCCTTCAACCAGTTTAGGTCCCAGAGGAGTATCAACATAGTCCGTATGCCCCATTTATAAACGAGTCACCACCTACTCATCTACCAATTTCGAACCTTACCCATCCAGGGGTTAATTTGCCAGTGCTTATGAACCCTGGACAAGAAGAACTGAATAAGGTCAAGGAAGACCTCAAGCTACAATAAAACAAATTTAATCGGGTCAAGATCTTCCAAAATGTCATGGATTACACCTACATTTCTCCCTATCCTAAGGCCAAATTACTAAAAAAGTTTAAGTTACTGAACATCGAGAAGTTCAGAGGATGTGGGCCCCCAGTCACACATCTACGCATCTACCACCGAGCAATGACCCTTCTTAGGGAATCAGAAGAGATAATGGCCCAAATGTTTCAACAATCCTTGAAATATGGTGTTCTCCGATGGTTTATGTCTCTCAAAAAATATAGAATTCATAGCTGGGAGGACGTAGATAGGGAATTCATGTCCAAATACAAATCAATGAAGAACTGGAGGTTACGTGTAGAGACCTAAAGTTAATAAAAAAAAGTCCTGGGGAATCAGTCAATAGTTTATTCGAAAGGTGGAGAGAGAAAGTTGCCACCATGACCAACAATCCCTAAAATGAAAAATAAGGAAAGTGAAGAAGAACTTCCTGACCCATATCCGAGCATCGATTGGAGGATAGTATTACCCGCATTTCAGAAGGCTGGTGTGGAGATGGAAAAAGGGGTTGCCACCCACAAGGTGGAGTCCGAACTAAAAAGGTTGACTGCACAACTTGCACCGCAAGAGTATAATAAGCCAACCAATACCACAGTCTAAACGAACAATAACATATCCCAACTTGCCACTTCTAAGGCACCTAAAATTTTCCCCAACCCTATCTGAAAATAATACACTAAACTACATGCTCTCCTAGCAAAAGTATACCAAGCCCTGTTATCCCGAAACCTCCTTAATTCGTTAGAATCAGGACTATTGCCAAATCTCACTCCTAAAAACTTCAAACTTGATGCCCGCTGCGGTTTTCACCAAATCGCAAGCCACACCACTGACCAGTGTTTCAACCTCAAGAACGTAATCCAAGGCCTCATAAACCGGGGCGTCATCAATCCACCATCTAGTCCTAAACCCAACACCACTCATAACCCTCTCGAAGCATATGGAACCAGTGTAAACACCATCTTCTCGAAGGACAACCCATAATTTAACCCTTCTACCCAAATCGTGCTTGTTAAAATACCCGAAACCTCCATAATCTCACCCAAATCACTCAAAGTTTATCCATCCCTTATCTTATATCCCACTAACTTCATTAATCCAGCATTATCGGTCGTCACACAAGCATGTATTGTCGTCCGCACCCGATCAGAGAGGGAAGGCATGGAGCTACCCACAGTGCCAGATCAACTCTGAAGGTTGGGTCAAAATTGCCTATAAAGATGACTATCGATTACAAGAGGTTCAATAAGTGGGCTCAAGAATCATGCGAATGGGTGGTACCCATAGAAGAAATCAGTTTGGATGACATCGTGCAAATCATATCAGATGTGTTTCGCCAGACAGGGGAGAAATATAGCATCCCCGAGTTGCTCACATCCTTGAAACTCCCGAGAATACACTATATAATTGACTTACTCGAGTCTATATTATATAAGAGTTCCAACTAGTTTGGATATTAAGACAAAGCAGGTTAGTTTTCATGAGTTGCTCTATCTCTCAAAGGTTCAAGAAGAATGAAGAAATCCACTCCAAGAAAACCTAAAGATCAACCTAAAGGGGAGTTAATTCTACCTTTAACCACTATAGGACACTTACACTGCATATTTTTTATTCCTATGTGCATATGTGGTTTTTAAACACTTTAACTAATTTTTAAATTAATTTAATTCATTAACAACATTTTTAAATAATTTTTAGAATTATTAAAATTTGGTTTTTAAAAGTGTTGGGGTTAAAAGTTGTATTTTATAAAGTGTTTTAATTCATTAGAAGTTAGCTTGAATAGGACCTCAAAGAGCTAGAGACTTCAGGGGGAGTTTGCAATTAATTTTAAAACACGCGTTTTGTAGCCAGTTTCCACCGTACATGTGTTGGCTCCTGAGTTTGTTAATTTGTGTTTTCTACAAGACACATTCCCCACATTTGATCACAGCCCTTGGATGATCTTTATCAACGGCCTGCATGTGTTTATTTGCAATCCATGTGTTACCTATTAAACCGATGAGATTAAGTTATTAGCAACGCTTGTTGTAGACCGTCAATAAGTCAAACTCAATCTCAGCCATAGGATTGCCCAAGACATTCGAGATCCTTCCATAGCCAGTATAAAAACTCTCTTAGTCTCAGCCATTTGAGACTTTTTTCATTTATCCATCCTGAGAGAAAAAAGAGAGAGAAGAGAGAGAAGGGAGAAGAGAGAGGAAAATAAAAGAGAGAAGAGAGAGAGAGAGAAGAACTGATCTTGATAAGAGGCTTATTTGATAAAATGATTTGAATCAAACTTTTCATGTCATATAGAACCTATTGATACATAGGAACTTGTCTGTATGAATAATTTGAGAGGGTGAGTTGCATAAATTTGCATTTAATACACCTCACAAACACATTCTTACACACGAACACTTAGTCACAGCGGTTCTGTTTGAGAGACTTGGAATTTGATAGAGTTGTTGGAATCAGAATTCAAAGAAAATGAGGTCAAGGAAAAGGCAAAGAAGCAACCAGAAAAGATCAGTTCTAGTCAGAAAACCTTTGGACTGGAGTAGAGTAGCTCATGTAGGTATAACTCTGAACTTAGATTTAGGACCTTTATATTCTTGCTTAAGTGTTGTAAATTGATTCTTTATTTTAATGGATTTTTTTGGTTTGTACCGTAGAGGGCACCATGGATGTTTCCCTTGATTAAGGATTTTACCACGTTAAAATTTTTGTGTTCTTTACTTTGAATGTTCTTAATTTCTGTTGTGATTGGTACTCTATGTTGGACTTAGTAGATGGTATTTAATTTCTAAAACCTTAGGTAAACAAGTATCACATCTAGACTACATATTCAGAAAATAATTTTGAACACATCTTGTGTTGTTATTTGAAAAGAGTTGTGTCCGAAAAGTTTATTTGGAGTTTACTCAACTTATAACATTTGGTTATTAATCTAGTAAATAAGTTTTTTCAACTCCAGGGGCATCTGGACCCCTAACTCATTCACTTCCCCCACTGAGTGGGAAAACCTGTATGACGAAGCTACGGTGGTCTTGGCAGGAGGACATCATTGCTATAAGATGGGGGGATGACTTCGATAGCTCAGATAATGAATTAAACTGTTGAGAAGTCAGTTCAGTTATTGCTTTATGTGGAATGATCTCTTTCGAAGAATTATTTGGGAAAATTAAAAAAATGTCCATTTTGCCCGAAGTAAGTGAGACCACGGAGTTCTTATTTTTTTTTCCCGCCTTTATAAACCACATGACCCGATCCGGACGATATTATAAAGATCCAATTCCCCATTCAGCCAGAATATATAAAGAAAAGGGATTTATCAAAGATCTCCTAATATCAGAGATAACCATTGAAAAAAGTAAAGTTCTCGACCAGCTCAGGAAAATCCAGGCCAACATCACCTCATGAGGACTTAATATCCTCCCAACTGCATTGAAATGGTCTAATAAATCTCCACACAAGACCCTCGATTTCTCCATCTACCACTCCCGAAGAAGTAGTAAATATGGTTGGATCCATAACTTCCACAAGACTCCTCTCCTTCTTTGAAGAGAAAATCTCAAAATTTTGCCCTTATCACAATTATGATGTAAACATGTCCATCAAAGTTTTGGAGAAGACAGTCTCGTTATCACTTGTAGACAATGGATTCACTCTTAACGTTAACCCACCTCGAACTTTTAACTGTCTGGGCTTAAAACTCAGCGATCCACCACCGTATGTGCATATGATAATACCCATCAGGAAGTAATGGGTTGTATAAAACCTACACTAGGGGCTGGCCCTATTTGCCCTTTAACAGAGTTCCAAGTCATTGATTTACGTATCCGTTTTAATCTACTCCTTGGCCGCTTATAGATCCAAAATATTCAAGGAGTATTTTTTTTCTCCTTCGGAAATAAAAACTCTTTGTTAAAAGTAAGGTCATCACCATCCTTAAGGATGTAGACAGTTCAGACGGTTCCAGCACTAGCAACCCAGTATGGGAAATGCAACATGGGACCAATGACATATTCTTCTCCGATTTTAAAATTGATCCACTTCCTATCCCAGTGGGAGATAATTTTAAAGACATGATCTGTCTAAAACACATTCTTCATGGAAATTTCAACATAATCCATATGTTCAAGAATATGCACTTCATGCCGAGAATGGGGCTAAGACGACGCCAACAAGGGATCCTTGAGCCAATAGTTCTAAAAGATGCTTTCTCTCCATGCAACCTTGGTTACGAAGCCTCACTAGAAAAACTCAAAGCACTTCGTATACCCCGTCGAAAAAGAAGCCCAGAAGATAAAAATACCATTTCGAGAGACTCTCTGAATGAAAGGTTTATCAAAGAGGGCGAAGACTTCCCCTTTTACAGATTCTCCAAACCATGGTATGATGCCATTGATAAAAGGATCAGTCTATGAATGGAGAAATTCTTCCTAGATGACAACACATGGGGGCAAATAATGGAAGCATCATGTGGAACCTCTAACTAACGAGGCTATTGAAAACTGTAGAGGTATTGGCATCAAGGAGTTATTCTACCTACAGACACTGGGGTTGAGTCTCTACATGGTTTGCCAAAAAGTTATGCCGTTAAAACCGTCTTCAAAGATTGCAACTGTTGAAGCAACTTTCCTTAACTAGCATGCCATTTCGATCCAATCTTCTCAAGCCCATCTAGACCCTGCTATTCACTCCATTCAAATCCCTGAACATGTTACTATTTCTCATATATTTGATATCAATATAAACGATGTTTCTTTTGATGAGGTTCTCAATGCTGTATTTTATGGGAATGAAATAAATGAGGACTTTGAGTGTTTTGTTGTGCCTTACATTAATTTTATTGATTTTAATCGAACTTTTGATGATGATGATTTAGTAAATGAACAATTATTAACTGATCTCTATAAGGAAAATAATAAATAGCATAACCGCGTTCAAACTAATGATGTTGAGTCTGTGGTTATTAATCTCAGTTCTAATAGCCATCTGCACGAGATTAGGATAGGATCTACCCTCAGTGAACATGAACGAGTAAAATTCAAAGAGCCTATAAAAGAATTCATGGACGTCTTTGCATGGTCCTAAATGGGCATTGATCGACAGATATCTCAGCACGAGATCCCCACTTTCACAAAAAGGAAACATGTCAATGAAAAACTAAGGAAGCTCTGAAAAAAATGGTCCATCAAGGTCAAAGAAGAAGTAGTTAGACAGTTAAATGCAAGCTTCTTTCGCGTAGTCGAATACCCAACATGGCTTGCAAATATCGTCCTCATACCGAAATAGGGAGGAAAGTCTGCACGTGCATCGACTATTGGGATCTAAACAAGGCATGCCCGAAGGATGATTACTGTTGATGGATTAAAATGATGAATGGTCTATCATTTTATAGACGTCAATAATTACACTTTGCCCAATATCGATATGATCGTGGAAAACACAGCCAACCACGCTCTCAAATCATTCGTGGATAAATTTTTCGACTATAGCTAAATTAAAATGCATACTAACCACCTGGAGAAAACTGCCTTCATCACCTTATGGGTAACATTCTGCTACACAGTCATGCTATTTAGGCTCAATAATACCAAGGAAACCTACCAAAGGGCCTCTACAAGCATCCCGCATGACCTCATCCACAAAGAAATCGAGGTATATATTAATGATATAATCATCAAGTCCAAGACTCGAGAAAGTCATATCCTCACCGTGAGAAAATTCTTCGAATGACTACAACCATACCAGATGTGGCTCAACACACATAAGTGTGTCTTTAGTGTCACTAAAGGAAAACTCCTCGGATTCATGGTCAGTGAGGAAGGGATTAAAGCAGACCCCTCAAAACTGAAAGTTGTACTTGAGATGCCAATACCCTCGATAGAGAAAGAAGTATGAGGATTCCTGAATAAGCTGCAGTACATCAGTTGGTTAATCAACCAATTGACCTCTATGTACGAATCCAATTCTAAACTTCTCTGGAAGTACAAAACCAAAGTTTAAAACGAGGCATGCCAAGAAGACTTTGACCAAATCAAGAATTACCTCACACGGCCTCCGATACTCATGCCTCTGCATCCATGTCATCCCCTCCTCCTATATTTGACTGTTACCGATACTGTAGTAGGGGAATTATTAGCCCAATATATTGAGGAACCTCATAAAGAAAGAACGATCTACTACGATAGTTGAAAGTTAGTTGGGTATGAAGTCAACTACACAGTCTTAGACAAGGCGTGTGTTGCCTTGGTCTGGGTTACATAGAAATTACGGCATTATATCCTCACACTCCCCATCAAAGTGGTATCCTGAATGGATCCCATAAAACACCTACTAGAGAAACCCATTATGTAATGCCAAATGGCCTACTGACTGATGTTGCTAGCCGAGTTCAATGTTGTGTATGTCACACATAAATCTATAAGGAGGAGGGACATTTTCGATTACCTTGTTAATCATCCCATTGAAGGAATCAAATTTTGGGTCTCCGAATTACTAGGCAAAGACATCATTTGCACCTCTCGAGAGGACCTCAGGTGGAAGATGTTCTTCGACGGAGCTACCAATAATAAATGATGTGGCATTAGGATACTCTTGATTGCTTCCGATGACTTTTATACCCCCATTGCCATCAAGCTAGACTTCCCTTGCATAAATAATATAACTGAATATAAGGCATGCACTGTAGAGCTCAAGATCGCCCTCGAGAAATAAATCAAGTACACGGGTGTCTATAGGAACTCTTTCCTTATTGTCGGACAAATTCTCAAGAAATGAAAAGTCAAAGACGAGAAACTCCCACCATTCCATGCCCATCTAGAAGAGCTTGCCTCCCAATTAAAAGATGTCACCTTTCATTACCGCGTTGTGCAAATAATAGCCTAATCGGCGCACTAATAACCTTGGCCTACATAATCGACATACCTGAGGGAATAGCAATTGCCCCCTTCCTAGTTTAGAAACAAGTTGCACCCGCCCAGTCTTGTCATATCGAGCTCATCACAGAAGAAGATTCTGACATAAAAGGATTATGGTACTATGACATTTGGTGCCTTCTCAAATGTGGTATGCATCCCTGAGATGCATACACATCATCTGCGATAAAGAAATTTTCAAGAGAAACTTCGATGGAACCTATTTGCATTGCGTAACAGGGGCTAGAATTGAAGAGATAATGCAAAAAAGTCATAGCGGAGAATGTGGTCTCCACATGAACGGTCATATTATTGTTACGAAAATCATTCGTCAAGGGTACTATCAAACCACCATGATTTAAGACTGCACTGCCAATGTTAGGAGATGCCTTAAATGCTAATAATTTACAAACCTGCACCACTTGACTCCTCGAGAGCTGTACAAGACGACCTCTCCTGGGCCCTTATTTGCCTAAGTAATAAACATCATTGGGAAGGTCACTCCCAAAGCTTCAAATGGGCACGAATTTATCTTTATTTTCGTTAACTAATTCACAAAATAGGTATAAGTCGAGTCATACGCGGTACTAAATGAAAAGAAAGTGGTTAAGTTCATCAGAAAGAATAACATATGTCGCTATGGAGTTCTTTATGAGTAGATATCAGATAATGGACTCCACTTTAAGGTTGAGGTCACATAATTAGTCGGTGAGTATGGAATTTAGGGGCACAAGTCTTCTACCTACAGATCACAAACCAACGGTGTTGTCGAAGCTGCCAATAAGAGCTTTAAGACCATCATTAACAAGGTGAATGAAAGCTCCAGAGACTGAGTCGACCGGATCCTATATGCCCTCTGGGGCTATCGCACCTCTATTAGGACACCCACTGGGTCTACACCTATTCTCTAGTAAACAACTGAAAATCCCTTATTAATTCGTTTAATCAAAAGTTAAAACAGTTAAGAAGGGTCTGAATTGTTTTCTTGAAGAAACACTTTTAATAACACCAATGAAAACTCAAGTTGTGTTAAAATTATTTTTGAACAAGAAATTCCAGTCACTTAGAAACTTAAATGTTTAAAATAAATTTAAACACATATAGCAGTGATAGCATGAGTAAAGCAAGTATCAAAAACATTCTCACAAGACAAAGATTTTAACGTGGTAAAACCTCAATCAAACTGGGGAAATATCCACGACTCCCTCTGCGGAGTAAAATAAAAAAATCACTAGAATGAGTTTTAGAATACAAGCAAGCAACGTATTATCCAACCAAATCAAACCTAAAACTAATTCAAGAAATTATACTAGCACTCCTAGTTTTTCTCTGACTTTTCTGGCTCTTATTGTTGTCTTTAACGTCCTCCAAAGCTTAAGTCCTTTGCTCCTTCTTTACGTCGACTTTGATGGTAAATTCTCTTTATCAACACAACTTTAGTGATGTTGTGTGATAGTGTAGTGAAGTGATGTGCCTAACACATGCATGGAACTCACTCACACTTATACAAGCGATTTTTCGACAAATTACAGATTTGTTCTATAAATGACATGCAAGAATTTGAATAAACTTGTATTAAAAAATAGACTTCTTTTTAAAGTCAGATCAGAAAATAATCTTGCTATTAAAAAGAGCGAAGATCCTATATGTCTCACTCTTATTTATTTATAAATCTATTTCACAAAATGTGAAATATAAACTGGGTGACATAAACGTCTTTAAATCAAAAAAATCTTGAAGTTCGTTTTTAAAAAAAAACTTGAAAACAGAAAAGGGTATTTGATGAGAATAAATTTGATGAAAACATTTAAGAACAAAAAACCCAACAGAGAGATGATTTTTATATAAAGAAATCAGTCCTAACAACTAAACGTGAATCTATCACTTTAGTTAGACCTACAAATCTCAATAGAGTAAGACGAGATCTAAACTCAGTGAAGGCGTTGGACAAAAGATGTAAACCAGAAAGGATTTGAACCACGAATAAGTAAAACTCTCAAACTCTCAAAGAAATTTGTGGAAAAATTTGTCCAGAGTTTGGTTTTAATTTTTCTTTTTCTCTCTGATTTTCCCTCTCTCTTATCTATCTATCTATCTATCTATCTATCTATCTATCTATCTATCTATCTATCTATCTATCTATCTATCTATCTATCTATCTATATATCTATCTATCTCACTCTCTTATTTTCTCCTAACTCTCAAACTCTCCAAAATATTGTAAACGATTGACCCTAAAGCCCTATTTATAATGGACGATGGAAGGATCTGGAATGAGGTTCTAAATCAAAGGCCAGGATTAAATCTACCAAACGGTTGTAAATCTAATAATTGATAATGCACCGCTTTTAAATGCCTTCTCATTGGCTCAATTAGGTTAGACAAGGATTACAAAGGACGACATGCAAACCATTGATTAAATCAAACCAACGTTCCTGATTAACTATCAATTACGTGAGTGGGAGAAAACACAGATCGGATCGCTAGAAATGCAACACGTGTATGATGCAGACTGAATGAAAAATGCGTGTTTTGATCTTTTAAAAATAACATTTTCCACCCCAAATATCTCTCCCGCCATCGAATTCTACCCAAGGCAAAATTTGGGAACTACGAGATATTATAAAACGAACCAAACCGTTTTAAAACCCACGTTTGAATGTTTAAAAATTATATTTTAAATGTTTAAAAAAAATCCTAAAAGTCCTTAAAAACAGTAGAAAATAATTTTAAGCCAATGTGAACACACACATACACCTCATACACACAAAAAGAAGAATAAATGCAGTCCTTGGTGTTGTGAGTTGTGTTAGTTACTACCTTTTCCAGTCTTTGATAATTATTGATGAAGATCATGAAGAGGAATGAGGTTTAGGGTTGAATATAGGATAGCACAATTTTGTCTCTATTTCCAAACAAGACAAGGTCCTATATTTAAGACTCAAGTGAGTCATATATATAATGCGCTTCAACATCATAGAGGAGGTTCTCCTCGTCGAACTAGAAGTACCTTCTCTGTGAGTTATGCTCGAAAGCAAGGTCTGTGAGGAAGACTGACATCGAAGCCACTATGATGAACTTTCATTCCTATAGGAAAAGAGACTAAAAGTTCTATACCACATACAAGGGAACCATTGTCGGATTGCGCGATTATCTAACAGGAAAGTCAAGGGCCACGGTGTCCAAGAAGGAGAACTTGCCCTCAAAGAAATAATATAACCCATCTAGTTACGAATTAGAAAGTTCAAACCTAATTGGAGTGCCCTCTAGATTGCGAAGAAAATCTTGTCAGGTGGCACCACTATGATCATAGATCTCGACGGAGAAGAAATGGCGCGTCCAGTCAATTTGGATGCCTTAAGAAGTTTTACCCTTAATCCGAAATCTCAGTGCACTAGGACTCTTCTCATCCCTAATCTATTTAATAAAAATGTCTTTAGTACATCTACTCCGAACTATATGGGACCTGGCCCTCTCAAAACACCCATTTCAAAATGAAGCTCACGAATTTTGAAAAGCCACAGGGGTACGTAGGCAGCCCATAAACACACATGGGCACAGTTCTTTCTTTCACACAAAATGCTATTCTTTTCTTCCCCCGAGAACAGTGGTCCATCTCATCATTTAAACGAACAATAGGATTATGTATGCCTCAGTGATTGGTGTAGACAGTTCAAATATGAAATTCATCAAAAGACACAACAAAATATAACAAAATTATATCTCTTTTATTTCAATCAGGAATATAGTTGTTACACGAAATATCAGTTATGGGGGTCAAACAAACCACTCCCTTCCTAACCATCATACAACCTACAATTCCCCCATTAAACCAAGCTTCATAAAAAATCCAAAAAAACATACCAATACACATACCTAAACACAAATTCACACAAACAAACACCAAATTCTAAAAAAAATTAGGCTCAGATATCGGACGGTCCCACCTCATCACCATTATATGTACCCTGAGGTCCCCAAGTGTCCCACTCTTAATTATTGTTCCGAATGCGCTTTATGCAATAAGATGCCTTAATAAGCTTTGATGAAACCACCATACATTCTTTCATAATATCAAAAGTGATACGCCATCTTTCCCAAGTCTTCTCCACTAAAATCATTCCAACCACCCATTTCTATAACCACTTCAAATGATCCCCGAATACCAACCGACCTCTTCAACGGATTATTACAGATGGGTAGACAGCCGACAGTGCTTTCGTAGAGGTCCTAATATCATCCTCAAGGACTCGATCAAGTCTCCACCGAAAATAAGTTAGTTATACGGGGAGACACAATCTGCTCCCATCCTACTTCGCATGGAAACCGCCTAAAAAGTATAAGAAAGTATGCTGAAGACCAACAAATCGCATATACCGTTATTCCCCCAACTGCAAAATGGGTTGCAAGTCCCCACCACCACGGTACAAACCAATAAAAAATTTGAATTCGATGCTCTATTAGCTTGTTAACCCAGTTTTTTATCGAACGGTCGAAGATGAAGAAGGGCCTAGTAAAGATATTGGGAACGCCTGATAGAGGATACTCAGACGAGGCCACCAGGCGCAGTCTCTCAAAAAACTATATAAAAAACATGACAGGGCTCCCCCGTAAAAAGCCAACCCGACCTTCCTTCCAGGCATCTAAGCCATTCAAAGTGTTCGCTAATACCACCACAACAGGACTACAGTGGTAGGTAACCACAATGCTATCGTGGCCACCAGAGGGTCATCCGTCATATCACCCGTCACTCACAAAATCCTGGTAGTCAAACCCAGGACTACAGCTCCAATAAAGACATTATCAAATAAATCCCTCTGACACGCCGAATTCAATACAATCCAACTGAGGCACCTAGCTCCACTTGACATCAAGCTTCTTATTTCCTCATAATCGATCAACCAAACTGGAAATGGTTCTGAAAACATCTTAATAGCGAGAATTCAAGGGGGATGCCACAAGAGATTGAAAAGAAGTGTACCTAAACTAACAAGCTGACAAGTAGGACAAGTATATGTCAATCGCACCTTTTAGGGAAACACTCATTTGTCTCTTCCAATCCTCATTTCGAAATAAGTCCCTTCAAAGGGAAGTTTTTTGCAACCAAGCCTCTAAGGCCTTCCTTTATTCAAAAATTCAAAAAGACACAGTTTTACTACTTTTTCTAAAAAATTAGTCCTTTCAAAGGGAAACACTTCACAACCAAATCTCAAAGGCTTTCTTTCATCGAAATATGCCAAAAGAATATTCAAAAATTCAAACAAACACATATTTCCTACTTTTTTTCAAAATAAAGGCTCAGCAAAAAATTAAAGTGCGTGTAGATTAAGCCACTAGATAAAGATAATAAAACAAAATATGCATCATTTTTTACTTCTTGAGTCTCTCTTTTCAGGTACAAAGAAGTCGCTACACTAAGCTGACAATATGGTCAATGCCAAGCTCATCCAGTCACAATGATGGATCTGTGAGATAATATCGAAAGATGGATGTCACCTCACCCTCCACGATCTGTCACACCACTCTCTCTCCAAGGTACCAGACGTCCCCAAACTCATGCGCCAGTAACCTCCTCATCTATGCCTTCATGCTTGTATCCCTAGCGGCCCTAAAAGATAGACACCAAGGGTAGAATATCACTTATTTCCCTAGCAAGAGTTAGCAATCCCGCCCAGAAGTAAAGTTCTGAAGCCGTAAAAAACAAAAATCGACAGTGACCTTTCCCTCTTCTTGAAAATCCCAGGATTTCATGCCTTATGTCAATAGGCGCCTCCCCAGACCTGTCTATTGACAGTTCTCTCAAATTTTCAACACAAAAATGCTAGGAAAATCCAAAAATTATCCAAAAAATTCATAAATATCTCAAAAAATCCCTGCAAAGTCAAGGACGTCTTTTCTCTAACGAAAAATCACGGGGACACACCAAACTAGTTATAAACTCTCATTAATTCTCGACAGGTTCATTGGCACTCACTCTCATTGTCAACATACTCCCTAACGGAACCAAAAGAATCCGAGGTGCGCCTGCGCCAAAGAACTCTACGCTTTCCCCAGTGGAGCCACAATTCAAACAAGCCCCCATAAACTACATTTTTAGGTCCGTAGAGTTGACCTTGATCCGTAAAATTCCTCACTATATCTTTAGGTCCTCAGAATAGACCTCGACGAGCAAAATTAGTCTCCTCACTCTTTAGGTTCATAAAATTGGCCTCGACCTATAGAATTGGTTACCTCACTCTTTAGGTCCTCATAATTGGCCTCGACTTGCATAATCGGTCACCTCACTCTTTAGGTCTGCAGAATTGACCCCGACCCAAAAAATTGATCACCTCACTCTTCAGGTCCTCATAATTGACCTCGGTCCACAGAATTGTCCGTCTTACTCTTTAGGTTCCCAGAATCGTCCTCGACCCATAGAATTGATCACCTCACTCTTTATGTCCTCGAAATTAGCCTTGACCTGCAGAATCGATCGTCTCACTCTTTAGGTCTGTAAAATTTTCCTTGACCCGTAAAATTGGTCACCTCACTCCATAGGTCTGTAAAACTGACATTGACTTACATAATTGGTCACCTCACTCTTTAGGACCTCAGAATTGCCCTCGACCCATAGAATCAACCGTCCCACTCTTTACGTCCTCATAATTGACCTTGACTTACAAAATTGGTCACCTCACTCTTTAGGTCCTCAAAACTGGCCTCGACTCGCAGAGTCGGCTATCTCATTTTTTAGGTGTGTAGAATTGGCTTCGACCCGTATAATTGATCACCTTACTCTTTAGGTCCTCATAACTAGCTTCGACTTGCGAATCGATCACCATGTCTTTAGGTCCGCAAAATTAAACTCAACTTGCTAAATCGATCACTACATCTTTAGGTTCGTAGAATTAACCTCGATCAACTGAATTGGTCACTAATCTTTACGTCCTCTAATTGGCCTTGACCCATCGAATCGGTCATTGCAACTCTAAGTTCACAGAATTGACCTCGACACGTTGAATTGGTCATCCCACTCTTTAAGGCCTTAGAATCGATATTGACCATCTAAATCGATCAATATATTTAGGTCCTTAGAATTAACCTCAACCCTCGTTAGGTCTGCATAATTGGCCTCGACCCTCTGAATCTATCCCCTCTATCCCTTAGGTTATCTATCTTTCGATGGCCTTCACATGTTCCAAGATCTTCCATCGAGGGTCTCTATATACACCCTACCACAGTATCCCCTTAAGAACCTTATTAGGTCCCTAACATACCTTCATTCACCGTAAATCCTAGGTCATACTCCGAGTACTGATCTCGAGGTCACTGGGTGATCTCGAGCCCCGTTTGACTCCAGTTAAAGCTCTTAATTGATCGAATCTCGATAAAACCTTAAAGGTCTCTAAATTTACTTTCCAATGGTCTATTTCGTGCATGAATAGGTCTCACGGTTCGTACGAATGACCCATTTTACTTTAAAAACTGATCTAGAGGCCATCGGGTGCTCCCAAGATCTGTTTGACTCCAGTAAAATCTATGGCCTAAGTGAAGATCATTGAAACTTTAAGTACTTTGAATTTCATTTCTAATGATCCATATCGGGCGCGAATCGGCCTCACAGTGCGCGAATGATTCATTTTACTTTAAAAGGCCACGGGGCGCTTTTGGGCCCCGTTTGACTCCGATAAAATCTCCAAACCGAGTGAAGCTCAAATAAATCTCTAAGATCTTTGAATTCTCTTTCTAATGGTTCATTCCATGTGTGAATAAGCCTCAAGAATCGCACGAACGACTCATTTTACTCTAAAACCCCATTGTCTAAAGACCATCGGGCGCTTTCAAGCTCCATTTGACTTATGTCAACTCCAGAACTCGAGAGTGTCTCACTGGATTATTAAAGGGATCTGAATTCCCTTTCTAATGGTCCCATCCATGCACGATTTGGAGTTATGGTTTTCATTTTATGCATATTTTTTTTGTAAAAGATCGTTTCGAATTGCCTATAGGCACCCCAGACCCCCTGCCTATCAGCAGGGTGTACTTTCCTTGCCCGACATGACAGGCACTATACTGATAGGCAGGCCAAGGGTTATGCCGATCGGCACCCCCTAACCATAAAGTGCACTATATAAGTAGTTCACAACCTCACTCCTGAAGGAGGTCCCTTTCAACATTCATCAAACAATCCCTCGAAACCAGAGCATTCTCATTATCAAAAAGCGTATTTTTTGACATTCCCCCACCTCACTTCCCTATCACATTTAGTCACCTACCTCATCCTATAATACCATCCTCATACCACTACAAAATCATCCTACATACTTCCCAAATTTATCATTAGAAGTCTTCTAGGAGGTCCATTCCTAACTATTTTCTAGTTTATTCATTTAGTGTTATTATTCAATTTATTCTCATTTTGTGAGTTTTGTTCATTATCCCACATCAAGTAATATCTACTCTTATTATTAATATTTCACATAAATTATTTTCATAAAAACTCAAAAATATAAAAAAAAAAGAGTTTGCTTGCGAATTTAAAAAGTAAGACTTCCTCATTTTCTCACACTTGAACATATCTTTCTCAAAAGCACTCAAATAGGAGTCTTAAATTTAGATTTATGAGTTGAACTCCACCCCTATGCTATTTTCAAACTAAATAGACTTTGATGCCCCTTGGGCTAAGTAGGCATCTCGGGCTAATCCCAAGATTGAGTCCTCTCTTTCCATTTTGTGTCTTTTTTATTCTATTATATTAATTTTGTGAGTCTTGAACTCCCATATATTTGTCTCTCATCTGACATGCACATTCGCTTTTTTATATGGATTCGTGATTCGACGAACACTTACATCATATGTTTATGACTATTTGGGGATACACTTCTACGAATGAGTCCACTATGTCCGTTCCATGATGTGAGGTGGACTATTCCCTTTTCCTATTATTCATATTACACACATGCACACACATATCATGGAGAAAAAGGTAAAAAATCAACATAACCCATGAGAGACCAAAAGTGTGGAATGGGGGCCTAACACCTTCCTCCTCTATAACTTAGTCCTCGGAGATTCGAATTACTTTGTTTCATATGCATCAAAATGACCTTAATGCCATTCTTTCAAGGCAGATACATTATTTTTCCCATTTTGAGCAAAATAAGAGGACGACTCCATTCCTTTATGTTATCCTTATTTAACGATGGCCAATTTTATATACGAGGCTACCCGAGAAGACGCCAACACGAGTGGCAAAAAGAGGACCTTCATGTCCTCGAATCACCCACACGCACATAACAATAAAGGAGAGAGAAAGGGATGCCTTTTCCCCTCCCCATCTCGATATCGGGGCCGACTTGCATTGGAGGAATTTGACCCGGATGGCCACATTAATATTTAAGAATCACGTTAGTCAGGTTTTGTTGTGTTTTAAACGGATTGAGTCAAGATTATAAAAAAACTTGTAGTTTTATTTTGTGTTTGTGGGCAAAAAAACTTTTTATTATTATGTGGGCTTTTAGCAAGATACAAAAACACAAATTTACACATAATTTATCCAAAATTATTGAGAATGATAGTGATCTAAATTGATTTAAAACCAAGTTCGTTCAATAAATTAAACATTAACAAGAAATTCTACAAAGATGTATATATATATATATATGTGTGTGTGTGTGCGTGCGTGTGCGCGCGCGTGCGTGCGTGCGTGCATGTATAGAGAGAGATGGAAACGTATCTCGAAAATATAAAGGTCAAATCCCTAGAATTCCAAAGCCACGTGAATCTAAAGAAATCCATAACAAAAAAAAAGTTCTACAGGTGACAATAAGTTGTAAACATGACAACTTGCATTAAAAAACACATGAAATTATAATTAGAAATACGAAAAAGACATAGTTATAGTTTTTAATATTATAAAGTAATATTCACCATGATATGATTTAGGGGAAACAATATTTGACCATATGTCTACAAAGAAAAAATAGGTAGAATGTAGTATATAAACTTGCTAGTAATACAAATAACTTATACTTGTGAGTCATCACTCATTCTTTATTGGGTAAATATTTCAAACATCATGTATGCATTTTCAACAATAATAATTTGTCATATCAAATACTCCCTAATTTCCACGTGCTATATTGTATAACATCACATCACCAACTAAATTGAATCAACATAACTATACACACACATGATCGCAGGAATATACACATCAAAATTTATGCATATATGTATCTTTATAAAAATAGAGATTTGAAATCTAAAATGATGTTTGTATGGAATAAATTAACATAATTCGAAGAAACTGAAAAAAATACATGTAAAGAAAAAATAAATATGAAGATAACTCAAGAAAACACCATCGTTTGTGGAAAGAGAAAGTAACGAGAGACGTTCAGTCAATTGGAGTGATGGGTATGAAAAATTGATTTGAGAGAGAGAGAGAGAGCTTACGAGGGAGAAAAAAAAGAGTGAATGAAATTGAATTTGAGGTTTTAAGCGGAAGTTTATATTATATGAAGCTAATTTGGTCATTTGATCATTATAAAAAGATTAGCCTCTTTTTACGTAGTAGAGAATGAACAGTTAACAACCTATATTTAAAGTACAGTGCATCATGATGATATTATAATGTGCATGCTAGATAGAGTATTCAATATGATCTATGTGCTTAAATGATACCAACCTTGATATTCATATATTTCTTAATCATCTTATTACATCATACTTAATTCTCTTTGTATACATTGATATCGTGATCCTCTTTACTAGTGTGTGGAAAAAGATGATTAAGACCTCATTTTGATTGTTGAGTTTTTGGTGTTAAGGTTATAAGTTATTAAGTTAATTTTGCATTTGGCTAGACTTTATCTTGTGTCATAGGTTGATAGATTTGCTTAACTTTTTTGTAATGTTTTTTTGTTATATTTTATCACAACATTAATAAAATGAGAGAGTATAAGACTATTCTTATACACATGTGCCCTCGACAAATTGGAGTATCGTATTCTGTTTTATCAAATATAATTTAATTCTTTTATCCTCGAGGTCATTCTGTCAACGCTTTAGATGAAGTCAGATTCATCGAAAATCTTTATCAAATCCCACGTCGAAACCATACATGTTCATGCTTATTAAAAAAGCTATTTTGGTTGAAGTGAATGGACTTAGAAGACTAACAATTTTATAATATTCAATTTAACTTTTTCACAATCAAAAAACTATTGTGGGAGTGTGTTAATTTGGTTTTTGGTGTTGGTGATATGAGTATGCAATTACATGTTCATATATAAATATTTTTGTAGGCCCCTTTTTCAAAGTGTGCTTTAAGGTGACAAAACATTTTTCCATCAAAATACATTTTCCAAATTTTAACACGCACAAAGTTTGTGAACCAATTTTACTTAAGCCCAATTTTATCTTGTTTAATCCTAAACATACATCTAGGTGATTAAAGCAAGTAATAATGTAAAGTTCACAACGTCGGATAAACGAGGAAACCACTAAAGGAGAATAACCTTGGACGGCCCAAGCCAGAAAATCACTATGATACGGTTTTACAAAGAAAAATAGACAAACTTACACAATGACTTGATCCCCACAAGCCTTGACTTTCTTCTTCTCTTTAATCGTTCATCCACGGTGCCCACGCAAAATTCCTTTCACGATAATCATCTAAAACACACGCGTCCACGAGTGCCTCGGTGTCCACCGAACAGACTCAAAACATAAAATAAAAATAAGTATAAACAATTTGAACTTCATGCTAACATAGTATCAATGTGCTCAAATATGGATATGGAATGAATGGGCGTGAACTACAACAAATGAATCACAATATGAACTCATCGAAATGATCAAGAAGTTGTAATTGATAGATAAATGTCATCAAACTTAGTTTTATCAATATATGACATTTAATATATTGATCTTAATGAACTAAACAAACAACATGCACACAAATCTGGAATTTTGACAATTCTACAAATAATACCGTCATGACACGATTTTTCAACATTAGGACTCATGGTGAAAACCCGTTGTTTTTCCATCCAAACACCCTCAAAGATTCATATTTCCTTTTCAAGCTTTTAAGGTTTCTACTTTTCTCAACTTAGAGAAAACCTATTGGTCCTATTTTGGAATATGTTTCTTTTTATTGCCTTAATTTTTCTCGGGATCTTTTAGACGGTGGTTTTCACGATGAGTTTATTATACTCTCGTAGTCCTTTCCTGTGAGCACTCTTCAATTTTTCAATATAAGTAATATAAATCCTCACGGTAAACGGTTCTTACATACACACCTCCTCTTAAGTCTTATTATGCATAGATGACAAAATTGAGAGGAGAACGTCTCACTAAACTAAAATATGCATGAGATGTCAAACATTCATATAAACTCGTGCATATGTGCAAAGATGGCATATATACAAAGTCGAATCCAAATGCAAATCAACTTTGAAATAACCCAATTATTCAATGGTTAAGACCATTCTACGCATCAACAATTATAATAAAATGTTCTAGACACATGGATAATGAAATTATAGGGGTCCAAGCACACCAATATGCCATATCAAGTATAAAAACTCATGATACAAAAAATAAATATAAAATCCTTTTGTGTTTTTCAAAAAATATTTTTGACCCAAAAATAATATTTTTTGTATTTTAAGAAATATATGAAACCAAAAATCTTTTTTTATTTTTCAAATAAGACTCAAATAAATGAAAAATATAATACGACGAGATACACATGTCATATCACTAGCAATATGTATATCATGAATCAAAGACTAGTGTATGACAAACATGACTAACACAATCATCCATATGAATAGCATGTGGAGCATCATATGCTAGCATGTGAGAATCAACCAACGAAGCATTTAACATCTCCAAAATAGATTTTCTAACTCAAACAGGTGTATATATAGCAAAGCGGATTTTGAGAACCGACGAGACACTATGTTTAAACTTCCTAGTTTTTTTTAAGATCATAGCAAAAATGCCTAAGGTGACCTTTCCAACCACAATGCGAGCATGTGTAAACACTAAAAGGAACGAGACATTTCAATTGACATTTTGTAACAACCTGGGATGTGTTTGACGCTCTAAAACAAACAATGGTTTTGGCTTTAACATTAGAAGCACTAGAATAAGATAAGCCACTACCATCACTACTTGAATCGCTGAAATCATTTTTCAACTTCAAAATTTTTTACTCAAGCAAAGAATTAAACTCCTTAAAAATTTTTACTCAAGCAAATAATTAGACTCCTCACATGACTTATAATCATTGATCAAAATACTTTCTTTAACGGCACAAACCGTAGATTTCCTAAAGTCCTCTAACTCTTTTTCTAAAACAAGGACTCTATTCCCATTCTCTTTCTTGGCCAATTTCAAAGATTCAAAGTTATCATGTAAAGCCACAAACTTCTCACGAATGATATATCTTTAAGTTTGAAATGTTTGCAAATATTCAATCACATGTTTAAAATGAGAATTTTTTTTTCAAGAATTTCAATTTGTTTTGCAAACTTCAAATTCAAAAGATTAAATTCGTCAAAACTTTGACAATCAATCGAGAGAAAAACAAACCAAGAGTGATAAACAAATATTCACAAAATAAGCACAAAATAAAGAACTACACACAAGCTAAATGAAACCTGCTCTGATACCAATTTGTAGGCCCCTTTTTCAAAATGTGTTTTAAGGTGACAAAATAATTTCTCTTTCAAAATACTTTTTTCAAATTTTAACATGCACCAAGTTTGTGAACCAATTTTACTTAAGCCCAATTTTATCTTGTTTAATCTTAAACATACATCTAGGTTATTAAAGCATGTAAAATAATGTAAAGTTCACAACGCCGAATGTACAAGGAAACCACTAAGGGAAAAAAAACTCAGACGACCTAAGCCACACAATCACTATGATACGATTTTACAAAGAAAGACATACAGACTTATAAAATAACTCGATCCCCACAAACCTTGGCTCTCTCTTCTCTTTAACCACTCTCCACAGTGCCCATGCAGAAATCCTTCCACGATACTCGTCCATAACACAAGCGTCCACGAGTGTCTCGATGTCCACCGATGTAGCTTTGGAAACTGTCTACGATTCGGAACACGACCTTCATCGTTTCTTCATCGCAAAACTCCAATGAAATAACTTGTTCAACAGAGATGAACAAACTCCAAATGGTGCAAACAAGATCTCTATATCATAAGTGTATGAAAGCTCGGATGTTGAAAACTATAAGGATGGTTTTAGCTTTGAAATCCTTAGAGAACTTATGCAAAAAAACGTAACTATTTCAAATTGTATTTTAGTTCTGCAAACCCCAAAATTTTAAGTGAAAAATGCCTTAAATAAAAAAAGTTAAGATGGCAGCTCATTCGAATGATATTCCTATGTCATTTGAATGACTTGGCCTTGTCGTTTAAACGAGTTGTCCATATCGTTTGAACAACAGTGAGATGTCATTTGAACGACTGTTTATGTCGTTTAAAGTCTCTAAACACGAGGATAGAATTCATACGACTCTAAACAATACTTATCTCATAATAAACAAAGATAAAACCTTTTATAATCATTTTTGACATTTTAAAATCATTTATAAATAAAATATTATCCTTAAAATATTTTTAAAGTCACATAAAAATTATGCGTTCATACCTGAGAGTATCTCGGAATGCAATATGATATGAAGACGTGAAATGTGGAACAGTAAACACGTTATGATATATCTTTAAAACTTGGCCACTACGTCTTCAACACAACACATCATAAACTATGTAGATATCGTGACAATATAAAAATATATATATAACTCAAACAAGTTTTGTTATGAAAATAAGTTAATTACATAAAAATTAACTCAATTGGAATTTTTTGTCCTTACAATTTTTTCTAACATCACGTGTTTGCTCTTTTTTGCATTTTTTTGTTGACTTCAACCAAATAATGGAGAAGGGTGATCAACTAAGGTCCTCTCTTAGTGAAGTAGAAGAGACCTTTGAGGGCCTGAAACAATCTATGACTGCTTCCCATCGTGACAAATCAAAGAAGAAGTTCTAGGAGGAGGAGCTGAAGAAAGTAGATGATAGGGCAATTACAGTAGAAGGCCAAATAAAGTCTACTGATGAGAAGGACCAAACTTCCCAAAAGAAATTAAGTAAGGTTGAAGGTAAAGATAAGGTTATCGAAGATAAATTCACAGAAGTCATAACTCAAGCCCAAACTACTGAGGATAAAGTGGTTAATTTGACTTCTGAAGTTGCTTCCTTGAAGGCTAAGGATAAAGTTACTTTTGACAAAAGTTGGGAGAAGGCCCTTTTTGCTGTCTCTACTCAAATTGAGTATGCCAAGAAATTATCCTTAAAGGAAGAATTGTCAGAGGCTCTAAAGGTAGTTGGCTCTAAGGCAAGCTATGAACTGTTCTAAAGGCATGACCCATACACTCCTATGAACTTAAATGAGGAGTTTGACGACGAGGAATGGTTAGGAGAGTCTTCATTAATGCCCATTGAGTCTTCAGTTGTGCCAGATACAAGTGCCGACCTATTTGTTGCCAGCCATTCCCAAACCAAGGAGAAGGTTTAAGTCCTTTTAGCTAGTTTTCTTTTTTGTTCATTCTCATATATATTTTCCATTTCTTTTCTGATCTTTCTTTCTGATGTACCCATCTCTATACATCAAAATCAACCAATGAAAGAATATATTTTTATCAATTTTTATTACCTTTGAATGACTTTGATTTCTTACAGGTTTGTTCTTTTTTGTGTTGTCTATTTCTATGAATTTACCCCATGAACTCATATCTATAACTTTCTCATTCGATGCCAGGAAAAAAACTATTGTTTATGCTAAATCCGACCTGCTTATGTGGTGTAAAAATCTCTTTAAGGCTAGCCGTGTTCCTTTATCCGAGAAATATTTTTCAGGGTTGCTCGATGCAGATGTTTCTGATCAAGTGAAGGAACTTTACATCCATTTTCATTGCCTCTTGGACAGAGCTGTGGCAGATAATGTCAGTTATTGTAAGATGATTAAGAGAATGCATGAGGATCACAAAATTTCCAAAGCACTGTTCCATTCTAACTATGAATCTAAATATAAAGCATTACGCGAAAGTTGTGGCTTTGACAAAAAATTGAAAGACATTACTTCTAATTTGCACAGGAAATAATTGGCCTTAAATCAAGAGTTAGAAAATGCCCAATCAATCGCTGTTATGTTAGAGAAAGAAAATAATGCTCTGTGGAATGAACTTGACAATATAAAGAGATCAACCACTACTGGTCCTGATGATGGTGTTTCATTTTTAAAGGCTGGAAATGTTGGTTTGTTGGAGGAGATGGAAGCTTTGTATGAGAAAAAAATAAACTCGAATAAGCCCCCAGGCAAAGTATAGTTGTTAGGCCAATCATTGAGGAGAGAACCAATAAGACTTTTATCGATTAAGCTGCCCTGTTAAAATTCAAAGATATAGTCCTCAAGAAACTCCAAGGTCAAGTTAGTAGGCCGACATTCCGCTTTCATAAGCAACCAAGAGAAGTTTGGATGGATGGCTATAATGAGGCCATAGCTCACTTGGATGATCATCTTGCCCAAAGTAATCGTGAAGGCTACAAATGGGGGTCGACTAACTTGTTGATCTTACCGAAGTATGATCAAAACAGTGATTTATGTCATTGAAATGACCCAAGTTTCTTAGATTGTGCCAAGCCTCCCTTCAAACTAGAGACAAATTGGATTCCACCTGACGCCATTCCTCAATGCCTTATAAGTAAATATTCGGGTGATTATAGCCTCAATGATGAATGTGTGATGGTTCATCCTCCTCATTTTCTTGATAGACCGAGCAGTAGTAATAGGAAAATGCTGAGAGATTTCAACATAATAAATTCACCATATACCCTTGATGATCCTCCTGTTGGGATAAATAAGGCACGAGGAAAGCGTCCAATAGAATAGATTTATACTTATGTGTCCATTGTAATGCATTTTGATCAATGAAATGAAATTATTCTTGATTGAGTTTCCTTTATTTAAACTTGTGGTTGATATTATTCTTTTTGCTGATTAGGTAACCTGTACACTTATTAGTTAATTGGCTTATAGACTACGTAACATGCTTAAATGTTTAATGTTTTATTTGTATTTGAATCATTTATACGACCTTATATTTGATCGATGCACTTAGATAAAACTGTAAATAGCTTTATCATACGAAGTTGTGGCATTAGTTATCGGTGGCGACCAAGTGTATTAGGAATGTCTAATATTCCTGTGTTTTAACCTGGTCGGGTAAAATTTATAGTGAAGAAAATTTATTGCCTTCTTGTGCTTGAATTGCCGAGGACAAATCACACATGAAGTTTAACTTTTCTGAAGTTGGAAAAGTTTGACAAATATAAAGAACTTTTCTAAAATTGGAAAAGTTTGGCGAGGAGCTTTTTTAAAGATTGGAAAAGTTTGGCGGGGAACTTTTCTGAAGTGGGAAAAGTTTGGCCAATATAAAGAACTTTGAAGTTGGAAAAGTTTGCCTAATATAAAGAAGTTTTTTGAAGTTGGAAAATTTAGGCGAGGAACTTTTTTGAAGTAGGAAAAGTTTGACTAATATAAAGAACTTTTCTGAAGTTGGAAAAGTTTGGTGAGGAACTTTTCTGAAGTGGGAAAAGTTCGACCAATATAAAGAACTTTTTAAAATTTGGAAAAATTTGGCGAGGAAATTTTCTGAAGTTGGAAACTGCTCATTAATTATGATTAATGAATGTTAAGGTGCAATGCCACCATATTTTGAAAAACACAACACAAAAAAACGAGTATAATGGAGAAAAATATGAAATTTCATTAACTTGAATTGCATAAATAATTACATTAAAAATGGAATTACTGGAAACAAAATTAGTGATAATACTTGCGCAAATGGTCTACATTCCAACGATTCTTGAATTCTTCTCCTTCTAGAGTTTCTGAGCGATAAGTTCCTGGTCGGATAACCGTTAAGATATGGTATGGACCATACCAATTAGGATCTGGCTTGTACTCTTCTGGATAACTTTTTTGAGCACCAAATCTCCTTGCTTCATGTTAGTTGGCTTGACCCTTCGATTATAAAATCTTATAGTCCTTTGCTGATAAGAAGCCATTCGGATAATAGCATATTCTTGGACTTCTTCAATCATGTCTAAATATAGTCACCTTATGAGGTCACTCTTAGGTAAATCAAAGTTCAATAGCCTATGAATCGACGTACCTATTTCGATTAGTATCACTTCCTCAGTGCCTAAAGATAACATGTATGGGGTTCCCCCATTGTTGTTATATGAGTGGTCATATATGCCCAAAGGACAATGTGAAGTTTATTAATCCAGTTGCCTTTGGCCTCATTCAACCTTTTCTTCAACCTATCTAGCAAGGTTTGGTTGATGCTTTCTGTCTGGCCATTGCACTGTGGGTGCCCAGATGTTGAATAAGTTTATGAATGCCATACTTATTATAATACTCTTCAAATTCTTTATTTTCAAATTGAGTGCCATGGTCGGTGACGAAGGTAAAGGCATGCCATACCTACAAATAATTTGCTTCCATATGAACTGAAAAACCCTCTGATAAGGCATATCAATCAAAGGCTCAGCCTCTACCCATTTGGTGAAGTAACTAACTACTACAATCAGATATTTGAACCTTCCCTTGGTGGTCAGTAGTGGTCCGATCAAGTTAATTCCCTAGATAGTGAAAGGTCATGGATAAGTGATATGTGTTAAAGTTTCTCCTGATATTCTATGGATGGTGAAATTTTTTTAGCACTTATGAAACTTCTTAGTGAAATTAATATAGTCTGCTTTCATCGTCAGCCAATAGTAACCTTACATTGTTATCCGTTGTCTTAGAGACCTTCCGACCGTGTGAGCTCCACACGAACCTTCATGTACCTCTTTAATTAGACCATTTACTTCGCTTGGATGAACACAACTAAGTAGGGAAATAATGTATCCTCGCCTATATAAAACACCTTTTTCCAACACGCAACTGACTGCTTTATACCTCATCATCCTGGCCACTTTCTGGTCGGATAGTAATATTCTTCTTTCAATGTACCTCTAATTGGATCCATCCATAAGGGACCTGATTCCATAGAGATGATGTTGGATTCCATTCTATCAATGCTTTTATGGGTAGAATTTCCACTGAGATTGTTCGCATGAGTTCTGTTTGAATTACTGAAGCAAGACAAGTAAGAGCATCTGCTCGGACATTCTTTATTCTAAGAATTCTCACCATCCAGACTGAAGTGAAAAAATAAATAACCTTCGTAGTTTTTTTATGATATCTCATCATCGTTTCCCCTTAAATGCAATAAATCTGCTGCAATTGATTGGCAATCAAATAAGAATCACTATATACCAATACTTGGTCGGCGCCCAATGATGAAACCAGTTCCAATCATGCGATCAACACCTTATACTCAACCTTATTATTTGAAGCCTTGAATTGGAATCATATAGCATATTCCACATCTAAGTTATTCGAAGTGTTGATGATGAGTCCTACTCCACTTTCAGTAGCATATGAGGATCCATCTATAAATAATTGCAAGATTAGAATATCATCGAAAAAATCTTCTTCTACCAGCACTTCATGTTTGAACATCTTCTTGTTCTGTTGAATTCTTTCTTGAATCACTGACGACTCTGGTTGATAGACCATAATCTCTGTTTGCTTTTGAGATAAGCTCTCTTCCGAAGAAGTCTACTCAACAGGCAGACTTAGATCATGTAGCACCTCTACATATGTGAACTCGCCTATGAAGTCTGCCACTGCTTGGACTTTTATTATAACTATGGGTTCATAAACAATTTAATTTTCTCCTAATTCTACTGCCCAAGACATTAACCTTCCATACTTTTCAAGTTTGTGCAACGTCTGACTCAAAGGCAAATTTGTGTAAACGATAATTGTGTGAGCTTGAAAATATGGCCTCATTCTCATGGAAGCTTCAATGAGAGCTAATGTTAACTTCTTCGGACATGGATACCTGATTTTTGCTCCTCAGAATGCCTTTTCATATTCATCATTCCACTCAAAGGTCTTTATAAGAACCTTATATAATGGAAGACATTTTTTAGTTGCTCGAGAGATAAATGGTTCAATGCTGCTACTCTTCCTGTTAGCTTTTGAACATCTTTCTTGCTAGTCGGGACTGCATTTCCTGTAAGGTTTTAATTTTGGTAGGGTTTGATTATATTCCTCTTTTATCGATAATATACCTGAGGAACATTCCTTCTTGTACTTCAAAAATACATTTGGCTGGGTTGAGCTTCATCTCATATTTTTCCAGTTGATGAAAGGTTTGGGCCAAGTCTGCAATATGGTTGACAGTAAATTTACTCTTGAAGAGCATATCATTTACATACACTTCCATGTTTTTTTCAATCTGGTCTTCAAAAACCTTATTCACCAGCTTCTGATAGGTTGCTCCAGCGTTCTTTAACCCAAAGGGGCATGACATTGTAACAGTAAGTTCTTCGACTAGTAATAAATGAAATGCTTTCCTTGTCTTCAGGTTTTAGAACCAGAATAAACATCCATGAAATTGAGTAATTCATGACGTGCTATTGCATTGACTAATTGATCAATCCTTGGTAAATAAAAATGATCTTTTGGGCATGCCTTATTGAGGTCTGTGAAGTCTATACACATGCGCTATTTGTTATTCTTCTTCTTAACCATTGCTACATTGGCTAACTAACTGGGATACTTGGCATCTTCAATAAATCGTGCTCGCTGTAATTTCTCCACTTCCTCCTGGATTGCCATATTATTCACTGGGTTAAAAACTCTTTGCCTTTGCTTAGAACCAATCAATCTCTAGCATATCTTCATGGATACAAGCGAACATATTTTCCTTTTCTTTAAGGAATGTAATTAATTCCTTCTTAAGAGTGGAAGACAATCTTTAACCAATTTGGGTAGTTCTTTCTGACTTCTCGTTATCCAGCATAATAGCTTCTGTTTCTTCCATAACTTGCCTCTTCATCAGCTTATCTTCTTTACGAGGATCTAGAGTGCCAATGTGAAAAGTGGTTGTGCCCTTTATTTGTATTTCCTGTTAGTCGGTTGAAGTGTAATAACATTCCTTGGCTTGTTTCTGATTGTCATTTACTATGCCAACACTATAATATGTTGGAAATTATATACATTAATACATTGTAGATGACATAATCTTTAACTGCTTTATTCCCACTATTCCTCAGATGATATTGTAGGCTGATGGGACATTTTTATCTAGCATAAAGAAATAAATTATTTCTCTGTTGCTCGCCAGCCAGGTGCCGATTAAGACTCCCATTGATCGTCCCTAAGGGATATACTCTCTCACCTGCGAATCCTATGAGAGATCTATGGTATGGCTCCAGTTTGCTGTCACGCAACCCTAGGTTACTGCAATATTTATAAAAGATTACATCTGTAGAACTTTATTATCAACTAGTATCCTTGCAACTCTGTCGTGATGAACTCTGCATGTGATATTTAACGGATCATCTGAGGATAAAGTACCCCACTCAGATCGAATTCGAGCACTAGCTTGTCTTTGTTGACTTTCCCCAGCCGACTATCACTAGATTCGGCCGTATTAATATGTCTGACAATTGGTTAGGCCTTGGCTTCATTTAAGTAAGCTTTCCTTTCTACAATCGTGTATCCTCCTCCAGCATATCCTCCTGCGACGAAGTGGCATCCAAATGATATCATGCCTACCTCCACCTCTAGTTTATCAGGCCTTTTCGACAAGTCTGGATCTTCTTTATAATAATTATTTCTTATTATTTTATTATCTTTCCTTGCTCGGGTTGAAGATTCAGATCTCCTCCGATTATCTCGATTGCCATTTCGATCAACAAACTTACTCAGTTTTCCCTGCCGAATAATATTTTCAACCTCATTCTTCAGTGCAATGTAGATGTTGGTATTGTGACCACGGTCCTTATGAAATTCACAGTACTTGGACTTATCCATCTTATTGGAAGGTGTCTTCAATTTTTCAGGCCAATTCTATTCTCGACTTCCCTTGATTTCCTCCAAAACATGGTGAACACCTTTATTGAGGGTGTATATTCATCATATTTCTTGATCCGATCAAGCTTTTTGTCAATTTGATCCTTCTTGAATGAATTAGAATTTTCTTCTGACTTTCACCCTTAATGTTAGGATTTACCTTAGCTGCCATAGCCTCTTCGACATTCATTATCTTTCCAGCCTTAGTCATTAACTCTATTATGGTTTTAAGTGGATTATTTGCTAAAGCATAGTAAAGATATTTAACAAGCAACCCACTCATAAGTGATTCAATGACTGTCTTTTCCTCATAGTCCACCAACTTCAGTTTCTCATTGTTAAAATGTGTAAAGTACTCTCGGGTACTTTCCCCATCTTTTGTCGCACGATCAAGAGATGAGTGACACTCTTGATCGACTTGGCCCAAAATAAAAGTTATTTATGAATAATTCGTCTAATTGATGAAAACTATAGATTTTACCTTTTGAGAGATTATTATACTAAAATTGGCCTGGATTTGTGATAAAACTGGAGAAAGTTTTACACCTCATTTCGTCGAGCACTGAGTAGATGTCGACAGCAGCTTAATATTGCTCTATGTGCAAGACTAGATCAGTTTTTCCGTCATATATAGGAGTGACCACCGGTGGATTAAACTTAGAGGGTATGGGATAATCCGCAATAGCCTGAACAAAGGTGAGCCTTTAACAAAACTTCTTTGTAATGGATTCTTGGACTTAGCCATTTTACCTAGTTGATCTTCTAACCGTTGCATAGATCCCTTTTAAGACTGTTCTTATGGCTTAGATTTGGCCAAAGTAGCTTTTGTTTCTTTATTGTGTTTATGTGCTGAACTCTCCTCCTGAGAGATCTGCTCGGCACGCATAATGCCCGTCATACTAGCTCTTGATCTCACAGAAACTTCTCTGTGCTCACGATGATGCTCATGCTCCCTATGATGACCTCTAGTTACTCGGGGACCTATACAAGTAAAAGAAAACTCCCTACCCAACCTTTCCAATACAATTGACCTTTTTTGGAAAAAGATCTACCATAATAGTAATCCGTTGATCGAAATGAAGAAGTTGCGCCAGGGCGATATGATCGATCACGAGAAGAGCGAGAATGATAACTCATTTCATTTTTGGCTGGTGGAGGCAACATATCTCTCATAGAATTTGAGGACTTGTCTTGCATTGTGCGAGATAACTATCTGACTGATTCTTGCATAGCCTCCTGTCCTTTAGGCGAATTTAACAAGATCCTTTGGAGGTCTGTCTAACCAAGGGGAACATATATTTCTTGATAATTGCATACAGCCGCTGGGTTGCTTTTAAGGCTGGTGTTCATTCTTTAAACTAAAGAATTAAATATATGAGGTAAAGAACACTGACAAGCAATTATTCCCACAGACGACGCCAATCTGTTGATGTTTAAAAATTGACTTAATCCAGATTTATAATAACAGATAAAATATAGTAAGTTAATCAAATCAGACACACACAAGAGAAGAGATTTTAAAGTGGTTCACCTGTAAAATAACCCACGTCCACCGTTATTATTATTTCGTAGGATTACAATAACTCAGTACAACGTGCATATGAGTGATTTGAGTTGTCCATTCAGCCGAGGGAGTATTTTGTATTTATAATGGTGTAAAATCTTAGAGGTGAAACGCCTTTTATATTGACAGGCATTTACATTTGTATACAATAAATAAAACTCATGGAATTCAGTGCTGATTGACATCCCATCCGAGTAACTTTTGATCTTCTTGATAATTGGTGTTTTAGAGTTGGTCGACTTCCTAACCGACTAAGTATCTCTGATGCTGATCCTGGTGGTTGATCGGTCAAGTAGGAGGACAAATGTGCATTTATCATTGGTCCACGTAGGAGAGTAATTTTTACACACAACAACAATCGATATGCAATTGTAAGAACACATACAAACAAGTTTACCATCCATCACTCTACAATATAAAAAAATATAATAAACGTCATATTACCATAAAAACTCATAAAAATATAATTGTATAATACTAAATTAACAAAAACGAGAATAAATGACAAATCACTATATAAAACTTAAGCATAACAGTAATACTAACAACATCTAATAAAAAAAACAATAATACTTTAATAAACAGAGCAAAGAAAAGAAAAAACAGATCATATAGAAATATATACTTACAAATAATAACCAAAACCATGGATAAAACCATAAAAGATTCAAAAGAACCTTTACTCTCATTGTAAACAATATACAAATAAGACACATAAATTAAATTTACATATACTATAACTTCATTAGAATATCAAAGAAAACATACGACGAATAACTTTATAACATAACAACTACGATCTCATTGACTATTTTGCTATAAAACATAAAAATAGATCATTTAAAACATAATATAATCAAACATAAATTCAACATGAAATCGAAAATAAAACGTAATTAATGAATTGAACATGCAAACATATAAATAAATGAACTGATATTTGAATCAGTTTGACCAACAAACAACAAATCAAATACCTTATAATGTGAATAACAACCACGAATCGCAATGTGAAGAACAATTGAACGCATAGTGTTTCAAATGTTATAAGAATTCTCAAATCGATAAATGTTTCAATGGTGTTTTCATCAATTTTGATAAGAATGGGTGGCATAATTTTGGAAAGCTTCAACTCACCTATTCTAGCTCCACCGGATTAAGATGTAAAAGTGAGTAAACAATCAATCTAAAAATGTGAAGAAGGTTAAGTTTGAAAACACACAATTTAAAATATATATAGATGGACTAAATGGAATAGACCAAAAATAATTATTTAAAAAAATATATATATTTACGATAGAGATTATACATTAATTAATCCTTAAATTAAACACCTTAACAATTATATTAATTTGGGTACCCTTGCATCTCGAATTCGAGTATACACAATCTCAAGAACAAGAATATTTTATTTTTTTGGTAGCATACCATGATGTGTTCGGTTCAGCTTATACGCACTTTCACTAATCTTCATTCGCGATTCATGACTTTCGTTGACTCAACATCTCTACTACTTAAAAAGAGGGAAGTTTTTCTTCAAATCTCAAAGTACTAAACTAACCTCATTAAATTAACATTTCCTATCATACCCTTAATATTAGTTTCACTTATTCATTAAATTAAAATCATTCCATGAATCTTAACTTGATACGTTCTCTCTCCTAATACATTCATCTAACAAAACTTCAAAATACATTTATCTTGAAACCCTAAAAATCAAAAGTCAACTGCCCAAATTTCTTCATCTGATAATTTTTATAATTATATCTATCTCATTCATGAATGTTGTCTCTCTTATGTGCTCAAATTTTGTATTTTCAATTTTATTGTTGTTCTATTCATGTTTTATAATAATTCTAAATTCAATGTTAATTTCAGAAAAATTATATATATTTTTCAAGTTAAGGAATTATCAAGTTCACACATTATTAGATTACTGTTTTTTATTCATTCATACGTATTTCCTAGATAGACATGTTTATATTAATGTTTATTTCTTAAAGATTTTAAAAATTCTTAAAACACTCCCATTACTTTCTAAAACACAAACTTGCCCTTTGCTCTAACGATCAAACAAATACTTTTTTATTTGTTAATTTAAAAAAAAAAACAGTATTTTAAACTATTTTTTAAAACATTTTTTATTTTTAAATTAAAAAAAATGTTTTTTTATAAAAACTGTTATGATAGTTTTAAAAGCCCTTTTTTATTTAAAAAATTGTTATGATACTTTTATATAAGTTTTTTTAAAGAAAGATTTAAAAACTGTTTTTTTTTTCAAAAAAATGTTTTTTTTACGTAAAATTGGAGAAAAATGACCAAATAAAAACTGTTTTTTAAATTGAAAATTATTTTTATAACCGAACACGACACAACACAATACGACAATTTTTTTTTAACCAAACATCAACACGATCCTAATAAAAGTGATATGACACAACATGAAATATTATTTTTTTACAAAACACTAATACGACCCAAGTAAAAGTGTCACGCCACAATATATGTTATTTTTTTAACCAAGCACGAACCTAACCAAAATAAAATGACACGACACATCTCAAGATCTTATTTTTACCTATAAAGGTAATATGACACAACACGAAATCTCATTTTTTACCAAATATTAACACAACTCACTTAAATGCAACACGACAAGTGGGTCGTGTTCGCATTTCGTAAAAAATGGATTTTGTGTCGTGTCATGTCACTTTCATATGTGTCATATTCATTTTATGTAAAATTAAGATTTTGAGGTGTATCGTGCCATGTCGTGTTTATTTTATTTTGGTCGCGTATTATAAAATATTTTAAATAAAATGAACAAAAAAAAAAACAGTTTTAAACAATTTTTTAAGTGTCTAAAGATTTTATTCAAAAAAATTGTTTTAAGTAAAATCCAAGCATGGGAGTGTTTTAAGAAAATTGTTACAAAAATTCTAATAGTTATAAAAATTGTTGTAACTATTAGGATTTTTGTTACAATTTTTATAACTATTAGAATTTTTGTAACAATTTTCTTAAAACACTCCCATACTTGGATTTTACTTAAAACAATTTTTTTAAATAAAATCTTTAGGCACTAAAAAAATTGTTTAAAACTGTTTTTTTGTACATTTTATTTAAAATATTTTATAATACTGCCTATACATACCGCTGGCGCATACCAACATACTAAAAAATGGTAACAGCTTTTTAAATAAAAAAAATATTTTTAAAACTATCATAACAATTTTGATAAAAAACAGTTATTTTTTAATTTTAAAAAATAAAAAAATATTTTAAAATATTATTCTTTATTGAAAAAAAATTAACAAATAAAAAAGTATTAACCGAATATATATGTTTTTTTAACCTAAATTTTTCAAACTATTTTCATTATGTCATAATTGTTGGATCCATATATATGGGAGACTAGATGGATACGTATATAGAGAGAATGGGGATGGGGTTGACATTGATTTTATAGGTTGCGACCTAAATTATTGAGTATAATGAAGATGGTGGCACATATTGTCCCATTTATTTAGTCCTGAAAATTTAGCACTTGGCAAAATACTATCGTCTTTTGCCTACATCGGAGAGAATATTTTTTTCCACGTGATTAGTGTAGGGTACATCTGATTGGTGAGTTATAAAAATGGTGAATAATATTTTAATTTTTTACGATAGTAAGAAAAAAAGACAAGTGAGTAGGTACCCAATTAATAAAGTCAATGATGAGAGTTCTATTTCTTTGGTACAGTAGAAAAGTAGACCAATATCAAGTCGAAAGCGTTAGAAAACTATCCACCAACTTAACGGAAAATAATGCGACCGGTGGTTTCGACTGTAACATTTGCCTAGACATGGTTCAAGACCCCGTAATCACCTCTATTGTTTTTCCTGTATTTACAAATGGATTCATTACCCAAGTGTATCTGTTGAAATCTAAGATCACCAACAGCCTCAATGCCATGTGTGCAAGGCTGAAATTACAGAATAAACCTTAGTACCACTCTACGATCACAATCAAACAGAAAAAGCATCTGAAGACAAAGTCTCACACGCGGATTTAGTCATACCACAAAGCCCTTCGAGTCCTAAATAAGATTTAGTCATCAGTCGATATCGTTCACATGCATGACAGGCTGGCAACAGCAACAGCTGTTGCTGTTGCTTACAAATACTTATCAGTTGGCTGCCACAGAGGAGTAAGCATGAATGAATGACTAAGCAAGAATAGTAATATATTGTATAGTCTATAGTTGAATGGAGGTTTAGTTTTTGGGGTAATAGTTGATGCTTCGTACTAGGTACTTTATGTTATATTCTAACAATAGATTACACATAATATGTTGCAAGTATTTTTATTACTTTGTCCTTCATAAATTTGCAGTGAAAGATTAATATCTGAAAATGGCCACACGTGCAACGCACGTGGACAGAACTAGTTATTTTAAAAGTGTGAAGAATCGATATATGACCAAATCCATTTCACACCCAAAAGTCTTACACTGTGCCAAGAGGCTATGTGATAACATGAACGGCCGCAAAGTCCAAACAATGAGGTTGGACATCCGTGTTCCAAAAAACTAGGAGAGATGCTAGGACCTGAGTGCTGCTCCAACCCTCCCACAGTGGGGACAAACAGTGGATCAGGATCCGTCATACAACTGGGAGGCCTCAACTGCTACGTTACAGGCCCCTCCCATTCCAAACTTGCTATCATTCTCGCTTCCGACGCTTTTGGTCATTACCCACTTCTTCTCTCTCTCTCTCTCTCTCTCTCTCTCTCATTTTACCTCTTCCCTTCCCTTCCCTTGTGTTTTTAAATTGCATATGTTGACTTTTTGCAGGTTTTCAACCACCAAATTTAAGGTACCCAACTATACACCTTGCTCGCTACCATATTTCAATTCTCTCAGGGCACGTTTGGTTGCGTAAATTATTTAATTTTATAAATTGATCAATTTGAAATGAATAGATTGGCGATGTATTAATTTTAAATGGATTTAAATCTAATTTGTGGTGTGTTTGAAAAAGAAAAATAAAGTTATTTACTTTTGATATATCTGTGTGTGTGCGTGTGTAGAGAGAGAGTATAGTATGGTGAGAATACTCTATGGGAGTGATGCATTTAAGATTCATGTTGTCATTATAAATTGTGCAATTTCAAGCTTTTGGTGAAATAAACTAATTTAAGTTTTTGTGAATCAACATGAATTGGTTCATTTTTGAATTTGTTCATTCTTGTAACCAAACACTAATAATAAGGCAATTCATGAATGAGTTAACTTTAAATGGGCTAATTTACAATTTTGGAGACAACCAAACAGGCCCTTAGGCCCTGTTTGGTTGCGCAAATTATTTGATTATGTAAATTGGTTCATTGTGAATTAATGAATTGTAAATGAGTAGATTTGAAATGAGTTTAAATCCAATTTTACACAATGTTTGGTAATCTGAAATTGATGTTAAGGTTTTATGAGGAAAAAAAGATTAAAACAAATTAGATGTGTGAGAGTGTGTGTGTGTTGGGAAGGGAAGGAAAGAGAGAAATGAGCATGCACATTATGTGACTCCTATTTCAAATGGATGCATTTCACGTTTTTTGTGAAATGATCCAATTTCAGATTTTACACATGAGCTAAAATGAGGCAATTATTGAATCATTTCATTAATGAAACCAAACACAATTAATGGATCAATTTGTAAATGAACCAATTTATAAATGAGTCAATTTACAATTTTGGGACAACCAAACAGGGCCTTACTTTATCAATTTATTCCGCTTTTGACTAACTAACTTTATTTGCAACTTTTGAAAACACTTATTGTGCAAACTAGATCATCTCTTTTACCATTTTTAATCCTTATGATCTCATTAATTACTCACGATGCCCAATACCGGATTTATTCATACCATCACGCCAAATTAGAATGACTAATTCTAGACCTACACATATTTTGTTTGACACAATTGGTATTAGAATGCATGAACATAATATATGGAATAAAACCCATTTATCCATTTTAAATTAAACCAATTGCAAACCGGTCAAGCATTGACCTCAATTTCTTCAACCCTTCTTACTAATGAATCCTGATGAATTAATGACTTTTCGACTTTAATATGATTGTTCAGATTGTTGATCAGTCACGGTTGACATGAACATTCTAATGAGTAATATAAACCTAGGCCACCTTGGTAGTCTAGTGAGTGAAGAAGATCATAGAGCATTTGCATTACTTCACTTCGGTCATTGGGTTTGTTTTCCATTTACTATTATCCATCGCTACTGATGTTAGGGCGTGCTTGATTACAAAGTTAGAAAATAATTGAAAAACAATTAATTTTAATGAGAAGGTGAAAAATGAGTGGAAAAAGATAGGAATGTTTTTGTCCTACTTTTGGAGTTTTTTTGCGGAAATCAATTCTTAGGGACGTGGGTAAGAAATGTTTTCCATGGAAAATGGAAAAATTGTGGACAAGCACTTTTCATATTTATTACTAATGTTTTCATCGAATGTATGTGAAATAGTTCACGAAAAGGTAAAAAATAACTAAAAAGTATTTTTCACGGAAAACAAATCGAAGCCAATCAAACGAACCCTTAAGAGTCTTTTATTTTCCAACCTGTCATTGGCACCTGATTTCTAATACTTTCAAAATATTCTATCACAAAATAGCTAGGATATTGCAGGTACATGATGATGGCCATAGTTGTAAGCATTACGTTGCATCGTAATCGTATCAGTTGTATCATCTTGGTCTGTATCATTTTTATTTTTGGGATTTTCCTTATAATAAATGTAAACATATTCATTTTATATATTCTTCTAATGCTCTTATAATGATATGTGGGATTCAAACACACAGGTAAAAAAGTTTTGCTGCTAGATATTGGGATCATATCCTAATATCTGTTTTAGACTAGTATGTTTTATTATTTAGTATTAGTATATGTACTGTACACAATTATTTGTTTTTCACTGTTTTGCACTGATACAATACAAACTACATAGGGTTTCGATACACGATACGATACACGATTTGACAGCTAGGGTGATGGCTATAGCAAGATTGTGCTTCAGATGTCCATCAAGAATTACAACTGATTTGCTGTTTTCATGTTATGAACATTCGTGTTAATTGGTCTCAATGTCACACGAAACAAAACCACAACGATAAGAAACAATGTTTCTTCTTCTCAGAACGAGACGTTTTAATTTATATTCAATACGCATATAGTGCTCGTGTGGTTCTGAGTTTGTTTTGCTTTCCTGGAATTTTGAAAGTGACATGTAAAGTTTGAGATTTAAAAAAATAAATTGAAATCTTGTTTTTTGAACTCTTGATGCGAAGGAAGGTTGCTGACCAAGTTGCGACTGCTGGGTTCTATGTAGTGGTACCTGATTTCCTTCATGGAGAGCCCTATGATCTTGACTGCACTGAGAGGCCTCTGCAAATATGGCTAAAACTTCACCCACCAGTATGTTCTTAACCCCTGATTCAACTGAAGCCCAGTTATTATTCTTTTGAATAAAAATGTCCTGAGTCTTATTATTGAGACATGGGTAATTCTAGAGGGGCCCAACAATATATTTGTGCCTAGAAATGCATTCATTGATGCAGAAGTGCGTGTCGAATACGGCTCCGATCACTAACAAACCATTCACACCAAAATATGACAATCCAAATAAAGAAAATAGAGAAGAAAAGAAGAACACAAATAAATACGGCAATGGCGATCCGTGTCACTATATTAGAAGAAGATTATAAATTGGAAGAACTTTTTGTTTCTTTCTCACACAATATTGGAAGGCTGTCACAAAATATTAATCCACTACAAAAAGGCTCTCAAAATTGTACCCAAATTCTCAATAGATAATACCCATAATAATTGATCCCCAAATAATTAACCAATATTACAAAAGAGTTGAGCTCTTAATTTTGACACACAAAAAATTCTCTACACTCCTTAAATAAGGATTAAATATCGGAACCTAAAAGAATTGGAACTCCTTTGAAAAGTCCCAATCTTACTGCCCATGTTTGCTTAATCAAAACCCGAAAGGAGTTATCAGAGTTAAACATATATAGGAGTCTATAACTAAACAAAAGCCATGAAGAGTCCAACTTGATGTAACACCCCTATTTTCTCACATATTGGTTGACCATTTCAATATGCCGAAGATAAGGCGTATCAAACAATCTATATCATTCTCAGCATCAACACACAAAATAAAAATAATTGAAGTGAATTAAAATCCATCCACAACATGCGACAACTAAAGCGGTAAATCAAACTAGAATAAATGATGTCTCAAACATCCAACATAACAAAACTAAATAATCTCAACTCCCAAAATAATCCGACTGAATAAACAAAATAACCAGGACACAAGATCCATACAATCTTTGAATACAATACTGAACTAGAATACTAAAATAAATAGCAACCTATGCTAAGACTCAACTCAAAAGGAAATTGGAAAGCAAATGGAGCTTCAAGTCTGAATCTCCCCAGCCCTGCGATTTCTGTTTTTGCAGTTTCTGTCTATAAATGTTTGGAAAATAATTTTATATAGTTCGGATCAGCGCCCTAAAGTTGTAAAGAATATATTCAATATCAACAATAATAATCATGCGACTAATTTACAATAAATATGTCAACCATCGACACTCACATGCAATAAATACGTCACCCCTCAACATAAGTGAAATAGTAAACGCAAGTTTCGACCCAAAACATACTAAAAGTCACTTGACTAATAAATGTGTAACAAAATAATAAGATGCAACGGGGATGTAACTAACTACACATGTAAAGTATACAACCCAAAATCAACCCCATAAACGTCACCCGTAAAGTAAGATACACACGATCTTATGTAACGACATATAAAGGTGACATAAGCTTCATTTAATTAAACGCCCATCAATGTTCTAAAATATCCCAGTTATATTAAGCTCAATAGCATCACACGAAGGTGACTACCTTCAGGGACCTTCTCATGCTTTCATTGGTAAATTCGTAGGAATCCCTTACTTAACGGACTTAAAGATATACAAATATAACAACAAGGAGATCACTTAGCAGTAACACCATAAGCTGATCTCACACCCAAACCCGCTCGATAGATCGAGTCAATCCGCGTTTCTCGTTGCGAAGCGGTTGCAATCCAGAATGTATGATTCCCACCACAACGGCCTGCATCAACAACTGGGTGTGCAGTACACGATCACAACCAATTGAAATTTGAATCAAAACCTTACCGATAGATTTCCCACGAGTAAAATGGTATGTTCACATAAACAAGCAATTCACACACACACACACACACACACACACACACTATATATATATATATATATATATATATATATATACACACACACACATGTATATTGAATATCATATACTGTCACACATAATCAAACTGTCCAAATCCCCAATGCCGAATTGTCCAATTTAATCTAAGGTTTATAGTCTCAAAACCCTAAATTAAGTCCCATTTTTATTTCCTTTAATTTCCATAATTATATATACACTAGATTTATACCCAAAGCGATGGCGAGTTATCAATCTTATGTGCAACGGAATGATGAAGATTGTGAATACCCCCCCCCCCCCCCCAACACACATACAGAGGCAGGATCAGGTGAGGTCCTAACTTGCGGACCAATTTTGAATACAAATTTTTTGGGGGCTGATTTTTTTTTTTCACGATATCTAAACATTCCATGGATGCCCTTTAAAAAAAATTCAGCCCAAAGTAATTTTTTTTATTATTTTAAAAAAATGGGTCAAATATATATCAGTTTTTAAGCGCTTAAAAACTTGCAAATATTGACCGATTTTTTTAGAATAGTAAAAAAACTTATTTTGGGTTAATTTTTTTACAGGGTGTCAATAGAATGTTTAAATATCATGTAAGAAAATTCAACCCCAAAATATATTTTTTTATTATTATTTCAAAATTGGTCCGTAATTTAGCTCCTAGTCTGGGCATGTCTCTCCCTTTCTCTCTCTCTCTCTCTGTATATATATATATATATATATATATATATATATATATATATATATGAATATTCGATTAAATTTGATAAAATTAGTACAATCATTTACCGCAAACAAATATATTTTATTAATGACCCTGATTGATATCCAAATGATATTTGTATGACAAATTGTCAAGATGGTATCTATTTAGTTCCCTCGCATTTAAAGAGAATATTTTAGGGGTCTTGGTGTTACTTTTCGAAATATAAGAGCGTCTCCTATAATTATCTATTTTTTTTTATAGATACAAAGATGATGATTTGGATGTGTATATTGAGTGCGTTATTTTCACGCATTCTTGATGTGTATAATGTTGAGTATTCTTTCTTAAAAATGTGTATAGTTTAAATAACTGTAGTTGGAGAGCAACTTGTATAATGCACAATCAATACATTTACTCCCAAATTAATCATAGACGACAAAATAAAATATCACGGAGGATATAATCAAACTCATTTGAGTAAAAACATGAATGGATGGTGCCTATCATCTAAAACTCTCATATTCTTAGTTCAAGATACCACATCAGTTTCAAATTAGTCTGCTTTAACATACTGTACAAATATAAGAAATAAAACTAATAAGGTACGGTTTCCCCACTAACTTAGAGGAAAAGAAAAATGATAAAAAGCACTATTAAGCATTGTACATTTGTCATGGACAAATCAAGGTCCTGCACGACACTTGCTTAATCTTCCATTGCTGGCGCCGTCTGTGGAAAACGAATTCCTGCACGACACTTGCTGATGATGGGGTCTGCTTCCCTCTCCACGCGTTTTTTTATGGGCTGCGGCTGCCTGTGCCAGTCCCCATTAGGAGAATCTTCCAGACCATGAAGCTAGCCCTGACCCAACTAGATCCCAATGGCTGGAGGGCAATTCTTGCGGCCGTGGTGCTATGGAAAAATAGGTTCAAGAGGGATATAACTCCTGCGGAATGTTTTCATTTTTACAGACCTAAGGAAAATTCTGTCAAATTTGCATGGTACTATTACTTTACCATCCGTAGCAATGATGAAACCCTCTATAGTGGGAGGCCCACCAGTGTGAAGAATTGGAAGGGCAAGTATTTTTATATTTCTGGAGAGGGGTGGGAAATCCACCCAGATGAGACTGAGAGAGAGAGATCTTTCAGGATGCCGTGGCAGTAGGGACGCCCTTCCAAGCTTGGTAAATAAGGCTGCATCCCTTTGACTTGTAGCCGCGTCCTGCTGTTTAAAGTTGTCTTTGCCATATGTTTTCCTGTACTTTTGTACTAATATTTAAACTTTCTATGCAACTCTTGGCAAAATGCCTCTTACTGAGCGGCAGGAGAGTAGGATAAGAAGGACCGCGGCAGTAAGTGCTAAGGTTAAAAAGTTTAGCACTTTAGTGACTTCAGCTTCCATCTTTGAAGCAGGCTACTTCACTAACAAATCTTTGCCAAAAGAGATGGCTGCGGAAGGTAATAATCCCTTATTTCATTAACGCGGCGGACATTATTCTTCAACCTTCTTCAGGTGAGGAGATTGATAGGGAGCTCTTGGCAGCTCAACTGGCTGAAATGGATGAGGACGCGGCTGCCCTCAACAACGCAACCAGACAGAAGAAGAGGAAAAGGGCAAAGTCCAAGCGCCCTGCCGCACCCTCTGTGGGCGACCAAATGGCTCCTGCCACGCCACAGTTCAGGTTGAGGAGTTTGCTCCTCAAGAAAGGCCTGAAGGCCAATTTGAGGATGATATAAGCGAAAATATAGCCGCGGCAGGCTTGATGATGTCCGTTACTGATATGCAGTGCGTCCGCGGCACCTCACAAACCAACACTTCAAATTCACCACCACCTCCAACAATAGTGGCTGTTAATGTCAACCTGGCACCTCCTCAAAGCCGTGACAATGTTGGCCCTGATGGACGACTGCGGCCCCAGCGTAGGCAACCCAATCCCGAGTCCTCCTGGGACACGACTGCAAGAGCTGCCCGCAGAATGAAAAGGGTTCCAGATGCCGCGGACCTGGATCATCTTGCGGATGAGGACCATGAAGACTTGGAGGATTATGCCCTCCAGAACCTGCTGAGGGTAAGTGCAAATTTACCTTTTTAATACCTTTTTTTATACTTCATATTTTGCTTCTAACATTAAATCTCCTTTCAGGCCGCGGACGTTGTGGTGTCCCAAAAGCGGAAGTACGAAGCCCTCTACAAGCTGAAAGAGGCCGCGGAGAGGGTTCATTTGACTGACTTGGAGAATGCCAAGAAGTCTTCTTTTGAGGCTGGCAAAGCATCTGCTGCCACGGCACTTCAAGCAACACAAATGGACTTTGTAGCTGCTCTCAAGGCCAACAATGATGCTGAGGCAAAGCTGGCAAACGGTCGCGACATCACTTCAGGTTGAACAAAACAAGGCCGCAGAAGCCTCTCTTCATGCCTCCAATCTTGAATCCCAGCTGAAGGAGCTTCAAGGAAAATCTGCCCAGTAGGATAAAGATGACGCCGCGGCTTTGAAGCAAATGGAGGAAGACCACGCCGCGGCTATTGCGAAAAAGGATGAAGACCATGCCGAGGCACTTCAATTGGCCATAGACAATGTCGTGGACTCATTCAAAGGTTCAAGGGAATTTTACCTCACCAACAATAGAGCCTACCTCCGCGGCTTTCAAGAACTCAGGTATAGAGTTATTAAAAACTTCCCAGAATCAAAAGATACAATTCTTGTCTGGGGACTTGGTGATACCGAGCATTTGCAGTGTGTGGCTGAAATAAAGGCCGCGGCTGAGGAGAGAGCCAGACAAAGGGCTGAGGCAGAGGCTGCGACAGCTGAACATGAAACTGAAACTGCTGCAGATGGAGAAGAAGGGGATGAAGAAGATGATGTTGCCTCTTAGGCCTCCTTTAATTTGCAATATCAAAATTTTCAACTTCTCCTCAGGGATGCGTCTCATTTGTTTTGTTGTATTTTGCAACTTTAAGCTGCGTTTATACAGGGCTGCGTCCCTTTCAACATGTGAGCTTCATTTGGGCTACGACCACTTGTTTGCGCGAAACAAATATACGAAGGGCATGTGTCGAAGACATGCCACCGCAACCTATCATTTATAGGCTGCGGCCTTACCTATATATGCCTTCATTGGCCTACTGCCGCAACCTTACATATTACAGTGTGCAGCCTTACATATTACATATTACAGTGTGCGGCCCATACATGCTACAGGGTGCGGCCCCAGTCTGTTCACTCAACTGGCCGTAGCCCCAATCCATTACAGCAGCGATGCAGCACATATACCTCTTATAAATAAAGGTCCACACCTCGAGATTGGGGGGGGGGGGATCCGATACACTGATATTCAGTCCGGAGACTACTACACTCGGGGAGGCATTGCCAGATATCCCACACCTCTCGGTACAGCTTGGAGGCTACTCACCGGTATCACGGTCATCTCTCCGGCACCCTCGGAATCATCACAGACATGTATTCTCTTCTCTCATCTACATTGTACGCCTATTACGACATTATAAACTTGTACTGCAACGCATATAATGAGAGTGTGGCACAAAAGTGGACGTAGGCTCATTTTAGTAGCCGAACCACTCTATATCTTGTCTTTGATCTCTCTTTACTTGCTTTATATGCTTATTACGTATTTTACACTTGACTTGCTGGTACGAGAACGACAAGTGGATGATTTCTCATATCATCAGTAGTCTTATGTAAAATTGCAAAAAGTGATACATGAGAATTGGACAGATCTTTAATTATTCAACAGACCCATCTTTTTCCTGTATAACTAACCAAATATTTCACCTAAATGGTTTTTTCCAGGTCCCGAGCCCTAGTTCACATTGTTTAAATAAAAAAAGAAATACAAAAAAAGTGCATTTTTAAAATAAGAAACTCCTGTATGATGTTTATGTAGTCAACATAAATGTAGTGATATAGAAAGGTTCTGTGTATTGCAAAAAGAAATAACACATTACTATTTTCATTTGTATAAATTCTCAATCCTATTTTTTCTTGGTAAAAATATATTGGATAACTGGGTAAATCGATTTTAGATGGATAAGTTTATTGAAATTGTCGACCAATATGCATGAATTTCTACGGTGTTATAAATGCTTAAGTGCAAATTCGAAGGTACGTTTAAGATTCATGCTCTGTTTCTTGAAAATATTATTATTTTTTCCCTTTTTGGTGAAGACGGTAACAAAGATTGAAAATTAAAAATATCAAAGCAATTTTAGGATAAAAATGGATGATGTTGAGGTTAATCAATAGAATCAGAAAAGACCACACTTCATTTTAATCATCAGAATAAAATATATCATTTTTTTTTCTTCATATGACCTCATTCCATTATTCATGGTACCAAAGTTGAGGTAAATCAATAGAATCTGAAAAGACCCATTTTAATCATCAGAATAACATAAATCATTAAATGAACACTCCTTAATATTATAGAGATGGAAAGGGGGCTAAAACCGTCTATTATACATTTATATATTATTGGATAAGGTCCCAAAAATAACAATGCATTTGCAAAAGCTTTGTAATAATAGGAGCATGGTTCAAAGTCGCGGTATCAGTCTATGACTCAGACACTCAATTTGACATTCTAATAATTACATAACAATGCATTTGCAAAAGCTTTGTAATAATAGGAGCATGGTTCAAAGTCGCGGTATCAGTCTATGACTCAGACACTCAATTTTTGACTCGGTATCGGTATTGGTCTCGGTTTCGGGGGATATGCAAATATACTCTATTTAGAGAATGCAAAAAAAAATGAAAAAAAACCGAGAAAAGTTTAGAAAAATAATAATAATAATATGGCTCAATTAGACAAGTTCAAAATCGTCATTTAGTACGCATAACATTGTCTAATTGTTTATACTGAATCATCATTTAGTATGCATAACATTGTCCGAATCAATATATATTTAGTAATATATTCTTCGTGAATGTTATAATAGTACCTATTACTAATTAATGATACATATAATGTAAATAATCACACTTTAAGGATAGATCAATAATGATAGATTTTAATACAAATTAAGTAAATACAGAAAGAAGGTTATACCATCTCGCGTCGATACATATCACTAGTAGGTGCCGATTCTACTGCGATATCACCGATATGAGCCGATACTACCGATAAATTACGAACATAGGGTCGATTCACACCAATAATCGAAAACTCAACTCGTAACTCGGAATCGGATCGGTGGGTACTGATACCTAGTCAACTCCTCCGTATCGTCGTGGTATCGGCCTTGACTTTTAACCATGAATAGGAGTGTTTTCATAAGTTTCCACTGATATGAATATGAATAATGCAATCTACAATAACAACAAGAAGGCAAATTGACGAAGCCAAGAGTACATGGAGTAAAGCTCACCATGAATTGATAGCAATAGCTCTAGTACACAATCATCCTATTATTGTGAAATTTATTGCACAACAATGTATATGTTTGCAGTATTAAATATTGTCAAGCTTGTTGAACAATCGTTTCACCTTTTTACCGGATCCATCTATAAATATTTCATTTGATGCAATGGAGAATAGAAACAGTCATTGATGGAGAATGAAGACAGTCATTCGAGAGGGGGAGAGAGAGAGAGTGAGCTGACACCTGGAGGTTAATTAAGAAGAGTGGACGGTTGAGTTTATGTGAGGACGATATAGAGAGTGGAAGAGTGTTGCCATGAACGATTCAGATTTCTCTCTTCCGAGAGAAGATGAAGGTGAATGGTTCACAGAGAGTGAATTGAATGTGGCTCCAACCTCCACGTGCCATCAAATATAAGATAGTATTATATATAAATTATGGGACACGTGGAAGCTTCTTAGGTGAGCTTCCGTTATCAGATTATAGTATTAGATATATATAAAATCTCTTTTATATATATATATAGAGGCAGGCTCCTGTGCACACTAAGTTTGCACATTACTTTTTTAAAGTAGTAAAAAAAATATTTTTGAGTGCTGGCGCACACCAATTTTTTTATGTGATATTTTAACATTTCAACGGACTCACATAAAAAAAATTAGCTGAAAAAAACTTTTTTTGCTATTTTAAAAAAATCGGTCAAACTTTCGCAGTTTTTAAAGGGCTTAAAAGCATAGAAAGTTTGACCGATTTTTTAAAACTAGCAAAAAAAGTTTTTTTGAGCTGATTTTTTTTATATGGGTTCCTTGAAATGTTTAAATATCACACAAAAAAAAATCAACTCAAAAATATTTTTTTTACTACTTTAAAAAAGTAATGTGCAAACTTAGTGTGCACAGGAGCCTGCCTATATATATATATATATATATATATATATATATATATATATATATAAGCTTCTAGAACTAACTTCTAGTTCCCAAAATTTTTATCCTCAAAGAAATTAGAAAGGAAGTAGAAAAAAAAAAGGGAGAAAAGAAGAGAAAAAATAACAAAAAATGACCATTTAGCATCTCCTGCCGCCCAACCAAACTCCCTAGCCACTATAGCCACTCCTAGGGTCGCTATAGCGGGGATCACCATCCTCTTACCCGCAAAACAATTAACAAAACCCAGAATCATAAAACAACCATAACTTTTTCGTTATAACTCCAAATCAAGCCCCATTTTTCCCATATTCAATTCTCTACATGAATATATCAAAAGTTCAGAAGAACTATGAAGTCCCCAAATCTCCCTTAAACAGAGCAACAGGTTACTGATTCGAACTTCTTCAATTTGTTTCATTATTAGTTAAGATCTTTTATGCAAGATAGCCACACCCATAAAAGATAAATCCTAAACATAAATTCTAACATATGATCATCATAAAATACGGATCTAACAATAGTTTATAACAAAAACTTCCACAAGATTTGACTTTTATACCCAAAACATATTATAGTAATGGACTCGTATTAACCCAATACCCATATATGATTAAGTAACAGATTTATATCCTTAATATGCTTCTGATCCCAAATCAAAATCCTGTGACAAGGAAATCATAAACAAGTTACTATTACATGATAATAAAGAAGAGATTTCTTACCTGAATATACGAATGATGAATCCCTATGCGTTGATCCTTGTTCTTCCTCACCCAAAAGTCTTCTTAAGCTCTGTCAAAGGTTCAAGCCTGTTAGGGTTTGTGTCTTTTGTGAAAAGTATTTGATTAATGAGGTTTAACTTTTTCTAATTAATCTTTAAATCAACAGGTATATATTTTGGGCCTCCAAATGAGCCCAAAATATACCAAGACTAGTCCAAAACTTAGTCCAAAGGTATACCTGAAAATCTATTACTAAAGCCGTTTAATATAAAATTAAACTATTTAAGTAACTCTGAACAGTTTTTTGAAGAAACTCTTTTCTTAAAACCAAAACAAATTAATCACAAGATGTGTTTAACAAAAATATGTACGAGATCTGTTCAAGATTGGTTAACAGGTTTGATAAATCAGTTTAAAAAATTTAAACTTAGCACAATCAAGAATTAGATGAGGAGATGTAGAAAGATTAAGAACAAGGGATTTTTTACGTGGTAAAACCTCACCCAACTGAGGAAACATCCACGACTCGCTCTACGGAGTAACCAAAAATTCCACTAAAACAAATTATAACAGTTACAAACTATATAACAAACATGCACTCAACTCAGACCTATACAAGTTTAGGAATGCACCCACTGGTGTCTTTATAACTTCTCTGCAGTTCTGATTGTTGATGTTGTTCTCCCAGTTTGCTAACTTCCAATTTGTTCAAGTTCTTTACGTCGACTCTTGTTCTTGAGATCTTATTACCAACACTTCTAGTGTGGTAGGGTGATTGTGTTTGTGGAGGTGCTTTCTAACACATGCATGCACACACACACACACACTTATTTTATACAAACAGTCCTATCTAATTACATATAAGATCTATATGATGTGATTTTCTATTTCTCTCTTCTTGGAAAACTTAACCTTATTTGACCTTTATTATAATTTCAGAATCCACGGCTATCTTGCTCAGAAGACGTATCAAGATCTTAATCAATCTCAAGTTTTGAAAATATTTTTGAGATTGAAAATCACCAAGTGCGATTCCAACTAGGTCGAAGGTTTTGTTTTACAAGAACTAGAAACATAAAATGTTTTTGTTGATTTTGTAGATAAAAACATTTATAGAAACAAATCAACAATAGATTTCTCAAGACGAGAAACAAAATATGCAGATCTAAGTGAAATGTAACATAAAATGCTCAGATTTAATATTTTTATGAAGCAGAAACTTAGATCTAAGTGAAATGCTTAAGTTGGACACATGATCTAAGAACGAAGATGTTACAACATCAAACAACTAATCAAATCAACTCTCAAACTCTCAAACACTCAAGGTTGTGTTTGGTATAATCTGGTTTTGAAAAGAGGTTAGGGTTTGAAAAAGGTGTTGGACGATTTAGGGTTAGGGTTTCTAACTCTTTCTCTCTCTTCTCTGGTTTCTCTCTTATCTCTCTTCTCTCTCTGCTCTCTTTCTCTCTCTGGAAAGGACGAAATGGCAAAAGTCTAATATGGCTGAGAGTAGGGCTCCTTATATAGGGGCTGAGAAGATTCGAGAATTTGGTTCAAAACCAATGGCTCAGATTGAGTCAAGGTTTATTGACTTTGATCCAAGGGTTAAAGATACGCGGTGATTATAACTCTCCTGATTGGCTCAAATGAGGTTCACATGGATTATGTAAGAGCGCATGCAGATCGTTGATAAAAACGATCCAAGGGCTGTTAACATTCACTGGTTTACTCTCTTTGAAGAAACACAAATTCAACCAATCAGAATGCAACAAATGTTGGGCAAAAAGAGGTTAACAAACGCGCGTCCAAAAATAATTACAAACGCACCCTGAAGTCTCTGCCGCTTTCGGATTCTACCCAAGGGAACTTTCAGTCAATATAACCAACAATCCATAATTGCAGAATGAACCCAAAACTTTTAAAACCAAATTTTAATTAATAAAAACCTTATTTTAAAAGTTTATAAAATTCCCAAAAAATATTAAAAATCAATTTAAGGGATTTAAACACACTCAACATATATACACACAATTATATGCATGCAATATGAAATATATGAATGCAATTCTAATGTGTGTGAGTGTTGGTAAAGGTATCTAGATCAATCAAGCAAGAGGAATAAAATAGCAATCCAAACTCTGAGGTTCTTTGGTTTCTAGGATAGACACAATTTTGTCACAATTTCCAAACTAGATGAACACTTATACAATACAAACTCAAGTGAGTCAAAAGTATAAGGTGCTTCAATATCTACCCTCTGCGCCCAATTTAAAATGATTAGATCACATATTTGGGCCTCCATATTACTCTAGAGCCCGATCCAAATGGTATAACTCACAGTAATACCTCATAACTTAAAATAAAACACACTTATTTATTTTAGGCGTAACCCATTAGGTCAATCTTAATTAATTACACTGATTAATTAAATATAACATGCGGTATAAATAAATCACATAACATGCAAATATAATCATCATCTAATATGCATTTTTATTATTACCAATTCACTGAAGTAATAATTAATTTCAATTCATTAATTTATTTCCACAATTAATAAATACCTGAAAATCAGGGATATTACACTTGACTTCAAGCACAAAAAATCCTTGTCAAAACAAAACCCGCTTATCCTGTAGGTAAAAAACCAAAGGAATTTTGAGTAAAATTTAAACTCTCTCCATCGCATGGTTCAAAGTCAAGGCCGATATCGTGACGATACAACTGAGTTGACTAGCTATCGGTACCCAACGATTCGATTTCGAGTTACGAGTTGAGTTTTCAATTATTGGTGTGAATCGACCCTGTATCGGTAATTTCTCGGTAGTATCGGTGATATCGCGGTAGAATCGATCCATATCAGAGATATTGCGGTAGAATTGGCCCCATATCGACGATATCACGGTAGTATCGATCCATATCGGTGATATATTGGCCGAAATGGTACAAGTTACTAAGCATCGATCTCTCTATCTCAACTTCAAACTAACTCAATTGAGCCTCGATTTTGCATCCATGTCACGATCACGATAAGAGCAATCGCTTTTAATTCGTACATGTTATATGCTGTTTCATCGTCGCAAATCGGGTTTTTGGTTTAATCTCTCATTTCTTTTCTTGTAATGTTACTAAAAGGGTTATCTCCCATTTAACATTTTTTTTGTATTTATTTAATTTGTATTAAAATGTATTATTATTCATCTATCCTTAAAGTGTATTAAAATGAATCATTATTTATATTATATATATCCTTCATTAGTAATAGGTATAATTATAACATTTACGAAGAATATATTACTAAATATATATTGATTTAAACAGTGTTATGCATACTAACTGATGATTTAGTGTGAACAATTACACAATGTTAAGCATATTAAATCATGATTTTGTATAAAAAATTACACGATGTTATGCATACTAAATGATGATTTTGTACTTCCCTACTTGAACCATATTATTATTCTTAGTTTTCTAAACTTTTCTATATTTTTTCAAATATTTTTGAGTTCTCTAAATAGTGTATAGTTGCGTATCCCCCGATACCGATACCGATACTGAGTCGAAAATTGTGCGTCCAAGTTATAGACCGATACCGCGACTTTGAACCATGCTCCATCGCCTCATGCATGGGCCCATAGAGGAGGAAAAACGAGCCAATTTTTACAATTTCCACCTTGGCACGAGATTACTGCTTCCACACCCAACTGCACACGTTCGCTGAAGCGACGAAACACCTTCGCTGCCACAAAGACCAACTTTGTTGGTCACATCCGAAACCAGAAAATCTCCCCCCAAACACACAACAGTTTGCTGCGGAGGTAATTTTCGCTGCCCGCAAACTCAAATAGAGATTTTCGTTCACAAAACACATCCAACGAACCATCAACGACGTATCGACGAAGATTGTCCGAATCTTAATTTCGAGCCAAAAGCATAACGTGCGAGGCACCACAAAAAAAACACATGACGGCCATCACTCCAAAACAAATTTAATGAAGATTTCTGGCCAAGTTTGAGGTCTTCTCAAACCTAATCCACTCTTTAACCAATGCATATCTCGCGCAACCACAAGAATACCTCCACCAGCCCTTTTAAATCCATAATGCTCCATAGCACTCTCAGATCTCTCACTTCAATATTATCCCTAGCCATAGTTACCGGGATCACTACATCCCCCTACGTATCGTGATTCGGGGTCGCATGATCCGAATTATGGTGGGTTCTCGATTCGGATCACCAAAAATGGCGTTTCCAAATTTAACATTCATTGTTTTAGTTCTTAATAGTTATGGGGAAACTTTTGCCTTCAATATTATAATAAATGGGAAGAAAAAAATTTCTGAACCTATATATAGTTTTATACACATAATTCATTATATATCTTATTGACACATTATAGAATATCGAGATTATCCACTACATACATCCTTAGTAAACTTTCTTTATTGGTGGAGACATGAAACTCGACAAAATCAATGATTATAATACTAAAAGAATCCATTAGGTCCCCTTATGATTTGAAGTAATGAACCAACTGAGCATACCCTCACCGTACTGTGTACCGGCTAAAGCAACGTACCCCGTATCCGTACCATTTACGGGAGCGACCACGATCCAAGTAACATTGCCCCCTAGCAACCTCCGCCAACCGTCCCTAAATCATCGGTTGATAATTCAAATTCAACTTCTCCCTACTTGGGAAAGTACCCACGACTTTCCCTCCCATCTCTATCATGACCCATTGTTTGCTTCCCACTCATCTTCGTGGAACTCAAACGAATAATCTCAATGCCACTAGGATTATCGCAAGCCAACACCAAGCCTATCCTCATAGGTTTGTCTCTCTGTAAGGATTGCTTCAATTTTGGTTTTCATCTCAAAACGAATTTCACTCTCTTGTAGCCCCATCACAACCCAAATGTGAGCAAATATCGCAATTTTTTCCATAATGCAATCCTTGCTTGCCTGCTCCTCCATTGCTAAGACCTAAATGCGACCCTACACTCGCCATCGAAGTCCCCACAATAGCTCCATCTGTTACTGTGTTTCCTTGGAGAAAATATAAATTTGTCACCTTGATTCCCCTAAACACCACAAGAGAACCTTCCACGAGCCTCATAGCTCCACTCGATGTTACATCTTTATAACCCATGGAGTCTAGGACACCCACCAACATCATGTTCACCCGAAGACCCAGAAATATCACATACCACACAAATTTCTCTTCAACCCATCACACATAGTGATTTTGATTGATCCAATTCCCAAAGTTTTGAAGACCTTCCGATCGGCCTTTAAAATAGAATCAACTTTCACATTTTGGTAAGAAGAGAAAGTATCCCGATTGGGAGACATTTGAATTGAACAACCAAAATCAAGAATAAAAGTCATTAAATTACTTAGAGTAAACTACCTCATAGATCCCTTATCTTTCCACTTGTTTTAATTTCGTCCCCCTAGCCTTTTTTTTGTTTCAATTTTATCCTTAACCTTTCATTTTATCTCAATTTCATCCGTCCTTTTTTTTGTTCAATTTAGTCCTCAACCTTTCATTTGTCTCAATTTAGTCCCTCTGTTAATTATTTTGAATACAATTGACTATTTTACCCCTCTTTATTGAAAAATAATAAAATGGATGCTATAATTATTGAAAAATAAACTATTTTATTATTATTTGGGGATAAAAAAATATTTTTTTTATCCGAGAATAATAATAATAATAATAAAAAAATTATTTTATCCGAGTTGTTTTTAATTTAAAAAAAAAAACTAGAATAACAATTTTAATAGTCAACATAGTTTTTTCATTTATAAAAAAACTCTTTTTTAAATATTAATTAAAAATGTTTAATTTGATTTCTTTGATTAGTTAGTACCGCTAGCGCGGACCCACATCACAAGAAAAATTCAATTATATTACATAAATGGGGGAAAATTGATGTCTTAGATTCGCGATTGGTTAGTTTGCTGGATCGCACCCACATTAGTTAACTGATGTGGGTCCTCGCCAGCGGCACCAATCAATCATAAATCTAATACATCAAATTAAACATTTTTAGTTAAAATTAAAAAATGTTTTTTTATAAAAAAAAAACTATGTTGACTATTAAAATTATTATTCCAATTTTAAAAAAAAAAATTAAAAACAACTGGGATAAAATAAAAATTAAATCTGTTTTTTTTTTATTATTCTTGGATAAAAAAATATTTTTTATCCCCAAATAATAATAAAATAGTTAATTTTTTAATATTTATAACATCCATTTGTTTTTTTTCAATAAAGAGGGGTAAAATAGCCAATTGTATCCAAAATAATTAATAGAGGGACTAAATAGAGACAAAATGGAAAGGTTGAGGACTAAATTGAAACAAAAAAAAGGACAGGGACGAAATTGAGACAAAATGAAAGGTTCATGATGAAATTGAAACAAAAAAAAGGATATGGATGAAATTGAAACAAGTGGAAAGGTAAGGGACCTATGGGGTAGTTTACTCAATTACTTGTCAAATTATCGGTTACCATAAGAGAAAAATCATCGACATCCTCTGAATCGCTTGCATCATCGAAGCATCCTTAACCTTCTAATTGCCTCTTCCATTCATTTCCTTGAGTTTGGGACACGACGGAATGATGTGCCCAAACTCGTGCCTCTGACTTGAACTTGAAACTCCATTCAAAACATTAGTTTTCTACCTGTATATATCATCGTAGTCACCAAATAATCGTACCTCTCGGGAAGAGAAGCCATCACACCATAACCTTTTCCTCTGTTATAAGATTTTTTTAATCTTCATAGACAAAGACAACCTAATCCTGGAACAAGCCTCCCTTTTGATCTTTTTCCACTTGTCATCCTTCATTGTGTCAAGCTTTCCCTATAATTCTTGGATCAAACCTTCTTTGACAACGATGTCCATCACCTCCACTAGCCACAAGCCAAAATTGTACCGTCAAATCTCTCACAACATCATACTTTATTAAAGATGTACAACAAAAGACCTCAATTTGCAATCTAGGCTTTGATACCAATTTGTTGTAGGGAAGCGCATGCCGACTACGGATCCCGTGACCAACAAACCAATCACACCAAAATATGACAATCCAAATAAAGAAAATAAGAATGCAAATAAATACAACAATGACAATCCGTGTCATTGAAATAGAAGAAGATTACTAATTGGAAGAACTTTTTGTTTCTTTTTCCCACACAAAATAATCTCTCTTCACTAGCACATAATGACCCTCACACAATATTGGACTACTCGCACAAAATATTAATCTCACCATAAAAAAAAAAAGCTCTCAAAATTCTACCCAAAAATTTTAATAGAAAATACCCAATATTGATTGCAAAAATAATTGACCAATTTTACAAAAGAAGTGAAACCTTAATTTTCACACACAAAAATCTCTCATACCAAAAACTCACAGCTGGAGCACTCCTTTAATAAGGAGCAAAATATCGGAACCTAAAAGAATTGAAATTCGCTGAAGAGTCCTAAAATTTACTGCTCACGTTTACTTAATCAAAACCCAAAATGAGTTAAACACATATAGGAGTCTACAGCTAAACAAAAGCCATGGGGAGTCCAACTTGACGTCAAATACCAGAGTTCTTATCCAAACAAAACCCACGCATCCTGTAGGTAAAAAACCAAAGGAGTTTAGTCAAATTCAAACTCTCTCCACTGGCTCATGCATGGGCTCACAAAGGAGGGAAAACGAACCAATTTTACATGGTTCGCATGGCGTAAACACCAGCCAATGTATCGTTGACAACTCAAGTTATCAGATAAAAGGGTCTAATTTGTAAATAAAATGGTCGAATTTCTCGGTCTCTCTAGGATTGCTTATCTCATGGGCACTAGAATAAAAATCTGTTTTTGTTATATTGTCATAACTGGAATCATAATTAGGACCGGTCCCACGGTTTTTTGGGCCCGAGATGAACCTTTAAATAGGGCCTCTATATTAAATCAAAATTTAATATAACAATAAAAATATATGATGATTTTTAGAGACATCGATATAAAAGATTAATAAGCGACATAAACAATCTTGTATGTTAGTTATAATAGTTATCATGGAAGTTTCTATGAAGGTTTCAAACAATTTTATGACATTTCTGTAAAAACTATCACAAATATTTTTTCCTCCAGAAAATGGAAACAAATTGGGTGCCCTAACAGATTCTTAAAATTTGTGGCCCCAAGGCGATCGCCTCTCAAGCCTCCCCTAAAACATATTTTAAGCAACCTTACGGTGATATAAATTTGTTAAGTGATAGACAGACATATTTTGATGCTATTCTTATTAGGAAAAAGGATTCGAAGATGCAAAACCAATTATTGAAGCTTTAATAAGTAAAGGCATATCTGCAATTGGGGCCGCAGGATATTGTTGGGGTGGTGAGATTTTGTTAACTTTTTTTACTTGTTTAAGTGAACAATGTCTTACAAGTGACCAATTAACTCTACTATTACTGCTTAAGATTCTGTCCTCTTGTTTTCTAATCAGCCAAGGTGGTTGTGGAGTTGGCAAAGTCTGATCACATTCAAGCTGCAGTGTTGTTACACCCCTCCCTCATTACATTGGATGATATTAAAGGTATGACCTTCTCATAGGATGCAACTTTCTTCTGAACCTTTTTCAAAATCTGACCAGAATTTCTCCAATTTTAGAAGAATATACAAAGCTATTTTGAAAACATTACACTCTGTTTCTTGAATAAATGGATCGGAATCGGAAATCATTTTGAAAGTCCTGATTTTTTGCTCCAATTTCCCAAAATTATGCCCATATTTCTCGGATATCTGATTTTTCCTGAAATTGTTATATTATGAGTTTTTGTAATGTATGCCAATTGCGAAATTTCTGAGATTTTGCCAACGAAATTCCAAAAATTATTTCCGTAAGTTGCCGATTTGAAATGTTTCCGATGAACGTTTTTTCTGGTATCGGCAAAATTGTGGTATCAAAAAAATTCAGAATTGGCAGAAATATATTTTGCTGACTATTGGAATTTTTTTTCTGAAAGTGCATTTTCCATTCTGATCGGATCCGATCTGTACAAAAATCAACCATACTTTTCCTACATTTGTAAAAAAGAAATATTTTTGGCTAGTGCAGTTTTGAGACACAATTTGACTGATAAAGAGACGGTGTGGTCTTTGTATCTGAGAGAGGGTGCAGCTGCATTTAGTTGGAGTTGGATATTTTTAATAAATTTTAAATATCTTTTTCCAGAGGTCAAGGTGCCTATATCTATATTAGGAGCTGAGGTTGACCAATACATTCCACCGGAAGTATGCAAACAGTTTGAGGAGGTTCTATCCACTAAACCCGAGGTACAAGATCTTCAAATTTTGAGGAACTTGATCTTCAATAATACCCGGCTACTCTATATTTTTCTGATTTGAAAATGAGAAATTTTGGTCCCCAATCTTTTGTAATTTTATCGGCCAATGTTTGTACTTTGTCTAATACCTTAATGAATAATTATATGCTGGCATTATTTATAATACAATTTATTTGTTACTGTTATATACTCCCTCCGTCCCAAATTAAGAGTCCACTATTCTATTTTTGGCTGTCCCAAATTAAAAGTCCACTTTCATTTTTTGGACATAATCAACAAACAATAGTGTACGATAGTGAACAAGTGTTGATCTTGACCATTGATTGAGTGTATCCTTAATCTATCCGAAAAATAAACGGGGACTCTTAATTGGGACGGAGAGGTATAACACTTATGATGCATCACTGTCAGTCGAAGTGTTTACCCAAATGGTGTCAGACAATTAGTCTTGATTGATTCTGATATACAATTAATGGTGTTCTTATTATGTAGGTGAAAAGCGACGTGAAGATCTTTCCTGGGGTTGCACATGGATGGGCCTTAAGGTACAAACATGAAGATGAAAAGGCTGTGAAATGTGCTGAAGAAGCCTTGCAGGACATGCTGAGCTGGTTTCTTGAATATGTCAAGTAAATTGTAGGATCCCAATACTTGCCTTAAGTGGATTAACTATTTATTTTCAGAATCAGGTGGTAACATTAGAATTTCTTCTGAATCCTGACTGGAAATATATAAGACATGTCTTCTGCATAATATTGCAGTTGTATTAATAGAAAGCAGTGTTGACGGTGTTTTAAGATAATGAAATTGATCTATCAGTGTAGGATTTAAATATTAATAAATGTTAATTTCGAAATTAAGTTAAATTCTGAATTAAATATTAGTGTCTTACTTAATGCCGTCAACTAAAAAATTCGGATTTGATAAGGTTTTCTTTGAATAAAGCCACCAAAATTTTAAGGAAATGTTCATGAATTAATTTCCTAACTAGGAAATTGAGTCCTCTTTCTCACTATATATAGTAGATTATATTTCGTCAATAATTTATACTTGAAGCAACACGCTTAAGTTTAAGGCACGAGGGAGAAATTTTTGTCAAAGTGATAAAAATTATGCTGAAGCGATTATTAAGATAATATATTCATGCCAATGATTGTTTCATTTTCATACTATTAATGACTTATAAATGTAAATATGAATTGTCTTTTTCCATACCGATAGGTTCATATTATTTAACATACTAGTTTTTAGTCCCGCGTGATACGCGACGCGGGTATTTTGCAATTCTTGTTATACAATGCAATGTGGAAATGCTAACCAATATATAGGTAAAATCTATAATGTTAAAAGACCTATTTTATATTTTTGTGATACATATCATTAATGTAGAAAAATTTATAAAAGGATAACGAATATATGTATTTCATTTATAGAATAATTGTTGCCAAATAAATACTTGCATGTAAAATTAAAATGGAGAAAGGGAACATTTAATGATGAAGTGGAATTAAAAAACAAAAAGAAGAGAACACACACACACACAGACACACACACAAGCACACACAAACTGTTTTAGAAAATTGTACATTTTTTTTTTACAAAAAACCTTTTTTGGGGTTATATATAAAAACTGTTTATTATATAAATATTAGCATTTATTAATTAAAGAAAAAGATGTTTTCCATAAATAAACTTATATATATATATATATATATATATATATATATATATAAGTTTATTTATGGAAAACATCTTTTTCTTCAATTAATAAATGCAATATTTATATAATAAAAAGGTTTTATACGTATATCTCAAAAAAATATTTTTTATAAAAAAATATACACTTCTCTAAAACAGTCTATAAAATTTACATGTTACCATTACTTTATAGAGTTTTTTTTTCTTAAAAAGATTATAAAGAATGGCCTTTAAAAACACAATTTATGTAAAGAAAAGAAGTTAAAAACACCAGTTTTTAGAAAATTTCTTTATAAAAATACATGTTTTATATATACTGAAATAATTTATACTTATCTTTATAAAATCAAGTTTTGCAAAAGAAATAATTTCATAGAAAAAAGGTTAAAACTATTGTTTTTTATAAAAAATAATTTTATATTTATATTTTTATAAAAACAATATTGTTTTAAAAAAAATTATATTTATAAATAATTTTTTCAAAAGATTATATATATATATATATAATATTTTAAGAAAGATTGTGACATCTCGCTCAATTAAATACCGGATGATTAGTCATTTATTAAATAAAAGGGGTTTCATTTTATTCATTCTTAGCATCACTCTAGAAAACCATATTAGTTACTAATCACATATTAGTTAATTAAGTCGGTGCCAAATTTTATCTTTCATTAAATAGATAACAACATGCGAAAAACTAGATTAAACCATTCACACACTAATAAAGTCTAAACCATCACAAGATGTAAATAAATGACTTACCGAATAAATCATCTGCTACAAATCCCAAATCCAAACAATCCATCCAACAGGTAATAAATAGATCCAAATATAAGTTTGAACTGAATAAACCGAATAAGTACTGAAGGACAACACGCCCAAAATAAAATACTGAGATAAGATTCCTATTCTAGGAATGAATAAATGATGCGTCTAGTCCAACTCCTGCATGCATCCACATATACCGCAACTGAGTATCCTTGGAATAGATAATCTAGTCTGACGTCCCCGTGGCTGAACACCTAAAAGGTTTAAAAATATTTTTGGCAATGGCTAGAACCCAAAACGTTTTAAAAACATTTGCAAGTGATTACGTTTGCAGTAATTAAAATGCATGAATAATTTCATATTTAAGTTGGTGTCTCACTCATTTGAAAAAATACTCATCGCTCAACTAATGTGCACACCTGACGCTTTCTTCATAACCTACCTAGTTATACTACCTCACCTAACAAGCCTTGTTACGAACCCTTCTTTATCCACTACTCTAGCCCGAGTAATATTACTATTGATTCTGGGTGTTTCTAAGGGCACCACAATTTTTGCTTCAAAATACCACAAGTTTTTTTTACTACAAAATGCCACTTAAATCTAATAATTACTTCCCAATACCACATATAAGGCCACCACATATTTAAAGTTTTAAAATTCATTTACATATTTTCCTTCTATCACTCTACACATTCAAACCTACAAACCTTTCATCTTCAAATTTATTCTACTTCAACTAAAGATTAAAGTACATTGAGCAAAATACCCATTTGAATCCCAAAAGTTTTTAAAGTTACGAACAAAATACCCATTTCATCTTTATTACTTGACACTTGAAAAACATGTTAAACATATTAAAAAAACGTTGAACAACAATAACGTGCTAAATTTTGGTTCAAAGAACGTTTAATACCCCTCATATGTTGAGAAAACACCACATAAATTAGGGCTGTATTTTTTTTTCCGAACATTCCGATTTTTCCGATATCCGATCCGATATTTTCCGATTTTGGAACGTATATAAGGTTTTCGATTTCCGATTTTTTCGAAAAAAATCGGATCGAAAATTGGAAATAATTACGAATTTCCGATTTTCCGATTTTTCCGATCCGATTTTTCCAAAACTATGCCGATCCGATTTTTCGAATTATTTCAGATATTTTCCGAAATAATTTTCGATTTCCAATTTTTCTATTTTTTTTAAACATTCTCATGTGTCCCACATCGCCTAGGAGAGAAAGAGAGGCCCAAAAAGTCCTCTATAAAAAGAGAATATCCCTCTATCCTCTACACAAATGAAAAAATGGTTAAATTCTTACATATTTACATGTTGGGTTAAATCTTTTTTTCGATTTCTTAAAAATGAGAATTTCGAGTAATCGAAAATCCTATAATTTTTTTGAAATTTTGGAATTTCCAAAATTTCTGAATTTTTAGTATATTTTTTGAATTTTCGAATTTTTCCGATTTTTTCGAATTCGGGAACTTTTTTGATTTTCTGAAAAAATTGGATAGGAAATTGGAACAAATATTTTATTTCCGAAAAAATTGAAATTTTTTCCGAAAGGTCATTTTCCAATCCGGTCCGACCGAAACACAACCCTAACAAAAATAATAAACCCTAGCGTTCAAAACCCAGCTGATAACCCAATGGTTCGGTATAAAAACCCCGAATAAAGACCCAAAATTCGTCATATTTGCCCCGAGCCAAATATGGTATGAAAAATTCAAACTTCATTCGGTATAATTACCCCTAATATATGCATTTAATTCGGTATAATCACCCCGAATATATGCATTCTATTCCGCATAATCATCCCAAATGAAAATTTTTCTTCAAAAAAAAAAAATATAAATTCCATTCAGCATAATCATCCCGAATAAAAAAATTTCTTAAAAAAAAAATTTAAGTTTGATTCGGGATAATCTCCCCGAAATTATCATCTTTTTCGAGGGCCCGACCCCGAACCACTGGACGATTTCTACGACTTTTCATATTTTCAATCCTTATGAATAAACAAATATATATATATATATATATATATGATGGGATCCAAAGTTTAGAAGAAAAGTGTGATTTGGGGAGTTTTCATTTGCTTTTGAGGTGTTGTCATTGTCTTTTAGGAGAATATCCATTGATATTTGAATATTTAAGTAACAAACCCTTGTTATTTAATAATGTTGAAGATGGTTGGTTGAAGATGATTTGTTGAAGAAGATAAATGGAGAGTTTGGAGTATAATGTAGAGAGAGAAAATGTGTGGTATTTTGTATTGAAAATAGTGTGTAAAAAATATATATATGATGTGGTGGCCCTTAGCAAAAAATCTTCTTTTTTCCTTGTGGTATTTTGAAGTAAAAATTGTGGTGCCCTTAGAAACACCCTTGATTCTTAAGTTATTTCATTCATTACCTTAATTAATCAGGATTAATATGAATCATATAACAGTCTCATTAGTTATATAAATAATACAATTACACTTCATGTATTTTATCTGTATATAAATCTTTACTCTATTATATACGTATAATTATACTGAAACATTCACACACATGTCGTATATATATATATATATATATATAACCATCCTCCCAACTAATAACTCCCCAGATGCTTTCTTTAAAATGCTATCACCTCAGGTATACTCAATTCAACCCGAATACCACGAGACAGTTAACTCACAATGAATCAGGTATAAATAATAAGCGTAGTAGAGGTGGTTATAGTTCACCGACTGTAAGACCGAATCATACCCAAGGCGTCTCTCCCCGAAAAGGATCACAACATAAAATAATGGACGCTATGACCTGGGGATTATACTCTCCCTGCTTTCACGAGCCAGGGGATTCACCCATATCGCGCAACCTCCTATGATAGCACTAGAGGGGTATATATTTATAAAAATGTCTAACACCGATATTTATTTAGCATACAAGATATATATATATATATATACTATCACACTAGCCGTATATATAATTTAATTAAACCCGGTTACCCTGTGCCTAGCTCCAGCAGCACTAGCCCGAAATACCCGAGTCTATTCTTCGACTCTTAATTTAATTAATTTCACATTAATTAATTAATTAAAGTAGTATCGCCCAACTACAATGCCCGGACACACTTACTCAGCCCGTAATTTAACCCCTTAACATTTATTGCTCAACATGTCGCTAATAATTGTTGCATCCTTATTTACTTTTAAATTCTCTAATACCCATCTCCCAAATCCCTAAGTATTAAGTTACATTAGATTTTCCACCAATTAAATCCCCTTAAAAGTCACCAAAAGAATTTAGGCAATATAATTAAAAGTAGCGGAGCTGTAAAAAATAAGGGCTCATCGATCAATCGATGATACCCATTGATCGATTGATCGATCGATCGAGGAGGTCACAATGTTCTTCCTCGATTCTGTTTCCACCATTTTTAAACTCTTAAGCTTTCGATTTACTCTCAAATCTTCACCCAATCACACTCAACATTTAATCCATAAACATGCTCTAATTATCCTAGAAACCTTTAATCATCAACTAATTAAAACATCAACTAATATTTCTCGATTTGGGTTTTATCCGGGTTCCATTCAATCGTTTACCAATTTGATTCTAAGACCAGAAATCAAACATCATTCTCTACTAGGTTTATCATAGAATTTATATTCCTACAACCTAGAATCATATGGCATCATCAATTTCACTTTTAATCTTCACAAAGTGTTCCATTTATTGAAAACCCATTTTCACACGTTAACCCACCCAAAAACGGATCCTAAATCACACCCACCATAATATGAATTGAAAAACTGCAGTTTAGATTAAAATCAAGTTAACCACTTGCCTGATTAGGTTCGTAGAGTCTGATTCCTTTGATGAAGAGGATGAATTGACGAAGAACACCCAAATTCCTCTTGATTTGGCTCCCCAAAGCTCCCCAAATTCTTTTCTCTTTTCTCCTCTCAAGTTCTTAGGATTAGATAGTGATTAAATGTCATTCACCCTCTTAGATTTAGGTGAAATAATATTAAACCCGAAATTAGGCTTTTGGGCCCAACCCAGATGCCCGAACACCCCCATGTGGGTCCGTACGGTTATGCCTAAAAATTCCTTAAGACCCAATTACTACCATATCTCGACCTATCCGGAATCAATCGTGCAATCAGAATCATCATCCGAGTCACTTTACTACAAGTCTCTATCTCAACCTCAATATAGTTTATACTCGACTCCCAATTGAGATACAATAAAATTTCGTCATTTAAATCGCTACGACGCATAATAATAATCACGTATTATTTACTACACATATAGTAAATTTTATTCCATTTATATTAATCATTATCTCTTCCGATTAATATTTAAATACACACACATAATAATTAATTTAATTAAACGACGACACACTTGTAATTTAAATTTACCCGAATTAATTAAATATTTAATGCTCATAATTATGGGGTGTTACATACTCCCCTCCTTACAAATGAAATTTATCCCCAAAATTAGGTCACACATGCGACGAATAACTCTGGGTTCTGCTCTCACATATATCATCCTCCCGCTCCCATATCGACTCGTCAACACTGTGGTGTCCCCACTGAATTCTGACTAATTGGACTACCTTAGACCGTAGTTTACGCTCACTACGATCTAGAATAGCCACGGGTCTCTCCTCATATGACACGTCTGGCTTTAAATCGATCTCGAGTGGAACGTGCCAAAAAGGTCTCTTGCTCCTCTGATACTTCTTCAGCGATGCCACGTGGAACACGTCGTGTATCAGCTGTAGATGCTCTGGTAAACCTAGTCTATATGCTACCGATCCCACTCTCTTATTAATAGGGAAAGGTCCCACATACCTCGGTGCTAGCTTTATTTTCTTATCGAGCCTTATGACCCCCTTCATGGGAGACACCCGTACTAACACCTAATTGCCAACCTCTAACTCAGCGTGTCTCCGGTCTGCATCGACATAACTCTTCTTCCTGTTCTAATCTATTCGAATATGCCCCCGAATTATCTCGATCTTGGAAGTAGTCTCCTTTATCATATATAGCCCCAATAACTTATTGTCCCACACCTCTAACCAACAAGCAGGAGAACTACAAGGTCTCCCATATAGTGCCTCAAATGGTGCCATACCGATGGTGAATTGGTAAGTGTTATTATACACAAACTCTACCAATGGAAGGTATCTCTCCCATCCTCCTTCTAAATCAAGTATACACATCCTCAACATGTCTTTGGGCATCTGATTCACCCTCTCAGTTTGTCCATCTGTCTGCGGATGGTATGCGGTACTCAATCGCAAGTCTGTGCCCATGGCCTCCTGATAACTCTGCAAGAAATGAGACACACAGATCTTGTCCCTATCAGACACGATGTTAATCGGCACCCCATGCAGCTTAACTATATCCACAATGAACACTGCGCATACTGCATCGTCTTAAAATCAGTGTGAACCGGCAAAAAAGGGCCACCTTGGTCAGCCGATCCACTATCACCAAAATTGAATCGTGACCCCTCCGTGACGTCGGTAGTCCTATAATGAAATCCATCGAAATGCTTTCCCACTTTCATATGGGAATCTCTAATGGCTGTAGCATCCCTAAAGGCCTCTGGTGGTCTACCTTAACTAACTCACAAGTAACACACTTCGAGATAAACTCTTCTATGTATCGCTTCATCCCTGACCATCAGTACTGTCTTCTCATGTCCTGGTACATCTTGTCCCCATCGGGATGTACTACAAGTCTCAAATTGTGAGACTCAGTCATAACCGCATGCCTCAAGTCCTCATCCTTTGGCACAACAAGTATCCCATTAATATGTAGGCCTCCCTCTAAACTAACCGAATAGGACTCTGCTCCCTCGGTTAATAACTGGCGTACCCTGTCCTAATATAATTGATCCTCCACCTGCACTTTCACGACCCGTATAACAATCTCGAGAGTGATATCTAAAATTGACATGCATACCTTGGCGATCTCAACGTCGTGTCCAAGTTCACTCCACTTTGCCTTCCAGGCCTACACTAACTCCCTCGTAGGTCGTCGGCTCAACGCGTCTGCCACCACTGATGATGTTAAGATTTAGCACCACCAGATAAGTGATAATGTGCTCAAACAGTAGTAACCATGGCAGCCATAGAGATGTATAAGTGTATAAGTATGTAGAAGGGGGTGAGTATAAGAGAAAATAAGACAATGATGTATAGTGGTTCAGCCAATTTGGCCTACATCCACTGTGAGTGTGTGATCCACTAAGTATGGGCGCTAATGGCCTTGGATACAATGCACATAAGCTCCTCTCTCTCTCTACTGTGTGTACAAACAGAGTTTTAGCTAGGGTTACAATGAATTGATCGATCCTTTGTAGGGTTGTAGGTGACAAGTATATATAGGTCTTGGGGGGTGTAGTGTACCCCCCAAGTATGCATGGTGCATGTGAATGATGATCTAGCCAATCCCCTGTTGACACCTGTAGATGCCAAATGATGACATAATATTCCCTCACGTGAGGGTGTGATTTTGTTATAACGGTCTCCCATGTGCCATGTGAGTCTCACGATCACTGTTCCACGCGTCTCCCAAACCACGCGCTGCGATGATGTTACCCTCGGCCTATGAGCCGAGGCCGAGGGTAAAGTTCCTTCCGGTAGTGAGTCTGGCCCAATTTAGGCCTCGCACTGTCGTACCCTCGGAGGGTCGTCCGGAGCCTGCTGAAGGGTCGGCCCCCTGAGGGGTCGTCCGGAGCCTACTGAAGGGTCGGCCCCCTGAGGGGTCGTCTGGAACATGATGAAGGGTCGGCCCCCCTGAGGGGTCATATGGAACATGAGGGGTCGTCTGGAACATGATGAAGGGTCGGCCCCCCTGAGGGGTCGTCCGGTTTGGAGGGTATATATGGGTATATCAATCACCCCCAGCCCTTAGCCATAGGTGCTGTTGAGATGGCTGAGGGATAATGTTGTAATTAAGATGTGTGTATGATCAGTTAGGTGAGTGACACCTGGGAAAATACTCATTGTTGTTCCAGTTTCCAAGGCATGGCGGCTGCATACTTTGCTTGGGGCTTTGTGCCCTAATGATGCCTTCCCGTGGGCTGTGCCCTGCCTTGGTTAATGGGCCCATTCATTACTAAGGTATTTAAGAGATTTTTGAACTCTCTCTCTCTTCTTCTTCTTCTTCGCGCCCAATCTCTCTCTCTCTAGCCTTTCACCAGTCTTCATTGCCATTTCTGCAGTCTTCGATCCTCCAAGCTTAGCAACTTTGGCAGTCTTGCTCTCTCTTTATCAGGTAATCCCTTTGCTCCAACGCTCTCTTTTATCTTCATTTCTGTTTGCTTTTTAGGCTCGTAGGGATGCATTTTCCTTGGGTTGTCTCATAACTTTTTCCGGTGTCTTCTCCGTTAACTGGTTCTTGAGTGTTCTTGATCAAAACCCTTGAATTCCTTTGTTTCAATCCAAAAGTCCAATCTGGTCAACTGCCAACTTGTTTGTAGCTAAGTTTAGTTAAATTCTCTAAGTGTAGAGTCCTCCCTTTAATGCTTAGGAGGCTTTATAGTTTAGCATCTGAATTCCCATCCTTGAGAGAGAAGCTCTTTGCAGAGATCAGACGAATAAAGGAAGAGGAAGAGAAAAGACGAGGGGCCGACCCTAACTGGGTACGACCCATCTTTCCCATTCCTCTTGCCACAATAAAACCATTTGAACCGTCTGAGTCTTGTGGGTCGTCCCATCGTCCAGCCGAGTGTCATTCAAGTTAGATGGACGAGAGAGTATCCTCGCCAACTGGCCCTGGACCTTCTGGTAGAATAGAGACATCTGACCTAAGCCCAGGCCGAGATGCCGAGGGTATGGTCCCTTCCGAAGCTGTCCCTGTGACAACCCTATCTCCACATGCCTTCCAGATGGCCTTTCCCCATGGTCCTCTGGCAGATGACGAGGCCGAGGGAGAGGGGACTGAGGACGAGGGCGATGATACAGATGCCCAGGTTGATACTTCCCATGCCTCGTCTTATATCTCCTCCGTTAGGGATCGCGACCTCTTGATATGGAGGCATGCCTATGGAGTGTCCCCCAATATAACTATGAGGGTTCCCTCTGAGTCTGAGAGGGTCTTCGAGGGTGAAGAGGGAGAGGTTGCAGTATACGAACAAATGTTCAAGGTTGGTGTCAGATTCCTTCTGCATCCTGCCATCGTAGATATCTTGTCAGCCCTTGGTGTTGCCCCCTCTCAGCTTCCTCCCAACTCTTGGAGGACGATCCTGGGCTACATCTCCCTGTGGAAGAATGCTTTCACTGATGAGCCCTCGGCTGACGTATTCTTGGCCTGCTACAATATCAACTCCTCGTCCAAACAGCCTGGGTACTATCATCTAGGGGCGAGGAGGTCTGAGAAAAAACTTCTCCACGTGGCACAAACCTCCAACCACGATTGGAAGAAGAGATTCTTCTTTATCTCTGGGGAGTGGGAGTTCACCGCCGAGGCTCAACTTGTAGCCGATGGTCCGAGGGTCCCCAGAAGATGGTCTAACCCTTCAATGAAGGCCAGGTCAGACCCCGGACTTAGTCTGGAGGAGAAGGACATCGTTGAGTATCTGAGGGGACGAGGGAGAGGTGGTGAGCTTACAAAATTTGAAGATTTGATGACCCCCCGGTTCCTCAAAGAAGCTGGTCTGAGGGTCGGCCCTCTGACAGAACTATGTGAGTTATACTGAACGTTTTCCATTCTTTACTTATTTTTGAAGTGTTTCCTCTTTATCTCTGCATTTTTCTGACGTGTCGTCCTCTTTCCAGGTCGTCCTGCAGGTATATCAGATTATCTTTGGGAAATGATTGCTCCCAGCTTATTATCAGGCTTGGCCAGGAAGAAAGGAAAGGAGCCTCAGCAGGCTCCGAGGAAGACACGGGACGCAGGGCCGACCCATGCTGAGCCGATCGTCGGTACGCAGAAGAGGAAAGAGCCCGAGACCCCCGTAGACCCTCGGCCAAGATCACAGACGAGGGCAAGGGTTGAGGGGTCTGAGGGAACCGCCTCCTCTTTTAGCATGGGGGCCTTCTGGTCTCAGAACTTGGCACATCTGAGGGCCGAGCCCTCATCACTCATTGTAAACTTGAGGGCAGCCAAGGTCTCAATGTTTTCTGCTCCCTCGGCCGCTGATTACGAGTTCCTGTCAAAGATGCCTCCTGCCAAAGTGTACGACTATGGTCTGCACGCCCTTGCACAGGTATTGGTCTTGACCCACTTCTTTAATTTCATTCTTTCACCAACTGTTTCCTCGGCCTCTTGACATCTGTTTATTTTTGTTGTGCAGTCTGTATGCGCCTTTACTTCGGCCACCAAGTGGATGGCTGAGAACCAAGCAAAGTTCCATGAAGCCGAGAGGGCTATTCAACACGAGACAGATCTTCAATCGGAGCTTGATACTGCAAGGGCCGAGTTGGAAAGTACCAGGACTGAGCATGCAAGGATCCTGGATCAGCTGATGAGGCAGCACGACGAGGACCTTAAGGTCAAAGACTTGCTTATCAAGGAAATGGACGAGGCCTTGACCAACATGGGGGTCAAGCACAAGACTGATCTTGAAGCAGCTATCAGGAAAGCCGAGGCTGATGCTGTTGAGGCTTATAAAATTTCTGATGAGTTTCAAGGCTTCGACCTTGAATATTTGGAGAGAGGAATCAGGACGGCCTGCCGGTGGGTCGTCCTCAGGTTTGGTGATGTTGTCTCCTCGGTCCGCCCGTCGATTGAAGCAGTCAGATTGGACGACCCTCTGATCGCCGAGGCTCTGACTCAGGTGGAATCACACGTGCAAGTCGAGCGTGTCGGCACATCTGAGGATCATCCGGTTGTGGTCATTGAGGAAACCCCTCTGGTGGATATTGAGGCCCTGCCCTTCGATATTGTCCCATAGGGTGGCTGTCTTACCAAACTAATGGTTTTTAATGAAGTTTTCCCTCGTCTTTCTTGAGGACAGTGGTGGGGTTGTCCCCTCCATTGACTCTCATTATAGCCGAGGGTTGTAATTACGAATTTAATGGTTTTAAAATCTTCCCTCGTCTTTTTTGAGGACAGTGGTGGGGTCATCCCCTCCACTGGCCCTCATTATAGCCGAGGGTTCAACTTACCAAATTAATGGTTTTTAACAAAGTTTTCCCTCCTCTTTCTTGAGGACAGTGGTGGGGTCGTCCCCTCCACTGGCCCTCATTATAGCCGAGAGTTCAACTTACCAAATTAATGGTTTTTAACAAAGTTTTCCTTCGTCTTTCTTGAGGACAGTGGTGGGGTCGTCCCCTCCACTGGCCCTCATTATAGCCGAGGGTTCAACTTACCAAATTAATGTTTTTTAACAAAGTTTTTCCTCGTCTTTCTTGAGGACAGTGGTGGGGTCGTCCCCTCCACTGACCCTCATTATAGCCGAGGGTTCAACTTACCAAATTAATGGTTTTTAACAAAGTTTTCCCTCATCTTTCTTGAGGACAGTGGTGGGGTCATCCCCTCCACTGACCCTCATTATAACCGAGGGTGGTTCTCTGTAGATGTTTCCATGCGTACTAGAACTGATAACCACAGGATGAGGGGAATCACTGATATTTCTCATTAATTTTCCAAGTGTTCTGTTGGAGCAACTCTTATTACAATTATGGTCTATCAAGACCTTACAACACTACTGATAGTATTTCTTCAAATAATCTGCATTCCAGGGGTTGGAAAAAGGTTCCCCTTCTAGGTTTTCTAGTCTATAGGTCCCAGGGACGACTTCATCGATGACCCTATATGGGCCATGCCAATTAGGATGGAGCTTGTTGGGCTTTTGCCAAGTCTTCTTGAGGACCAAGTCCCCCACTGCGATAGGCCTCTGTTTCACCCTCTGATTGTAGAACCTTGCGGTCCTCTGCTGGTAGGCTGCCTGCCTTATCTCAGCGTCCTCCCTCCTTTCCTCAATCAGGTCTAAGTCGAGTCTCCTCTCTTCCGCATTTTTCTGGGGGTCATACATTTGGACTCTATGCGTAGGAAACTCAATCTCGGTGGGGATGACGGCTTCTGAGCCATAAGCTAGCATGAATGAGGTTTCTCCGGTAGAGGTCCTCACTGTCGTCCTGTATGCCCACATCACGGCATATAACTCCTCGACCCATCTTCCTTTTGCCTCCTCAAGCCTCTTCTTGATTCCATCTAGGATTGTCCTGTTTGTAACTTCTGTTTGCCCATTGGCCTGAGGTCGGCCTGGGGTGGAGAAAAATTGTTTGATGCTCACCCTTTCACAGTACTTCTGTAGAAAGGTATTCTTGAACTGAGTCCCGTTATCCGAGATGAGGGTGTTGGGGAGACCATATCTGCATATAATATTTTTCCAGATGAACTGGAAGGTCTTCTGCTCTGTGATCGTCACCATCGGCTCCGCTTCCACCCACTTTGAAAAATAGTCAATGGCTACGATGAGGAACCGGTAGTTATTGACGACCCTAGGCAAGGGTCCTACTAGGTCAATTCCCCATACTGCAAATGGCCATGGGGATGTAATAGAAGTAAGAGGCTGATGGGGCTGGTGAGGGATGGTGGCAAATCTTTGACATTTGTCATACTTTTTTACATATGTCGCTGCATCTTTCCCCAAGGTCGTCCACCAGTACCCCTGGGTGATCACCCTCTTCGCTAAGGATCTGCCCCCGATGTGGCTTGAGCACGATCCTTCGTGCACATCTTGCAAAATGGAAGGGACTTCTGAGGGATGCACACACCTAAGTAAGGGGAGCAAAAACCCCTTTTTGTACAAGGTGTCTCCGATGACAGTGAATTTTGTAGCCCTGTATCTCAGCTTCTTCTTTTCTTGCCTTGCTTCTGGAATCTCCCCCTCTTTAATGTACCTGATCAGAGGGTCCATCCACGAAGCTTCCTGAGAAACATTTAGGCAATTGCTAAGTGTTTCCTCAGCGTCTTTAATAGTTGGCCGAAGCAAAATTTCTACTGGGACCGTCCTCCTGATGTCTGTCCTCGTTGCCGAGGCCAACCTAGCAAGGGCATCAGCACGGCCATTGTCGAGCCTAGGTATCCTCTTTAATTTCACTTCTCTGAAGCCCTTCAGTATCGACCTCACCTTCTCAAGGTACCTAGCCATCCTCTCGTCCTTGGCCTCATAGGCTCCTAGTATCTGATTCACTACTAGCCTCGAATCACCGTGAGCCAAAATCTGGCTGACACTAAATGATCTGGCCAAGGAGAGGCCTGCTATCAAGGCCTCATACTCGGCCTCGTTATTAGAGGCCTTAAAATTGAACCTCAGGGCGTACTCAATGTCTGTGCCGTTGGGTGCTGATACTATTAACCCAGCTCCGCTCCCGCTTTCGCAAGAGGACCCGTCGATAAAGAGACTCCACACGGTGCGTTCTTCTGAGAAACATCCCTCGGTGAGTGACCCCTGTCTAAAGAGATATATTCCCTATTCGTTTTCAACCACTTTCCTTCTAGCGGTGCTCGTCTCAGCCTTATCTGTAGGCGTGTCGGTGAGCTCACCCTGTCGGGTATCTATCCTCCCGAGGTCTTCATCCTCGGCTTCATCATCTTCCCAAGTAAACTCAGCCACGAAGTCTGCCAATGCTTGCCCCTTAATGGACGTCCTAGGCTGATACACAATGTCAAACTCCCCCAGCTCTATAGCCCATGCCATTAGCCTGCCTGATTTTTCTGGCTTGTGTAGGACCTGCCTAAGAGGAGAGTCAGTGAGGATGACCATTGTGTGGGACTGGAAGTACGACTTCATCTTCCTTGAGGCATGGATCAAGGCGTAGGCCAACTTTTCCATCCTCGGGTATCTTTGCTCTGCCCCTTGAAGTGCCTTGCTGTTAAAATATACAGGCTTCTGTACTCCATCTTCGTCTCTCACAATGGCTGCACTGATGGCCGACTCTGAGACGGCGAGGTATACATAAAGTCGTTCACCCTGCACGGGTCGTGACAGCAGCAAGGGAGACCCTAAGTATGACTTTAGGTCCCTGAAAGCCTCATCACACTCTTCACTCCATTTGAAGGCCTTCCTAAGGATCTTAAAGAATGGCAAACACTTGTCTGTGGCCCTAGACACGAACCTGTTCAAGGCAACAACTCTCCCTGTGAGTCTCTGAACGTCTTTAATGGACTTGGGGGTCTTCATCTCAACAAGGGCCTTTATCTTTTCAGGGTTGGCCTCGATGCCTCTTTGGTTGACAATGAACCCCAAGAACTTCCCTGCTCCGACCCCGAAGACACACTTGGTCGGATTAAGCCTCATCTGCTATTTGTCCATCGTATTAAAGGTCCTCTCTAGGTCTGCCACATGATCCTCTGCCTTCAGACTCTTAGTCAACATGTCATCTACATAGACCTCCATAGACTTCACAATTTGGTCTTCGAACATTTTATTTACGAGGCGCTGGTACGTTGCCCCCGCATTTTTTAGGCCAAAGGGCATGACCCTATAACAGTATGTCCCCTTGTCAGTGATGAAGGTTGTTTTCTCTGAGTCTTCAGGGTTCATGAAGATCTGGTTATACCCTGAATAGGCATCCATGAAGCTCATAAGCTCATGGCCTGCGGTAGCGTCTACCATCTGGTCAATGCGGGGGAGAGGGAAGATGTCTTTGGGACAGTTCTTGTTGAGGTCTGTGAAGTCCACACACATTCTCCACTTCCCGTTGGCCTTTGGGACAATGACTGCATTGGACAACCATTCGGGGCAGATGACCTCTCTGATAAATTCTGCGTCTTCTAATTTTTTGACCTCGTCCCTAATGACCTCATACTTTTCTCTAGAGTAAATTCCCCTCTTCTGCTTTACTGGCTTCACTCCCTCTACCACATTGAGCTTGTGGCACATGATTTCAGGGTCAATCCCCGGCATATCTACATGACTCCATCGAAGACGCTTCATCTTCTCCTCAACAGTATAATGAGGTCTTCCTTGATATTGGGCTTCAGAGACTTGCCGATTTGGACGGTTTTTTCCGGATCATCCTCATCGAGGATGATGGATTCTACCTCTTCCGCGGCCTCTCCTTTCTTGAGCTTCGTCTCATCCCTGGGGTCTAGGGTATCAATATTGTAAGTGGTCGTAGCCCTCTTGTGTGCCTCCCTTTCTTCAGCGGAGTTGTAGTAACATTCTCGCGCCGTCGTCTGGTCTCCCTGAACTTCCCCCACCCCGTAAGGGGTAGGAAATTTGATCATCTGATGGACGGTGGACGGCACAGCTTCAAACCCCTTGAGGGCCACACGCCCCAGTATGATGTTGTAGGCCGAAAACACATGCTCATCCATCACAAAGAAACTGACCGTCTTGGTGAGCCATCTCGTCCATTCGTCCCCCATCCTGACATCAGCCTCATACACTCCAAGGGGATGACCCTTTTCCCCACTGAACCCAATCAATGGATGATGGTACGGGACGAGTCTAGCCCGACTGAGACCTAAGGCTTTGAAGCACGGCCAAAACATCACGTCTGCAGATGAGCCCCCATCTACTAGGATCCTCGGCACCTCGCACCCGTGCACCCTGGTAGTGATGACGAGAGTATCATCGTGTGGGGCTAAGAGGCCTTTGAAGTCCATTCTTGAAAATCCCACTATCAGAGTGTCCATATCAACCTTCTTCCTCTTTTCTTACTTGACCTCCAGAGAGGTTGAGTGTACCGTCTTCGTCATTGCCTTGGCCTCATCCACATGGGCCTTCCTGTCAGCAACCTCCGACCCTCCTCCTGCTAGACCCCCGAAGATCATTCCCACTCCGAGCGAGATCATATTAAGCCTCTTGACAGGGCCGTGGTCGTCTCTCGGAGGGAGGTTAGGGTCGTCCCCTCTTTTTTGAGGACCTTCTCTACATGCATCACCCCGCTTCTTTCTGGGGTCGTCCCCTCCGCCCCTCTTGAAGGCACCTTTGTCGACGTACTTTCTGAGCTTCCCTTCTTTCAGCATCTTCTCAATCTCATCTTTCAGAGCAAAACATTTGTCTGTTACGTGGCCGTGGTCTTGGTGAAATTCACACCACAGGTTCTTATTCCTCTTGCTGGGGGCTGCCCTCAGCTTCTCAGGCCACTTCAGGGACAGGTCACTCTTTATCTCATTGAGAATCTGTTCACAGCTGACCGTTAGAGGGGTGTAACCAGCGAACTTGTCATCCGTGGACCTCTTCTTCCCCTCTTTGTTCTTCTTAGGGTATTTACCCCCACTAGCACCTCCTTTTTCGTCTTCATATTTTGCGACCATCGCCTCTTCGACGTTCATCACCTTCCCTGCTGTTGACAACAATTCAACCATCGTCCTCGGAGGGTCTTCAGCAAGCTTCCATAACAGTTTCCCCTTTTGGAGTCCTCCAATCAGGGCTGTCATAGCTATGCTCTCCTCATAGTCTTCCACCTCCAGCTTCTCTTTATTGAATCTGGCTATGTAGTCCCTCAGACTCTCATTCTTCCCCTGCTTAACATAGAGCAAGTGGGTGGTCTTCTTCTGTGGCCTCACCCCAAAGCAAAAGTTGTGGATGAACAGGTCTGCCAGCTGCTTAAAGTTTTCAATGGAATTTTTTGGAAGAGACGTGTAGCAGACATGCACATCCCCTGTCAGGGTACCAGAAAAGGCACGACACCTCATCTCATCTGAGATAGAGTATATGTCTGCTGCTGATTGATACATCTCGACATGGTGGACAGGGTTGGTGCTCCCGTCGTATCTTGGGGTGACCTCAGGTGGCTTGAACCTTGATGGCGTAGGGAAGTTGACTATCTTTGCCACAAAGGGTGAGCCTATGGTGTATCCCTTCTGAAGAGGGTCCCGGCTCTTCAGTATATCACCAATCTTATCCTCCAGTCGCTGGATTGAGTCATTCCAGGGTCTCACAAGGTCGGCTTGGCCGATGTTATCCCCTGCCGCCTCTTTAAGGTGGACGGAGGGTTCTGCTGCAGCAGGCCTGTGTCGACTGTTTACTTCCCTTTGGCCGTCATCCCGTCCTTGGGTTCGGCCATCTGCTGCCTCCCTCCTAAACCTCGCAGCACTTCTTGACCTGGACAATTTTTCCCGCAGGTCATTTACTGGGCCTAGCCTCTCAAAGGCTGACCCTCTGCTCAAGCGATCAAAAGCAGAGCCTCTCGGGCGATCATCAGTATTTGGTCTCCCTCACTTTCCTCTACTATCCTGGAGAGGTCGTACAGTATTGTTGGAGACCTCATACGGTTCCCAGCATTCTATTGGGGCCTCCTCTCCCTCCATATCGTCATACCTGTCCTCCGGGCAAGGGTTTCCTTGCCTCCCCAGGCGTAGACGCCGGGGGTCAGCAACATCCTTACGCCGCTGAGGTGGTGGCAGGTCTTTGCGTGGTGCCTGGGGTGGTCCCCTGGCCTCATGCTGTCTTGGAGCTTCTGCCGGAGTAATCATCTCAGGTGAAACCCCTGGTGTAGGGGTGGTAAACGAACGGATACGGATCGAATACCATGTTTTCCATATCCGTATCCGCTATCTGAATGTACTATCCATATCCGTATCCGTATCCGCCCGGATAGTTAAAACAACTATCCATATCCGTATCCGCTTGGATACCTCGGATTCGGATAATATCCCTATCCGTTTACATTATTTAGCCATCGCAAAAAATAACTATTAAAATATCCAATCCAATCCAAATAAATATATAACAAAATTACTGCCTCCTAACCTTAACAATTATGGATTCCATAATAATAGTATCAATCCATAATGATAATATGGTTAAAGCCATCCATATAACCTTAAAGCAATTCAAAGAAAGATAACATTCGCATTCCATGACAGTAGAAATAAATATGCACCTTTTAGATTAAATCAAATTTATTGAGAATGATAACCTCATGGACCTTTTGTTTTCAAAACATACTGATATTTTTATTTTAATAAGTATATATTTTTATTTTATATATAATATAACTGTTGTTAACTTCAGTTCTCATCACAATCAAAACCATCTATTTACTTTTATGTTTCTCTTTTACATTCTATTATGTTTCTCTCTTATATTCTTTTCTGTTTCTCTCTTATAATTATTTATAATTAAGGAAACTAATGAACAACCACATGAGGGTTTCTTTTCTCTTGTTTTGTACAAAAGAGAAATGAAATGAAGTTAGTATTTTTTTATTTTGAGTGGAGTATATGTTCTTAAGTGTGTGTATGCTGTGTGTGATAGGGTGTATTGTAACTTTAGTATAACTCCATGATAATATACCCAATAAAATAATAATACATGACATTTTATAACATACCCAATAAAATAATAACTTTAGGGCTTTTTTGTTTTGAGCGGAGTATATGTTTATTTTGTTTTAGGTAATAAATGTGTAAGGACACAAATTTCTAATTGCGTCCATATATAGTTTTGGCTCAATTCCGGACAAAAACATTTATTCATAGGATAGTATGTAATTGTAATACTCTCAAGCCTATGAAGTGTTTGTTGAAGACGTAGCGGAAAAGAGTATAAAGCTTCATCAAATATGCCGGTTTGTGTGCCTCGTTCCTACGTCATCAACCATAGTTCCATGCTCCCAAGGTATGAATGCAATATTATATATATAGGAGCTTGGAACAAAGTTTATTGGGTGTTAGGTTTTGTAAAAACTGTGTTTTAATTTTCAGAAAGAATTAAATAAAACTTTAAAATAAGTTTATAAAGTTTTCTGGGCTAAAATCGAATTTTCCAAACTTTCTGGTTTTTCGTTCGATAGAGTCGTTCGAACGAGATTGTCGTTCGAACGAAAATGTAGTTCGAACGAACCTGCTAACGAGTTCCCACCAAAGTATACTGGTCCGTCGTTCGAAATGTCGTTCAAACGAGATTGTTCGTTCTAACGAGATTTTCAACGAGTTTCTAACGAGTTCAATCTGGAACATCGTTAGAAGTCTCGTTCGAACGAGATTTCGTTCGAACGAAATGTCGTTCGAATGAGATGCCAGGCGGGAACAGTTTTTGACAGTTTTTTTGGCAGTTTTGCACCCACTTCCCCACTTGGTGTTTTACCAACTTTTTCAGACTTTATTATGTGCGGGAATAACATTTTCCAATCTAACTTTTTCATCCTAGTTTATCTCTTAGAGAGAGTTTGAGAGCAAAAATTGTTTAGGAAAATGTTCATGTTTTGAGTGAGATTTTTAGAGAAAAATTTCCATCACTCTAGTGTTTACACCCAAATGAGTTTATTCCAAGTTCTTATATACTTATCAATTGCTTGGAGTTTGGCACAGGTTTTCTCTACACCGAATTGAAGAGAAGTTTCGGGTTTTGCTTCTACCACCCACAAAGAAAGAAGAAGTGTTCTTATGTTGTTTTACCCACTTGGAGAAAGGCTCCTTGCTCGGGTGACGGTGACCGTATAAAGTCCTATCGGTGGATTCCGAGACCGCGGTGGTGTTCCAAGGTTATCCGCTAGGAAGAGGTGTCTACAAGAAGAAGCGTCGAGGCTTGAGAGGGATCGAGTCGTACGTTGTAAGTCTATCTGTCTTGTACTTGTAATTCCGTATCTAGTGGATTTGTGGCTAGGATCTTCCGAGGTTGTTTCCCGTCTTGGGTTTTTCCTCGTACATCGCGGCGTAGTGTGTTTGGTTTATTTTATCTTGCTTAAATAATTTAGAACGCATGCGTAAGATAATTTAAGATAAAATTCGGTTTAAATTATCACACTCACTTTAATTGGGGCTAAATTATATATTGGGTAAAATTTATTTAATTCAAGTCATTTGCTAAAATTTGGTTTCGCCTAATTTGCTAATATTGATAAATACGACTTAGGCAAATTCTAGGACTTGGATTAATGAATTGGTTTAAGTGAATATATTAATTGATTAATTTTACCTCACTTGGTGTAAGTTTAATTTGTTTAAGAAATTAAAATTTGTTGTTTTAAAGTTGAACCATCTTTACGCTTCCGCATCATCTCGAATTTACATAAAAAGGAAATTGGTATCAGAGCTTTGATTTAAAAACTTACAAAATGATTAATTTTTTTTTAATATTATTTTATTAGTAATACTAATACTAATATTATTAGTAATATTTTAAACATATGTTTGACGGATACGGATATCCGATAAAACGGATATCCGATAAATTGGATACTCCGCATCGGATACGGATTATCCGTGTCGGATACTAGTACTATCCGTATCCGTATCCGTTTTCTCGGATATTTTTATAGAGTATCCATATTCGTATCCGTTTCCATAGTTTCGAATAAATATCCGCAAATTCGGATTCGGATATCGGACGGATGCGAATTTTCGAATATCCGTTTACAGCCCTACCCTGGTGGTCTTAGTATGTTCTGGCTTAGAGCTGTGAACTGCTCTTGCATCATCCGCTGGCTTGCTGCCAGAAACTTTAAGGCTGCCGCCACATCAGCCATCTCAGACTAAGGCGGCGGCTGACTGGAACTGGGTCTTCCCCCATTATCCGGTGGGGGAAGTGGTGGTGGTGGCATTTCAGGTGCCATGTGTTTGAGCTATGAAAAGCTGAACTGAAGAAAAGACTGGTGAGCTTGTGAACCTTAGTGGGTCTCTTTCAATGGTGAAACATCTCCTCTCAGGGGGAGTGCTGGCTCACCACCAGAGTGCCCAGTGAGGTCAAGCTGTACAAAGGAAGAGATGTCTTCTCGATTCCCACAGACGGCGCCAAACTGATGATGCTAAGATTTAGCACCACCGGATAAGTGATAATGAGCTCAAACAGTAGTAACCATGGCAGCCATAGAGATGTATAAGTGTATAAGTATGTAGAAGGGGGTGAGTATAAGAGGAAATAAGACAATGATGTATAGTGGTTCAGCCAATTTGGCCTACATCCACTGTGAGTGTGTGATCCACTAAGTATGGGCACTAATGGCCTTGGATACAATGCACATAAGCTCCTCTCTCTCTCTACTGTGTGTACAAACAGAGTTTTAGCTAGGGTTACAATGAATTGATCGATCCCTTGTAGGGTTGTAGGTGACAAGTATATATAGGTCTTGGGGGGTGTAGTGTACCCCCCAAGTATGCATGGTGCATGTGAATGATGATCTAGCCAATCCCCTGTTGACACCTGTAGATGCCAAATGATGACATAATATTCCCTCACGTGAGGGTGTGATTTTGTTATAACGGTCTCCCATGTTCCATGTGAGCCTCACGCGCACTGTTCCACGCGTCTCCCAAACCACGCGCTGCGATGATGTCACCCTCGGCCTATGAGCCGAGGCCGAGGGAAAAGTTCCTTCCGGTAGTGAGTCTGGCCCAATTTAGGCCTCGTACTGTCGTACACTCGGAGGGTCGTCCGGAGCCTGCTGAAGGGTCGGCCCCCTGAGGGGTTGTCCGGAGCCTGCTGAAGGGTCGGCCCCCTGAGGGGTCGTCTGGAACATGATGAAGGGTCGGCCCCCCTGAGGGGTCATCTGGAACATGATGAAGGGTCAGCCCCCTGAGGGGTCGTCCGGTTTGGAGGGTATATATGGGTATATCAACCACATTAGCCTTACCAGGATAATATTGAATGTCAAACTGGTAGTCCTTCATGAACTCGAGCCATCTCATTTGTCTCGTATTCAAATCCTTCTATATGAAGAGATACTGAAGGGATTTATGGTTCGTGAATAGCGTAAAATTATCCCCCCAGAAGATAGTGCCTCCATATCCTCAAAGAAAACACTATCGTTGCCAACACAAGGTTGTGTGTGGGGTAATTCTTCTCGTGGAGCTTAATCTTGCGAGATGCATAAGCTATAGCCCTCTCCTCCTGCTGCAGTACACCCCCAAGTCCTTGCAAGGATGCATCCATGTAAACTCGGTACTCCACTCGTCCCCTAGTCAATGCAAGTATAGGTGCTGACGTCAATTTGTCTTTTATCTCATCAAAAGATAATTGGCAGTGATCACTCCACACAAACGGTACCCCTTTGCGAGTTAGGTTCGTCAACAGACCCGCAATATTTGAAAACCCTTTAATGACACGACGATAATACCCGACCAACCTCAGAAAGTTGTGAATCCATGTCGGTGTCGTGGGCTGTTCCCACTCTCTCACCGTCGATACCTTACCCAGATCAATATCAATATCATTATCTGACACAATGTGGCGTAGAAATTACACCTCCCGAGCCAAAATCCACACTTCCCAAATTTGGCATACAACTGGTGGTCCCGTAGTGTCTACAGAACCATACGCAGATGCTCTGCGTGCTCCTCCTTAGTGAGAGAGTAAACCAAAATTTCGTCTATGAACATATTCGCGAACTGGTAAAAAAACTCCCTGAATACCCTGTTTATGAGATACATGAACACTGCTGGCGCATTGGTGAGCTCAAACGGCGTCACCCTGAACTTGCACGACACATATTGCAACAAAAAGGTAGTCTTAGGAACATCCTTCTCTCGAATGCGTAACTGGTGATATCCTGATCTCAAATCTATCTTGGAGAAGTACGCGACTCCTCTCAACTGGTTAAATAGGTCATCGATCCTCGACAACGGATACTTATTCCGTATTGTGACCTTGTTCAACTCCATGTAGTCTACACGCAAGAGGATCAAACCATCCCTCTTCTTCACAAATAACACTGGCGCACCCCACAACGATGTGCTCTACCAAATAAAACCCTGCCATAAGAGCTGCAGAATCTGCTCCCTCAACTCTTGCATCTTTGAAGGATCCATACGATACGGTTCTCGAGCAATCGATCTCGAACCTGGTGCTAAGTCGATAACAAACTCGATCTCCCGATTGGGTGTCAACCCGGGTATGTCCTGAAATACATCCTTGAAATATCTCACAACTGATATCGAGTCTTATGGGATAACTACCTCATGTGAGATCTTCTCCTTAATGTAGTATAAGTGTGTACGCGACCCTCCCTCGGGAATAGGCATCGTCACCAAAAACATCTCCTGTCCTGGAATGGAAAACACTATGGTCCTCTTATAACAGACTACCGTCGCCCTGTAATCTGCCAACCAATTTATACCCATAATTACATAATACCCTTCCATATCTAACATAAGAAAGTCTGCTATTAAGCCCAGTCTCCCAAGAATGATGTCTACACCCCGACATATCGAGTGTATAAGTGACCCCCTACCCATCGGTGACTCTACACACATAAGGCGAGTGTCGTCTGTCTCTAAAAGACCGTCTTCTCGTGAAAATCTAGTGGCAATAAAAGAATGCGATGCGCCTGTATAAAAAAGATTTCTACCCTCATTCCCATGAATAGGAAATGTACCCTCGACTATTGGCGGTGCTGGTGGTATAGGCACGTCCCAGACGTTATACACAAGTCCGTAATGCATCTACCCCTGCGGCTGTGGGGCTGGTGCTGCCGGAGGCATCTGTGCCTAGTGCCTCCGCTGGGCTCCCTCCTGCTAATCCTTACTCCTATGTGGGCACTCTCTCTTCATATGCCCTACCTGGCCACAAACAAAACAACGCCTTTGGAAGTCCCCCTGTCTCTGGCCTGACGAGGCTTCCTCTCATGCAGGCCCGGGTGCCCTCGGCCCTGCCGGCCTCCCCCATTGTTCCCTTGGCCTTGACGGCCCTGGGGAACCTACTGCTGTTGATTAGGACCCTGTTAGCCCTACTTGAAACCTGATCCTCCAATCAGTAACCTCCTGACCAAAACCTCTTGACTTGATCCCCCTGCCAGGAATCCTACCCTTGTTGTCTCACAACCTGCTATTAAGGTGCCCCACTGGCACTACTCCTACCTGTCTTGCCTAGCTGACTCGGTTCACCTGCCCTCTCGCTTCACTTCACGTTGAAGCGATGGTCTTGGAAGTGCAAAAGTACAACGTTAAAAACCTCTATATAAGTCTATAATGCCGGGTTGCAAAGTAAATGTTGCCTGATCCTCCAGGCTAGCCCATCCATAAACTTGAGCTTCTTTTCTTTAGTGTTCACTTCGTCTAGCACAAAGTTAGCCAAATGAGTGAAGTCCTCCTCATAATTGACCACTAAATGGTCACCCTATGTAACATCATTAAATTTCCTCCTCATCACCATCTGAACAACTGACGAAAAGTACTTGCGGTTGAACAATTCCCAGAACTCTGCTATCAATATAATATCCCTCTCCGCTGAGGTGGTAACAGACTTCCACCAATGCAATGCGGCTCCCACAAAATCTGAACGTGGCAAGCATCTGCTTCTGAGTGTTGGTGCACTCAATCATACGTAGGTGACGTTTTTATGTCCATTTTCCACTGACATGCTATAATAATATCCGAACTCCCTGAAAACTCCGGTGGGTGACCTTTCTGAAAAGCCTCCCTAACTTTCTGCTAAGACATCGACCCTGGTTGGGCCTGGATCACTGGTGCCACTGGGGGCTATAGCTGGGCTTGTGGAAAATGGACGGCTATGGAAGTCATGGCTACGTTGACTTCTTGGGCCACTATCTCGGCCACTTGTGCAGTCGTCACCATCCTCAGTGGTGGCTGCGGTTGTGGTATCTTCGAGTCCTGATGAGCCTCTCTCACCTCATCCCTAGCTGCTGCTCTAGCCGGTCTACCTCTCCTAAGTGGCATCTGAAATTTAAAACGAGTTGTATGAGTTCACAGTCAATACAAAATTTTATAACAGAAGCACGATATGTGAAACACGTGAAGATAAAAGCAACGGTTCTAATAATAGGGCTTTATATCAAAAGAACGCAACGCCAAAATCGTAGTTAGCCGTACAGATCCTATGGACACAAGAACCTAATGGTCTGATACCATTTGTGAGACCCCGCCCAATAAATACCAGGTGATCAATCCTTTATTAAATAAAAAGGGATCTCATTTGGTTCATTCTTAGCATCACTGTTGAAACCATATTAGTTACTAATCACCTATAAGTTAATTAAGCCGGTGCTAAATTTTATCTTTCATTAAACATATAATAACATGCCAAAAACAAAATTAAACCATTCACACAGTAATAGAGTCTAAACCATCGCAAGATATGACATGCCGAATAAATCATCGGCTACAAATCCTAAATCCAAACAATCCATCCAACAGATAATAACTAGATCAAAATACAAGTTTGAACTGAATAAATCGAATAAGTACTGAAGGGAAACACGACCAAAATAAAATACTGAGATAAGATTACTAATATAGGAATGAATAGATGATGCGTCTAGTCCAACTCTTGCATGCATCCACATGTGCCGCAGCTGCGTATCCCTGGAATAGATAATCAAGTCTGGCGTCCGTTTGGCTGAACACCTAAAAGGTTTTGAAAATATTTTTAACATTTTAAAAATATTTGCAAGTGATTAAATTTGCAGTAATTAAAATGCATGAATACTTTTCATATTTAAGATAGTGTCGCATTCCCTTGAGAAAATACCGACCCCTTAACTAATATGCACACCTATCGCTTTCTTCATAACCTACCTAGTTATAATACCCCGCCTAACTAGTATTGTTATGAACCCTTCCTTATCCACGACTCTAGCCCGAGTAATAAAACTATTGATTCTTAAGTTATTTCACTAATTAACTTAATTAATCAGGATTAATATGAATCATATAACAGTCTCACTAGTTATATAAATAATAATATAGTTACACTTCATGTATTTTACCCATATAAAAATCTTTACTCTATTATATACGTATAATTATACTACAACATTCACACACATGTTGTATATAAATGACCATCTTCCTGAGTAATAATTCACCGGATGCTTTCTCTAAAATGTTATTACCCTAGGTATACTCAATCCAACCTAGATACAATGAGACGGTTAACTCACACCGAATCAAGTAAAATAATAAGCGTAGAGGAGGCGGTCATAGTTCCCCGAGTGTGAGATCGAATCATACCCGCTGTCTTTCCCTGAAAAGGATCACTATATAAAATAATGGACGCTATGACCTGGGGATTATACTCTCCCTGCTTTCACGAGCCATGGGATTCACCCACATCGCGCAACCTCCTATGATATCACTAGATGGGAATGTATTTAGAAAAATATCTAACACCGATATTTATTTAGCACACAAGTATATATATATATATATATATATATATATATATATATATATATATATATATATATTACACTATCACACTAGCCGTATATATATAATTTAATTAAACCCGGTTACACCGTGCCTAGCTCCCGCAACACTAGCCCAAAAAATACCCGAGTATATTCTTCGACTCTTAATTTAATTAATTTCACATTAATTAATTAATTATACTACAATGCCCAGACACACTTACTCGACCCGTAATTTAACCCCTTAACATTTATTGCACAACATTCCGCTAGTAATTGTCGTATCCTTATTTACCTTTAAATTATCTAATACCCATCTCCCAAGTCCCTAAGTATTAAGTTACATTAGATTTTCCACTAATTAAATCCCATTAAAAGTCCACAAAAGAATTTAGACCATATAGTTAAAAGTAGTGGAACTGTAAAAAATAAGGACTCATCGATCGATCGATGAAACCCATCTATCGATCAATCGAGCAGGTCACAATGTTCTTCCCCGATTATGTTTTCACCATTTTTAATCTCTTAAGCTTTTGATTTACTCTCAAATCTTCACCGAATCACACTAAACATTTAATCCATATAGAAACATGTTCTAATCCTCCTAGAAACCTTTAATCATCAACTAATATTTCTCGATTTGGGTTTTATCTCGGTTCCATTTAATTGTTTACCAATTTTATTCTAAAATCAAAAATCATACATCATTCTCTACTGGGTTTATCATAGAATTTAGATTCCTACAATCTAGAATCATATAGCATCATCAATTTCACTTTTAATCTTCACAAAGTGTTCCATTTATTGAAAACCCATTTTCACATGTTAACCCACCCAAAAATGGATCCTAAATCAAACCCACTATAATATGAATCGAAAAACTGCAATTTAGAACTTGCCTGATTAGGTTCGTAGAGTCTGATTCCTTTGATGAAGAGGATGAATTGACAAAGAACACCCTAATTTCCCTTGATTTGGCTCCCCAAAGCTCCCCAAATTCCTTTCTCTTTTCTCCTCTCAATTTCTTTGTGTTAGATTGTGATTAACTGCCGTTTACCCTCTTAGATTTAGGTTAAATAATATTAAACCCGAAATTAGGCTTATGGACCCAGCCCAAATGACCCAAACACCCCCGTGTGGGCCCGGTTATGCCTAAAAATGCCTCGAGACCCAATTACTACCCCTGAGTACTCTATTTTGATCATCTCGATCTATCTGGAATCAAGCGTGCACTTAGAATCGTCATCCGAGTCACTTTACTACAAGTCTCCATCTCGACCTCAATATAGTTTATACCCGACTCCCGGTTAAGATACAATAAAATCACGTCGTTTAACTCGCTACGACGCGTAATAATCACGTATTATTTACTACACACTTAGTAAATTTTATGCAGTTTATATTATTCATTATCTCTCCCGATTAATATTTAAATACACACACATAATAATTAATTTAATTAAATTACCACACACTTGTAATTTAAATTTACCTGAATTAATTAAATATTTAATACTCAGAATTACGGGGTGTTACAAAGATGAAAATAACTTTGTTTAGTAGAAATTATCCAAATTTTTTTATGTTGAGTTTTGATGTATAGGGAAAAGATCCGGATGCATGGGTGAAGTTTTGTTTTGGGAGGGAGAAAAATATAGTGGCTTTTAGTTAACCTTTTGGGTAAAGTCAAAGTATATATATATATATATATATATATATATATATTTGTGTGTGTGAAGCCACGATAAAGAGTGGAGAGTGGTGACTGTGTGAAAATTAAGATTAACTCTAATATAACTCTGCATTTATTAGTGACGAATGACAAAATAACATGGGGAGACATCATTTTTATATGGATATATTAGGTTTGAGCATGTTAAGTCATGTTGTGAAATGTAATGCATGGTTAGAAAAAAAAGTTCAAATTATTTACTCTTGTATATTATGAGTTAAACTTAGAATGTTTAAAAAAACATTTTAGTTCATTGCAAGGATTCCTTAAAAAATAAACCATAAATGCAATAACGATTTTTTCTCTTATGTTCTTGGGCAATCAAGCCACTATTTTGGATTTTTTACAAACCCTCAATGTTTTCAATTTTTTGAACATATTTATCTAGATGTGATCGTGAGAGATTTAATTTTAAGTTGCTAAAGAATCTTTTAGTATATATAAGAATGTATTTTTCATGAATTATGATTTTTTTTTTATGTTGTGCAAAATAAGGTGTTGACATTGTTGTATGTAAAAATTATTCATCGACGTGAAGCAATGAGAGATGGACACCTGTCCTCCTACGTGGCTATCTCCACAATACTTAATTTCTTGGTTGGATCCAGAGATAGGCTAACCGACCTCAAGAATACGAACCATCAAGAATAACAAGAGTCAATCGGATGGAATACCCAACTGCCTTTGTACACGTACCTGCGAATTTCAATAGTCTTATTTATCGTATACGGATGTAAATGCCTGAATATATAAAGACATTCCATCTCTTGGGTTCCAAACTAATATAAATACACGATCTCCCTTAGCTCAAAAGGAAGATTGAATCAGGCACAAACATACTCAACACTGAGCTATTGTAACCACCATAAATACTAAAACAGTGAATGTAGATTTTTTTCATAGTTGGGCCACTTTAAAAACTTCTTTGTTGTGTGTTTGTCTTGCTTGATTATCTTTATCTCATTTGTGATTATAAATTTGGACCCACTCCATTTTAAGACATCAACAGATTTGCGACGCCGTGGGAAAATGATTGTTGGTCATCGTTCTCTACCTATTTTATTCATTTGTTCACTTTTGAAGTTCTCTGAAGAATGGCAACTGTTCTTGAGAGCATCCTTACGACTGCAGGTAACAATCCAAATCCATTTGCTCTACCCAATGTGGCAGATCTTCAGGGAATTTTACTCAACCTTTTTGAAGGGAAAAAAGCCATGCAAGAGTCAGTTCGTCAATTGGATCGTATGTTGCAAGACAAGTCCACTACTGAGCCATCCCAGAGGGACATACCACCTCCACCAGCCAGAAATGAGAGAAGTAACCGCTCTAGATCTTACCGGCCCATCGTCAATCCGATCAACGGGAAATTATGGTCAGTATTTTTTCTCTGAACTACTGAGCTTATTAGAATGCTTTAGTAAGGTATCTGCCTTTGATCGTCTAGGGCCCCGAGCAGCCAGAGGTTATCACAGAGAGCCAGTTCAATCCTGCGAGCACATAGAAGGATTCGTTAGGTCCAGGGCTAGCATAAGAGGTTATGTGCGTGCCGAGTAGACTTTTCATCAAGAGAGCAAAGAAAATGTGCACTTTAAAGCCACAAAAGATGCCTCAGCTAAGTCTAAACCAAAGGAGCATTCCTAGAAAGGATCCATGCAACGACTAGAATATCGATTGGGAGAAATATCTAAGATTAAAAACCTTTTGCAGAGGAGTTTTATGAAGGGATTCCTTTTTCTCCAAGATATTGTGGATTACCCCACATCTTCTGAATTCAAACGACCAGTTGTTACTCCCAAGTATGATGGGAAGACTAACCCAGTCTTCCATATTGAGCGTTGAGCAAAATCAAGTTGTTGCTGATATATACTTTGTCCCTGACGAGATGCACTTCCGGGAATTCTCAAGTTCTATTATAGGCTCAAACCAAATATGGTTCAATAACCTACCTAGAGGGAAAAAATATAGCTTCCTTCAATTGGCCGAGCTATTTATCGACAACTTTTGTTTAGGGATAAAGTCGGTCAAGAGTGTTACTTATCTCTTGAGCGTTGGCCTAGAGAAAGTACTTGGGAGTACATCACTCGCTTTAATAATTAGAAATAAGAAGTGATTGATTATGAAGAGACAGTTTCCATCGCAACGCTGATGAGAGGATTTCGCACCAAAGATCTTTACTATGCGCTGGAGAAAAATCCTCCCAAGACCATGACAAAATTGATGGCCAAGGTTGGAAGATTATGAATGCCGAGGAGGCAATGGCTGCTAAAGAAGCTCCGTAGGGGAAGACTGAAAGCAAGAAGAATTCAACCAAGAAGGATCAGAAAGACAAGGAGGTTAATAAAATTAAGAAATATGATGAATATACCTCCCTCACCAAAGTGTGCATCACATACTGGAGAAGATTAATTAAACTGGCCTGGGAATTAAAGTTGCCTCCCAACACGAGAGATAAATACAAATATTGTGATTTTCACAGAGATCACAGGCACACCACTGACAATTGCATTGCTCTGAAGAATGTAGTGAAAAATCTCATCCGTCGGGGAAAATTAACTAAATTTATTAATCGAGCTGGTGGCCGGGACAGCAGAAGGAGGTTTGAGTCACCTTGCAGAGGAAAAGATGACAAGAAAAGGGTCTGTAACGATGATTATGAGGACGATCCTGACCTGTTAAAGAAACCCAAGGAACCAAAAGTTGAGGTGGGAATGATTTCTTTTGGATGCGATTTCATTACAAAAGGAGACACAGGTGGCAGAGACGAGATCGCTAAGAGAAAGGCTAATCAAAATGAAGCCAAAGCCTTCCCTTCCATCAGGCTGATTTGACATGGTCGAGTACACATATGGTCTGCCCAGAAAAGTGAACAAGGACAGATTAGTGACCGTCTTCTCCAAGAATGGTTTGAGCGGAGTACTTTATCCTCATGACGATCCACTAGTTGTCACTTGTCGAGTTCATCACAACATAGTGGCAAGAATCCTGGTAGACAATGGGAGTTCAACAAATGTCATGTTCTATAATTATTTCTACAGTCTAGGGCTATGACACAACAAATTAAAACCTTATCATAGGCCCCTCATAGGATTCCCAGGAGAAAAAGTGTATCCCTTGGGGACAATTGTGCTACATATTTTGGTAAGCACTTAGCCAGCAAGCAAAAATGAGAGGATTCGCTTCTTCTTACTAGATAAAAATATCCATTCAGCCTACAACATGATTCTCGACAGAGTTAGGATGAAGCAATTGGAAGAAATACCATCTACAATACGTCAGTGTATGAAGTTTCCTACTAATTGTGGAGTCGTCATAGTGAATGGGAACCAGATGGAGGCTAGAGAGTGATATTACACTTCTGCCAACCAATAGGAAGTCCAAAAGAGCACTACCACTTATCATATCGACACTCTGGATCCCCACGAGGAAGAAAATTTGGTCAAAGGATAGGTTATGGAGGCAACATAGACCATTATGCTTAATGACGAGAAGTCGAAAAGAACCACTCAAATTGGCTCGAACTTAACACCTTCCCTCAATCAGGAATTGATTGCATTCCTTAGAGAGTGGAAGAACGTGTTTTCTTGGAGCGATGAGGATATGCCAGGAATTGACCCTAATTTTATCTGCCATGAGCTCAACATCAACAAAGATGTTAAGCCGATCAAGCAGAAACAAAGAATAATTAGTCCTGAAAAGAACATGGCCATCTAAGAGGTAGTGGAAAAATTACAGGGAGCTCCATTTATAAAAGATGTCAAGTATTCCAGTTGGTTGGCCAACGAATTAATGGTTAAAAAGAAGAATAACAAATGTCGTATGTGCGTAGACTTTACTGACCTCAATAAAGCATGACCAAAGGATCATTTTCCTTTACCAAGGATTGATCAGTTGGTAGATGCAACTGTAGGTTATGAGTTACTCAACTTCATGATAGCCAGATTAATATGAAGCCCAAAGATAAGGAGAGCACGTCTTTCATCACTAGCCGATGTACATACTGCTACAATGCTATGCCATTTCGACTAAAAAATGCTGGAGCAACATTCCAGAGGCTCGTGAATAAAGTGTTTGAAGACAAGATTGGCAATAATATGGAGGTATATGTGGATGACATGCTCATTAAGAGCAAGGTTGTCGCCAACCGCATTGAAGACTTGGCTCAAACATTTGACCAGTTAGAGAAGCACCAGATGAAGCTCAACCAGACCATATGAATATTCAAGGTATAAGAAGGAATGTTCTTAGGGTATGTTGTAAACCAGAGAGGAATTGAATCTAATCCTGATAATATACAGAATTTGATTGAAATGTAATTTCCCAAATATAAGAAAGACGTGCAAAAACTGACTAGAAGAGTGGCAGCCCTCGGCCATTTTGTGTCCCGAGTAATAGACAAGTGTCTTCCTTTTTTAAGGTGCTAAAAAAGACCTTTGAATGGAATAAAGAATGTGAGAAAGCTTTCCTGGAGTTGAAAAAATATTTGGGGTCTCCACTACTACTCTCCCTACCAGTATTGGGGAAAACTTTGTATTTGTACTTGGCTGTTTCAGAGTTAGTCATCAGTCCGACCTTGATCTGACTAGAAGGTGGAGTTGCAAATCCTATCTACTACACCAATAAAGCATTTCTAGGAGCAGAAATCAAGTATCCACGCCTGTAAATGCTAGAACTTGCACTTATTGAAGCTTCGAGGAGGATGAGATCATACTTTCAGGCTCACACTATTGTGGTGTACACAGATTTGCCCCTGTGACAAGCTTTTCACACATAAAAAAAGTCAGGAAGGTTGATGTCCTAGTCAGTTGAGCTAAGGGAATATGAAATTGTCTATGAGCCAAAGACTGCATTGAAAGGGCAAGCGATAGCAGATTATATTGCATAATTTAAGCATACTTCTTCAAAGGAGAGCTCAGCTCAAAAGCAAACTGAGCTTATCGTCGACCAATCAGAAACATCAGTTGCTAAAGAAAGAGCTCAGCGATTAGCTAGACAAAGCAAAAGGATATTCAAACATGGAATATTATTCGAGGAAGATTTCAATAATGACACTCCAGTTTGAAAACTATTCGTGGATGGATCTTCATGCGCCACTGGCAGTGGAGTAGGACTTATCATCAACATTCTTGACGACCTAGACGTGGAATACGCTTTACATTTTCAGTTCCAAGCTTCCAATGATGAGGCCGAGTACGAAGCATTAATTATGAATTTGGAATTAGCCTTATCACTGGGTGCCGAGCAGGTGATATCACACAATGAATCTTAACTCATTGTCAATCAAATCCTTCAGATATATGGAGTTAAATGAGAACTTATGGTACGGTATTTGGACAAAACCGTGGAGGTCATCTCTCGATTTTTTACACTCAAGATGGTTAGGATCCTTAGAGTGGAGAACGTTTAAGCAGATGCACTTGATCGGCTAAAATCAACAATAGAATTCAGACAAATTATTCCAGGAGAGATCCTAACACACATAAGCATCGAATGGGAAGCTATCAATGTTATCTTTGTGGATTTGGTACTTTCCTGGATGAATCCGATCAAAGACTACATTGACAAAGGGTTGCTTCCATCTGATGAGAGAGAAACGAGAAAGTTGAGATACAAAGCAACCAATTTTGTTTTGGAGAAACACTTTTTGTACCGAAGGGGGTGTACGGTCTCCTTACTTCTTTGTGTTCATCATGTCTAAGTACATGACTTGATCAAGGAGGCACACGAAGGTTCATGTGGAGTTCATTCAGTCGGTCGATCATTGTTATAAATAATAGCCATGTAAGGATACTACTGGCCGACGATGAAGGCAAATTGTGTTTCTTTCGTTAAGAACTGTGATAAATGCCAAAACTTCACCACTATTCATAGAAGACCGCAGGCTTCCCTAACTCATCTCCTGAGCCATTTTCTATTTGGGGTATTGACTAGGTCAGCCTATTGGTGACCACCAAAGGAAGGTTTAAGTATTTGGTTATAGCAGTGGATTACTTTACCAAATGGGTAGAGGTTGAGCCCTTGGTTGATATGCCTTATCAAAGAGTTTTTTAGTTCATATGGAAGCAAATCATATGTCACTATGGGATGCCTTATTCCTTCATCACCGATCATGGTACTCAGTTTGATAATGAGGAGTTTGAGGAATATTGCATTTGGTCCAAGATTCAGAAAATTCATTCACCACCTGGACATCCACAATGCAATGGTCAGATAGAGGTCACTAACAAGACTTTGCTTGACAGGTTAAAGAAATAATTGGATGATGCTAAGGGGAACTGGATCAATGAGTTGGGAAGCATCTTTTGGGCTTATAGGACTACGTCGAGAACGACAACAGGACAAACTCCGTACATGCTTTCGTTTGATACTGGGGTGGTGATCCCAACTGAAATAGATCTGTCGACTCATAGAATATTAATTTTGACTCCCCTAAGAGTGATCTTATGAGGAGACTGGATCTAGACATGATTGAAGAGGTAAGGGAGGATGCGACAATTCAAATATTCTTATCAACAAAAGACTTATAGATTCTATAATCGGAGGGTGAAGCCGACCAACTTTAAAGAATGGGATTACGTTCTTAAGAAAGTAATTCAAAAGGGGAAGAAGTCGGAGACAAATTGGCATGGTCCTTATCGCATCTAGGTAGTCATCCAACCACACACCTATCGCCTGGAAACACTTGAAGTGGAAGAATTTAAGAATCCTTGGAATGCCGACCACCTCCGAAAATATTATTATTAATTTTGATTTGATGTAATTGCTTATTCAATTTAATGAAGTTGCGAGTTCCTACCAATTATGCGTCCTTTTTTTCGAAATATGGTGATATACATCCACCACTAACAAACTTTTGCAACTTCAAATTCTAACTTTTCTAACTTCAAAAAAAAGTTTTAAAATTTCCTTTAGACTTCATGTATGATTTCGCCTTTGACAAGTCAAGAACAAGAAGTACGTAAAACTTCGTGTATGACTTGAAGTTAAACACAAGAATTTTTACCCAACTGGGTTAAACATGGGAATAAATATACATTCCTAACACACTTGGTCGCAAATGATAACTGATGCTGCAAACACTTATCTCAACAAACTACTTACAGTTTTACCTATGTGCATTAGTAGAATCTAAGGCATTAAAAATTAGGTTTAACATTGAAACAAATACTTATCATTTAAGCAGATTACCTAGTCGATAAGCCGATTAACTAATCATAAGATAAAGTAAAGACTGAAATGTATTAATGAACATACATAAAAACAAAGTCTATTTTATTCCCAACACATTTTGTGTTACAACGCATAAATAAAAAACCAGGAAATACAAGTCTATTCTACGAGCGTTTTCCTTCAGCTTTACTCATCCCAGCAGGAGGCTCATCAAGAGTACCGATATGGTTGTCGCTCTGAAATCTCTTAGCTTATTACGTCAGCTGCTGCTCGATCGACCTAACAGATGTAGGGGTGAACATATTCATCTTCTCATTGAAGGCCATAATCCCCTATGTATTTTCTCACTAGGCTTCGAGGAATGACGTCTATCGGAATCCAATTGACATCAATATTGAAAGGAATCTTCAACGGCCCCAACAAATTCAACCAACCGCATTTATAGCCTTCCCGAAGAGCTTGCTCATCCAGGTGAATTAAAGCTTCATCATATCCATACATCCAGATAGCCTTGGATTGTTTATGGAAATGAACAGTTAGTTTGTCTACTATATCTTGGACCTTTTTTATGGCATTATTATTTTCCTGCAATAAATATGCTTAGTCGGCCAAGGTTTTCCTAGTTCTCTCTTCATCCACAGTTGACCGAGAAACCGCTACATGTATAGATGATTGACTAGATTTGTTTTTTCTTTTCTTTAAGTTTTCCATCTCCTCTAGCAGTCTGGAATTTTCTAGTTCTAAGAAAGAGGCCCCTGCATTTAGCCGAGTGTCAGTTATTTTCTTTTGACTATCCAGCTCATTCCTTAAGGCTTTATTCTTCTTTTCCAGGAGTGCATCAATCTCTTGAGCAGTTTCCACTTCTGTATTCAACACAGTTTTCTTCTTCTTCCTCTTCAAGGCATATGTAATCTCTTGCAGCTTCTTATTAAAGCTCTAACTCATACTCGGGGCCTTATACTTGGTTTCATAATCAAGAGTGTAGCAATGTCCAAGAAATATTGTGATCTTCTTGCAGCTGGTCAATCATCTCAGAGGAGGCAGTGTTATTTGCCATAGCCCTATGAAAAAGACTATGTAAAAACACAAAAGCGTCTTTCAGTTGATTTGAGGCATCTCCACCGAGCAACCCTATTAACTCTATTTCAGTCAGGGCCACATGACCAGCTTTAAGAAGACCGTTGTAACATTTTAACATGTTAAACTCGCCAGGAATGATCACATTCTTCGTGGCATCAAACTGGAAATTCACAAGTACAAGAATATAAGTTCGACCAAGGAAGACAAACAACAATAACCAAACAAACAAAAAATATCAAAAGAGCACCAGAGAGATTGATAAAACTTCTTCATTTCATTGATAAATCAATGATTACAAGGTTGGTTCCATTACAAATGAAGAAGGAAGAAAGTAAAAAGGAAAAATACGTAAAAAGCAGGTAAAGACTAACTAAAGGAGTTAAACCTTCTCCTTATACTTAAAAGCTGATTAAGAAGGAGGAGGTAGGTCAGTCACAACAGGTGGCATCATAGCGGATTCCCCAGATCCCTCTTCATCATCGAACTCCTCATCCAAGTTGGGAGAGATTCTTGGGTTGTGCCTTTGGAATAATTAAGAATCAACCTGTGTGTCGACCTTCTTCGAGGCATCCAACTAGACATCCTTATAGGATAATTTCATTGCATACTCAATTTGGATGATTGCAGTGGTAAATGCCTTGTCCCATCCCATGTTGGTAGCCTCCTCCTTATCACATTTATTCTTGGCCTTTAGCTCTAAAAACTGTTTCTCCTTTGAAGCCAACTCAAAGTAACACCCCGCCTAATTAAATACCAGGTGATCAGTCCTTTATTAAATTAAAATCAAGGTGAACGGTTGGTTCATTCTCAGCATCACTATCGCAAAATAATATTTCCAATTTGAACACCCTAAATAATTAAGTTGAATGTCAAAACAATTTAAAGTCTTATTTTCATTTTATTAAATTCCAATATGAAAACCTTTATTAATAACCAACAGTATAACAATCACATAAACACTAAGGATGGAAATTGACACACAAGAATTAAACCATCTCGATAATCCAAACCAAGTTTAAGAACCATAAATGAAATCATCATGACAATAGTTAACTCCCAAGGAGTACTGAATACCGAAAATATAAATGAACTTTAATCTCTAACAAAATCCAAACGAAATAGGAAATAGGGCGACACGTGCCCTAACTATAACGAACTAAAATAGGAACTGAGTCAATGATGAGGTCGTCTAAATCAAAAGCCTGCAACTCCCACATAAGCTGCAACTCCCACCTGTAATACATACATATATATACAAGAGAGAAAGAAATGACAAAAAACAGGTCAGAGCCCGAGTGTAAAATAATTTTAAAAATAGTTTAGCTAGTATTTAAAATGCTTACTGGCTAATATAACCACCATGTTAGTGCGCAACACTCTCTTGAGAATTCTCACCTCTCATCTAGTGTGCACGCCTACCGTACTACTGATCACATAAGTCTATCTAACTTATCCTCCCATAAAGTTCTATCCCGAGAAGTTCTAAGGCCATAATATTTAGTTTTAGAAAATCATTCTCTTTCATATTCTTACGTTGCTTAGAACCACTTAGTTACCGTTACAAAATTTACGAACAATTGTTATAAAGCTGAAGCATTTATTCATTACTTAACTACTTATACATATAGTATAAAATTTTCATATATAAGCATATATATGTATCAATCACTCATATACTATATATATACTATCGGCACCCCACATAAGTCTATGGTGATGGCATACTCTGCTATCAAGTCCCCGTTTCACTCATACTAAGGGAAATACTAATTCGGAATCACTCTCGAACTGTATTAACACAATAAACATACAAATGGAGGCGAAGCATAGTTCCAAATCCTAAGAGGTCAGCACATACCCTCACGTCTCTTATAGAACATCTGACTATCATTTTCAGATAACCTATATCTAGAATACTATCTTCTAGGGTACGAGTCAATATCCCCCATAAAGGTCCAATCGAGATAAGACCGTCCCAGCGCGAAAACCTCAGTGATAGCAAGTAGCCCGGGTATAATTTTTGCACAGATACATAATATATGCACAGTCACACAGTCATATATACAGATATTCACATTTTTCAAATTAGGTTCACCCACAATCCATAATTATTATCATCAGTTCTTAGCACATATTTTACTCAATTACCTCGCATAATGGATTCATCTATTTTATTCTCATTTATAATTTACTTCATACTTACTTCTCATCTCTCGAAGTATTCTCTCTCACTAAGTATAAATTTCAGTAGGTATACCCTCACTTACCTTCTAGTCTAAATCTTTCACAAGTCTCAATCTTTTAGTAAACGTACGCACAATTGTCAATGTATGAATGACTCCCCGTTAACCCACAATTTCATCTCATATTAATTTCACTCAACGGAGTCTACTTAGACCCTATTGGTCCTCTTCATAACCCAATATACTCCGTAAATAATAATCAAGGGTTCTTACGTATCTTAACCGGTTTAAACAAAAAGGGAAAAACATGCACTTTGCTAGGAGGGATCGATCAATCGAAGAATGGGGTCAATCGATCGATCGTCGATCGATCGATGCTCTTGGTCGATCGATCGATCAAGCAGTTCTTGTCCAGTTTTCTGTAATTTTCAACCTACGGGTCCAACCATTATAACCCCTCCAAACCTCTATAATTTCATCCCAAACTCCCAACCAAGTTATCTAAATGTATAAGCAATGTATATAAACAAGTTCTAACGTAGCAACATCAATAAATCCTCAACGAATCAGTCAAAAAGGGGTTTAATCTCCGATTTATTTATAAAACCAAATTTTGCATGAATAATCACAATCCTTTATTTTAATCCAAATTTTCTTCCCAAATATCATAATAAATTCGTGGTTAATCCTCTACATATGATCACGATTTTAGACTATATGGATTCTCCCTACAACACATATAAATTCTCTTCCAAAACGTATAATTCTTCAATTAAAACATATGATTTTCATCCCTAGACTAACATGGAAGGAATACCAACTAGAAATCATCGAGATAGATACTTGCCTGGGATTCAAGGATCTGATTTGTTGATAAAAAAGGTATGGTTGTGTTCCTTGTTGTGCGATCTACATTTTGGCGGTGGTGGCGGTGCAATCGGGTGAGTTCTAGGCCATGGATTGCTTGAAAAATTCTTCACCTTCTTCTCTAATGGTTGGGCTTAGGTTTTATGTTTGTTAAACCTAAGAGACAACTCCAAATGGCTAATATATACTAAGAAAATTTGTGAGTTTAATTACCGAAAAATACAAAATGTCTATAATACCCTCCTGGGATGTCAATTAGGCCTAAAAATGCCCCGAGACCCAAACTAAACCCTCGAGTACACTTTTATGACTATCTCAACCCTTTCGGACACTTTGGTACACACAAAACGACCACACGGGCGACTTATAATTTATTCACTTTTATAATAATAATTTAGTTCCGGCACGACACAGGCGTGTCCCGACTTAAATTTCCATAATTGCCATTTTATTCACTCGTGACAATATGAATAAAATCAATCTAATATATTAATTTACTTATCTAGTAATATTCAACAAATTTTCAATAATTACTAACTCTCGTCGTGCTAGTAAATATTTAAAATAAAATTTTGGATTAATATAAAATCAATATCTCAATTAAATTTAATAAATCCCCAATTTTAAAAGCCATAAAAATACGGGGTATTACACTCAGCAGTTAAGGCGGTGACCTTATCTTCGGTAAGTTTAACCTTGTTCTCGACTTATTTTAACTTCCCCACAGAAGTAGCTCTCTCTTCGGCTGCCTGGATTTTATCTGCCTAGGACTTTCTCTCATTTTTAAGAGCTTTTTCAGATTCCTTCAAAGATTTCTACAAGCCTTGAAAGACTTCCTCCACATCTGCCAAGGAGGATTTTAGTTGGTCATCCTTCTCTAAAAGTTTGTTATAGTGGACCAATAATTGCAATAGAGAAGTACCTCACATCAGTATAGAAGAAGTTCAACAAAAATTGTCAAAAACAAACAAACAAAGAAGCTAAGTACTTACTAAGGTCAAATTCTAGTTAGCTCTTTCAACCAGCCCTGGGAATTGGGGCAGTCGCCGACCTATCAGCTGGAAGAGTTCCAGCCTTTATCAAACCCCTAGACAATTCATGGTTGATTGCCACAAAGGCATCTTAAATGTTGCCTTCGTCGACAAAAGTTTTCTGGGCCAGCTCCTTGGGATTAGGCAAACCCCTCTTCAACCTATTGAATTGAGGTTCGTTTGCTCTGGATTCTTCAACATTAAGGAGTTGAGGCCTCTTCTCGGTAACCTGGGGCCTTTTGTCGACATTAGTGATCTTCTTGGTAGCAGTGGGGAAGTAACATACAGATTAGGAATTCTCCTCTTCACCATTTTAACAGAAGGAGAGGTCGGGATGGTTGTAAGGTCCAAGGATTCAAAGGAGGATAAAGTTCCTCATAATTTAAACTATTTCTTTACTGTAGGGGATTCTAAGATAGAGGAGGTGGAGACAGGTTCCTCATCCAAAAGAATGGGAATTTGAGGCAAGATGATAGTAGGGCGAGCAACAAAAGAGGTGATCGAGCTTTTGTAATCCAACATGACGGAAGCTACTCTGGGGTGCTAATCAACAAATTTCTGTTGAATATCCCACAAGTATTTGAGGTCATTGAGGTTGATGTCTCCCTCTTTCGGACACTTCTTCTTAATTTCCTCTGCACAAGAACAATACAATACAGTAAGTCGACATTTCATCAAACAGTTAGTATAAAGAAAAAACAAAAATGAGATCAAAATGATTTACAATCTATGCAATGCCCTTCTTAGGTGAATCTAGGTGCATTGTATCTCTCCCCCTAAGGAAGAGGAGCATACTTTGAGTTCTTTACAACTACCCCATGGTACCAGTAGCCCTTATTCGAATCAGGAAGAATAACAACTAATGCCCTTTTAGTTTGCATGGGTTTTAAATTGTAAGTATTTTCACTAGTGATTCCCTACTTAGAGCAAGACATCAACTAAGGAATCCCAATTTGATTCCCATACATTTCATTGAGCCTATTTAGCCTATTGAATACTCTCTAATTATTTGGGACTATCCTAGGTGGAACAATGTCGAAGTATTGATAGAAATGAAGAAAAAGTTGGTTCGGGGGAAAGGTTATGCCACACTCCTCTATAAAAAGATTAGGGATCCAATGTCCATGTTTCAAAGATAGAACATTAATCGGACTATCTACAACCTCTATACTCACCCAATTCGGAATTTGCCTATTTACCCTAGATTCATCCAAAGAATGTTCGTTTACAGCATACACCACCATGGTTGGAAGAAAATAAATTCAAAAAGAAAAGAAGAAGGGAAAGAAAGCTTACATGATTGGGAATAACGATAAAGAGTTTGAGCTGAAACAAGAGTAAACTTGAGAAGAAGATAGAGCTTAAGATCAGAAGTTTTGAGGTAAAAAAAATGAAGGGAAAACTACCGTCCTTTTTAGGTTACCTCAAAATTAGAAAACAAACGATTGAACTGCTGGCGGCCGCATGATTCCCGAAATGCGAAAAGACTAGTGCACCCTTTGGCAGTTCGCTAAAGTTAGAACTAATTATAAAAATGCCATTATCAGATATACTAATGAAATATTTTACAAGTCCAGTTCGGCTGCCGACCAACACACGCCAAGCAAGATTCTGGAACAAATACTTTATACTCTTGATCAATCATCAATCATGGAGCATTGGAGGCTTTTATTGTATGTAAAAATTATTCATCTACGTGGACCAATGAGAGATGGACACCTGTCCTCCCATGTGGCTATCTCCATAACAGGCCAACCAACCTCAAGAATACGAACTATCAAGAATAATAGGAGTCACTCGAATGGAATGACTAACTGCTTTTGTACACGTACTTGTGAATATCAAAAGTCTTATTTATTGTATACATATGTAAATGCCTAAATATATAAATGCATTCCCTCTCTTGGGTTGCCAACTAATATAAATTCAATATCTCCCTTAGCTCAAAAGGAAGATTCAATCAGGAACAAATATACTCAACTCTGAGCTATTGTAACCAGCATAAATACTAAAACACTAGATGTAGGCTTTTCTCATAGCTGAACCACTTTAAAAATCTTTTTGTTGTGTGTTTGTCTTGCTTGACTATATTTATTTTATCTGTGATTAAAAATTTGGATCCACTCCATTTTTAAACATCAATAGACATGTTTTCTTTTAAAGATTCGTTTGATCTTGTATCATAATGTTGAACTAATCCTAGCCTTGTCGATGAAACTCTTTAATCTCGTACCAAAATTTAATTTTTGACTCCCTTTGATTGTTGTACTGGACAATATTATTTTAAAAATGTCTCTTTTAAATCTTAATAGTCGCGTTGTGCTCTTAGTTTGAACTTCCTCCAGCCCCTAGACTCATTACGTTTAATGACTTCACTCATTGGTCTTAACCTGTATTCCATCACCCCAAGCCTTCTCTCCGACTTCTATTAGTGTAGTGGGGAATGACGATCGCACCCACGTTCAGCTATCTATTAATGCGTTCCCACCTGCATACCTAACCGCTACGCTACGGCCCCTCCTAATACAGTCCTTCTAGATGTATCTTTCTCATTCCCTGCTGACCTGGCTGGCCACGTTACTGAGTTCCTAGGAATGAGCAAGGAAGATTTTGAGCCCCAACGACAAACGAACCTGCGGGCGGGGCATTTTCGGGGAGTAACCCGCTTCCCATTACTCAATAGGGCAATTCCTCACACATAATTAAGGGAGCCATTGAAAGGGGACTAAAACATCAGAAACGGGGACTACCCGAGCTAATGATAGAGGCAAGAACACTTTCCAGCCAGGACTTACTATAACCAACCTCACAGATCCAACTAAATCTTTTACACCGATGTATCGTACTCTCTCGACCAGGTCATCATAAGAAAAGACTGCTAAATCTTTCCGAATGAAAGAAGGAGGGAAGGCGCGCTACAATTAACATAACAGCCAGCGAAAAAACGTTAGCTAGCTAGGCTAGCGCGCAATGGCATTCTCTAAGAGGGGCTCGCTTCTTCAAGCTCCGCCCAACCTATACAAGGTGCTGCTTGCTTTCTCTCAGCCACTAGTGGCTTATGTAGTGGTCAGCATTCCTACGTGCTCCTCCTTGCCCCCTACTTAAGAATCCAAAGGTCACCTTTGGATGTTATCGTGACGCTTTGGTTACGAAGGTTACCGGGGTCTAGGTTTATGGATGGATTCAGTCAGCAAAAGTCCCTCCAACTCAATCAATATCAACAACATGTCGTGACCGGTTAGGCTTAGTTTATTTTGTCATAAAATGAAGTAGGTTTCGGGGGTTCATTGATTAGTACACCTCCGGTGCTGGTAAGGTCGGGACCGTGGTCGTCCATCTCCGGTTTGCTGGACGATAAGATTTCTGAGATTGACCAGCCAGCTGGCTTGGTTTGGCTATTATTTTCTATTGAAAAGGAGTCAGCTGTCTGCGCGAGTCACCTTCTTCTAGGCTTCGCTGGACGACACGGCATTCTCGTTCAAATATAGGTTGGTCGTACTTGTGATGGTTCCCAAGGATCCAATATGACCACTTAGGTCTACGTTGCACGATATTATTCTATGGAAGCAGCGGGCGGGCTGTTAGAAGTTCGGCCCGGGTTTTTTGGTGTCGTAGGGGAGGGATTGACCTTTTTAACACATATTCAGTCGTACCGGCATGGCCCCACTAATTTGTTTTCGATCGGAGCATCAAGCAACGCAACCCGGTTCTACTTGACTAAGCCCGTGCTCGTCCAAGGAGGGAGTTTGCTTTACCCAACTCCCTTTTTGATAACAAGGCAGAAACCCCCGACTCGACATTCATTAGTTTCGAATGAAGAGTGCCCTACCCTAGTAAGCACCTACTCCTATCAAAAAGCGAGACTTTACTAAACAAGCAAGAAAATCCCTTTCTATGTTATTAGTCAAGCGCTAACGAGCAAGAAATATTGGATTAGTAAGTGCGCTAACGCCCTATCTATAGTAAGGGGCTTTCGCGCAGTCTATAGTAGTAAGGGGCTTGTTTCCTTATATTACTTAGTAAAGAAACCTTTCGCGTAGGGGCGCTCACATTTTTTGGCTTCCCTCAAATCGCAGATTTTGAAGTTGGTAAAGACCCGCCCCTTGTTTCAGTCAGATAGAGTCCCCGGGACCCCGGGACATTGGCTTCCGCCAACAGTGAACTATTAAGGATCGCATCACGCGCATATTCTACATTATAGCCTGCAACTGATTTAGCTTCTGCTTCTGGGAGATCAAACGGAGTTCGATTAGTTTATGCTAGACGAGAAATAAAGAACATAACCAATACAGGGAACAGGGGAATACCGGACCATATCTGCTTTTGTGCCATGACAATCTCACTCGAATTACGGGGACCTATACATATTAGTACAGTATACCGAGGTCCCCGGCCAGAACCACACGTGCAAGTTTCCCTGCATGTGGCTCGTCCGTGCTTTTCGAGGCGCTGCCTGTGACTCAGCATGGGAGAAGGGGGCGGAACTGCACACTTTCGTGTTCAGAGCATTGTCCGAGTGAGTAGGCAGTGCCAACCAAGCAAAGCTTTCTTGAAGAGGCTGGGCTGGTTCCTTTTCGGCGCCCACCCTTTATTTATTTAGATGTTGAGGCAAGGCAAACCCCAGGAAAGTATAGGTTGGCTCCCAGCTCTATCTCGGCCGGCATCCTGCTCTCGAGGGGGTGGGGTCCTGGAGCAAACTACTCATTGCTGTGTTGCCCCAACCCAAGGAAGGGCATTTGGTGAGGAGCATTGTTTTGAGGGAGGGAAAGCGTGGTTGACAAACCACTTTGAGGAGGCGACTGGACTGGAGTGCTTTCATCAAATGATGCATGTGGGTTGAGCCATTCCCATCCCAAGTGGTTGCCCGATTCGGCCTGGCCCGGTCGTAAAGAGATTCACATAGAGACTCTTACTTTCCGGGAATATATTTCTATGTTAGCTAGCGGGGGCGGGCTTTCCTATGGTAGTCCCGCTGCGGCCTCTGACCGTCCGTCCCGTCTCATCTTGATTTGGCTATACTTGTATGTAGTTAGCCATGTTAGCTCCACATGAGAGCCTTTAGAAAAAGGCTAAAAAGGCACTCATCAGTCAGCTCGGCCCCTTTCCTATTCCGCTTTGCCGCCGATTAAGAGAATAGGTCCCGTTCAAGCGGTCCGCCTTTTTTCATCTATACCAGCTGCCACGCACGACCCAATAGAAAGGATTTCAGCGCCCCTCTCTAGATAAGAAGCAGAACGCGCCATCACCTACAGCCCTTTCCTCTGTCGGGGACTTCCACAAAATGAAAACGGGCGGCATCGTCGTATGCTATACTTTTGTTGCCCTGGTTTATATCCCGGAGTACTCCTATGACCGATCTGTCACCCAACCTACTTAAAAAACCTAAAGGCTTGGCCCCGTCCCGTTTGTTTGGAGAATGACCCTTTATGGAACGGCTTAGTCAGTTATTCTCGCAGTTCAGATAAGATTCGGTCCGGGTTGGGTCTGGTCTCTGAAAGCATGGTTCTTGCCCCCCTCTCTCCTCCTCCCTTTGAGCTCGTCCATTCGTTGGGTGATCCCTTGCTCTCACGTTCGAGTGTTTGCTCGTCGTTTAGGCCGGTGAGTGAGATTTCTGCTCATTGCAGTCACCTACGGGGTTCTTCGCACCTGGATAGTACCAGGACCCTTATGCCCCGACCCTTGATCAAATAAAGTTGCCCGCCCTATAACCGACGACTCAAAATGAGCCTTGCGACGAGACGCAGACATTCCCCATGCTGCGGTTCCCTCCGGTCCGTTCCCGGGTTGGGTTAGGGGAACATCCGAGAGATTGCCTTCGCGGATCCAAACGCGCTCACAAGGCGCACAATAAGAATAAGACCAATAGAGACTTCATAAGGGACCATTTGAGCTGCAGATCGTAATGCTCCTAGAAGGCATATTTAGAATATAGAGGAGTGAAAGTTCCCAACAATCAACGACTTATTCATATCCTTATATGAACCGTACGAGCACGTCCTCTGTCACTCCCCACTGCACTTATGGCTCTATACCCCAACCCAACTTGCTCTGGCCCCGGGTCCTTCCTTTCTATTCCTCGGTAAGCGGACCGTGGGAGCATGGGGGGGCGGTATCTGCTTTTGACTGATAGAAAGCATATCTCTTTTGTCCCTCCTGACCGAACCCGCCAAAAAAATGAAAAAAAAATTCAGTGAACTATTGAATCTATCAGTGTGATTGATCAGACAAGTACCAAGGGCTTTCGATAGACTTCTTTCATTTCTGAATTTGGTTACGACAAGTCCTAGCATTAGTATGAGTTCGTTGACCGCGTAAGGGCGATCCATCTTGATGACGAATTCCACGATAACAAGAAATAGAAATTAATCGTTCGATGTCTGCTCGTTCTCCCCTCTTCAATTCCCAATGAAAAACATGATCTCGACCTATCATTTGTTCCATTTGGTCGATCTGATATTTAGTTAATTCTTTGATCTTTATGTTCCCACTGATACCTAATCGATAACGAACCTGAATGGCTTTTTTAGGCCCAATTCCATCCATTTTTGTTGAGGCAATTCTTACTTGTTCATCGGCAACTGATCTATCTCCTGAAATATATAACATTCTTGATCCTTCCTTTGACTAGTCTTCTCGGATGGAATCATAAATGGGTTGTCTCATCTCTGATGATCTTTTCTATAGGTAGAACTACTGTGAGCGGTCTAAACTTCGACCCTTATTTCTTCCAATTATGTTCTCGTACCCAAGCCCTGAAAAAAGATCAAGAGTCTTGTGGAGGATAATGTAACACTTATCTCACGAAATCCGTGAGAAAGTGCTCCGCGATGGGTCGCGGTCTAGAATTTTTTCGCCTTTAAGATAGCGCAGAAGGTCTTTTAGGGCCGCTATGTTCACATCCCCCGACTCATAATCGAAGTGGTCTCGTGCGATCTCATGCGCGGCCATCATTAAGTCGTCTGGGCTGCCTGCGGTTACAGAATCGCCCGCAGAAGCCCCCTTGAATCTCTCTCTATAAAAAAAAGCGTTTTGCATCATCAGCGGCACTGGCGCAGGTTTTTATTCCTTCTGCCCAGCTTCCCGAAAACAACGTACGACTTGCATGTGTTAAGCATATAGTTAGCGTTCTTTCTGAGCCAGGATCAAACTCTTCTTTTGAGTATGAAAAAATACGGGTTCTATTCTATCTGGTAGAGTCAACAGAATGGAGTTCCTTGTCTGTAACCCCAGAACAGATGATTTCCTCCAGGTGTTGGAGTGCCCTTTCGAAATAGGGGCTATCCGTTCTTTGCTCACATAAGCTTTGCTGCAGGAGTCTCCTTATATCAAAATGATCATCGTATAATAGTTATATTACGCGGTCCCACTGGGAAGGGCTAGGTTCTGGGGTGAGACGGTCCTGCATCAATTCTCGAAGAAGACGCAGAACGGAGTCTTCAACTGCGGTATACCCCTCGGCCTGCAGTTCTATTTGCCCCCCCTTTTTTTCCTTTGGGCTTTTCGTTAGTGGGAGCACCACTGGTGCTTGCAAGCACCTCTTATCTGCGACCTTGTTTGCCCCCCTGGTACCTCGCATTTCCGAAATAACTCTTCCTATTAAAAAAAGAACAAACAATCCAAATATATATATAATAATACCTAGAATAAGTGGTCAAAATAAGAAATGGCTGGAACAGCAACAGCTATTGACATTTTCTATTTTCTATTCACTCATGATCTGGCCTGGTCGACCCGATCTTGATATTGAGGGAAGGGACCTTTTCTCGAAAAAACTCTGGATCCTGTGTCCAGAAAGTGCATCTCTTTCTCTGCCATTCATACTTTCTTGATAGTTATAACCTATTAATAAGGTCGGTTCAGTACAGGAGGCTAGTTTGAAACCCGGACTCGCTGAGGTTCACACACTTTTCTTTCTTTATGAAATTACACAGGAAGCTTCCAGCTTGGTACTAATAGCCTATAGAGTATAGAGGGGCTATGGAGAGGCGCGCAACTGTGCTTCCTCGCTTCGCCAAGAAAAATCTTACTGGGTGAAGGGCGCGCTACAGGCCTACGCTTGTTCCTGCGCGAGAATCTCCGGCTTTTGGGCCGTATCTTGCTCCTTTCTTTCGCCTCAGTAGTGAGCGCTGCTAGATCTGATTCAACTGAATATGGGACTTGGATATGCTCTTGCTCCCGGCAGATATGCTGGGCGAGATAGTGACAAAGGGAAAAGTCGAGCCCCCTATAAACGTAAAGGCAACCACTGCTACTTGTGCTGCTTTGTTCGTATAGATATGATGGATCTCCTACCTCGGCTAGAACTTGCCTCTGCAACTTTAGGGTATGAAGCCCCCGGATCTAGGCGAGGTGATGGCGGGGAACTGCAACTTGTTTTGGCTTTATACCTCGCCCGAGCAATCACGCGACGAATCATAATGCGCGCTGCCCGACACACAAAAAGAATTGCGATTTACTGAACGCAGGCGCTTACTTATCACAGATTCTTTTGAGTCTTTCTCGGCACACTAGTGGGTCAAGGTCGTCGCGAGCTTTACGTTTGAAGCTTCAACACAGTCACTCCTTAGTAGCTCGTTGCTCTACAACTTATCTTTGGATCGCCCCTATCTCTAAAGGGGCTTACTCACTTCACTCTCTCTCGTTCAGTAGCGGTTTCTTCATTCTTTAGATAGCAGCGTGAGAGCTCTGAATTCCATTCAGGTCCTTAGTTCTAGTCGAATCGCGAGCAAAGCTCGACACTGCTAGCGAAGCTCTACGACAGAGCATTTCCATTATTTCCATTATAGAGCCAATCACACTGCTCTCTCTCTTTCCAGTCGGTATGTAGGTAGAATCGTCGGAGCGACCAGAGCAGCGGAGCGACCAGACCCAACCGCTGTGTAATCATACTAATTTGGACTCTTTTTCTTTAATGAATATATAAGGGTAGGTAAGTAAGGAGCTGAAAACGAGTCCTTCGGAGGGCCCCTCATTCTCAATGCAAGCTAGCTCTTACTTGTGTTTAGTGAGGAGGCTACCTAACATAGAGGTGAATATAGCCCTGGTTGTGATTTATTCCTTGGGAAGGCCTGCCTTTAAGTGATAGGGGGGAGTGATAGAACACAGGGAAAGTAGTATAAGGACGAGGCGCTTACTCTGCCATCTCTTTCTGTCTACTTCCAGAGGTGCTTAAATGGTCATTATCTGGGTGAAGGGATGGACTGGGGTAGGTAGGGATTGTTGTATCTTTCGTAGCTCTTGCTTATATCTATGTATAGTGCTCCCCACATCTGAAATCAATAACGTCGACGTGGATTCATGTCACTCCCTCTGGTGGGGTCCTACCAAAATCCCGCTATAGGATAAAGAGAGAGAATTTATTTTCTTTTCTATAGAGAATAGCGGCGGAGCGCCGTGATAGATAGGGGCATGACTTGCTTGCTTGGCTATTTTTTGTTCCTAACCGCTTGCTTTATTTGAACAGGAAAGTGCTTTGCTTGCTACGCATTTTTGGTTCTCCGGAGTAGGGCTCTTCTGCTGTTTTTGACTTTCGTTTTGGGGTTAGTACCTCACTCACAGGCTCTGGGTTCCTTGCGGCGCTGCCTCATGCTTGCGCTTGCTTGAATGCTAGTACGTTAGGTTACTAGAATAGGCGGTTGGCTGCTGCGCTACAGATCTCACCGGAAGGGTCTTTTCCTTTGCTTGCGGAAGTGACCCTTCTTTCTATTCTCCTCGCTCGGCCTTTACTTGATAGGGCTCCTTCACCAGGATCAATAGCCCAGCTACACTACCACTACCCGTGAGATAGAAGTAGGGCACTTCACTCACCTTAGAGTGAGTGAGGTGATTACAGAAAACTAGTGTAGTCCGCACTACCTATCTATAATCAGTTTAGCTTAGAGTTATTTGCTGACACACGCGACTCTGGTTGCTGCTTTCACTCGGTTTCTCCTCGGGCGGATCGAGGCATATTGTCTTGGCTTGCGAAAGAACTGAGAGTTACTGGATGGTTGGTTGACAGGTGTCTGGCTAGCAAAGAACCCGATAAAAACTAGTACAGTAGCGCCCTAGGCTATTTGATATAGTATAGCCGCGGAGACTACTTGCATCAGGGTAAAGCCCCCTTTATGAGTAAGCCCCTTTAGAGATAGGAAAACGGCCTAGCTGCTTTATTGAGAGATTTCGACACCATTGAGAATTCTTTAAATAATTAGCTGCTATTTCAGTGGTTGAAGTGCCGGTCGGCATTGCCTAAGTAACGTCCGGCTCTGTTTGCGCGCTTCTCTCCATCCGTTGAGTCGGTGGAAGGCTACTTGACCTAGCCTTCAGAGAAGAATCAAGTCAGAGAAGCCGGTGCAGCAAGCCGATCCGACATACGTTCAAACGCATGCACCTTTCGACTACTTCTCTCTCGGGGCGCGCCATCCAAACTCGCTGTGATGGATGAACGTAGATAGAACAAATCTATCTCGGCGTAGTGAGTAATAAATCTTCCTGCCGTCTTTTTTTTTTTTTTATGTTTTTCTTTCGAAAAGCTCAAACCCATTTTTGAGACTCATAATATGAATTTATGAAAGATAGATAGAAAGACAAAGCTGCCTTGCGGGAGAGAGAGACATGACGCATAGCCGGCGCACAAGATCCAATCTTTTTTGAAGTTCTTAGAGAAGTGAATTCCAAAACACCACAATTAAGCAAACTAAAATAGCTTGCCTCACTTCCATGCATGCGATAGCTTGTCCCCACAAAACTTGCCGCCTCTATCAATCAATGCACACAAATATGCTTGCTTGGACAGACACAAACATGCTTGCCCCTACGTAACTAGAGCCCTGTAGGTCCAACACTCCTATATAAGTCTAGGTTTCAACACCATTCACTGGTAAGGCCCCACATGTAGCATTCCCGACGGCGGCTATCCCGAGCTAGCCATCCATAGTTGTCAGCCTCCCTTACCCCACAACCCTCACTGAAATTCAATTCAATGAAAGGCAAACCCCATAGAAGTAAGCCTGAGCCAGCTCAGTGAAGACTTCTCAAATACACTCTAGCCAGACCACAGAAAGATACAGAACAAAAAATTCGTGCTCAACCAACCCGTCTCAATCCATGTCAATCATCAACCAAGGCCCGCACCAGCTCTCATTACCATCCCTCTTCAACCTACCCCAACACCGATTCCCATTACCACGCCTCCACAGAACCCTCAGAACCACGCACCATCCACCATCACTATCCCTTCACCTATCGTTATCTCAACCCCTCCCTTTTCTATAAGTAAGGTAAGGTAAGGCTTTCAAAGGTGTCTTGGACATATGAAACCAGGAAGATAGCATTGAAAGTGGAGAAGAAAGAGGGTGAATAATGTGCGGAGATAGGAAATATGACTAGGTCGGGACGATGCTTCAAACCTGACCATTTGAGAACCACGGAAGGACCAAGGAAAGGAGAAAGCTGTAGAGAAAGACCCAGTAACAGAGGCCTTTCACAAGGCTCTCAAGAAGCCAGAGTAGAATGTGGCGGAACAACTGAAAAAGATCACCACGCAGATCTCCATTGTTGATCTATTGATAACCTCGGAACATCACCGAAAGCAAATGATTGAGGTTCTGCAAAAGGCCCATGTAAAAGACTATATCACTCCCGAAAGGCTGGACGACTTAGTCGAACAAATCATGGCACCTAGGGTGATAAACTTCTCCGATGATGAGATCCCCGCCGATAGGACAACCCACATGCACCCGCTTTCGATTTTGGTGTCTTGTCGGGCCCAGAAAAAATATCAAGTGGTGATTGATAATGGGAGTGGTTTGAATGTTTGCATGTTGAGCAGTGTAAAGGCCCTGGGGCTGGGGCATGGGGATATGAAGAGAAAGACGATGACGGTCCGAGCATTCAAAAATTCCGTCTGCCAGACTGTTGGAGTAATTTAACTTGACGTTGTGATCGGGCCATACCAGTTCAAGATCAGTTTGAATGTGCTAGATATCGAGACATCGTTCACTTTCCTATTGGGAAGACTTTGGGTCCATTCAGCAGGGCCCTTCCCCATAAGGCCCATCTACGCTGCACCAAAGGGTAAAGTTCGTTATCGACGACCATCTAGTCACTATCTTGGTTGATGACGAAGAAGTGTGCTCAAGAAAGGTAGAAGTTGTGCAGCATGTAGAGTCGGGACTTCAATTCCTATCGTATCAGTTCGAGACAGTTAATTGTATCCCCCTCGATGCGAGGCCGTCCAAAAGAATGAAGACGAGCTCACCCAGGTATGCTAGCGAAGATGAAATTTCACCCCCTATTTGAGTAAGGCTGGGTCTGGGGATTAGCTTACAAGGAAGGCTTGTGCCAGTAACTCTGCCAAGGCATGATTCCACTTTACTTAGTAGGGCTTGAAAGGCTGGACTATAAGCCCACTTCCCAGTATTACGTTAAGATAGCAGAGCGGAGAAGGAAGATTATAAAAGCAAGAAGAAATGGGGAGCCCGACCCGTGCGATCTTATGCCGTCCCCACCACCTCTCTACACCAGTTTCCCGATCAAAGGAGAAAGCCTATCTTACCCACCTGAGTTTGAAAACCTCGTGTCAACCCCAACCTCTTCCCCAGCAAGATAGGGTAATGCATCCCCCCATTCCACTAGTTCTGATGCGTACTGCGCAAAAAGACTCCTCTGGTCACCTTCTTATGGCCTGCGCTCCAGTTCACCGGTCTCAAGAAGTATCGAGTCGAGGATTGGAACGGGTTACGCGGCTGCTCATCAATGTCTCTATTCGACTCCTCCATCCGCCTCGTGATACCCCGTTGGATACGAGTGAAATGCTCGAGCCGGGGGATATTCAATACGTTCTTCGCCCCCAACTCAAAATCCGATACCCCCAGCCCCTAGTAAAGAAGGGCGTGCACCCTTCCCATCACCAGAAAGAATGAAATACAGACGTGCGCAGTGGCCCGATTCTAGAGAAGCATAACTCCTTCCTTCGAATCCAGCCTGCCATAAATCCTAATCTAATAGTCGAAACTCCCCCTCATCTATAAAGGAGAACCTTTCCTTGATCCTTTAAATAAAGCCTTCTTATGCTCCATATGCCTATTATTCTTGGGTAACTTCTGGCTCCTCCGCTTGACTAATATAATAGAAAGTAAAGGGCTTGCCTACCTCTCATTCGCCATCCATCCCTGACTTATATTCGTCTATGTCTTGAGGGGACTAGTGTCCCTCCTCGGGGTCATCCCTCTACTAAAAAGCCGTAGGAAGATAAGTGGGTAATAAATTCTCTTACGCGGGGGTCGAGGGTTGGGTCTGGCTCCTTAAAGCATTAAACGACTTCCTTGTTTGTGGTGCCCCCTCTATCCGAGTGGGAATGACTAGTGGATTAAAGCATTGAAAGAGGTGGAGCAGGGGATTTAAAGTCACTACCAAGTTCATAAGACGCAGTGAAATCTAGTGCTGATCCGGCATATTCATTATTATCTGGAATCATTTTGTTGTCTTGCGTCTGATTAGCTAGTTGGTGAGGATAGCTCATTTTCTCCACTCGCAGGGCTCGCATTCGCTGATGGGCGGGGAACAGCTGATAATCAAACCGATTGCCTACCCAGCTCTATCAGGTATTCTAAGGGGTATTTTCCAAGTCAAGAGTGTCATGAGTGGGATAAGGATTTGATAGAGCTTTCCCTCTAGTTGACAATAATTCTTATCCACAAACTGTTCCTAGTGTGGCATGCCTTCCTCGAATATGAATAAGTACTCGTGTAACGGCAGATAAAGCCGCGAAGGCGTGCCTTGGTTGGATTGTCTTTGTCTTTGGTGTACCCCCTCCTGGGGTTAGTGAGCTGGCACAAACACTGGATAGAAATCGCGCCAGTATGTATTCTTGTCATCAGCCACTTGCTCGACCATTCATTTACTGAGCTATTTTTCGAAATTGGAATTCTCGCTATATGAGCGTGAAAGTTCAACGATCCAAAGATGCCTTCTCGAGCTAAAAGCTCGTTTATTCTATTCATTTTGCCACTATATTAGAATGAAATAAAAAGCCTACTCTTGCATCTTCCATTCGTGCATCTGCTGCTTCCTTATCTTTCTAGTTGCTCCGTTCCAGAGCAGTCCTTACTATGATGTAGTATAGGGAATGATGAAAACTGAAAGAAGAGAAAGTGCCATAGTGAGAATGAGAACCGCTATGTAGCCATGGTGACTCAAGTCAAAGTAATAGGAATAGCACAATACGGATTGCTTACACTTGTTACTTGACCAAATCACAACAAACAATAAATACTAGGAGTCACATGGGATTTCTCTAACTAAAGCCAAGCTAAGCTAACGAGAGGGAAAGGCCCCGAAGCCAGGTCGTAGTGAGCATCTCGGGACGGACCCAACATAATCTCTAGCATATGGGCAACGGCTAAGCTTCATTCTATGGCGGTTTAAGCTAGCACCCGTTTTAGCATATCATCTCGCTCGATTCCAAATCCATAAGAGGCGGAGTCCCAAGCATATCGAGAGTCGCTATAGAAGATCCATTTAGAGATCGAGCCCCCTCCAGAAGTAGAGATAGAGGCAAAGGCATTTTTGGATTATCCAGTTCTATATTGAAAACGAGCAGTTGATCCCACGAAAGCAACGGGTTCCGGTGCTGGCTTTGTTGCGGATGGAATTGGATCCTAAGAAGTAAGTTTCCTTTCTCCCCACCACATATGCCTCCTCTACTTATGCCACTGGTGATGAACTCACTATGGTTATTCAACGTCGAACTCAGAGTTTTCTACTACATAGGCGGCTAAACGAAGCCCCAGTCTTGATCTGTAAAACCCCAGCCCCCTTATTAGTAGCCGAAGTATAACCCCACGTGAGATCAAAGTCACTTGTCGTCCGTTCGCTCTCTGTTCAACAAAGGCCATCGATATTCACTCACTTCTTTATAAAAATCTTCTGCCCAAGCCCAACCATTATATTAAAGAAAATGAAATGTGATTATTCTATTGTGTTTTGGTCTTGATGTGCTTTGAAATAAATAGAGATATTCTATTATTTTCACTAGAATACTTATGATAGACCCACCGGGAACACATTCACTACTGGGCATTGACATCTTGATGCGTTGCAATCTGGACATTGATCTATCTTTATGCTTTCCAGCAGCTATACAATCCGAATCGGCTACTGGTACCTATAAAGACCGCTCGAGTTCTTGAGACCGGGGAGCCCTTTATAGTAGTGGGCAGGGCCAATTTAAGTGCAGGTTGGAGACCTGGTTCGAGATGCATATCTTGAAAGAGAGCCATCACCTCGCCCAACATCCCTTCCTTTTCAATAGTCAATTCGAGAGAAAAATTAAAAAGCTTAAGAAGCAGTTGATCTTTATCCAATTCCCGATGCATGGGGCGAAATGCTGGTTGAAGCTCCGAATGGGAACCTGTCGAACGGGAATTAGTAGTAGTGCTGCTTGCTATAAATATCTTTTGGAGGAAAGCGGACGTCAGAAATTATTGTGAATTATGAAATTGATTCGATGGATGAATAACAAAAAAAAAGTGGGAAAACTATTTAAAAAGATGCTTTCGAAGTGAAAGTGAATTATATCAAATGAACGCTACCCTTCAAAAGAAATGGCGTAATTTGCCTACCTATATTCATAGCATGACGAACATGGGGATTCAAGATTCACGAAGGATGATATTGAAATCTTACTAGAAAAAAGAAAGACGGAAAAAAGTGCAATTTTGCAGTGAAAGTTCAAGTCAAAGATCAAAGTGAAAGTTGCGGATCTCTTCGCCCCCTTCTCCCGACTCAGTCACATGCAACCAGGCTTTCAACCCGGCCAACTCTCCCTTCTGTGCTACCTGACCAAAAAAGAGTACGGTCTTTCTGAGAAGAAAAGCATATCTACCTTGAAGACCTTCTGGAAAGTCGCCTATGAAAAGAGCATACCTAACCAATATGAGCCTGTCCGAGACTTGCCATTCCCATGGAAGAAACTTTCCCTGCGTATTGATTCATTACCGACTGAACGGGAAATGCTTGCTTATATTCCCTCCCCCTATTTGAGTAAGGCGATGAACCGTGATTGTCTAGCTGTACGGAATCCCTGGGGAGTTAAGGGATAGGTGGAACAGGAGGGGGTGGAATAATTACTGAAAGTCATCCATAAGATTCAATACCTTTCCGGCTATAGGTAAGGGCAGAATGGATCCCCTTACTCAAATGGGGGGTGGAAATTTCCTCCAATCGGAATACTTGCTTTTCCGTAGGGATTGCATGCCCATTTTAGGGATGAATCGCTTCACGGGAGAGAACACGAGGGATGAGCGATGATCGACCTACCGCTCCGTGGGTTTGTACTAGTCATCATCGGTTTACCCGCTTGCTGAAACCTCCGTCCATAGCCGATTGAATGGTTGGATAGCCACTCACCTGTTCACTGTACTTTCTGTATCCCCCTCCCCTCCCTATCTCTCTCGACCCATTCACCGGAGTATGTTGGGTTGGAATGCCTCCATTCCCATCCCATTCTTTATGATCTCTGGGCCTTCCCGCTATGAGATATTCCCAGTGCAGAAGCATATTCATGCAGAATACTCTTCCACTTTTTCCCCTCTCCAATTTATAGGGACCACACCAACCCTAGGAATTCCTAGAATAGGATAGAAGGTCATTTTGTCATCAGTGGAGGAGCATGCGTGATACAGATACTCCTCTATGCGAATGTTCTGGCTTTCAAAGGATTATGTCAAAGAACAAGAAGAAAACAAAAGGAGAAATTTGTCCAATAGTCACAAATGGTGCCTCCACAGGTTGACATCTGATCCAACCTAGTAGTAAGCGATCCGCCAAAAGCAACCAAAATATTCCTTGGTGAATCGGGCGAAAACTTGAACTACGTACATACATACTTTTAAAAAAAGGTAAAGCCAACAGACATATAAAACTGGTGCTATTGCGGCTACACCTCCCGATTTGTCAGGTATACTACGAAGAATGGCATGGATGGGTAGGAAATACCATTCTGGCACAATATGAGGCGGGGTGGGCATCGGATTAGCAGGTATATAATTGTCGGTATGCCCCAAAACATTAGGAGCGTAAAAAATAAAAATGGAAGAAAAGATAGCAGAAGCTACCCAACCTACTAGATCCTTTACATAAAAATAAGGGTAAGAAGCAATTTTATCCATCTCTGAATGTACACCCAATGGATTATTTGATGCATATTGATGCAATGCGTCCAGATGAAGAAGACTGGCGCCTACTAAAATAAAGGGGAGTAAATGATGAAGACTAAAAAAACGATTTAAGGTGGCATTGTCCACGGAGAAACCACCCCAAAGCCAAGTCACTATGGTATCTCCTACTACAGGTATGGCGCTAGCTAAGCTTGTAATTACTTTAGCTCCCCAAAAGCTCATCTGACCCCAAGGTGGTACGTATCCTATAAAAGCTGTCACAATCATTAATAGGAAGATTACAACTCCGAGACACCGAACAAATTCCCTATAACTCGCATGATATAGACCACGAAAAATATGAAGGTGAACCACAATGAGAAACATACTTGCCCCATTAGCATGCATATAACGGAGCAACCAGCCCCCTTCAACATCTCTCATAATTTGAAACGTACTTATTGCATCAAGAAAAGTTGAAATTGTCAAATTCCTTATGAATGGTGAAATTTGTGGGAGTAAAAAAACTTGAAATGTGGTTATAAAGGAAGTTAGGATACTGCTCCGATTACCTATAACTTTTTTTAATAATTGTTCATTTAGTTGTTGGATTGTTTAATAATAAAGAACAAATAAATGATCAACCACTAGATAATGGTATAGTCATAGTGATGTCTTTTCATTTAAAGATGATCGAATATTATGACTCATAATTGTTGAATGTATGGTTAATATGAAGTCCATTCTTGATTAAGTATGTTTGTTTTGGCTTAATGGTCAATAATTTAAAAAATGCACAATACTTCATTGTTTATTATGAAAATTAAGTTTGTACCATACTTTGAGGCAAAGTATGCTACGGTTTATGGATTATGGTAGCGAATTTTTTTATCAAGACATAGAATTGTTAATCTTTCGTATGAAGACGTCATAACTATTATAAAATAGTTAAAACATTAAATGGATATACCTTCAATTAAATAAGAAATCATGAAACAACGAGTGTCAATTGAACACATTAATAAAAGTGTTAACGCAACAAATTCACTTTGAATTGCAATATCACCAAAGATTTTAATGAAGCATGCTTAAGATGTGGGTCTTATACCAGTGATAATGTGATAAATTGATAATTATTATTTATTTGAAACTATATTATGATATTAATAAAGTGTTTGTGTATTTTGTATTTCTGTCTTTATTGTATACATATATTTGAGTGAATGAATGTGACATAAATAGTATTTTTATAAAGATATTACGAGACCATTATTGACATAACACATATTATGGCTAATTGAATAAGACATTAGTGGTATTGTGTATGGAAGGAACTGTGTTCTTGAATTAGTGTGAAACCGTGATGACACACATTGGTAAAATATTTAATTAAAGTAAATAATTGATTATGATTATTCAAAAATTTACTACATACCTTATGTTCCCTTAATCAAATCATAGAGTGAAATTATTATACCAACCAAGTGTGAGAATATATGATTTGTTTATTAATTAATTTAATTTCAAATTAAGTTAGATTTGTAATTAATTATTTAATTAAATATTAGCGGCCTACTTAATGTGTAAATATTAGTGTCCTACTTAATGTGGTCCACATAAGAATTCAAATTTAATAAGAATTCTTTTGGATAAGTCATCAAAAATTTAAGTAGGAAACTTAGGTCCTCTCTTTCCTCTTATATTACACTCCATCAATTATTAACACATAAACCAACACACTTAAGTTATAGTGCAAGAGGAAAAAATATAAATATTCCAAATTATTATTATTTTATCAAAGTAATGTATGTTGTGCTGGAGAAATTATTAAGATTATTTAAAGGGGTTTCTATAATAGATTGGATCATGTCATTAGATTAATGTAAACTCCCCTTGTTCGATTAATTTAGGCATATTTTGTGAAAAGAATGAATATCAACGATCCTTTTGTTAAGAATAATTGCATTTTAAAGTTTAATCACATTAATGAATTATTGGTTAATAGTATGGTGTTCTTAAGAATGGTTTTACAATCATAACCACAATTTTACATATATATTTCAAATCGTGTATTGATAATATGATATGAAAACTTTGAGGATACATTATGGACACTAATATTTATTCGAGAATATTTAATGCAATTTGAGGTAGGTTAATGGAGATAGTATTGTAGATGACAACATACTACCAATAAAGAACACATATATGTGGGAGCACAAGCATTTAATTTCATTTTTAAAGATTCATTTGCAGTTGATCCTAAGTTTTTTTATTCATTTATTTTAAATTTTTAAAATTTTAGTTATTGGTTATGTTGTAACAAATTGTAGGTGGTAAATTCCTACAGATTGTATTCAATGCACACAAGCCCAAGAATAATGATAATTGCAAAAAATAATGATGCCACACACACACGACAAGATGTACATGGTTCGACAACTTGCCTAAGTTCACGAGGTCTAGGGTTTGTTCTCTATTGATTAAGAACTCAAGTGGGCAGACCCATTCTCATGGGGTGAGTTTACATTTATAATGGCGGCTTAGGAGATTTATAAGCCCCGTTAGTAGTTATCCCTAAGGATTCGAACTTATCCCTTGATCATAGTCAGTCGTTACAAGTGATAGGGTTGAAAAATTCTTCTTTGACCGAAATACTTCATTAGTCATGGGCGCAAGTGGTCGAGCACGTGCCAGTAAAACGATTGATCCAACAATTGCCCCCAAAGTCCATGGGTTCATTGAGGTCTTCGGGCTTTGTGCCTATATCGACCATTGATGTTGAACAACACCTCTTATTCTTCAGGGATAATAGGATTAATCTCTTGGTCGAAGGTCAACAACAATCATTCAAGATTTTTGTTAATATTGTAATTGATCGGAAGGCAATATTGCAATTTCCTAAGGAACTGAAGGGTCTTTACCCATTTATTACCCTAGGGGCATGTTCGTAATTTCTCATTACTACTTAGCCTTGGGGAAACGCAGTCATCGCTTCGGTAAATGCACACTATCATTTTAGTTGATGTGCACATAATGATCACTTTGGGTGACTGTGAGACTATATTTCACCACAAAAGATTGTTCTATCTCTTTCATTTACATTTCAAAATCGGAGCATTTGGAGAAGAGTCTTCACTTCCTTTGTTTCTTTGTAAGCATTTCTCTCTCTCTATAGTTTTTCTACATTTCTGAATCTCTTTTATTTAGTTATTTCTTTGAGTTGTTCTCATTCTTCAATAATGGTGTACATAATCAATGAAAACACTATAGATAAATTTAAAATTGATTATATCCCTAAGTGTCTCCCTATAAAGTTGGTTAATGGTCCGTGTGAACTTTCTAAACTTGATGAGGGACATTGGTTTCCCTCAATTTTTATTGCTGAGTGGGGGTGACTTTTCCTCCTAATAAACGTTTTTCTTGAATTATGCCAAGATTTTGATTCCTTTGAGTCCAGTTTGCTCCAAATACCTAGAGGATAATTAATGACATTCACCGTATTAATGAATAGTATGGGACTAATCTGGGCAGCATTGATATTATGTACTGTTATCAATAGGCATCGATCAATGAAAATATTTATTATCTAAAAACCAGAGTGGTTAATAGAGTCTTAGCAGTAAACCTGATTCCAACAAGAACCACTAGGATCATATTGTGATTGTGAAGGAATGGAAATATACCTCCTTCCCAAGGGAACAATATATGAAGGGTCAAGGTGAGCTCAGGAAGAAGAAATGAATATGTTAGGTTGCACTTGTGTTCTCGTTTTGAATTTTTTTTATCGCATTTGTCTTGCCACTACACTACACCAAAACTGGCGATTGGTCACGGCCAAAATCCATGACCAAAGTTGTGGGTCGCGGACTTGGGCCGTGACCATTTCGGGCGTGACCATTTTCGTGGGTCGCGGCCCAAGTTCGTGACCAAAAAATGGTCACGGCCGAGAGGGGTCACGGCAGATGGTCGCGGACTTAGGCCGTGACGGGTCGCGGCCCTCATCCGTGACCCACAACCGTGACAAATTGATCGCGACCAAAGTCCGCGACCCACAACCGTGACAAATTTTTAAAAAAAAATGGTCTCGACCCACAACCGTAACAAATTGGTCGCGGCCAAAGTCCGCGACTCATTATCGTGACAAAAAAATATAAAAATAATTGGTCGCGGTCCTAATCCGTGACGCACAACCGTAACAAATTGGTCGTGGCCAAAGTCCGCGACCCACAACCGTGACAAAAAAAAATGTCCGCGGCCCAAGTCCGTGACCCACAACCGTGACGAAAAAATAAAAATGGTCATGGACAAAGTCCATGACCATATTTAACTATAATTTTAAAAAAAATGTATTTTTTTGGTCCAATCCTAAAACTGGGGGTCCTGTGAGTGCACCATCAGTTGCTACGTGTAACGTTTGACGCATACGAGGTGTTATAAATATTTATTATTGGCAAAACAATAAAAAAAAATCACAAATTGTGAATCGAGAACGTTGTTAATAAATAAATATATATACAAACTTATAAATATTACACGTCTTAATAATTCACAGACCAAAAAAAAAAATTGGGCAAAGTTTCCTTTATTTTCTTGACATTCCAAAACCTGTAAATGTAAAACCTACTTATTATAAAGCCTGCACGGCCATAAAACTAAACAATAAAAGCCTGCATGGCTGACAAAATCCTGATTGTCCACAACCTATAAACAATCTTCATGCTATAGACAATTGCCTCCTTCGTTTGTTCCGCGTGCAAAAATCCTACAAATGATGGGATACATAAAAAAAAATATCAGTAACCAAGTAGTTTTACAAAAAATTTAATCAAGCAGAAAAATTGCATATATGAGTTAAAATTATCAGTAACCAAGTAGAAATATGCAAATTACCGTCGTATTCTCAAACCGGGAGTTCCGCGGCTGCGGGGTCAGTTCCTACGAGTTACATTGGTCCCGTGGGAGGTGTTGGTGCCACCCACGGGGCCGTTCGGCGGCTGTTTCGAGTTCTCACCCTCTAACGCCATGTTTTTAACCCTAAGTCTATAAATATGCAAATTATCGTCGTATTCTCAAACTGGGAGTCCCGCGGCTGCGGGGTCAGTTTCTACGAGTTACGTTGGTCTCGTGGTAGGTGTTGGTGCCACCCACGGGGCCGTTCTGGTGCTGTTTCGAGTTTTCACCTTCTAACGCCATGTTTTTAAGCCTAAGTCTAGAAATACGCAAATTACCGTCGTATTCTCAAACCGGGAGACCCGCGGCTGCGGGGTCAGTTCCTACGAGTTACGTTGGTGCCGTGGGAGGTGTTGGTGCCACCCACGGGGCCGTTCGGGGGCTGTTTTGAGTTTTCACCTTTTAACGCCATGTTATGCTTAAGTCTAGAAATACGCAAATTATCGTCGTATTCTCAAACCGGGAGACCCGTCGCTACGGGGTCAGTTCCTACGAGTTACGTTGGTCTCGTGGGAGGTGTTGATGCCACCCACGGGGCCGTTCGGGGGATGTTTCGAGTTTTCATCTTCTAACGCCATGTTTTTAAGCCTAAATCTAGAAATATGCAAATTACCATAGTACTCTCAAACCGGGAGACCCGCTGCTGTGGGGTCAGTTCCTACGAGTTACATTGGTCCCGTGGGAGGTGTTGGTGCCACCCACGGGTCCGTTCCGGGGTTGTTTCGAGTTTTCACCTTCTAATGCCATGTTTTTAAGCCTAAGTCTAGAAATACGCAAATTACCGTCGTATTCTCAAACCGGGAGACCCGCGGCTGCGGGGTCACGGTCCAAGTCCGTGACCCATCCGCAATCAAGCTTGGAGGGAATTTTAGCGAGAATTTGACGCCAATATGGTCACGCCCTGGTCACGGATTTGGGCCGTGACCCACAGTAGTCAGGGTTTTGCGCCATGACCACTTCCGGAGGATCCATGACTCAGTGTGGAAATGAATATGGTCACGCCAAAAATTGATATGGTCACGGCCCAAGTTCGCGACCAGCTAGAGATTTTAACTTTGTTTCTTGACATCCAAAGAGAAAAGGAAACTTCCTCGTGATAGAGATTTTAACTTTGTTGATCTTCAAAAGGTTTGGTCAGTGAAGCATAGGCTTGGGGATAAGGATTATCGAAGGTCGGATGCTTTCTTACTTGGCTACATAAGTTCAACTACCTCGCTTGTCTCGAGGTCAGTCTACCAAACTATAACTATTTCGATTAACTTGAATTATCTATAGGCCTCCACCTCTGAGGGCTCAGGCGAGGATACAATATCTTCCTTTAAATCACTCGACCTTTTGTCCATCCATGCTATTAAACTCTCTCTAAGTTCCATAGCCCTCAAGAGAAAAAATAATGGACTTGATCACTGCCAATCTGGGCTCAAGGTCTCCGTTTGCTCGCCCAACGAGCAAAAAAGAAGATCCTACTCGACCTGCGATAAGGAAAAATAAATTTGGGTCTCTGTAAACCCCTTGGCGATTGGGGACTCCCCAACTAGGGAAGTGGCAAAAAAGAAGATCCTACTCGACCTGCGAGAAGGAAAACAAAGAAGGATAAAGCTCATTCTCTTCTCCAATTGTTGTGGGGAAGAACTATGTTGATAAGGTCAAAGCTATTGCGAATATAAATGAATAGACGATCCTCCCTCGGGCTGAGGCATCGCTAATATGAACATCTCCTGACCAGGAATAGCGAGTATAATACTCTTATCAAAATAATTGATCATGGCTCTATAAGTGACTAACCATTCCATTCCAATAATAGCATCATATTCGAACATATCTAATATAAGCATATCAGCTAGTAAACTCAAACTACCAAACTCTATACTCACACTACGGCATATAAAGAAAATAGGCATGCAATGACCTATAGGTGAATCTACATAAGTAATATACTGTTGGTTGTGTTTAACAAATTTGTGGCCCGAGAAAAACTAGTGGATATGAAAGAATGTGATGCTCCCGTATCAAAAAAAATACGTCCCGTAACTCCAGAGATTGAAAACATACCCTCAATTGTGGGTGGTGGATACTGAACTACTGCCTGATGAATATTGTACACACGTCCATACTGTAACTGCCCCTGCTGCGACAGAGCTGCTGGAATGACTGGTAAGGCTAGCATCTGAGCCTGTGTGGGAAGAGCAGATGGAAATATAGGCCTTTGAGGCTCTCAATGCGCACCCTGCTGCTGGGGCATCTTACCCTTATCCGGGAAATCCTATTTCTTGTGGCGAGCTTTACCATATGTGAAACATCAACCTGCAAATTTCTCCCCATTACGACCCTGTTGACCACGACCTTATTGACCATTTCCACTTCTGACTTGGCCCTGCTGATTGTGCGGTTGGCCCTGTTGGCCTTTCCAATTACAACCCTGACCATAACGAAATCCTCTCGATCTCATACGTTTCCCATAATCCCAATGGCTGCGAATTTTGATCACCTTGTATTGGTTGTCCCTCAGCTGAAGATGATCCACTCCCATTATTTCCTCCAGTACAGACTTGCTGACTGGACTTAGTTCCCCTCTTAATACGCTTGACATGAAGACGGTACTCCTGGCAGTAAGTAAGGCAGCATTCAATACATCATTATAAGTCTGTAAGGAAATATTTCCCAACAGATGCTGGCAAATCCTCCAAGTAAGGCCATCCCTGAACAACTAAATCTTCTTCTCTTCAGTAGGTACCTCTCCTGGTACCAAACTGGTCGACATAGTAAATTGTTCTTCGTATTCAGTAACTGATTTCCCTTCCTGGGTGAGGTCTAAGAGTTTCATCCACATCTCAGTCTGAACTGCAGAAGGAAAGTATTTGTCGTCAAACCCTACCTAGAAGTCCTGAATAGACAAAGTATCCCTCTCCTCCGATGTGGTAGTGGACTCCCACCACTGTAGAGCTGCACTAACCAACTTGAATGTAGCTAGCATTTATTTCTGAACCTCCGTACATTCATGCATACGCAGATGCCGTTGGACGTCTTTCTTCCATTGGCTAGCAGTTACGATATCGGAACCCCCTTTGAATTCTGGCGGGTGTGCCTTTTGGAAGGCATCGCTAACACATTCCCAAGCAGTGGGAAACCCTTGCACTGGTGTTGGTGGTACTGCCTATGCTGGTGGTAGAGCTTATTGGGCAGCTGCCAAGGAAGCATTTACCGCTTGAGCAACAGTGGCAGCAACCTCTGCCGCATTCATAGTGCCCTGAGCTAGAGCGAGCTGTGGTGCTGGATGCGCTGCAGCTGGGGATTTTCGTGTGCATCGAGGAGGCATCTGAAACGACATACATCAAAATCAGCATTTTAAAATACCACATAAATAGCTGAAGTCATAATTGCGCAAATATAATTCTTAACAATCCTAATGATAGGGATCTATATCAAAGGACGCTAAGCAGAAAGCATACATAAGCCGCACAGATCCTAAAGATTCTAGAACGTGATGCTCTGATACCACCTATAACACCCCGCCTAATTAAATACCGGGTAGCTACTCCTTTATTAAACTAAAGCAGAATATACAGTTGGTTCATTCTCAGCATCACTGTCAAAAAACATTTTTCTTTTTAAAAATAACTCACCCAATACTTAATTAAGTTAAGTGTTAAAAACATTTTTCCCTGATTAATAGCAATTTAAAAACCAATACCACGATACTGAACAACAATAGAGAAGTCTCATATCACAATTGAATAATGAATAACAAGATTAAATGTAACTGGATAAAACTTCCCAATTTGAAATATCTAACACCAATCCAACAAACCAAAATGAAAGTACCAACATAAACCCAATACAATATCTGAAAAGGTAAATGGAATAACTAGAATCCTGGGCAACATGCCCTAAGTAAGAAAAGTACTACAGACATAGGAATCAAAGAAATGAAGCATTTACACAAGTCTGTATCTCCAGGAACAACTACTTATGATCAAACATCCATGCCCTAAGTTGCACGTCCCTGATGCTGGGCACCTGTTAATATAGATACAGTAGAGAAGAGAATATGCAAGGAAACAAGTCTGAGCCCGATTGTAAAAGATTTAAAATAGCAAGTGTTTAACAAGTGCAATTAATCATTTATTATGTACATGTTAGATTCCAAGCTCTCACTTGATATTCTCACATCTCATTTAAACTGCATGTCTAACGTATCCGAGTAACTACCTAGTTAAGGTCCTTCTAACTAGTTTCCATAACATGATTTTATCCCATATAATAACCCCGTATATCCCATACCATATGTAATATAATTATTCACATTATTTTGACTTTTCAAATCCTTAGGATTAAGTATTCTTTTACTTAAATTCAAATTCTTTTATTTTCAGTCAACTATAATATCACACAGTAGATTGAATCACAGAATATATATATATATATATATATATTCACCATATAATATATACTAATATAGTACCTCCCAGTCGCAGCTGCGGTGCATGCATACTCTGCTATCATGTCCAGTCACAATTCTCATTGTACAAAGGACAAATGGTTCGGTGTCTTCCCCGAATCATAAATAACATAACACACATATGTTGGAGGCGAGCATACTCCCCAACCAAATGGATCACGCACATACCTACGTTCCCATTCAACCGTCGAAACTATCAATCTCACCGATAGCACGTATCCAAGGTCCTATACTCCGGGTATGAATAAAAAATCCTCCCAAATGGGCGCAACAGGATAAGACCGTCCACAACGCGAAACCTCCACCCCGATAGCAAGTATCGTAGGTATGTCATACACATAATAAATTATAATATAGGTATACATCCACCTATATATATATAATATCAACAAGGTATTCACACAACCATAAGATAATTCCCATATGTAGTATTATCTATCTCTCAAATTCTACGTATTCAATATTATAACTTTACTCCTTAATTTATTATTCCTGAGCCTACGTCATTACTCGAAGATTAAATAAGTTTTCCATGATATATAACCGGTAAGAAAATCACTTATACTCTACTGGTCCATTTCATCATACTCCCCGAATTATTGCGAATTAAACTCATCTTTAATTAGAATTATATTCGATAAAACATATTCTCTCTTAACAATATATTCCTTCACCTAGTGATGAATCTCACATATGGACTTAAAATTTGTCCAGGTGATTCAATGATCCCCTCCCAACTGGTCTTATCCTTAATTTTCAGATATACGAATCATAACCCAAAACATGAATCTATCAACCATAATTCATTCGATTAATTAACATAGTTCTCTCCAACTAAATACCAAACATAATAATATTAATCCGAGTCTTACCTATGGTCTACTGCCCTTCCCTAAGTCCCATTATGTTTAAATAATAATCACCAAAGATTCCTAAAAGTTTTGGGATTAAATCAAGAATTAAAAAGAAACAAGTTCATCTTTTCCGGGGAGGTCGATCGATCGATGGTCTTGGGTCGATCGATCAAGCTTCATGGGTCGATCGATCGATCACCCAGATATCAGCCCAGATTCTGCAACTTTTATTCTACGAGTTTCACATCTTTTAATCAATCAAACCTTTATTTTAATGTCCCAAACTTCATATAATCCATACCACATGATATAGCAACATATGTAAATGATTCCTACTAATCTAAACAACCTATAATCATCCATAATTTAGATTAGAAGCATATATCTCATATTTTTCCAGAAAACTAAATATATGATATTTCAAGAACAATCATATAGCTCTTAGAATTTCTCCAACATGTGATGTTTATTTTGTGGATTGATATCTACCAACAACATAAGATTATATCCTACATATTTATACTTTCTAGAAATGAATTAACATCTAACTAGTTTATCTTCAAAACATGTAACCTTTCATCATTTCTAACTATCCTAACATGGACATTATACTAACTAGATTGTAAATTTTAAATCACTTGCTTCTACTGAAGGTCTCATCCTTTGGGGATGGGAGTCCACTGGTGGTTCGTCCCTTCTCCGGTCAACTTCTGATGGTAGTTGGTGGTGGTGACTTTTGGCTCTTGGTTCTCCCACAATGACTCTTCCTTTTCCCCAGAGAAACTCATCACTCTCTCTCAATTTCTTTCTATCTAAGTTTATAGAATGAATCAATAATCTAAACCCTTTAGACTTATAAATAATCTCCCAAATTCGTGCATACTATTCACCTTCCAAGTCAAATGACCATATTACCCATCTGGGGTGACTATTCGGCTTCAAAGTGCCCCGAGACCCTATACAAACGTTCGAGTAGACTTCTTTTACTATAAAAATACTTTTGAACACTTTGGCGCAGTCAAAACGACCATTTGGATGACATAGCAATATTCCTCTTTTTATTTTATACAAATTCAGTCTCGACACTACTTTCACACGTGTCTGACTTATTCACCGAAATTGTCGTATTAACTATTCACGACAACTTCTAAAATCAATCATAAGTAAAGTCATAATGACATATTACTTTGATTCACTAAGTAATATTCAACATAAATCATATATTACTATATTCTCAAGTAATATTTAAATCCGGATAAATTTCAAATTATTCAATTAATTCCAATAAATCCCTTTGTAAAAGTTATCATAATTACGGGGTATTATATACTCCCCCCTTATAATGGAATTTCATCCCAAAATTCGGAAAATGAAATCATACTTAGTTCAAATAACTCTGGATAGCTTTCGTGCATATCGTCCTCACGCTCCCAAGTAGATTCCTCCACATTATGGTGCGCCCACTGGACACACACATGCGAAACTACCTTCGATCTCAAGCGTTTCTCAGTGGGTCTAAGATCATCACTGGTCGTCCCTCATATGAACTATCTGGATGCAAATACACTTCCTCCAATGTGATATGATTGTGAGCCAACTCATCTCGAAAATACCGTCTCAACTAAGAAATATCGAACACGTCATGTGTACGATGCAGGTGTTCCGGCAGCCCAAGTCTGTATGCTACTGGTCCCACTCTATCGATGAGAGGAAAGGGTCCCACATATCTTGGTGCCGATTTCCCCTTACTCCTAAATCTCATTATCCCCTTCATCGGAGATACTCGCAAAAGTACCTGGTCCCCCACGCTAAACTCTCTGAAGAACCTCTTAGCATCAACGTAGCTTTTCTGTCTATCTTGCACTACACGAATGCGACTTCTCATCATTTCAAACCTAGAAGATGTATTCTGAATCACTTCCGGCCCAAGTAGGTTGTTGTCCCCCCACTTCTAACCAATATGCAGGAGAGAGACCAGGTCTACCATATAATGCTCAAATGGGTCCATACCAATGGTGAACTGATAGGAATTGTTATACATAAATTCCACCAAAGGAAGATATTGTTCCCAACTCCGTCCTAAATCCAGAATACACATACGCAACATATCCTCTAACATATGGTTAGTGCGCTCCGTCTGACCATCTGTCTACGGGTGATAGGTTGTACTCAACCGCACTTCAGTACCCATGGCCTCGTGAAAACTTTCCCAAAATCGGGTAAATAAAGATCTTGTCCCGATCGGACAAAATATTAAGCAAAACTCCATGTAACCTTACTCTTTCGACTATAAAGCGCTGTGCATATTTCCCTGTAGGATAATCAGTCCGTACTGGAAAGAAGTAAGATACCTTAATCAACCGATCCACAATCACCCATATGGAATCGTGACCCCTCTGAGTGGTAGGTAAGTCGGTGATAAAATCCATGGAGATGCTCTCCCATTTCCACCTCGGAATCTCTAACGGCTGAAGAAACCCTGCTAAATTTTGATGATCCACTTTCACTATCTGGCACATTGCACATTTAGAGACAAACTCAGAAATATCTCTCTTCATTCTGCTCCACCAATACTGTCGTTGTATATCTTGGTACATTTTTTCCCCACCGGGATGTACCGCAAATTTGGAACCATGCGACTCAGACATCATTGTGTGCCATAACTCTTGCCCTTTCGGAATAATTAGTCTACCATTAAAGCGCAAGCCTCCCTGTGAGCTCACTGAGTAAGACTCTACTCCGACCAAAAGTTATCGAATTTTCTCCTGGCAGAACGGATCAGCTGCCTGGGCCTGTACTACCCTCGTCATAATCTGAAGTGTAATGGTCATAACAGACATAAATGAACTAGTAACTGCATCCTGATGGCCTAGTTCCTTCCATTTTGCCTTCCATACCGAGGCTAGTTCACCCTCTGGTCTACGACTCAAAGCATCGGCTACCACATTAGCCTTTCCTGGGTGATAATGTATCTCAAACTGATAATCCTTCACGAATTCAATCCACCTGCGCTGCCGCATATTCAACTCTCTCTGAGTGAACAAATACTGTAGTGACTTGTGATCCATGAATAAGCGAAACTTTTCACCCAATAAATAGTGTCTCCATATCCTAAGGTTAAATACGACCGCTGCAAGATCTAAGTCGTGGGTAGGGTAGTTATTCTCATGAGGCTTAATATTCCTAGAGGCATCAGCTATAGCCTTCTCTTTTTTCTGCAAAACCCCACCAAGTCACTGTAATGATGCATCGGTATATACTAGGTATTCCACTCCTGGCCTAGGCAGCGCTAGTACCGGAGCATAAGTCAACTTATCCTTCGATTCATCAAACGCCAACTAACACTCATCATCCCAAATAACCGGTATGCCTTTACGGGTTAGATTAGTCATCGATCCCGCAATCTTTGAAAAGCCTCTGATAAACTGTCTGTAGTAGCCAGCTAATCCCATGAAACTGCATACTTCAACCGGTGTCGTGGGTTGTCCCCACTCCCTCACCGCTGATACTTTGCTAGGATCCACTGAAATACCTCTTTCAGACACTATATGCCCCAGAAATTGAACCTCTCGGAGCCAAAACCCACACTTGTCGTACTTGGAATACAACTGATGCTCACATAGTGTCTGTAGGACCTTCCGCAAATGCTCGGCGTGCTCCTCTTCTGCATTAGAGTAAACCAGGATATTATCTATGAAGACAATGATAAACTGATCCAGGAATTCTCTGAATACTCAGTTCATCAAGTCCATAAATACATTCGGTGCATTGGTCAACCCGAACGGAAGAACCCGGAACTCGTAAGATACATATCGTGTCAGAAAAGCAGTCTTCGATACATCCTGTTCTTTGATTCTCAATTGGTGATATCCAGATCTCAAGTCTATCTTAGATAAGTAACTTGCACCTATCAACTGATCAAACAATTCATCGATGCGGGGAAAAGGATATTTGTTCTGGATCGTGACTTTATTAAGCTCCCGATAATCAACACACGATCGTAAGGATCCATCCCTCTTCTTTACAAACATAACTGGGGCACCCTAGGGTGAGGTAGTCCTATGAATGAAACCCTGTCCCAACAACTGATCGATCTGATCCCTTAATTCCCTCATCTCGACAGGAGCCATACGGTAGGGAGCACGGACTATAGGTCGAGTACCCGGTGCTAAATCGATTACAAACTCAATTTCCCTACTAGGCGATAATCCAGGTATATCCTGAAATACATTGGCGAATTATCTAACAATTGGAATTGAATCAAGGGAAATTACAACTCCCGTAGAGGTCTCCTCCTCTAAGTAATATAAATTAATAGACGATCCTCCCTCGGGCCGAGGTATCGCTAATATAAACATCTCCTGACTAGGAAAAACGAATATAATACTCCTACCAAAACAATCGATCATGGCTCTATAAGTGACTAGCCAGTCCATTCCAATAATAGCATCATATTCAAACATCTCTAATACAAGCATATCAGTTGGTAAAATCAAACTCCCAAACTCTATACTCACACTACGACATATAAAGAAAATAGGCATGCCATGACCCATAGGTGAATCTACATAAGTAATAGTACCGTTGGTTGTGTCTAACTACCCTGTGGCCCGAGCAAAACTAGTGGATATGAAAGAATGTGATGCTCCCATACCAAATAAAATACGTCTCATAACTCCAGAGATTGAAAACATACCCTTAATTGTGGGTGGTGGCTGCTGAACTGCCGCCTGATGAACAGTGTACACACATCCATACTGTAATTGCCCCTGCTGCGGCGGAGCTGTTAGAATGGCCGGTAAGGCTGGCATCTGAGCTGGTGCTGGAAGAACAACTGGAAACATAGGCCTCTGAGTCTCTTAATACGCACCCTGCTGCTGGGGCATCTTACCCTTATCTGGGCAATCCTTTTTTTTTGTAACCAGCTTTGCCACATGTGAAACATCTATCTGCAAATTGCCTCCCATTACGACACTATTGACCACGGCCTTGTTGACCATTTCCACCTCTGACTTGGCCTACTGATTGTGCGGTTGGCCCTGGTGGCCTTGCCTATTACCACCCTGCCCATAACAAAATCCTCCCGATCTCATACATTTCGTATAATCCCCTGGCTGCGAATTTTAACCACCTTATTTTGGCTATCCCTGAGCTTAAGATGATCCACTGCCATTATTTCCTCCAGTATGGCCCTGCTGACTGGACTCAGTTCCCCTCTTACTACCTTTGACATGAAGACGGTGGTCCTGGCAGTGAAGTAAGGCAGCATTCAATACATCATTATAAGTCTGTAAGGAAAGATTTCCCAACAGATGCTGGCAAATCCTCCAAGTAAGGCCATCCCTGAACAACTGAATCTTCTTCTCTTCAGTAGGTACCTCTCCTGGTACCAAACTGGTCGACATAGTAAATTGTTCTTCGTATTCAGTAATTGATTTCCCTTCCTGGGTGAGGTCTAAGAGTTTCCTTTGCATCTCTGTCTGAACTGCAAAAGGAAAGTATTTACGATCGAACTGTACCCAAAAGTCCTGAATAGAAAAAATATCCCTCTCCTCCGCTGTGGTAGTGGACTCCCACCACTGTAGAGCTGCACCAACCAACTTGAACGTAGCTAGCATTTATTTATGAACCTCCATACATTCATACATATGCAGATGCCGCTGGATGTCTTTCTTCCATTGGCTATCAGGGTGTTGGTGGTACTGCCTGTGCTAGTGGTGGAGCTTGTTGGGTAGCTTCCAAGGGTGCGAATCTAAAATCCTCCCGAATGGGCGCAACAGGATAAGACCGTCTACAACGCAAAACCTCCATCCTGATAGCAAGTAGCATAGGTATGTCATACACATAATAAATTATAATATAGGTATACATTCACCTATATATGTATATAATATCAACAAGGTATTCACACAACCATATGATATTTCCCATACGTAGTATTATCTATCTCTCAAATCCTACGTATTAAATATTATGACTTTACTCCTTAATTTATTATTCCCAAGCCTGCCTCATTGCTCGAAGATTAAATAAGTTTTCCTTGATATATATTCGGTAAGAAAATCACTTATACTCTACTGGTCCATGTCATCATACTCCCCGAATTATTGCGAATTAAACTCATCTTTAATTAGAATTATATTAGATAAAACCTATTCTCTTATAACAATATATTCTTTCACCTAGTGATTAATCTCACATATGGACTTAAGATTTGTCCAGGTGATTCAATAATCTCCTCCCTACTAGTCATGTCCTTAATATTCATATGTACGAATCACAACCCAAAATATGAATCTATCAACCGTAATTCATTCGATTAATTAACATAATTCTTTTCAACTAAATCCCAAACATAAAAATATTAATCCGGGTCTTACCTATGGTCTACTTCCCTTCCCTAAGTCCCATTATGTTCAAATAATAATCACCAAAGATTCCTAAAGGTTTTGGGATTAAATGAAGAATTAAAAAGAAACAAGTTCATCTTTTCTAGGGAGGTCGATCGATTGATGGTCTTGGGTCGATCGATCGATCAATCAATCGATCGAGCTTCATGGGTCGTTCGATCGATCACCCAGATATCAGCCCAGATTCTGCAACTTTTATTCTGCTGGTTTCACCTCTTTTAATCAATCAAACCTTTATTTTAATGTCCCAAACTTCATATAATCCATACCACATGATATAGCAACATATGCAAATGATTCCTACTGATCTAAACAACATAGAATCATTGAGAATTTAGATTAAAAGCATATATCTCTTATTTTTCCAGAAAACTAAATATATGATATTTCAAGAACAATCCTATAACACTCAGAATTTCTCCAACATGTGATGTTTATTTTGTGGATTAAAACTACCAACAACATAAGATTAAACCCTACATATTTCTACTTTCCAGAAATGAATTAACATCTAACTAGTTTATCTTCAAAACATGTAACCTTTCATCATTTCTAACTATCCTAACATGGACATTATCCTAACTAGATTGCAAATATTAAATCACTTGCCTCTACTGATGGTCTGATCCTTTGGGGATGTGAGTCTACTGGTGCTTCTTCCCTTCTCCGGTCAACTTCCAGTGGTGGTTAGTGGTGGAGACTTTTGGCTCTTGGTTCACCCATAATGACTCTTCCTTTCCCCCCAGAGAAACTCATCACTCTCTCTCTCAATTTCTTTTTATCTAAGTTTGTAGAATGAATCAATAATCTAAACCATTTAGACTTATAAATAATCTCCCAAATTCGTGCATACTATTCATCTTCCAAGTCAAATGACCATATTACCCATCTGGGGTGACTATTCGGCTCCAAAGTTCCCTGAGACCCTATACAAATATCCGAGTATACTTTTTTACTATAAAAATACTTCTGAACACTTTGGCGCAGTCAAAACGACCATTTGGATGACATAACACTATGCCTCTTTTTATTTTATATAAATTCAGTCCCGACACTACTTTCACACGCGTCTGACTTATTCACCAAAATTGTCATATTAACTATTCGCGATAACTTCTAAAGTCAATCATAAGTAAAGTCATAATGACATATTACTTTGATTCACTAAGTAATATTCAACATAAATCATATATTACTATATTCTCAAGTAATATTTAAATCTGGATAAATTTCAAATTATTCAATTAATTCCAAATAAATCCCTTTTTAAAAGTTATCAAAATTACGGGGTATTACACATAATGAATGTCCACCTCCTCTAATTGATGATGATGATGATGATGATGATGATGATGATGATGAGGGGTTTCTCGACGTCCAGCCTATCGATCTTGAGGTGGATAACATTGGTGTTGAGGTAGATAATATTGGTATCAATCAACTGAATCAGGTTGGGGTTTGTCGAGATGCTGAGAAGGCTACGAATGTGGCCAACCAACTTGAAAATATTATTGTTGTTCAAGTTGATAATAAGGTATATATGGGAGAAATCCACCGAGAGCTCCACTTATATTTAGGAGATATTGAATTTGATTTCTTTCAATTTGCGATGTTGGGATATTCCCCACTGACTCTTGTTAATGAAACTAAAAATTCAAATCAAATTTGTTTGTTCATTTATTTTGAAATATTCTATGTATTTTTTCTTTCGTCGAGCATAAATGACTGACTATTTGTCCTTACACTTTTCAATTTGATGCAAGGCATGAGACACTCATTACTAATCATCACGACTTTGAAGAGAGGCATGAAAGACTTCTTGTTGCCAGTTGTGATGGTATTAATGACTTCCACCTGATATTGGGTCCTGATGTGTCTTAAAGAGTAAAATAAATCGTACTTAGACCTGCTTCGACTTTCCCATCCAGCTGTGTTGACCAATGATGTCTATCATGACATGATTCGGGTCAACCAAGCCAGTCACAATGAAGCGTTAGGCTAACTTTGACAAGGATATAGCTGAGTTGGCTAAAGATGGAGGACTTGACCAGAAGATAACCAATGTTGAATCTATACATGACAAAAAGACTTATATTCTAAAAGTCAACCTCTTGGGAGCAAGGGAGGTCATTTTTCTTCTTGAAAAGGAGAATAGTCTTTTGAGGGCCGAGCTTAGGAAAACTAAAATTTCTTTACGAGATAAAAAAGTCAAATAGGGGGTTTCCTTTCTTTACAAAAAATAGTCAACTAAGGGAAGAACTGGAGAAGACCTAAAAGTCTTTGCATGATAAAGAGGCAATCATCAGGGGTCTATCCGAGAAACTTGGTCGTCTTAAATTTCAATTCCATAAGCAACCTTACCAGGTGTGGAATGATGGATATAACGAGGCTCTTCTCAATTATGATTGTTGATGCAAAAAACTGGATCGAATCCCGTTTTTATGATCACAGATAAATAGATAAAAAATAATACAATCAAGCACATGAGAGACAAAGATTTTTAAAGTGGTTCGGCTATGAATAAAGCCTACGTTCACTGTTATTTTATTCCCAGGGATTTACAATAGCACCATAAGGTGTAGAGAGAGAAATGACGTGTATCTTGTGTATGGTGTTTCTTGGTTATCCTCCCTTTTGGCTAAGGGAATACATGTATTTATAGTGATGGGAGATAAAGAGATTCATTGTATGTAGACATTTATGTCTACATTCAATGAATCTAATTGTTGAATTGCTTGGTATGCTATGTGTTGTCATCTATCAATACAGTATAAATGTACATTAAGGCTCATTAAATGCGCTGTCATCTTCATTAATGCACATTAAATGCATAGTTATCCTTTGATTTTCCTGGTTGGTATGCCGACCAACTCTCCTCGGGTGCCGACTAACTCTCCTCGGGTACTGACCAACTCTCCTCGGGTGTCGAATATTTCCACATAGGATGACATGTGTCCTTTTCTGATTGGTCCTCGTAGATGGAGAATTTTTGCATCAACAGAAGCCCCCAATGCTCCATGCTCGATGGTTTACTGAAGGGATGGAGTATTTATTCTGCAGTATTGCTCGGTGCTCGTGAAATTCTTGATCTACCTTCTTGATTTGTTCAACATAAAGTGCACTATATCCTGGTTGACATATGATGCAGGTTGATCGATGGTTGCTAATATCTCTTTTGAGGAACTCCGTTCATCGTGTGCTATGTATCACCCCTGGGAATTTGGATGCAGCCATGCCATAGTATGTAGCTTGTATCTTGTCATAATCTTCAAGTATATTGATTGGTTTGCTATCCAACCAACTGCCTCCTGTGCCGAGCAACTGAGTGCTAACTTCAGTTTCAGTGAACGGTGCGCGATTATGACAATGAACCTCCTCGGTAGCTTCGCGTGGCCGTGAACGGTGCGCGATTCCGAGTCCGTATGAAGAAGTTACGGCGATTTGAGCGGAAGGAAAAACAATGAACCAAAAGAGGAAGAGGAAAAGAGAAGAAAAGAATGCAGAAGCTGCTGCTTGGCTGTGACCTACCTGATCGATCGATCGACCCTTTTGGTAGATCGATCGATCCTTCTGTAAAGCTGAAAATTGGCCTTGATCGATCGATCGACTAAAGGGGTCGATCGATCGATCCCCTATTTTCGGGAGATATTTTGGCATTTCTTTTCTTTTCTCTTTTCTTTTCTATTTTTATTCCAACTTACTATATAAAGCAATTTTGTTGTAATAAACAGATATATACGATTTTTGCTTAGAATAGGTTAGGGTTTGGGTGATTTTGGTTAGTTATTCTTCATTTCTCTTAGGATTGACACCCTTTTTGGTATGTAAGTTGACTATTCATTACCCTCTCCATTAGTATAGTCGTTTTTCATTGTTTCTTGCTTTGTTAATTAGGTTTACATGCTTTGTTAATTAGCTTGCATGCTTTGATTTACACGCTTTCTAGTTTAGATTTACCGCGCTTATTTACTCGCTTTATTTACCGCATTTTTACGATGCTTTCTAGGTAATTTAAATTAGGTTGTATTTGAATGGAACTCACTCGGGTTAACGCGTTGCTTGGCTTGGTGATAGTGTTTTCGGGTTTATTTCGGGTGCGTTGTCCTAGTTATTGTGCCTAGGAGATTTGACGGGACACATCATGTATGTCCCGTGCGTACGACCTTTCATGCACAATTTCTGGGATATTTGTTGACGCCAAAATCATATTAGGCTTTTATGCGAATTTAGGGGTGTGACAACCCTTGATTTAATTAAATGTCGAAACGAGACGCATTCTAAATAACTCGTCGACCCATGTAACCATTTTATACAAATTAACCCGGGTGAGGGATATTCAACGCAACCTATAGTTCTACTCACTTTCATAATCTAGTTTCAATACCCTTACCTAGATTAACATTTCTCTTTATGCATGTTTTTTCTTTTAGCTTGTAATCACCCTTTACACTTTTATTTCGGAATATTAAATCAATTGAATTCTAGCAACACGTCCCAGTGGATTCTCGATACCCGACTTACCGCTAGACTTGCCTCGCAAGTGTAGTAGTAACTTAGATTTTTGTATTAAGTTGGCGAAACGAAAACAACGATTAGCGCCTTTACACGCGCTACTTTTCGCCCTCAATCAACCTGCTTACTTCTCAAAGATTGATTTGAGGTCCGGATATCACCAGTTGCGCATCCAAGAGGAGGATGTACCTAAGACCGCTTTTTTGTCACAGTAGGGGTCGTATAACTTTAGGGTGATGCCGTTTGGGCTCACCAATGTGCCTACAGTATTCATGGATCTCATGAATAGGTTGTTTCAGGAATTTTTGGACCAGTTTGTGTCCGTGTTCATAGATGACATTCTAGTTTACTCACGGACGGAGGATGAGCACGTTGAGCATTTACGTATGGTTTTACAGACATTACGGGACCATCAGTTGTATGTCGTATTTGGTAAGTGTGGATTTTGGCTTCGAGAGGTACATTTTCTTGGTCATATTGTTTTCGACAGGGTTATAGTTGTTGATCCGAGTAAGGTATCGGCAGTGAGGGAGTGGGGGCATCCCACGACACCTACTAAGATTCGCAACTTATTGGGGTTGGTCAGATATTACCGTCGCTTCATCAAGGGGTTCTGAAAAATTATTGGGCCTTTGACGAACTTGAATCGTAAGGTAGTACCATTTATGTGGAGAGACCATTGCCAGTTGGCTTTCGACGAGCTAAATGACCTATTGATATCAGCACTAGTACTTGCATTACCCTGGGGAGAATTGGAGTACCGGGTCTATATTGACGCATCCTTGCAGGGACTTGGGGGTGTTGCAGAAGGAGGAGATAGTGATAGATTATGCACCTCGAAATCTAAAGCCCCGTGAGAAGAATTACCCCACCCACGACCTCGAGTTGGCAGCGGTCATTTTTGCATTGAGAATATGGAGACATTATCTATTGGGGGAGCAGCTTACATTATTCACGGATCAAAAGTCACTTAAGCATCTCTTCACACAGAAGGATCTGAACATGAGGCAGAGGTGATGGCTAGAATTTGTGAAGGACTACCAGTTTGACATACAGTATCATCCTGGTAAGGCTAACGTGGTTGCATACGCGTTGAGCCAACGACCTACTGAAAAATTAGCAAAGGCATGGAAAGCGAAGTGGAGTGAGCTTCGATAGGAAAATGAGGTTACCCAAGTGTACATGGCAGTTATGACCATCATTCCCGAGATTGTTATGCGGGTAGTGAAGGCTCAGGCAGATAATCAATTCTGTCAGGACATAGTACGGAGGTTATTAGCTGAGGGTGCAGAGTCTTACTCAGTCAGCTCAGAGGGAGGCCTGTGCTTTAATGGGAGATTGGTAGTGCCCGAGGATGAGGATTTGAGACATGCAGTTATGACTGAGTCTCATGGTTCCAGGTTTGTGGTACATTATGGTGGGGATAAGACGTACCAGGATATGAGGAGACAGTACTGGTGGGTCGACAAGAAGAGAGACATAGCAGAGCTTGTCTCAAAGTGTGTTACTTGTTAGCTTGTGAAAGTTGACCATCAGAGGCCTTCGGGGATGTTACAGCCACTGGAGATTCTCGTGTGGAAGTGGGAGAGAATTTCGATGGAATTTATTAGTGGGATACCTACATTGCAGCGGGGTCACGATTCCATATGGGTGATAGTGGATCGGCTGACCAAGGTGGCTCATTTCATGCCAGTTTGCACTGACTACGAGACAATGCAGTATGCACAACTATTCATTTCAGAGATTGTTAAGATGCATGGGGTCCCGATCAATATTGTGTCTGATAGAGACAAGAATTTTTGTGTCACGCTTATGGCAGAGCCTTAAGGAGGCTATGGGCATAGAATTACGGTTGAGTATGGCGTACCACCTGTAGACAGACGGGCAGACTGAGAGGGTGAATTTAATGCTTGAGGATATGATGAGGATGTGCATGTTAGATATGGGGGGAGGGTGGGAGAGATACCTCCCATTGGTAGAGTTTGTGTATAACAACTCTTATCAATTTGCAATCGGTATGGCACCGTTCGAGGCATTTATGGGAGGCCTTGTCGTTTGCTCACTTGCTGATTAGAGGTGGGGGACAACAAGTTGTTGGGACCCAAGATGATTTAGGAGACTACTGCCTAGATTGATTTGATTTGAGGGCGTATTCGGATAGCTCAAGATAGGCAGAAGAGTTATGTCGATGCCGACAGGAGACATGTGGAGTTAAATGTAGCAACCAGATGTTGGTTCGAGTATCTCCAATGAAGGGGATTATGAGATTTGGCAAGAGAGGGAAGTTAGCGCTGAGAATGTGGGACCGTTTCCTATTATAAAGAGGGTGGGACCGGTAGCATACAGACTGGGACTTCCAGAGCGTCTTCAGCGGATACACGACGTCTTATATGCGTCATCACTGAAGAAGTACAGGAGAAAAGAGAGAGTATTCTGGCACGTTCCACTTGAGGAGATTGACTTACATCCAAACATATCATATGAGGAGAGGCTTGTGGCTATTCTAGATCGTAGTGAGCATAAACTGTGATCCAAAGTGGTGCCACTAGTGCGAGTTCAGTGGGGACACCACAATACTGATGAGTCGACATGGGAGCGGGAGGATGACATACGAGACCAGTATTCAGAGTTATTCACCGCAAGTATGTCCTAATTTCGAGGACAAAATTCCTTTACAATGGGGGAGTATGTAATACCCCATATTTCTGCGTATTTATAATTTAATTAATTCGGGAATTAATTGGAAAAAATGTGTTTTATTTAAATTACGTAAGTGAAGTAATTTAATGTGATTAAATGATAAATGTGATTATTAAATATTAATCGAGAGATAGATACTAATTAATATTATGATATAATATTTACTAAGTGTGAATAGTAAATAATTGATGATTAGTGTTATACGGTATAACGAGTGATAAGTGCATATTTAAATTATCTCAACCGGGAGTCGCGTGTAGACTAATTTGAGGTCGAGATAAGAAATATATTTTAAGTGACTGTGATGATAATTTAGAAGTCATGGATGATTCCGAATGGGTCGAAATAGTCGGAATAGTGTACCCGGGGGTATAGTTTAGGTCCCGGGTCAATTTTAGACCAAATCGGCACCTATTGAGGGCGATTCGATCATTTGACAAATAGAGATTAAGGGACCTACGAAATTTAGAGTCCTATTTCTGATGATTAGAGATTTGGGTTAGGGTTAGAAACACATAAACCCAAAGGAGGCCATTAGAGAGAAGAGAGAGACCATTTTCAAAGCTTAGGAGGTGTTCTTGAAGAATTGGACCTAGATCTTGCATCCTAATCATCTGAGGAGTACGGATTTGAAGAGAAAACCATCAATCCATCATCAACACCACGAAATTAGACCCTACAACAAAGAGGCAAGTGTTTATATACAATGTTTTTGAAGTTATAATACCCATGAGTAAGGTTTCAAAATAAACTTGATTTAATCATGATTCCTGAAACAAAAAGAATGGATTTTGATGCATGATTGGGTAGGTTTGCATGAAGAATGATTTACTATCTGTAGAAAAGTAGAAATCATATGATAAGGAGCCATCATCACGAATTAAATCTGAGTTTTTGAATAAATAACTGGAAAGAACACAAAACTAGGTTTTTTTGGAAGAGTTTTGGGTTTTAATTCGTTCTTGATTGAATTCTGTGAAGATTTGATATGTTTAGAATGTTAAAAATCATCTTAAAACATGTAGGAATGGTTTAGGACTATTGGTTGTGATTTGTGTGAAGTAACATGGGAATTGGAAATTGATAATGGAGGAAAAATGCATGAACTGGACGAAGAGACGAAGTACAGATAGGTGAACCGGATCGGTTCAGAGGGCGAACTGGTTCGATCCTTAAAGAAATTTAAAATTTTCCTGTTTGGGCCTAGTTCTTCTAAATGGTCATCGTGGGACTTTTGGGACTTTGTTAGGATGTAATAAGAGATTTATCACATTATCGTATGCTTATATTGGGTTTGTGGTTTAGTCTTATTGAAAGGGTTAAGACGAGAATAAATTGGGATGAATTGTGTCGTAATTTATTGGAGAGAAGATAACGAATTTTGAGAACTTCGCATGAATTAATAAGTAAACCAGTAAGGTAAATATTGATTTGGCTACTGAAATTAATAAAGGGGTAACTAGGATTCTTAGAGTTGTGTGCTCAAATAAATACGATAGTGAGATAAATTGTAAAGGGATAGGTACGGTAAGTATTCGAGAGAAATATACTACGTACTAACATGTATGGTCGGGTTGTGTGAATACCTATCGACGGATATTAATACATAGGTTGTGTGAATACCTACAGTATACTAAATAAATATTTTTGGTCGAGGTAGGATTCTGAGCCAATATAGATGACTAGTATTGGTGATCGAGGTATGATTCCGAGCTAATCTAGATATGATTAATATTGGTGATCGAGGTGGTATTCCGAGCCGATATAATCAATAACTGTTGGTGATCAAGGTATGATTTCGAGCCAGGATATATAAATCACTATTTGTGATCGAGGTAGGATTCCGAGCCAATAATCGCTTACGTGTGATACAAGGATGTGACTATAAGGTATTCAAATATAGTATATATTGTGGGTGACATATATACTTTATGAGTACTCTACTTATGAGTGATAGTAGACTGGCAGATGTTATATATAGATATATATCTGAAAGGCAAATTAAGTAGTGAGACTTATTTAACGGAGTAGAGATAGACTGTGAATATCTTAGAAATTAAATTGAGTAGTGAGACTTAGTTATAAAGATTGAAATATAACACATGTGAAATGTTACATGACAAATAATTAACATATGGGATATGTTAATAAATTAATGTACTGTATGGGCGGTACGAGAACTTAAACGTGTAGGTAAGTTCAGTTGCATACTTTAGTCTAGTTAGCTTGGGTAGTATAACTAGGTGGGCTAAGTATAGAGCGTTAGGCGTGCACTATAGACGAGAGGTGAGGAAACTCAAGAGAGTGTACGTGAACCTAACATGTGTAATCAATATCGAATTTTATTGTTATAAATGCTTGCTAAATATTTTCAAGACGTTTTGAGTACTAACTCTTGCTATCAAAATTTTTTCAAAACCTTTTAGGTGTCCAGTCACAGGGACGCCAAGCTTAAAGACTCCATTCCATGGACTCGGAGCTGTAACATTGTGGATGCTGACATGATTTGAGTATACCTCAGATCTAGTGTAAGATCTCATTTTACATTTACATGTATGGACATGTTGTCCGTTTTTCAGTTCTTTTGTTATTTTGGAGTATTTGGTTTTGGATTTTTGCAGATGGTTTATTCGGCAAAACTTTATTCATTTATATATTGTAATGGTTGGACTCTACTATATAGTGAATGTTTAATTTTAGTTTTCCGCTTTGTTCTTTTATTTGTGTTAAAGAAAGATAAAAATTTAGCACCGGTCTAATTTCACTTAAGTGGTTAGTAATTAAAAAGTTTTCGATGGTGATGCTAAGAATGAACCATATGAGAAACCTGTTTTAATTTAATAAAAGCCTGATCAATCGATGTTTAATTAGGCGGGGTGTCACAAAGCCAAGACCGTAATTTATTTTAGAGGGTTAACAAAATCTAAGGACGTTAGAAAAGGTCAACTCATAGGTAACATTCCTCACGTTTGCACTTGTTCGCATTGGGGTAGGACAGGTCACCTTAGGTGTTTTTGTTATGATCTTGGAAGAGGTCCTAGGAAGTTGAAGTCTAGTGTCCCCTTGGTTCTTAAAACCCAACGCGTTAAGTATACATCTATTTGGGATAGGATATCCATTTTGGAGGAGCTAGATGCTAGACTGGTTGATAATCACATGCTTGCACATGATTATTCTCTTGTTATATCTTATAGATGATTGCTAGCATGATTTTGTATGTTATACTCTAGTTGTACTTCATGATATATGCTTGCTAGTGTTACGACATGTGTACTTTTTGTATTATTTTTCTTTTATTGAGTCATATTTGAAAAATACAAAAAGAGTTTTGGTTTTGGTGTATTTTAGTTTTACATATTTGGTGTGGCATATTGGTGTGTTTGAATCCAATTCACTCCGTAATTGTCATGTGGCTAGGACATTTTGGTTATGACTTTAGATACTTAGATTGATCTTAACCATGTCTATGGAGTTATTTCGAACTTGATTTCCTTTACGAATTCGACTTTGTACATGCATCCGCACACACATGCACGAGCTTATTGGATTTTAATTTCACTATATATATTTGAGCTTGGTGAGATGTTCTCCCATCAATTTTGTCATCTACATGTTTATGTGATTATGGAGGATTTGTGTATGTAAGAACCATTCCCCGTGAGAGATTTGGTTTAATATTAAAAAGATATGAGTGTATACGGGAAAGGTGATAGATAATACGAACTAGTGAATCCTAAATGAGGACATTTAAAAGAAGATAAATATTTGGGTGATAGATAATACACCAAACTAAATCCATTTAGGTAATTATCTTTTGTATTACATATTCATTGTCTGCCACATGGAACAATGCAAAGAGATAAAATAAAAAGTTTTTGAAATAAAATTCTAAATTAAATTTGACAAACAAGAAATTTGCTATAAAGCTAAGAAAAAAAATTCAAAATTGAAATGAATTAAAACTATAAGTAAAATTTCTTAAGGTTGGTTGCATTCTATGCTCGGGAACTTCCTTGCCTTATATTGTTTCTACGTGATAGGCTCCTTCCAAATCGTCTTTGAAAACTTTGAGTAGACCTTGCCAATTCGGCGCGAGCTTTTCGTCTGAAAGCTTTTTTGCATTGCCCACAATTCCCGACCTTGAAGCTCCTCACCTTGACTCTCGTTATACTTCTTGGCTAACTATTGTTGATGGGAGGCAAGCTTTAAAAGGCGGTTGGTTTAGGTTTACAAGGAAATTTGATGTCTGAGATTAAAAGGACTTTTGGAAGGTATAAAAGGGAAGGACGATTTTGCTTTAAAATTTGCGACGCGATCTCTTTTTTTTTTAAGGACAGAGACAATTAGCCTTTCTTTTTTATTGTTTGTTAATGCACGAAATATAATTTTCCCTTCTTTTTTCCAATGCAAACGACATTACTTTCATATTTCCAGAGCTCTCAAACACTCTTTTCATCCTAAAATTCAACCAACTCCCACCCAAATTTTTTCCTAGTTACAAAACAAAACCCTAGCCTATATTTTCATTTCAAGATTTAGAAATAGGGTTTCAAAGTCTTTCATGAGGTTTTCAATTGAGGCTTTTCAAGACTTTTCCGAACGGGTTTCTCCAGAATTTTTCTTAACCAATGAGAAATTAAATCTTGAAACACATTTTGAGTCAAGTTATTTTCTACTCCTCTCCTTTTACATGTATATTTGCTTAAATTCACCTAAACCTAATTGAAAAGTTCAAATCAATTAGAAACCATGAAATTTTTTATATTCCTAACTTATTGTTGAAATTATGTGAATTCTACTATTCTCATAAGTTAATATTAAGGGCTATTTGGATTATATTATATCCATTTTAATTTTGATCCCCAATTAAGAACTATTGCCCTTAAACCAGACACACAAGAGTTTCTAATTGGGTGCTGAACGCAAAACGAACATAGCTAGCGGAGGCCAAAATTCACTATGTAACAGACAACAAAGAAATCAAGACCTTTAAGCATAAATAAGGCCTTCAATTCACACAAATATAATAAAAAACACAAAAGATGAATTTTTAACTTGAAAATATCTTATTTTCCTTGAATGAAGTCACAAACCTTTAATTGAAATTAGTCAAAAATAAACTAAAATCAGTTAACGATCCCCGCATTGTCATCTGTTAATATCCAGCTAGGAGATGGTTGATATCAAACTTACTCCCTTTTCCAGTTTCAGGAAGACAAACTCAACCAACTGACTTTTCGTTCAATTGATTGGCTGTAAAATAATTATTCATGTAATAAGGCTACAGAAATAAAAGGCAACATGACCCTTTAACCTCTTTGTAGCCAAAAATATTTCATTTCACTAAAAAAAGGAGGGAGTACCATTGTTGTAGATATTTTTTCAACACCCATTCAAAAAGCAAGCCACATGTTACTCCACTAAATGAGAATTGTTTCATCACAAAATGCATCTGAACATGTACCAATGTCAGAGTACACTTCTTCTCCCTAAAAGGAGATTGAAAATTGGACTAAAATTTTCCAATGACGAAAAGTCTTTAGATACTAATACATAAAATTATCTAGTTAAAATGCTTATAAAATGCATTGCCCCAGCGAGCAGAAGATTTAGCCACCCCTAGCTTCTCTTCTAGTGGCATCATGGAGCAGTTCAATGTCAACACCATCAGGCGGTAACTGCACATATCTCACCACAGAGCCTCTAATGAAACAGTTCCTCACAGAAAGCTGCCACATTGCAAAAATAAGTTGTTAGATACACCCAAGGTACGTTTCAACCTAAAACAAGTAAAATCAGCAAAAGAAAGATATCATCAAAGAAGAAAAAGATGACATGCTAATAACAGCAGCCCAAGGTATTCCCACATCTTTACAAGGTATGACCGGGACCCACAACCGTTATGATATTGGCAATTCAAGTCAAACAATACCAGTTAACTAGACGGGGCTGGGAGCAAGCAAACCTGCCAAAGGCCACTAGATTTGTAACCTTGCTAGAAGATTGTTGGCCATAATCATGTCACTAGTAACTAGACAGTGCGCCACTGCAGTGGCGCTAGGGTGTCGATAAACCTAATCAACTTTTGGGTAGCTAATTCAAGAGCCCACAAGACCTCGCTGGCCAACTCATCGCGAAAAGAGGGAATGTAGAATAGAAGCTGGGACGTAACCCCGCTGGACTATCACCATAGCCTAGGGCTGTCAATGGATCGGATCTGGACCCGGACCCGATCCGGACCCGACCTAAATTAACGGATCTGAGCAAATTTTATAGACCCGATTACACGATTAGTTAATGGATCGGATCTGGATATACATGACTCCGATCCGATAAGGACCTGACCCGAATGTGTATATATATATAATATAATAAATATATATTTATATATAATATTATATATATATAGTCTTACTTACATATAGTTACTAAATATATATAACTAACTTATTTATATATATATACTGTTTTTACTAAATATATATACTGTTTTTATATAACTTATAAAATATATTTATGTAAAAACAGTATATATATATATATATATATAAGTTATATATAAAAAAACAGTTAGTTTTATATTATAAAAACAGTATATATATATATAAGTTATATATAAAAAAAACAGTATATATATATATATAAGTTATATATAAAAAAACAGTTAGTTTTATATTATAAAAACAATTTACATACATAATATAAATTATATTATAAAAACAGTTTATAAAAACAATTAGTTTTATATTATAAAAACAGTATATATATATATATAAGTTATATATAAAAAAAAAAACAGTATATAACTTATATATATATAAGTTATAAACAAATAAAAAAAACGGTTTTATAAAAACAGTTTTTTATTATAAAAACAGTTATATATATATATATATATATATTCGGGTCGGGTAATCGGGTCGGGTCTCCGGGTCCTTAGCGGGTCCGGGTCTGGATCCATTTTCTGAGACCCGTCGGGTAATCGGGTAAGACTCGATCCGCTAAAAATATACCCGGATCGGATCTGGATATACCCAGACCCGATCCAGACCCGATCCGTTTACACCCCTACCATAGCCTGCCCGTTCTATAGTAACAAGAGAGAGCATCACTAGCGAAACCACCTTGGTAGCCACTTGGCACCACAGGTAAAACCGTATTCGTATCCGAAACTATCAGCTTTTCCAAATTGTCTATCAAATTTTTCATATTTGCTCCTCACAAGCTATTACTATGGTATACAACCATCTGACATCAATGCAAGTTGTCCCTCCTTTTACATTAGCATGTTTAAACAGTCGGACTGGCTGTTAACAAACTTGGAGACCAAGCCCCCTTGACCTATATAAACAACACATACCCACCATCTTCACAATCAGGAAAAACCTAAACTCAAATTGCTGTTATATTGTCACTTCTGAGACCCAAACCACACGGGGCCATTTCCACATCCCAAAGCTCAAACAAAATACCTAAGCAGTCCCGTCATACCTGTGCTCTCTTCACATACTCCAGAGTGCTCGTGTTCTCACCCTCCTCCGACATACATTCTGGTCTCTCTTTTGTCCCTATTTTATTATCTTCCCTTAAAATTTGATTACGCCTTACTCCCTAACAAATGGAAACCCAGTTCATTTACCTTTATAATCATCCCAACCCCCCTACCCTCTTACAATAACATACACATGATACTAGTTGGATCGAACAATCAATAGCTGGACCAAACAATCTGCATATCAATGACTAACACGTTACATATTTTTTAAAGAAACAAAAGGACAACATCAAAGTTAACCTACTACTATATTTTAATACGGTTTAAAACTTGCGTGGTGTCAAGAGAACAATTTTTGTGGTGTGTCCTTATCAGCACTCGTGAAAGACCGCACCTAACAATATCATCCCCAAAGCCACACTAGTAAGAAGCCTGGGGTAACTACAAACACTTAAATATATTTATGTTCATATGCATGACAACGTATATATAATGTTGTCATACTGTTTTAGTCCCAATGACATTAGCAAAGGTAGGGCTGCAGCAAACACTTGAATATATTTGTGTGCATATGCATGCACTCCAAAGTTCTTTTCTCTGGGTGATAAATATGTACATTCTTAAAATAGGGTACTTCCATTAACAAAGCAGAACTAGCCTTTGACAGAGAAACTTACAATCATGAAACTAGGAGGTACAATTGGTTACAATACCCATTGATTTGACAACACTGTTTTCATTAAAAGCAACTATGAACTGATCATCATTCTCAGTTTCAATTAGCAAATATATATAACTATACAAGCTCATTGAGTATATGCATGTCCATATCAATGACAGATCCCCAAAGTAAATAAGCTTTAAGAAATCCATGCATGCGGACAGAAGAAGACAATATCACCCATCCAACCTTAAGGAATACGTGTGGTTACCCAAAATTTGATCAGATCCTGCTCCACCACATCATCCTAATCAAAGTCAGCACATGCATAAAAAGGATTCACAAATTCTTAATGTACCATTATACCATTATGTCGAAGTTTTCATATTCATAATGTTACTATTTGCCGTGGAAACAGCCTCTCTGCATATGCAGGGGTAAGGCTGCGTACATCTAACCCCACCAGTACCCCGCAGTGGCGGGAGCCTCGTGCACTGGGTTTGCCCTTTATCATGCTACATTAGCATATATGATTTTCAAGGTTTATAATTATTAATATTGCTAAATTGTTTACCCTATACTGCAACCCTAAGCATTTATTGCGACAATGGGGGTTGTAACACTTCCACTTTTTTCATTTTTTTATGTGCGGAGTAGAGGCATGTGCCACTGATTGTAGTCAATTTAATTTTATTACTTCGTCTTGGCTACAATGACTGGACAGGTGAAAGTACATTTTATTCTTTAACATTTTATTCTTTAAGCAAAGCATACAAAATGGGACAAATTAACCCAAGATAGGAAAATACAAAAACGCCCTCTTCATCTTCTTCCCCAATCAAAACCCTAATTTGAGACACCCTAAACAATTGAAGAAATTTAAAAAAAAAAATCATATTTATATATAAAAAACATTTTTTTTAGTGAGAGTGAATCAAACCTTTCTTTCAAACAATTTAACAAAAAAAGAAGGAATAAGAGCCACAGTACATCAAAATGTTTTGAAATGGAACTTGGGACGATACAATACGGAAAGCCATGACATAGGGCAAAGGAGACGCACTATATTTTTGAGAGCCCAATTTAACACCCCGAAATACAATACGTAAAAAACCATATGTGAGATCTTATTCTCCTTCCACATAATCATTGAATGAACTTGCGCAGACAATTCTGAATAGCAACACAAGAGTAATGAATCATGTTTTATAACTTTAATTTTAGTACTTCAGCAATCCGATAATCAAGCTTACAGTAACCTCAAGGGTCGAAGGGGTTTAAGCCGTGTGTGTGTCAATTTGAACATCGTTACTGTACCCCCCACTTAAACAACTTGCCAATTTGAAATTGCCAACAATCAAAGATGTAAAATAAAAACCGTCAAAAGCACAAAAGTCACACTCAAAGAGAAGGCATTATTCAAAAGTAAAATGAGGGAGTAGGGAAGGATCCACAAAGGGAGAAATGGGCCTTGACACATCCCTTTACAATATAATCTATAATGACTATTCTAGATTCAACCCACTAATCCTATAATACAACTAAAAACGTAACAAAAATACCAAACAACTAATAAAAGGAAAAATATAATGAAATATTAAAAATGCAAGAAAAATACTAAAGTAAACCCTAATTCCCATCACTCTCCCTTACATGAAAAGAGTTTGTCCTCGAACTCAAAGGGGAACGCCATTAGAATTAGGCTCGAGCGGAATGATGGTAGCGATCATGACCCGGTGCTCAATCTCCTCCTCTAGCTCGTCTCCCGACGATTCTATCTCATTTATCATAAGCAAAAGGACACTCCGCAGCTCTATGGCCCACCATCCCACACATAATGCATTTTATCGTGATTGGTGCGACATATGGGGCTCAGGGTGGGACAACAGTAGGGGAAGATGGCACTAAAGCAACTGATAAAGGAGAACGGTGATAGGATCACATTGGTTGCGTACTTAATCGCCTTAGCAAAAATTGGTATCTCACGCAAGTCAAGACCTGTTGGATGTAGAGCTAAAGAACCTGAATGTAATGGCTTATTCGCTGAGTCTCGGTCTTTGATAAACGGGCAAGGGTGCCACCAAGAAGCTAGAACTGCTCAGTGAAAGCCGAAATGGTGGAGGACTCTGAACTTGGGAGTATAGATCACTCTCATTAGTCGGCGGGATGAAGAAAGCTCGCAACTCAATCTTCAACTTGTCCCGAATTTGGATCAGAGGTAGTTCGGACGCCGCAGACCGTGTCATTCCACCAAACTCGGGCAAATCCCTGAAATTTGATGACCACCAACTGATCCCAAGTTTGTATTGGCGAAAACCATCACCATAGCTTCAATCCAATCCACCACAGGGTCAGAGTCTAAATACCCATCCAACAGCAGGACATCCACCCGAATATCCCCTTGAAGGCTCTTGGAGAGAAGTCGCGGTGCTAGGGCCAAGTGATCATCTCCAAGCGGTGGCACCACCTGATCCTCAACATCATCATCCACATCCTCATAAGTCGATCGACCACGGGGTCCCGGCATGCAAGCCCGGAGTAGGTGTGGGGCTACCGACTCAGATTTATACTCATCAAAATTTAGAAGCTCAAGTTCCTCCTTAGGTGTCTGGTCCTCATGTGGCTCATATGGGTAATCGTCCATCAAATGGCCCCTCTCATGACAAAGGAAACAATGTCGGACTGCAATCGAGACAAATGGAGTCATCTTGGAGTTGAGAGACGCAAAAGGAGTCGATCTTCCATTCCTCATATGTGGGTGCTCGACCATCACCATTGAGAGAATCGTGGTGGGCCATGTATCGTCGGCGGACTGGTCATCCCAAATGAATTCGGGCGAGGCACGTGTGTGACGAGCAACTCGAGCTTGTCGTGTGTCATATAAAAAGTGAGTCTGGGATATCGAAAAAAAAATTTGAGGGGGTATAGCCTAACTAAGGTCGGACTAGGGCTAGTCACGGGTGAACGGGAGGATATGGATGGGTTTAGTCAGTTTAGAGTGGTTCGGTGGGTGGAAGTTTTAGGGCATTCAGTGGGAGGAAGGAAGTCGGGTCGGAGAGATGTCAGGTCGGAAGGGTGATGATGTTCCAATCGAGGGGCTGAGGTGGGTGGACCTGGCGACGAGGGAGCTAGGGGGTCCACCAAAGGGAAGATCCGAGATGAACGATAGTTGATTTGGGTGGATTAACTGGGTGGGCGAGCGGGTTGTAGGACGATTGGATATTCTGGCAGCCAGTAAGGTTCAGTGAGGTGACCATGAGGGTTTCGATCGAAGCCTTGCCAAAACGATGGCCTGAGGGTGTGATTTGGAAGTGCTGGTTGGAGGGTGGATGCTAAAAAAATTTGGTGGTTAGGGCTTTGTTGGTTTTCGATGAGGATGTAGACCCTTCCAATAAGAGTGGCCAGGGCTTCTTCTAACTGAGCAATACATATCTCAGCTTGGGTGAGTTTCTTTGACGCCATTGAGTTGTTTTGTCCTTTTTTTTTTTATGATTTTTATATTTTTTTACAACAACAACAACAATCAGAGAACTGGGTGGAGCGACTAGGCTTTTATACCAATTGACGTAAAATGAAAGTCGTCAAAGGCACAAAAGTCGCACTCAAAGAGAGAGAGTATTACTCAAAAGTTGAATTATCGTTAATGATGGGGAAAGGGGTATTTATAAGGGAGTGGGAAAGGATCTAGAATGATGCTAGGAAAATGGGACTTGTCACATACCTTTACAATATAACCTATAATGACTATTCAAGATCCAACCCTATTACCCTATAATATAACTAAAAACATAACAAAAATACTAAACAACTAATAAAAGGAAAAGTACAATGAGATACTAAAAATGCAAGAAAAATATTAAAGAAATCCTAATTTCCATCAAAATACAATACATAACCATATGTGAAATCTTATTCTATTTCCAACTTATCATTGAATGAACTTGCACAATTGCAACACAATGGTAATGAACCATGTTTTATAACTTTAATTCTAGTTCTTCAGCAATCCAACAATCAAGTTTACAGAAACCTCGAGGGTTAAAGTGGTTAAAGTCGTGTGTGTGCCAATTGAACATCATTATTGTACTCACTCAAACAACTTACCAATTTGAAATTGCCGACAATCAAGGTTATAGCAACCTCATATTATCAAAGCCGATTTGAACATTGTTTTGCAAGCGGAGGCATAATGATGACTGCCGACGACGAGGTCTTCGGAATGAATGGTGGAGGGGCATGGTTATCTTGAGTTTGAGCTCCTCTATGGAGCCGTTCATTTAAATCAAGAAATCAGACCTATTTTAATGGTTGGTGGTCCCTTATATTCTCTTGATTTAGGCATGCTCTTGATTATCAATTAGGCTTGCTTAAGTTTTTTCATTTTAAGTTTCAAACCACTTTTTTAGGTTCTAGAAATTAGGGTTAGGATTTGTGATTTAGGGAAGAAGGTGAGGAAGGAAGGAGATGAGGACATTATTATCCATAGATTTTTGGTGGGGCGAGTCAAAATACAAAATATTGAGGGTTTTCTAACAGAACTTGACATCGATCCAATCCTAGGGTGTAATGTCTAATTTTTAACACTAGTATGCACTCACGTGCGTTGCACGTGTAATGCATGTTGGATGAGTGCATATGCAAGTAGGTACGCGAATGATATTAGAGTTAATTGACATTAAGAAATTGCGAATGAATATTGATTTGTCATTCAATAAACTTATTCTAATTAAGTATATATAATCAGTTCAAAATGAAAAAAGAAATAGTAATAGTTTATAAAGCTTTCTGGAAATGAAGAAGCGAAATATTAATGAAAGATATGAGCTATTTCTTCATCTTCTTATTCATGTTGAAGTCGGGACCAATTATTTCTTTCACATGATTTGCCACAAAGTGTCCTGATGTTCAATCCTTGTAACTCAACTTCTTGACTTTGATGTAGAACGTGATCACTTACCCTGACATTGTGTAATGCTAGGTGTGTTGCACCTGTTACCAACGTGTTGAATCGATATATATACACGTCATTTTTTTGTCGTGGACTTTTTTTCACGAAAACTTGATATGTGTTCTGATAAACTATGAAGGTAGTAGAAGTATATATAATATAAATATGTAGAAGCACAAAAATGAATAGGTGAGTGAATTGAAGACTGGACATAAAGGTGGGACAAAGAAATGTAATGCGAAATCATTAAAGATATCTATCAGACGCTAAAGGGTGTTGTTAATCAAGGGAGACAAACTTTTATTGTTTAGTTATGGGAATGTAAATGGAGATAACAAAGGTTAAAACTTTAGGATGCGCATGGTAACAAAATAATATGAATAGAATTTGTTTCAAAAAACTCGCACCAAGTGGGGTGACAACAGGAAGCAATATACATGAAATGAATAAGGTGAAAACAGTGGTAAAATGTCACAAAGAAACCCATTTCTAATCATAGGTATGCCTCGAGTTCAATCCTCTTTACTGGACTCGAGATGAATAAAGACATTTATTATGTACGTAAACTAGTTGAAATTGAAAACTGAAGTGGCGTAATATCTCTGTAAATAAATGGAATTGTCTCCATGTAACCCGAATGGTAAGTAGTAGTAGTAGTAGTAGTAGTAGTAGTAGTAGTAGTAGTAGTAACAGGAGCAGCAGTCATGGTGGTGGTAGTAAAATATTTTTAGAAGGAAATTTTAGTCATAATTCTTTATTAGTGCAATTCTAAGGGTGACAATTTTTGTTTTTGGATCGTGTTTCGACTTGAAATGACACAATACAACAAGTACCATTTAGACACGAGCATTGTTTTATAATTCAACACGAACACAATCCATTTAATAGACGAGATGACACTACTACCGCCATTATGATTTTCTACACCCTGTTAAACAACACAAGTAACGTGACACGACACTATACCATGTTAATTTCCAAACAATTTGGCGTCTACAATTGCACCCCTATTAGTAAATATGCACATTAAACTCATTCCCTTTCCATAAAAAAACACATATGATACACTCACCCTCACCAACTTCACCCATCTCTTTTAAATATGGCACTCAATAACAGACGCAATATTGACCACCCTATTGACCACCCTGATCATTCACCCATCCCAAACCAAACACAAATACCCATTTCCAAACAGATTCATTTCTAAATGCCCATGCCTGAGATTGAACCAAAACAAACTCATCTATAAATTTTGATAGAATCCATACATATACTTGAACACATTGATTCAAACTAGAAATTAAAGTTGTATTTCCCATCCAAGAATTACGTAAACATTCATATATACTTGATAGGCTAACCAACAATCTATTATGCCTTAAAACTAACATATAACATCAAAATCACCATAAAAACACGGCTAAATTCAGTGAATAACATACTTGTCATTGGAGGGACGTACTCAACTCAACAAAGTCTTTTCCCAATTACTTGTGGTCAGCTACTTGAATCCTATTTTTTCATTCCATTACATACGACGTAAGGAAATCAACTATAAATTACCACGACACAAGGAGAGAGATGAAGAGACAAATGAGACATTGGGAGTGAGAGGAGGGTGCATTTGATAGTTGTTCCGATTGAAATGGGACCTTTTTAGGGTTTTATTACATTTTATTGTATTTTTGTTATTTTCTTTTATTTTATTATGTCATTGTATTTTCTTTTACTTTAGTATTTAAAGGTAGAAGTAGCAAAAGGCAATTAAGGGCATTTTTATAATTAGAATTGCTTAAGGTCTAAGCTACTCCTCCCCTTTAAATACCCCTGGTAGTCTTCATTTGAAGATAAACTTGAATTTTGAATAGAAAATAGTATTTCTCTCTCTAAAAGTGTGTTAGATATTTTTAGGAACCTTTTGACGTGTAGTTTACGTCAAATTGGTATCAGAACGGGTATCGCTCCAACATTGGTGTTTGGTGCATCGATCTATTTTTTATCAAAATCGTACACTACTCTCAATGGCTCCCAAAAAATCCAAACAACGACGAGGAGATACAAGAATGGAGAGAGGGCATTTAAGAGTTGAAGCGCATGATTGATCAACAAACCCTAGATTTCAACAAGAAATTTGACTTTTTCTTCCAACTCATCTCTTCCAAGATTCAACCCCCCACCACCACTCAAAACCCTCACACCCTAGCCTACCCATTCAAAACCCTAGTCTACCCCCCTCCACCCAAACCCCCTAGCCTACCCCCCTCCACCCAAACCCCCTAGCCTACCCCCACCCTCTGCCCAGACCCCAACCTACCCGCTGCCCAAAAACACCCGTCGTCTAAGCGTTACCCTCCCACCCATGTCCCAACCCATTTCCCAGGCGACCCGCTGCCCAAAACCCACCACCGACCACCCCAGCAGCCCCCTACTACTGCCGGCCTAAAGCCTAACCCACCCAAACACAAAAACCAACTAACCCAAATCCTGAACCCACCACACCCTCTCGCCCCACCCCCTAGCCCCCAAAGCATAGGGTTTTGCCCTAATTGTGCCCAAAATCGGTTTGGGCTGACAAATCCAAGCCCAAACCCTTCTAGATGCTCCGAAACGATGATTTTTGACCGGATGGAGGCCTTTAGGATTGGTTTGGGTAAAGAAGAAGAAGAAGAAGAAGAAGAAGAAGAAATGAGAAGAAAATTTGTGGAATGTGCACTCCTCAACTTTCATAAATTACTTTTTGGCCCCCACAAGTTTTTGGCACAATTTTTTTTTTTTAAATTTCCTCGCGAGTCCACAATTTTTTTGAATGCTCGAGGACGAGCTCGGTTTTAAGAGGGGAAGATTGATGGAAATGGGCCCTTTTTAGGGTTTTATTGCATTTTATTATATTTTTGTTATTTTCCTTTATTTTATTATGTCATTGTAATTTTCTTTTACTTAGTATTTAGAGGTAGAAGTAGCAAAAGGCAATTAAGGACATTTTTATAATTATAACATTAGCTTAGAGCCTAAGCTACTCCTCCCATTTAAATACCCTTTTAGTCTTCATTGGAAGATAGACTTAAATTTTGAATAGAAAAGAGTATTTATCTCTCTAAAAGTGTGTGTTAGATATTTTTACGAGCCTTTTGACGTGCAGTTGACATCATGTTCGGGGAGGCCCGGAGTTGTAGGTGGTTAAATACCACAATCAATGACACCATTGGATGGATGGGAAGACAAAGAGGGGTGTCGACTTGAGGATCGTTTGTACAAAGAGAAGCAAAGCGTCAAGGTAGTGAAAGAGCGGCCGGGTAAGGAATAAAGAAGAGAGAAAAGTGGGTAACTTGGTGATTATTTGATTTTTTTGGGATATAATGGTCCAAAGAGGTAACTTGTATTTTACATGCTTTTTAAGTTGGTATAAGATTGAGGGGGGTAATTAAAATACGCTATTATTAAAGGGAATTGAAGTAAAAAAGGCCCAAAAATAATATAAATACATTAAACAAATTACATCAAGACATTACTATTCCAATTAACAAACTTGGCAGACCAATGCCTCTTTGAGCAAGATTAATATCTGCGCTGCGCACACTACATTCTTTTTTTATATTTTCTTAAATAAAAGCAAATATGAAAACTGATAAACCCGAAACCCTAGAATTCTCCATTATATACCAAACTTTAAGAAAAAAAAACTAAAGCCAAATATTAAAAGAAAAGAAGTACCATGTGAGGGTATTTGTCTTGATCGACAACCCTAGTGTTCTCTAGCTTGATATTTAGGTACTGATCAACTGAGTGAAGAGTCCCTCGAATCGCTAAATCGTTCTTTAGTTCCACAGTCACTTCTCGACCCACTAAATCCTTGAAATATGAGAAGAACAACTGCACCAAATCATCAATACAATATTAGCCAAACCCTACAATGATTCAGGTAATAAAGAGCGTGAAAATCATTATCATTACCATTTCTTTGTCTTTGGTTGAGTCGATGTGATGTGAGCCGGAAGACCTTAAGAATTATTTATATATAGATCGCATAAAAATAAAAAAAATTCTAATTAAGTGCTATTTACTTTTCAACTATTAAATACGTCATATTCTTAATTTTTTAGAATTTTTTATCATAATTTTATCCTTTTAAAATCAACTATCCGTAACTTCTTGTGGGAAGTTACATAAGTCGTTGAACTTTTTTTTCATCGTATTTTTAATCTTTAAATGGTCATAATTTCTAATTGATAAATCTGTTTTTCGCAAAATTACTATTTTTGAATTCTGTTCGTCAAGATCAATCAAATAAGATCCATAAAGCGTATAAAAGTTCAAAGAAAAAAATTACAACTATATGAATCAGAAAATAAAATACTTTTATCTCTATGACATTTTTGCAAACAGTAACATTTACTGTGTTAATATTACACAAACAATAAAATTTACTATGTTCACAAGGAAATGGAATCCAAATATTTATCAAACAATATCCATGGAGTCCATAATATTTTAATAAAAAAAATTACACATACAGTGTTATTTACTGTGTACACCTTTAAAAAATATAACTTACTTAATGGTTGAATAGTTAATAGGAGTTAATTAAAAAAAACTTCGAAATAATAAATACATATAATAATACATATTAGTTGGGATGTCACACTAGTTGTTAGGATTAAACAATAATGCAAACAAATTAGTTAAATAAATTGGTCAATTAATGTATAAACTCATATATATATATATATATATATATATATATATATATATATATATATATATATATATATATATATATATATATATATATATATTGTTAAAAATACACATATTTTTAGTTTAACCCACTTAGTCGTTCAAACACCCATTTATCCAATATTCTCTTATTTTTAAAGGGTCGCATCAACGGCACCCCGTGCCACCACTACTCACCCAAAATCAAACTCCAGTGGATCCAAACCCCGTTTTTTTACACAATATTCTCTTATTTTTTAAGATTCGAGCCAGCGGCACCCCATGTCACCCCTACCCACCCCAAATCGGAGCTCTGATAAAGATCGTTGGAGCTCCAACAATGACGATTGGTGGGGATGAGGATTGGGTGCCGTTAGTGCGGACCTTTGAAAATATGAGAATATTGAGTAAATGGGTGTTTGAGAGTCGAATCCACCAGAGCTCTGGTTTGGGATGACATGGGGTGTCTCTGACGCGAACCTTCAAAAATAAATAAAAAAATTGAATATTTTCAAAAGATTTTTACTATTCAATAAGATAATAACTTAATTAGAGCTTAGGATTGAGCCACCAATGCAAGAATCCAAGGGTTGAGATTAACTTGGGTGTTTTCACCCTCTTTTCCAATTCTAGAATCTACTTTAATTCAAAATAAGGGGTATTTTTGTAAACACCCCTCTCCAACCTATCTTCCACTCATACCCACTCCTAATGCACCTCTCCTTCACGCACACGCTTAATCTGCTCTATCTCCCAGCCAGCGCGTCTCCTTCTTCAGGTTTGTTCATCTCCACACTCTCTCTATTGTGTGTATGTGTGGGTTTCTATTGTGTGTATGTGTGAGTTTTGTGTTCTCCAGTTTTTTCTTATTTCATTTTCGTCGGTGGTGGGTTTTTGTAAATTAATATGGGTTTCAACCATTTCTTCATCATCATATTCATAGTGTTTTATTCCTATTAATTAGGGGTTTGATCACCTCACAGATCTCGATTCTTTCTTATATATCCTCCACCCGGGTAAGTTTTTCTCTCTCTAACATGCAGTTTCTTTCCAAACTTTAATGTTTTTGTCATATATATTCTAGGGTTTTTTGTTTTGATTTGATTTTGTAGATATCAGATTCAAACTCAAGGGTTTCAAAAATAGGTGAGTTCAATTATTTGGGGTTTAAAAATTAGGGGTTTTGATAAGTTTTGTAGAGTTTCTTAATTGCATTTATGTTTTTATAGTTTTGCATGTATGATTTTTTAGGTTGTTGCTGTTGATTTTGCATATTATTTTGCTGTTGATTTTGCATATTATTTTGCAATTGATTCTAGAAATAAGGATCTTGGTTTTGGGTTTCTTAAATTTTAAGGTTTTTTTGTGTAGATTTTGCTAATTTTGGGGAGAGTATTTGAGTTTTTAAACTTTTGGCTTTAAGTACATGATTTTTTTGGGTATGATTTATGGGTTTTATTTTGATATTGAGGTACTTGATAATTTTGTTTCCTAATTTTACAAGTACTACTCATTTCTCCAATTTCTTACTCTCTCAAGTACACCACATCACTATATTGAGTTATTTAACATGTCTCTTTCATATTAGTTTAGTAATATCGATGATTATTGTGAAGTATGTACAGGTTTTGAGAACACTCACTTTTTTGTATAGCTTGATCTTGCAGGTTCTTAAGTTTGTGATGTTTGACCTTTCAGGTTCTCGAAGAGAATAATTACATTTCATGACATCGATAAGCTTCTTGATTTTATCTATGGTGCGCTTACTATTTTTTTATGTTTGATTGCAAATATTTTTTTAATGGATACTATGACAGATTTGTATGGATTTGTATGTCAAGTTTTTAGGAGTAATTTGTTTGATTTGGGTCATGAATTTGTGACAGTGTTTTCTGATAAAGTAATCATGTGTTATGATACTTTAATTATAGTAGAGATTTCATTGTTAATGTAATGGGAGTGACTCCAACGTACCTATTGCACCCAGACAAGATATTTCCTATTATTTTTAAAATTCTTAATGGCGATACTAACAACTTATACTATTTTCTCCATGTTTTTGCACCCTCTTTTTCAATAGTGACACGCACGTTTAGTTAAAAGCAAAATTAGGTTAAATGAGGATGTTGGTCATGCTACGTCTTCTCACATGCAGTTAGTTTACGTAATAAAAATTTGATGTTTTGAGATAAGATGCAATCTTGAATAAGTAAAAGATGGTATATTATCGAGGATTGGTGCATGGTTTTTTATGTTCGTGCAATGGAACTAATTTGGAATGCCTAATAAGTCTCATATTTTATTAAATGTAAATTATGCGCAATGGAACTAATATGCGAGATACTGTTGTGTCATAGGCAAGAGATGTGTCGTAATCACCGACTATAATGTTTTTGGGCCTAAATATATTATATGCTTTTCCTTTTCTTAAATTTTGATGGTAATTTTGTAAAAAAATAGCTCTTTATTGTGTTCTTTTAGTTAAACTACCCTTCTATTTATTCTCCTACTGATAAGTTTTATTCATTGTAATATTCTAATCTGCTCTTCACATTTCAGGTTATCTCAAACAGAGGGAGAATGGGGTAATGTTAGCTTGATCCAATTGGTAAGCTTAATAACAAAAAACATTTACCTTTGTAGTTATGTTTTTCAGTATACAAAAGTTTACTTGATTTCTTTTATGTGATATGGTAATGTCATCTTGATCCAATTAGTAAGCTTCATAACAAAAATCCCATGATCTCTCCTTCAGGGGTTTATTTTATGGGCTATCTTTATTCAGATCTGATAACTAATTTTGGTTTCATTTTGCAAATCTAACCATGTTTAGGTTCAATTTTGTGAGTTAATTTTGCGGTTATTGTTCTAATTAGTTACATTTTATTATATTGCAAATTTGAGTAATATGTATTGAAGGATGCTTTCCAGTTTTGCGCCACTTGTAAGTTAATTAAGGTTTAATTTTTAATTAGGGGAAAGGTCATTATACCCTTCTGTGCTATACAGTTTTTGCCACAAGTAAAAGTATAATAATACCCTTCGGACCTATACAGTAGTGGTCAGTTGATCCATACATGCGTTTAATGAGGCATATTGGGTATTTTTAGCGACTTTTGCAAATTTCCTTCCAAAGGAGCCTTTGAAAGAATTTTATAATTAGATAAATTAAATGTGAAACTTCATCTCAGTATAATATTTAGTTAGTTTGTGTCGATTATGAATATGTTTTTCTTTTCTAAAGTTTATATCTGGTATTGGTTTATACTCGGGCAGTGCTAGATTTCTGGAAAGACTCTGCTGCCAAGAAATCACACGTTTGTGTCTAGATTGGATATCTTTAGGTACTTGGCTCAGGTTTGGGTTTGGGGTTGTGACTTCTAATATTCATATTATATGATTATACAACATAAGTTGCTATAAGATACATGTCACTATTCATTCACGACTGTTTTTTAACCTCTTTTTTGAAGGAACTATATTGAACTATTAGTTCTCTAAGTTAGATGTAAGATCTTCAATATCAAACACAACATATATAACACATGTATTTCAGTTTTTTCAGTTTAACATTAAGCTTTTTTCCTGTTTCCAAACCTTTTGTTTCTGCAAATGTAATTCAATATTTAAGTTACAGACCCGACCTTGAGATATTTTCGTGCACAGTTGGATGAAAGTCAAGCAAGGCAAAGTTTTACCTTGATGATACATTATATGTTGTAAGATTGATTCGAGGCATTACTGCTTCTTGAAGTCCAAAGCCTACACGTACTACTCATTTCCAAGTTTCTTCTGACTGCATTTTTTGACATCATCGACGACGTATTGGTTGGTTTGGGAAACATCTTTGAAGGTAAAATGAAAGACCCTCCTTAATCAAGGTGATACGGCTGATCCCGTAAAGATGCAGTAGGAAAAAGAAAAATGGGATAGGTAACAACGAAAAGAGAAGACCGGGATTGAAGCCCAAATAACAGCTGATGAAGCTACCTCCCGATTGAGAGAAATGGAATTAAAGTCTAAATAAAAGTTGCTGAAGCTGCATTCGTTTCCAAATAGTAGGTGTTAAAGCTAGCTAATGGTTATATATTTTTTCTAATGTATCATTCTTAACGCGAAGATTTTTTTTGAAACTTTTTTTTGCATATTTTATGACAATTTTTGAAAATTTAATATTGGTTATTATATTGAATGAAGAATTGTAATTGAGGGAGTGACAGGAACAACTATTAGAGAAATTTATGAAACTTTTATGTTCCTTTCACTCCACTTTTACTTATGATTGTGTGAGCAATTTCAGTTTGGCTCTGGAATTTTACTTGATCAGTGAGGTAGACTAGATGGACCAGTCTAAAAAAGTTCAGAAGATTGGGAAGTAACACATGGTGTGGTCTATAAAGTTCATGATTGCGTGACCAACGAAACTATTGCTTTGAAGAATATCCGTCTGGTTACTTGATACATTATACTATTAGAGAAATTTGTCTCTTGAAGCAGATGCAACATGGAAACAATGTCAGGTTACTTGATACATTATACTACATATGAGTCCGTGTTAACCATGGAGAAAATGATTAGGACGTTCACTTTATGATATGAAAGTGAAGGATTTTTTTAATCATTTTTTCGGTTGTTGAAGTTAGACTACGTTTTCGTTTTGCTTCAAATGTCAAATTAATTTATGCTTTTTAAAAGTTGTTTAAGTTCGTACTAAATTTGAATATGTATTTTTTTGTTTCAGCATAGGGACATCCTTTTCTGGAATCAAGGGGAAGGACGTACGGAGTTGATTGCAGCTGGAAGGGAGAAATTGGCTTTTGTTTCTTCTGGCGGTGGTGGTGTCACAGTGGCTGTAGCTGCCGGTGGGGGCGGTGATGCTACACCTGCTGCATTTGAGCCCAATAAAGATGAGAAAAAGGAAGATAAGTAAGCTTCAGATGAAGAAGATGATTGTGGTTTATTTAATCTCTTCGACTAAGCGATATGCGCTTATGGTTCGGTATGAAGCACTATATCCGAAAGTCTCTTTTAATTTTTTCTACTTAAGTTTTGAATCTTTGATCCCCCCTATTATTCTATTCACTACCTTTGTCTCTTTTATTAATCATTTGTTATTTTGATTTCAAGATAACGTTTACGATGTATCAAAGGTATTTTCTAGCACTTCTTTTTCTTCAAAATTTAAAATTAGAGATTTTGAAACCCTAATTTTAAGATGTCACTCACTCTCTTCACTCTCTATTGATTTATGAATTTTTTAAAATTGGGGTTTTGAGTTCTAACTTTTTTGATACGAGTAAATCTTTTCACGCTCTCTTCACTATCTTTTCATTATTTCGCATTGTTGGTGTTGTTGGTATTTATGTTTCACCAATTAGATCTTATGTTTCAACTTCCCTGGGAAATCTATTTACTTGGTTCTTCTCTTATATTTTCATTTTTTTCAAACATTCGTTTTCAATGGCCTTATTCTTGGAACTGCCTTACTTTTAACCACCCAACTTCATAACTTTTAGGAATGTTGCTAATTAAAGAAAAAGTAAATGTATAAATGCATATATATGGACACCGTGTCGGTGTATAATAGCGTGTTGATGTGTCCTATATTTTGCATTAATGGCCTTGACTCTATTTTCTTTTTACAGATATTTTTTTTTATGTTTTTACAGATATGATGAATATACAAAAAATAAGAGTTATGTTTTAACTGTTGCAAAATCCATCACTGTAAACTTAGCATTGTCTGCTTTGAACTACTATTAATGATCGGATCATATTGGATGTAGTACTCTCTCCATCACCTCCAAGAAGAAAAGAGAAAAAAAAAGCAGATTCCCATCTCAAGTCTGAGCATTAAAATAGGTAAGTCCCTTGAGGAGATCTCCCCTTATGGACTGGATTGTCATGACTGACGAGAGAGTCTGAGGGCCATAGGCGCGCTTCTTACTGTTTAAGTTGTGTGTTAAAAAATAAGTGGGTCCTTTATTTTGCATATAAACCCAACTGAGAATACCTACTTGCTGAAATACAAAAACCAAAAAGAAAAATTCAAAAACTCAACAAAAAAAATAATTATTTTTTTGGCCTGCTACTTTTTTGTTTAGCGCAGACCTACTTACATCTCTTGATTTAGCCAAGACCTGCTATTTTTTTTGGCCTGCTGCTTTTTTATTTTGCAAAGACCAGCTTACTTGGGTTATAGCCAATACCTATTTGAATTGATGGTTTGGACATGTTTCCATGTTTAAAAAAAAGCAACTTTGACAGCCTTGGGCTGCAATTGCAATTGTTAGCAAAGATCTGCAACTGTAATTGTTAGCAAAGGCTGTCAAAGACCTGTCAACCCAACCCAAGGCTGCTTTTTTTTTTTAAGCAAAGACCTGCTCTTTTTTTTTGTTAGCAAAAAATCTGCTCCTTTTAACATTTTGCATTTTGATGGTTCCTTTTGACATTTTGATCATTTATGCTATATTAATTAACACTTTTTTTTAACTAACTGCATGAAATATTAGTGATTTTTATTTTTGATAATACTATTTTTTATGTAACAGAGGTAATCTCAGAGTTTGCTCAATGGAATTGTTAAGATATCAATGGATTATGTATCTTGGATTTGTATAGGGTTTTGATTCAAGAGACTCCTGGCGTGTTGGTTAACTCTTACGGTCTCGGTTCTGCTAATATTTAGAGAGCATAATGATCGGCCACCAACCCTTGCGTTTGATGAAGTTGGAAACTGGTTCGGCCACCTATTCTGGGTGATTTGACTTGGATAAAATTCTGAGTGATCTGAGTCTCTTAAATGTATTTTTCAAAATGTTGGGCGTAAAACATCTCATTTGCATTCTTTTTACTTCCCATGTGTACGAGGGTGAAATTTGAAGCTATAATGTATGAGACGAGGATTTGTGGCTTTAGTTGTTGGGCTTGTGTTGTGTTTGAGACTTACAATTATAAGTTTTTTTTAAATGGTTCTTCGGGTTAACAGATATGTGAGCAGAGGTTATTCCTTGATTTGGTACTTCTAGATATCATGTTTATGGTCAACCTTATTTATTTCTCATTATTTCTTTATGACTGTAATTTTTAATTTGTTGATTTACTTTTTTATCAGGTTTTTTCATTATGGTCAACCTTCTACCTATTATGTTTATGGATCTTTTTCTTGGGGCCTTTGTTGGATGATCGTTAGCCTGTTGAGTTTCCTGTAACGACCTACCCACGCGGCGCAGCCAGGCACAACGAGCAACCTCAATGAGTCGGATTATGCAAATAACTACACACAAGAGCAGCCAGGATCACTACAAAGTCGGATTCCACAGCGACACCTTCGGGTGGTTTCGCTAACGAAGTAGAGTTCACACTGGTGAGATATCTAAGACTACAAGTCATGTCTCCTTAAACATACAAATACAGATACAGAGAGAGAGATGATGTGGTTTAATTGATACTCTTCTCATTGAAGATATTATTGAATTATGGGATTTTTATTATTTAGTTCCACATGGAATGGTTTTTTATATTCGATTTTTACCTATTCTGATCGTGTCGTGTGATAGTTGATTCAAATTTGTGTATAAGTTGTTTTGACTATTTCTTATTTGTTAAATAGGGTGGATACTGATATAAATAAATTATATTATGGTCATTTTTTTTAAATTATACTTTCTCGGGGAACGGAAATTTTGCCATTTTACATTTACATACTTTGAAAGTTATTTGTCGCTTTGCGATTACGTATTTTGGAATTTTTCGTCGTGTCTTCAGGCATGGGCATTCCGATAGTGTATATATATATATATATCGGTTTATACATTAATTGACATATTTATTTAACCAATTTGTTTGTACTATTATTTAATCCTAACGACTAATGTGACAACCCACTTAATATGTTTAAGTGTATGTAATTCCTTTTTGGGGATTCTTTTTTAATGAAGTCCTATTGACTATTCAAGCATTAATAAAGTTATATTTTTAAGGTTTACACAGCAAATATTACTGTCTGTGTATTTTTTTTCGTTGAAACTCCCTTGATCTTATTTGATAAATATATGGATTTCATTTTCTTGTGAGCACAGTAAATTTTTTTGTCTCTGTAATATTAATATAGTAAATGTTACTATTTGAGAAATTTTTCCAGATATAAAGCTATTACATTTTCTGGTTCATACAGTAAAATTTAATGTATGTGTAAATTTTTTTTTGAAATTTTATAGGCTTCATGGATCTTGTTTGATAGATCTCGATGACCAGATTTCAAAAATAGTAATTTTGCGAAAAACGGATTTGTCAATCAAAAGTTATGATCATTTGAAGATTAAGATTACGATGAAAAAAAGTTCAACCACTTATGTTACTTCCGTCAAGAAGTTACAGGTGGCTGGTAAGGGAAAAATTATGAAAAAAAAGTTCCAAAAAATTAGGAGTAGGACTTATTTAATGGTTGAAAACTCAATAGGACTTAATTAGGGAAACTTGATCTTATGGGAGCTATACATAAATAACCTTAATTTTAATAGTTACTTTCAAATATCACAAAAGGGATACCACATATTTAAAGTTGTAAAAATCATTTACACACTTACCCTCCATCTCTGTACACATTCAAACCTTCAAACCCTTTATCTCTAACTTCCAAATATTTCATCTTAGTGTAAAGATTAAGCTAATCAAGTTGGTACATTAAGCAAAATAAACTTTCATCCTCTAATGAACTAATTGTGCTTAAACTTTTAATTACCCTAATGTATATATAGTGGTATTGCTTATACTTATTATTTACCTTTTAATTACATTTCATCTTCAACTGTTGGATGCTTCGTTTTTCAAACTTACCAACGAACAAAGATTGCAATTAACCACCAACTGTTGGATCGTCCATTTTTCAAACAAGGTTTGATCGTTCAATACCTTGATTAATTAAATCAAAACTCATCATTCCATTTCATTATGTTTGAACGGTTTGAAGGTTACTTAGAAAAGTAGTAGCTATTTTTTTCCAATCAAAACGGACCCCAACCTATTTAAAATTCCAAATTGTCAAACTAGGATTTCAATCAGTATAAACATAACGAAATAATTACATTGATTCATCAGGTTTATGATGAATCAATGCAATCAGAACTAGGGTTTCAATTGGCTTGTTTACCCCAGATTATTAGGTTTGATTCGCTATGTTTATGTCGAATGTATTTAGTTATTTCGGCCTGAACCTACCGAATCCTCAATCCAAAATCGTCGTAAACATGGCGAATCCTACCTTCACAATCGTTATATATATGTCAAATGCACATTGATATGACTTATGTTGTATTTGTTAAGCATTCATTGTTATGGCTTGGTTATATGGATAAAATTGGCAAGGGTTGTATGTTCAATAGTCTCAAATGTTTTATTAGTTTACAATAATACATGACGTATGTTTATGAATTATGTTTACTACAATAAGTTAGTTATGTTTATTACTTAAATTTTAAACAATACACGACTTATATTTATGAATTCTATGTGAAATGTTATACTTCATTTTACTCATCAGTGTGTTAATTATTTTAATGCAGGTCTACCATGGATAACCTACTATCATACTCTCACAAGAACCGGAAGCCATTGACTGCCTCAGAGAGGATGCGTCGAGAAGAGATTTATGCTCCGTCTACTACGACTACTACTCCCTTAGAGGGAGATGTCCCGGATGTGATGGAGGTGGATGCCCCAGTTGTGGAGATGCCTGAGGAGGTTGCGGTTCATGAGGAGGAGGTTGAGGTTGAGGAGGAAGAGGAGGTTGAGGTTGAGGAGGAGGAAGAGGAGGAGGTTGAGGTTGAGGAGGAGGGTCATGATGCAGCTGAGGAGGCTCATGAGGCGACGAAGGGTGATGGCGAGCAGGAGGATGTTGCTGCCACTGGGGGGTGTATTAGCATATCGTTCAGATACCCCGTTTAGCATATTACACAAGACCGCGACATCGTATAACAAGAAGAAAAAGGTGGTGAAGAAGGCACCTCTACTACGGCTTACGGGGGGCCCAACGATCTCAGTCTATTAAAACATTTCAAAGATCATGTGGCTTACGATTTTTGAACGGGTTCAGTGGTAATTACATTTTCCTACAAAGTTAAATCATTAATGTTTTATATAATTCATTACTTTGAGAAATCTTGACAACTATTTTGCTTATATTGTAGGTGGAACGGGTGCCTTTATTGTGCATCAATCATTGGACGAAGAACCGGGAGTGGGAATTCAGTGATCTTAGTCCAAGTGTAAAAAATATGGTCCAAAGGGCTAAGTTGGGCGTGCTTATAACATATAGCCATCGTTACATAGACTACACCCTAGTATCTGCTTTTATCGAGAGGTGGCATCCGGAGACCAACACTTTTCACATGCCATGCGGGGAGATGACTATCACCCTCGACGACGCACCACAGATATTGGGCATTCCTCTAGTCGGTTTACCTCTTTATAACCTGCAGCCCATAGTTGAGGAGGAGGAGGATGTTGTGGTCCCATCGGTTCTGGACCTTGTAGTGGAGACGTTGGGCGTGGGCAGGGACGCTGCTCGGGAAGAATGTGGCAAGCATTGTGATGTTCGATTGAACTGGCTCACTATGAATTTCAAGGAATGGGCGAATGACACAAATTCCCCCACTGGAGTCAAAGACGATTACATCAGGCCTACATACTATACATTATCGGGAGAATAGTTTTCCCCGACAAGTCAAAGAATAAGATTTTCGTGCTTTACCTTTATGTACTCAGAGACGTGAAGAAGGTGGGGAAACTAGCATGGGGAATGGGTATCCTAGCACATGTGTATCGGTAGGTGGGCCTTGTTTCTCGCCCAGGTATAAGGCAAATGAGTGGTTGCCTCTCTCTTATACAGGTAACTAATATTCTAAATTGATATTATATTATCATTTATGAATGTTTTGCAGTTTCCCCCTTTTCTTTTACTAAATTCATAATATGTATGTTTTGAAGTGATGGATCTATGAGTGTAAGGACATAATTTTATAAATGTTCGGGTAGTATCTAGGAATTTTCTATTTTCCTAGATCACAGTTTGTATGTCTGATACCGCTACATTCGGCACGTCATCACGATCATCCACGGCGGCCTTTATCCGAATCCATGCATCCATCATCTTCACTGATGCATCAAGCTACATGCTACGTTCTGCTCAACCGTTTCCCACAAACTCCACGACACATTATCCGTAAAATGATTAATTGGAGTTGTTTATATTTGCATATATATTTGGGAATTTTTTCAAAAATATTTTTTAAAGTCTGAAAATTGTTTTTATCAAATGCATAATATTTTCTATGCAGAAACGGATTTTTTTGGGAATGCGTGCTCGTTCTATTGACATAGCATGTCGTTCGAGCGAGATCAGCATGTCGTGCGAACTCGTTCGAACGACGTCGTCGAACCTCAATTTTTGTGCCAAATGTTGTCACCACTCTTTGCTGGTCAAAATGCTTTTGCAGCATGTTGAGAAAAATCTGGCTCAAAACATTCCATGTTTTCCTAAAAGATGTTTTTATGTTTTTAAGTTTACTTATAAAAGGAAAAATAATTCCCATTTACATTTGCACATTTCTAAACCTTCAAGTGGTCTTATACACTCAATTGGAGTATTTTGTGGAGAAGCCGATATCTTCTTCATTACTGCCCATCTGGAATTCTTGCGGGATATTCCAGCCGACGACATCGAAACCGATACCTATGGGTATTTTCGTATGTCACACTTATTTTCAGTATAATCCGTGTAAACCGTTCTTTACAAATTATAGTGAAAATAATATGGTTTTGCCCTGCGGGGATTTTTCCTAATATGTTGTGTCACCTGCTATATTTTTTTTTAATTGATAAATCATCTAGATGCATGTTTTAGGATTTAATTGAAAAACGGTGTTTAATATAATAATTGTTGTATTTGAACAAAAGCGCACTCTTCAAATTGGTATCAGAGCCAATTACACAATTATACTGTGTAATTTTTCGCAAAATTTTTCTAAGATATTAATTTTCTGAAAAATTGATTTTTGAAAAAAGGGCGTGTTCAATGGAGAAATTATATAATAAAATGCCAGTTTTTTACGGGACTAACTATGTTACTGGAAAGCCCGCATGCAATCTGCTTTAAAAGCCATAGATGAACGTGTTTGGATTTTAGTAGAAAAAGGGTGTACACCTCCCCCCGTCACTGCTAATAACGTGACTAATTTAAAATCTGTGACTGATTGGACTGAAGAAGATTTTAAATGGTCATCTTTTAATTCTAGGGGTTTAAGTGCTATTTCCGGATCCGTCACTCCTGACGAGTTCCGACGAATTATGACGTGCTCCACGTCAAAAGATGTATGAGATGTTTTTCAACTCACTCATGAAGGAACTAATGCTGTAAAAGAATCTAAACTGCAAAATTTAACAACTCAATTCGAAACTATCACCATGCTTGAGACTGAATGTTTTGATGAATTTTATGCTAGGTTATCTGATATTGTTAACATTAGTTTTAATCTTGGTGAACACATTACTAATGCTAGAGTTATTAAAAAGATTCTAAGATCACTTCCTAAGCGTTTTATCCCTAAAGTCACTGTGCTAAATTCTATAGGAAATCTAAACACGCTTAAATTGGAGGAACTTGTAGGAGACTTACAAACTTATGAAATTGATATGTTTCCTAAATCCTTCAAATCAAAAGATAAGGGTATTGCACTTAATGCTCAAGCTAGAAAAAGTGAGGGTTCGGCAAGAAAGAGAGTTGAATCATCTAGAAAAAGAGAAATAGAAACGTCAGATTCTGAGTGTGATTTTGATTTAAATGATTTGGCTCTATTTGCAAAAAATTTCAAGAAAATTCTCAAATTAAAGAAAAATGAAAATTTCAAAGATAAAAAGATTTTTGAGAAAAATAAGAAAAATGAAAAAGGTTTTAAATACCCTCCTAAAGATGGTGAGAGATGTTATGAGTGCGACGAAAAGGGACATAGAGCTTTTGAGTGTGCCACTAGGCTGAATAGACTTGCAAAAGAAAAAAAATAAAGCTGTCCTAAATGCTACCCTTAGTGACTATAGTGAGATCGAGTCGGTGGACTCTAGAGACGAGTCACTGCATGAATGTAACTTCACCGCATTCATGGCTAGTCATACGTCTAGTGCTCCTCACGACGACGAGGATACTACTTCACAGGGACTCCTCGACAGTGAGAACGATGTGAGTGAGGGGGGGGGGGATGATGCAAGTGAGAGCGAGTGTAATCCTCAACGCGCCTACGCTGACTTATATAACGAATCATTTAAAACCAAAAAGCGTAACAAAGCGCTAGTTCTTTGGATCACCGCTCTAAAAGAAGATTTAGAAGAAGCGAAAGAGAAAGAACCTCCACCTGCACTACCTTGAGAGAAAAAAAGTCTGCCTTTATTGAGAAAGAGAGTTTGTTTAGAGAGAGAGAGAATGGTTTTAAAAAAGAGATAGGGGACTTGACTAATCAAGTGGCTAGTCCTATGATTGAGCTCCATTCCTCCATGGAAACTCAGAAGAAACTTGAAGCCCTTGTTACCCAGCTTACTCATGATCTTGAGAGAGCTCGGGAAGTCAAGGTACAAATCGAGGACAAATCTGGAAAGATGGGAAGATGTTCCTCTGCCCCGCTTTAGGTTTTGGTGATAGGCAAGGAATAGGTTATGATGGTGCCACCACATCCCAAAGTGCACTTGGACCGATTCCTGAGTTTACTACGACTCCATATGGCCATCATCAAAAACCACGTAGGAGAGTTCGACCAAGAAAAGTAAACCAAGGCTCGCCTAATACTGTGTTCTTTTGCACTTATTGCAAAAGAAATGGCCACCTCAGGGATTTTTGCTATAATTTGGGTTGGACACGACGTACTACTGCTCCACCACATCATTCTGATGATTTTTCCAATCTGAGAGAGCGTGTTGAGTTTTTAGATACCACATCACAGAGTTTGATGGAGGAATTCCGACGGATGTCTTTACCGTCAGTGAATGCTTCTCGCATCCCAGCTAAAACCAACAACAACAAGGGTATATAAAAGATTACCACGTCTTGGGTTCCTAAGAAAGACGAAAAAGCCCTTGTTGTTCATGTCGCTCTCAAAGCTCATAACACTTCACAATGGTATTTTGATAGTGGTTGCTCTAGACATATGACATGTGATGTCTCATTTTTTACCCACTTAGAGGATTATAAGGATGGAAGAGTCACCTTTTGAGATGGGAGCAAATCTAGTATTATTGGACGAGGTACAGTAGTTTTACCAGGATTTCCTAAGCTAGAGAATGTTTTGTACGTCATAGGTTTGAAGGCAAACCTTCTCAGCATTAGCCAGTTGTGTGACGATGACTTTGCCGTAAAGTTTGATCGGGACGTGTGTAATGTCTATAATCAATCCGATAAACTTTTAGTGCAAGGGGTGAGGACAAAAGATAATTGCTATGGGATTTTTCCCACATCCTCACTTATCTGCAACAGCGCCACGATCACTCCTATGGATTTATGGCACCAGCGTCTAGGTCACGTGAACATAAGAGACTTGTCACGTTTAGCTAAAAAGGACCTAGTTAGTGGCTTACCATATCTTGGAAAGCCAACTTTCACGATTTATGGACCCTGTAAGATGGGGAAATAAATTTGTAGTCCCCACCGAAAGCTGCATTCCATTACCACCTCCCGTGTGCTTGAGTTAATTCACATGGATCTTATAGGTCCTACTCGCACTGAGAATCTTGGTGGTAAGAGGTATATCCTCGTGATGGTAGACGTTTTCTCCAGATATTCGATTGTTGGTTTTCTGAGAGAGAAATCTGATGCTGTTGAGTTTTTAACGACCAAGTGCCGTGTCCTGCAAAATCAGCACAATGTCACTATTAACAGGATACGTAGTGACAATGGCATAAAATTTAAAGAAGCAAAGGTTGATCTTTACTGTGATAGTCTTGGAATCAAACATGAGTTTTCTTCTGTGAAAACTCCTCAGCAAAATGGGATTGTTGAGAGAAAGAATAGGTTGATTCAAGAAATGGCTAGATCTATGCTTCTAGGTCGTAAGGTTGCTAGGAAATTTTGAGCAGAGGCAGTGTCTACTGCATGCCATACTGTGAATAGGGTCTACCTACGTCCACACACACTTAAGACACCTTATGAATTGTGGACTGGTAAGAAACCCAGCCTAGCATATTTTCGTGTCTTTGAGAGTAAATGCTACATCCTACGGGATAGAGAGCAATTAGGAAAGTTTGACTCCCGGAGCGACGAGGGAATATTGCTAGGATATTCATCAAATAGTAGAGCATACCGGGTCTTTAACCTGAAGAGCTCCAAGGCTATGGAGTCAATAAACGTCATCGTGCAAGATGACGAACCTTCCACGTTTATTAATTATAGCCTTCAATATGGGGATGAGGACTTTTCTGATAGTGATTTACTTGTCCCTCACCCACATTCTATGAACTCTACTCCTGTGTTAGGGGAAACACCTTCTTGGGTTCGAAAGAGTCATGATCCTTCTGCCATTGTTGGAGATCCCACCTTAGGGGTCAAGACTCGTGCTCAGCTAGAGAACGTTATTAGCCATTTTTGCTACACGTCCACAGTCGAGCCCAAGAATCACAAAGAAGCACTCAAAGAAGAACATTGGATATCTTCTATGCAGGGTGAGTTGCTTCAGTTTAAAATGAACAATGTTTGGGAACTAGTCCCCCAACATAGTGAGACTAATATGATAGGTACCAAGTGGATTTTCAAGAATAAAATGGATGAAAATGGTACTATAATCAGAAATAAAGCTAGGTTGGTCACTCAAGGCTACACACAGATTGAGGGTGTAGACTTTGGGGAGACATTTGCTCCTGTTGCTAGGCTTGAGTCCGTCCGCTAACTACTCGTCATCGCATGTCATCTACGATTCAAGTTATATCAGATGGATGTCAAGAGTGCCTTTCTAAATGGCATTCTACAGGAAGAGGTTTATGTGGTTAAACCAAAAGGGTTTAAAGACCCCATGCACCCGAAACACGTATACTATCTAAGGAAAGCCTTGTATGGTTTGAAGCAAGCACCCCGTACTTGGTACGAGAGGCTTAATTCCTATCTCTTAGCCCGTGGCTTCAAGAGAGGGGGAGTTAATTTGACGTTATTCGTTAGGAGAGATGATGGTGCTATTTTGGTTGCCCAGGTCTATGTGGACGACATAGTCTTTGGATCCATATGCCCCCAGCATGCTCACCACTTTGAGGAGGAGATGAAAAGTGAGTTTGAAATGAGCATGGTAGGTGAGCTTACATTCTTCCTTGGTCTCCAGGTTCGTCAGCTAGAGGATGGGATGTTCATCTCTCAATCTAAGTATGCTAGAGACCTAGTGAAGAAATTTGGTTTAGACTCCACTAAGCATGCTCGTACACGTAAGAGTACTTCTATCAAGCTTAGTAAGGACACTTCAGGCAAGGTTCTAAAAGGCGCGAGGCGTGGTCGAGGCGTAGAGGTCAAGCCTCAAGCCTTAGGAGCCTAGGCGCGCCTAGGCGAAGCCTAGGCGTAAAAAGGCGTTTTTCCTTTTTTTTATTATTTTAATTATTTCAAGGCTAGTAATATAATAAAATGGTACATAACTTGAATTTTGAAAATATGTTCGTATGTTTGGTAGCCATCTTTCTCATATTCATGCTCCATAACCATTATTTGTCAACTAATCCTTTGTTTTTTTTAAAAAAGTGTGCCTTAAGCCTTTTACCAAGAATAAGGCGTAATAAGGCGTAGGCGATGCGTTTCTCTCAAGCCTCAAGCCTAGGCGGGCCTTTTAGAACAGAGACTTCAGGTAAGGACGTAGAGCAAACCTTGTATCGGAGTTTGATAGGTAGTCTTCTCTAATTGACTGCTAGTCATACCGATATTGCCTTTAGTGTTAGAGTTTGTACGCGATATCAGGCGATCCCGAAAGAGTCACACTTACTTGCTTTAAAACGTATTGTCAAATATGTGAGTGGGACTCTCTCATATGGTATTGGTATTCCCTTGATACCAATGACCTTTTGTCCGCCTATTCAGATGTCGATTGGGTAGGGGATGTAGATGGATCTAAGAGCACTTTTGGTGGGTGTTTTTATTTTGGTTCTGTTCTTATCTCCTGGTTGAGCAAGAAGCAAAACTCCATCTCTTTGTCCATTGCGAAGGCTGAGTACATCGCCGCCGGGAGTTGTTGTACGCAACTCTTGTGGATGAAACAGATGCTGGAGGATTATGGGATTTCACAGGACACCATAACCATTTCATGTGATAACACGAGCGCGATACACATATCCCGCAATTCAGTCCAGCATTCGCGCACAAAGCAGATCAGGATACGTGAGCACTTTATACAACAACTTGTTGAAGAGAAAGTCGTATCCCTGAGTTACGTTCCCACAGACCGTCAATCAGCTGATATTTTCACGAAACCTTTAGATGCCCTTAGATTAGAGTGTCTTAGAAAATCTTTAGGGATTTACACAGTTGACTGAAGGGATGGTCCGTGTCTAGGATATGATGCTTTGTCATGTTTACATCATATGGTTCCTATTGCTAGACTGTATCTTGTGTATTATTATTACTTTTATATTGGTTTTAAAAAAAATGAAAAGATCAAAAAGATTTTATTTTTTTATAAAAATTTTATAAAAGAACAAAAAGATTTTCTTTTTATAAAAATTTTAGAAAAGAACAAAAAGATTTTTTTTGCACCTTTTATGAATGAGCATTTCAGATAGCCAAGTCACAATTTCATTTCATTTATTCATGTGACTATTTGATAGTGTTTTGAGACAATGTATCTTGTCATTTTTGTGCTTTATAATGTTTGGATTCATTAAGATGTAATTAAGTGTTACTTCCTACATGTTTGACTCATGATTTCCTTTATTGCACACATGCACATATTTTTTTGATTATTATTCTTGTCTTATCACATGTTGGTTGGGTGTTTTCACTTCAATCCTGTCCTTAAAACGAACCAAGCGTGATAAAACTTGATAAGAAAGGTGTGCATGTAATAAACCGTTTTGGTGAGATTGTGTTTTTTATAACGGGGAGGGGTTGCTAAAGGTAAATATCTATCATTTGCGCAAAAGCCACCGTTAAAATGGACCTAAAAATTGAGGAATTTTATTATCAGGGGTCCAAAGAGGTTAAAAGAGCCAGAAAAATTTAATGGCAATAAAAAGAAATACATGCCAAATATGGGCAATTAGGTTTCACCATCAATTCTCCAAAGTTTGAGAATTTAGTTTATCACCTCTAAAAGAAAATATATCTGAGGGAGTTTGGTTGGAAAATTTAAACGGGTTTTCACGTCCTTGAAAATCTTGAAAAAGCGTTAAATAGTTTTGGACATTTTTGGTGTGGAAATCACTTTTACTTTGATTTGTTGATTTGATTAATACGATGTCATCTAAATTCAATAATTTTTACACCTAAGGATATTTTTTATGTTCATTCGTTAGGAGTACACGTATGCATCGTGCACATATGATTGATTGAGTTTATTTACCTATCGAATGTGTTCACAACCCTACATATACGCTATCACCGACTTGGTTGTTTTGTGTTCTTTTATGGTGTGATTCACTCTTTTATTATGTGTCCAAAAATTTGAAAAATTCAAAAATAGAATATTCTTTGATTCTTTTTGTATATTTTATGTACAAATTTTGACACCATTCAAATATAGAAGATTATTTTATTCTTTGTTGTACATTTTGAGCAAAAATTGAAAAATTGAAAAATAGATAATTTTTTGTGACATTTTCCATATTTATGATTCTCATATCTGTCTATTTGGGGACATCATAAAAGGGGGAGAATGAATTATGGGGGAGAAATTCTTATTGATTTATCTATGATTTGCTTAAGCTTAATTGATCCTTGATTTGTTGCATATCATTATATTTCAAACTGTTGCGTGTCACGGGTATTTGCTTTTATCTCATGTGTGTAGGTACAAAGATGATATCTATTGGTTTGCACACCCTGATCAGAAAAGCTTTGGGAGTTTCTGGAATGTTGAAGATTTGAAGATGTGGAAGTTTGATTGAAGTCATGTCATTTAGTATTCTCAGTTCGAGGGTTTAATGGGGATATTATCGCATATGTCATTTAATTTGGGAGTTTGCATAATTCAGATTTTTTATGTATGTACCGGCATAGACATAGGGGGAGATTTGTAAGGACATAATTTTATAAATGTCGGGGTAGTATTTAGAAATTTTTTATTTTCCCTAGATCACAGTTTGTATGTATGATACCGCTACATTCGGCACGTCATCACGATTATCCACGACGGCCTTTATCCGAATCCATGCATCCATCATCTTCACTGATGCATCAAGTTACATGCTACGTTCTGCTCAACCGTTTCCCACAAACTCCACGACACATTATTCGTAAAATGATTAATTGAAGTTGTTTATATTTGCATATATATATATTTGGGAATTTTTTCGAAAATATTTTTTAAAGTCTGAAAATTGTTTTTATCAAATGCAGAATATTTTCTATGCAGAAAAGAATTTTTTCGGGAATGCGTGCTCGTTCTATCGACATAGCATGTCGTTCAAGCGAGATCAGCATGTCACGTGAACTCGTTCGAACGACATGTCAACTCGTTCGAGCGACATCTCGTCTCGTTCGAGCGACGCCGTCGAACCTCGATTTTTGTGCCAAATACTGTCACCACTCTTTGTTGGTCAAAATGCTTTTACAGCATGTTGAGCGAAATCCGGCTCAAAACATTCCATGTTTTCCTAAAAGATGTTTTTATGTTTTTAAGTTTACTTATAAAAGGAAAACTAATTCCCATTTACATTTGCGCATTTCTAAACCTTCAAGAGGTCTTATACACTCAATTGGAGTATTTTGTGGAGAAACCGGTATCTTCTTCATTGTTGCCCATCTGGAATTCTTGCGGGAGATTCCATCCGACGACATCGGAACCAATACCTACGGGTATTTTCGTATGTCACACTTATTTTCAGTATAATCCGTGTAAATCGTTCTTTACAAATTATAGTGAAAATAATATGGTTTTGCCCTGCGGGGATTTTTCTTGATATGTTGTGTCACATGCTATATATTTTTTTTAATTGATAAATCATCTAGATGCATGTTTTAGGATTTAATTGAAAAACGGTGTTTAATTAAATAATTGCTGTATTTGAACAAAAACGCACTCTTCAATGAGCATTTCAGAGGGGAGAGCGGACGCATCGACATGGAGTTCATTGAAACCATGCTAAGGATTTCACATTGGTCATTGCAATCTGCCTCTCGGAAGAATCCATTTCAAAACTTAATCAACTATCACGAGCAGTTAGATGAAATGGTTGTAGGTAATTGTGGTGACAATTATTATGCAACACAAATAAATGTGAGAGAGGTAATGATCAAGAAAGAATAAATAAAATGCCAGTCACACAACAACGGGTGTACGTGGTTCAGCAAAGATGTGCTTACGTCCACGATGGTGCAGTCAGTATTATTTCTCTATATTCTGAAGAATAAGTACCGAGAATACAACTTGTCCTTTGCCCCGGACCTAGGGTTTAATTTATACATGTGTATCGTAGTTAGTGGAGATGATGGGTTCCTTCATATTAGCCATCTTCCCTATCCCTTCCCTTCATGGGATTGTGCTCCCCTATAACTTCTCTTCATGGGATCGTGGGGAGAGACCGGGTCAATATGAAAGATAGAGGGCCTGGATTTTGGGCCGTCAGAACTGGGCTACTCGTCCAGGCCCATGGTTCTCAATTCTGGGTACCTACAATTGCCCCTAAATTCGTTAGGCCATGTTTATGGGTCCAATGAATTTAAATAATCAGCCATTACGGCAGATTTGTGATTCTTTGAAAATTGTGAAGTGGCTTTGGCGGCACCCGCTTCGCTATCCGTGCGTTATGATTAGATTTGAAGGCTTGTTGGAATAAGGCACATTTCTTTTCGTCGCTTCAGCTTTTCCAGCAATCTTCTATCTTCTGAGAACTCTTACGCTTTGTACTTTCTGCTTTCGATATCTACTCTCGTTGCTTCTTCGCCATTTGACCCGATCTTCTGTCTTGTAAGTCTCTCGTGCTCTTTGCATTTTCTCTTTGGTTTGTAGTTTTTCTTGTATTTTCCAATGGCGAAGATTATAAATAGGTCGGTCGCGGAGTTTAGGAAATTCTACAACATTCCTGAGTGGGTAGAGATTGAGTGTTGTGCCTCGCCTCCTAGGAACGTTAGGGATATAGAGGATGCCCATTGGATTCATTTTTTGTTGCTCTCCCAGGGGGGACTTACCTTTCCCCCTAATGATCTGTTTCTGCATTTCTTTAGCTATTTTAGCATTATACCTGCACAATGTTCGCCCAACGTATGGAAAATAGTGAACGGCGTGCATAGGATAAATCAATTGTACGGCACAAGGTTAGGGCTTGCCGAGGTCTGCTTTTGTTACTCCTTCTCTCGAACGAGTTCAGGTGTCCTGTACCTTAAGGCTAGGAGCCCTGATAGGGTATTGGTAGTAAATTTACCTGATTCCCATAAGGACTACTGGCAAAAAGGTTTTCTTGTTAGGAATTGGCAGTTCTCCCCCCAATCTGAAGGGTCGAGGTCTGAGAGGTCCACTGTTCCCTTTTATGGGGAAGAATATATAGGTAGATGTTATATTATTGTTTCAACCTTTGCTGACTTGTGATTTTTCTAACCTCTCTTTGCTTTTTCTTTCACAGCGAGGATAAAGAATTTGGAGCCTGCTCTCAGTGAGGTTCGTATCTCGGAACTGGTGAAAGCTTGGAATATTAAGGAGCCTCTGGGTGACGGCGAGCATCCTAGGTCTGCTGCTTTTTTGCTCGAGTACAAGAACACAAGCTCCAGCTTCATAGCACGACCTGTGGATAGTGTTCCAGAGTTTGACTCTTTCGGAGATATTACGGCTGAGCCCATCCAGTTTGACGAAGAGGAGAGCAGCTCTGAGAGTGAACCTGCAGGCACTGTGAGTGATTTGGGTGTAGGGAGTGCTGACAGTAGCAGTTCTTCTGAAGAGGATTCCGAAGCTCAAGACTCGTCGAGCACTACCAGCAGTTCAGGCAGAAAGATGCCTCCAAGGAAGAACCTGATCAGAGATGATGACGATGACGACCATGTGCTCCTTGCACAAAGGTCGAAGAAATAGAAGACTGCATCTGGGGTTGTGGTTACATCTTCTCGGCCTTCTTCTCAGGAGCAAGAGAGGAAGAAGAGAGAAGAAGAGCAGGTGAAGGAGAGGGAGAGAAAGAAAGAGGAGCAGAAGAAGTTGGAAAAAAGGAAAAGGGTCGAGGAGAGGAGGAAGAGAGAGAGCGATAAGGAGGAGGAGGAGAGGAGGAGAGCTGAGGCAAGGACGAAGACCGGCCAGGCCTTAGTTCCAGTGTCTGCTCTGCCTGAAGGAGCTTCCGTGGCGACCTCCCCTCAGCTAGCTCCGGCCCTACTCGAGAGAGCTGTCCTCCCGGCTGATCGCCAAAGGGCAGTAGGTTCGGAGCATCTGGCCCTTCAGGCTAGTCAGAGGCTTGCTCTGGTATGGTTTATTTTCTTCTCATGTTTTTCTGACTTCTTTTGCTTTCCTCTTCTTATATATTTTTCTTTTTTGCAGTTCGTTACCGACTTCACTGTGCTGTATCGCTCACGCGACGAGCTGGTGAAAAAAAATAGTGAACTGGAGAAAGAAAACTCTGCCGTGAAGCTGAAGGGTAAAGAGCTCGAGGCCAGTTTCAATGCTGTCGATGCTGCACGGATCTCGTCTGATTTAGCCCTTGCCACCTCGGCTCGCGAGAAGGATGATGCTGTCAGGGAGCTGGGCGAGCTGAGGAAGGCTTATGATTTGGTATGCACGAGCAAGCTGGACCTTGCAGAGAAGAGCAGAGTTCTGACCGAGAAAATAGAGGCGGAGAAGGCCCAGGCAGCCACCATTAAGGAGGACTCATACAACTCCGGGTGGGCTGCTGCTTATGATGATGCTGAAGTTCAGATTGGCTACATCAGCCGTCTTAATTTCAAGAAGGGCTGGAACAAAGCTCTTCTAGCTGCTGGTGTGGATGCTGAGTCTCCCTTGTTTGACGAGCACGACCCGGGTCCCAAGCCAACTGTAGACGAAGAAGCTCCTGCTCCATCCATTGGGGGTGCTGATCTTCCCTTGGATACAGTTCCCGCTGGGGGGGTACTTCTGCTGTGACTGATAAGGAGAAGCAGCCAGACACTGCTGGGCAGCCTGAGGTTGCTAGTTGATTTGTTCTTAGGGTTTTCTTCTGTACCCTTTTTTTTCTTGTAATTTCCCAAGTTTTTTCTGCTCGATGTACTCGGTCTTTATTAATGAATGATAAGATTCTCCTTTTGTTTACGCTGATCTCTTTCTCTTTTCCATCTTTCTTTTATCTGTAGTTGGTTGATGTGAATGACTATATTTCTGTTACCTCCCAACTAGGTAGGACTCTTGGTCCTAATGCAAGCCCCGCAGTTCGCCAGGCCTTTGCTAGGCTTTGCAGGTTTGCTAAATCAAGGAACCAAAAGTGTAAGGATCAGTCCGAGCTGGTGGCCAAGCTGAAGGACAGGCTCCAGGAGATGGATGAAATCGGTGCTTCAGTGCAAGAAGAAGTCAGTGTACTGAGAGCAAGGTTGCTGGAGGCCACCGAGATTAACCAGGTCGGGGAGTTCCTGCAGCAGGAGAATGAAGATTTGAGGAGGGAAGTCCTTAGGCTTAAGGAGCATTCGCCGAGCATCGTTTCGGCAGTCCTACAAGGCTCTTCTTCGTCGCGAGCTGCTCGGCCTTCACTCCCGCGTGCTGGTAGGAGTGCCAGGGGCAGGAATAGGGAAGTCGAGGAACAGCGTGAGAGGGAAATGGAGGAGCTGCGCGGTGATGTTCGGCGAGCTTATGTGACTGCTGCTGGGCTCCAGAGGAACGTCACCCGACTTCGGCATTTGTTCAAGAACGGTCCTCGACAAGTGTGGTCCGATGGCTACGATCAAGGCTGGCTGGAAGCTCCGACGAGACTATCAGAGTTCGAGGAGCTCTCCTTCATCAGGGGGTGGTTGAGTGCCCTCAAAGAGTTGCAGGTTCCGAGGAACTCGACGTTGTGGTATCGACACGAGATGTCCTCCTCTACTCTGATGCCCAATCCATTCAGGCGGGATGATCGATGGATCCCCATTGATGCTATTCCCCGGCAACTACTGGAATTGGACACAAATGAGGTCGTGGAGGAGCTCGCCCCTACTCCTGATGATGGAAGGAGAGCTAAAGTTGCTGATTATCTTGCTCGGAGGCTTCCTCCTCTTTGAGATTTTGTTACTCTTTTTCTTTTTGATAATTGTAAATGCTTTGGGCGAGCTTCGCCGACTAAACACGTATTATCATTGTTTGTAAATATAAAAGATTAATGAAAAGTTCGAGTTTTGGGCAATTTTGCCGACTAAACGTGTTCATCCAATCCTTTTATATTTTTGCTGCTTCGCAATCCTTTTTATTTTGTCATGTGAGTGTCCGCCCAGTCCAGTATAAGAATACCATTGTGCCCTCACTTTACCTTTTAGGTTGTGTCGTCACACTCCCTTAGGCCTAAGTAGGGCAATTGGCGAGGACACACCTGGTATTGGATGTCTTCATCCGGTCAGGATTTCATTTAACCAAAGTAGGTTTGATGCCTAAGAATACTCTATAGGGCTTCATATATTGCCAGGGGCAATGCTAAGAGGTCTGTCGTGCTTCATGACGATGACCTGAGGAGGGGTGTTCCCCTGCTATGTCAACCGTTATGCCTGTGATTTGGAAGGGATGTGTAATAAGATATAACTGTTACTAATTAGAGAGTGATCAACTGAGAGATTTTCATTAGCGAATTGAGAAATGAACTGTCCTTTCACATAATGAATACAATAAAAGATTTAATAATAAAACTCCTAAAAATAGAATTTCTTGAGATTAGCTGCGTTCCATGCTCGTGGTATCTCTCTGCCCTCCATCGTTTCCAAATGATAGGCACCTCGCAGATTGTCTCTAATTATCTTATAAGGTCCTTCCCAGTTTGGGCCCAGTTTACCGTCTGATGGCTTCACTGTGTTGCCCAGGACCTTTCTTAGAACATAGTCCCCAACTTTGAATTTCCTCGGATTGACCCTTTTGCTGTAGTGCTTCGCGAGCTGTTGCTGATAGCTTGCTAGTTTTACTAGGGCAAGTTCCTTGCGCTCGTCGGCCAGGTCGAGTTCAGCGAGCAAAGCCTGATCGTTCTGGCCTTGCTCGACAAGGTCGAATTTCATTGTAGGCAATCCCACTTCTAGTGGGATGACCGCTTCCATAACGTTTGCTAGTGAGAATGGCGGTTCTCCTGTTGCTCGCCTAGGAGTCGTTCTGTATGCCCATAGGATATGTGGTAGCTCGGTTGTCCACGCGCCTTTAGCTTTCTCTAACCGCTTCTTCAATCCAGTGATCACTGTTTTATTGGAGGCTTCTGCTTGTCCGTTGCTTTGATGGTAGGCCACCGAGCTGAAGTGGTGCCTGATCCCGTGTTTGTTGCAGAAATCCTGAAAAGGGCCACTCTCGAACTGTGTTCCGTTGTCAGTGATGATGGTTCTGGGGATTCCGAATCGAGTGATTATATTTCTCCATACGAACCTTATCATGTCAGCATCTCGAATGTTTGCCAGTGGTTCTGCCTCGATCCACTTGGTAAAGTAATCAGTTGCAACCAATAGGTATTTGCGATTGCCGGCAGCGGTGGGCAGTGGTCCCACGATGTCCATCCCCCACTGGGCGAAGGGCCAGGGACTGGTCAGGGATTTTAATTCGCTGGCGGGCTGGTGGACCATGGGAGCGTGAAGTTGGCATTTTAGGCATTTGCGGACATATATTGCGAAGTCCTTTTGCATGTATGGCCACCAATAACCTTCCTTCATTGCTCGAAAGGCTAGAGACCTTCCTCCGACATGACTTCCACAAATTCCTTCGTGAAGCTCGTGAAGCACTACCTTGACATCGCCTGGGTGGAAGCATCTAAGGTAGGGGCCGGAGAAAGATCTTTTATACAAGTTGCCTCCTGTGGATAAGTGAAAGCGAGCAGCTTTGACTCTTATCTGGTGGGCAGTTCTCTTGTCCTCTGGGAGCGTTCCGTTCTTTAAATATTCTTTCAAGGGATCCATCCAGCTGGGGCTGATTCCAATTGGAGTATTGGTTTTGCTATTGTCAGCTCGCAGTTGGGGTAAATGCTTGGGCAACTGAGGAAATCGATAGGGATGATCCTTTTAAGGCTAGAATCAACTGCCGAGCTCAGGGCTGCTAAGGCATCAGCGTGGTTGTTTTGCCCCCTGGGAAACTGTTGGATGTTGATCTCTTCAAAGCTCGTCATTAAGTTTTTTACCAAGGAGAGGTAGGCTGCCATTCTCTCATCCTTCGCGTTATAGTCTCCACTTATCTGATTGGAAACTAGTTGCGAATCACCGAATACCTACAAATGCTTTGCTCCCAGAGTTTGTGCCTTTTGGAGACCTGCTATTAAGGCTTCGTATTCTGCTTTGTTGTTGGAGGCTGCAAATCCCAGCCTGATTCCTTGCTCAAGGACTATATTTTCTGGAGTGATGAGAACAATTCCTACCCCTGTCCCCTTTGAGTTGGAGGCTCCATCCATGAATAGTTTCCAGCTTTCCACTATAGGCTGGTTGTTTTGTTTTGTTGGCTTAGGCTGGTCGAAGGGTTCTTCGCCTGTGAATTCAGCTATGAAATCAGCAAGGATTTGACCCTTGATAGCTGTCCTTGGTTGAAATTAGATGTCAAATCGGCAGAGCTCGACTGACCATTTAGACAGTCTGCCCGACAAATCTGCCTTCCTTAGGACAACCTTGAGAGGGTGTGATGTAAGGACTATGATCGTATGAGCTTCGAAGTAATGCTTCAGTTTCCTCGAGGCCATTACTAGGGCGAATGCGAGCTTTTCCAATGGTAGGTAGCGCTGCTCGGCATCTAATAAGGTTTTTCTCGCGTAATAGACTGGATGTTGGATTCCTGTAACTTCACATATTAGTGCTGAGCTGACAGTATGACTGGATACAGAGAGGTAGAGGTACAAAGAGTCCACTTGCTGTGGTATGACAAGCAATAGTGGAGAGCTTAGGTAGGACTTGAGCTCGTCTAATGCTCGCGAGCAGTCTGGGGTCCATTCTACTGTTTTGCTGCCTTTTAAGAGTTGGAAGAAAGGCTTGCATATCTCGGAGGATTTAGAAATGAAACAATTTAGAGCAGCGAGAATTCCAGTGAGCTTTTGTACATCTCGGACAGTGCGAGGAGGTTGCACTCTGTTGATTGCATCAATCTGGTCCGAATTAGCCTCTATGCCTCGCTTGCTGACCAAATACCCAAGAAACTTTCCTGACTGGACACCGAAGGAACACTTGCTCGCGTTGAGTTTCATTCGGTACTTCCTGAGGATTTCGAAGGTACTTGACAGGTCCGAGAGGTGATTTTCCTTCTCCTTGCTTTTGACGAGCATGTCGTCGATGTAGACCTCCATTGTGTCACCCATCTGATTCCTGAACATTTTAGTTACTAGCCGCTGATAGGTTGCCCCTGCATTTTTGAGCCCAAAAGGCATGACCTTGTAACAGTATAAACCAACCGTCGTGATAAACGCCGTTTTGTCCTGATCTGGGGCATACAGGGGAATCTGGTGATATCCTGAGTACGCGTCCAAGAAACTCATTCGTTCGTGAGCTGCGGTGGCGTCTACTAGTTGGTCTATTTTCGAAAGGGGGAAGCTATCATTGAGGCATGCTTTGTTGAGGTCAGTGAAGTCTATGCAAACTCTCCACTTCCCGTTGCTTTTCGGAACTACCACTGGGTTGGATAACCATTTGGGGAATTGCACTTCCCGTATGGACCCTGCATCCAGCAGTTTTTCGACTTCTTTTTTTATTGCTCTGGCCTTTTCGGGAGCAGTTCGTCGTGCCTTCTGTGCTATCGGCTTGAATGTGGGATCGACGTGCAACTGATGGCAGACCATATTTGGATCGATTCCTGGCAGCTCATAGGGTTCCCAAGCGAAAACATCTATGTTGCTTCTGAGTAAGGTTGACAAATCCTTTTGCTCTTGGTCAGTGAGTGACGCTCCAATCAGGAAGACTCTGCTGCTGTCGCCTTCTTTAGCTGTCACTTCTACCAGGTCCTCGACGACACGCTCGGAGGGGAGGAGCCTGGTCTCTTCCACTCCAGGCCTTCCATATTTTAATTTCTATTTGGAAGGAATTGCACCTTCCTCCATTTTTTCGCTGGTTTGAACGGCTTTTCTCTCTGGCTTTGGTCGGATGGCCGCTATGAAGCATTTCCTTGCCATCGCCTGGTCGCCATGTATCTCCATTACTCCCCGCTCGGTGACATATTTGAGTTTCTGGTGGTAGGTCGAGGAGACTGCCTTCATTGCATGAAGCCATCCCCTGCCGAGGATGGCTTGATATGGTGAGTCAATGTCAACCACCAAGAATTCGATCATCTTGGAAACATTTTCAGCGCGAACTGGCAGTACTATTTTGCCCAAAGGCATGGTCATCTTCCCAGCGAAGCCGACCAGAGGGACAGTGGTTCCCTTTAGGTCGACGATGTTCAACTTCAATTTCTGGAACAGGTCGATGTACATTACTTCGGATGAGCTTTCTTGATCGACGAGCAGCCTGTCGATGTCAAAGTTGGCTATCCTGAGTGTAATGACTAAGGCATCATGATGTGGGGTCCTTACTCCCACAAGATCTTCATCCGTGAAAACAATATGCTTGTTGTAGTTGATATCCTCTGCTCGCCGATGTTTTCATGATTGTGATTTTGCTGGGTCAATCTGAAAACCTTGCATTACCGCAGTCAGCTTTTTTACCTCCATTCGAGCTGAGTTACCTTGGATTTGCTTGACGTTAGATACTTCGTGGATTACTGCGAATTCGTGTCCGGCGTCATCTTCCAATATGTTTTCGGGTTTCGTCTCTTTGTGGGCAGCCACTTTCTCTACCTTCTTTTCCATAAAGTCATTCAAATGTCCGGACTGGGCCAACTCCTCGAGGTGGGACTTAAGAGCCTTGCAGTGCTCGGTTTTATGCCCTCCCTCTTTGTGGAAAGTGCATCTTAATGCATTGTTTCTTTTCGAGGGGTCTCCCCCATTTTCCGGGGCCATTTGATGAACGGCTCATCCTTAATCCTCGCGAGAATTTTGTAAATTGGCACTTTGAAGACGGTGTTGACCGCTTGGAACGATTTTGTAACGTCAGGGTTTCCTCCGTTTTTGGAGCCATTCTTGCCCCCACTTTTTCCTCCTTTTTTCTGGTTCTCAACTTTCTCACTTCCCTTGGTAGTGAGCTTGACTCGACCATTTTCTCCTACATTAAGGCGGGTGACATCTTTTACCTTTGCGTATTTCTCAATCCGGGCCATCAGGTCGTCAATGGTCGTAGCTTCCTTCTTTGTCTAAGGACTGGTAAAGGAGGGAAGAGCTTGGTAGCCCAATTTTGAATGAAGCTACTGCCACCTCTTCTGCGTAGTCCTCGACCTCGTTGAATAACTCCAAGTATCTCTTCGCGTAGTCTCGGAGTGTCTCCTGAGGCGTTTTCTTCATTGTTAATAGAGCATCCACCCTTTTGGGATGGGAGTTGCTGGTGATGAATCGGGCCGTAAAGAGCTCGGCCAGGGATTTAAAATTTCTGATGGATCGGTGAGGGAGTTTCTCGAACCATTTCTGGGCCACGTTATGGAGGCTCGAGGGGAAAATACGACACATCAGTGCATCCCGGTGATTCCAGAGGGTCATGGCCTGCCGGTACTGCCTGACATGATCAATGGGATCAGTCTTCCCATCGTAAATCTTGAACCTTGGAATGGAAAACTTCTTGGGAGCCTCTTCCTCTTCAATTTCCCTCGTGAAGGGTGACTTCATCTGGGTCTTGAGGGCTCTCCTGGCGAGTTCTCTGGTCGACCTGGTGCCGCGGTGAGCTGGATGTTGGTCCATTTCTCTCCGGACCAGGTTCTGTATGTTGTCGTCGCTGCGAGCAGGGCTCTGGAAGCGGCGAGCTTTTCTTAGTTGTTCGCGGAGGTCGTCGTCTGAGTCGCCACCTTCGTCCCCTGGATATTGCCACCTAGGGATCCTTCCTCGGCTGCGAGATTTGCTCGCCTGAGGGCTAGGAGTGCGATAGGGGTGTCTCCTGGTATCAGGACGTAGTTCCTTCTCCAGTCTTTCCAGTCTTCTTTTCAAGCGAGCATTCTCAGCCTCATATCTGTGAGAAGACTCCCTCTGCTCATGGAGCCTTGCCTCGTATGCATCGATCAATCTGGATATCTGCGTGGACCTTGCTGGTCCTTAACTTTCTTCTGAGGCTGGCCTTTCTAAGCGAGCCCCTCGATCTGAACGTCGGACTTCAGACCTAATCCTGCGACGAGCAGGCGGCTCTTGAATGTCTCCTGCTTGAGGAGCGTTGCTGCTGTGACCAGACATCTTAGATTTTTTCTTGGCGTGGGCTCTTCTCAGGGAAAGATGAACGTTTCCCACAGACGGCGCTAATTGTGGTGACAATTATTATGCAACACAAATAAATGTGAGAGAGTTAATGATCAAGAAAGAATAAATAAAATTCCAGTCACATAACAATGGGTGTACGTGGTTCAACAAAGATGTGCCTACGTCCACGATGATGCAGTCAGTATTATTTCTCTATATTCTGAAGAATAAGTACCGAGAATACAACTTGTCCTTTGCCCCGGACCTAAGGTTTAATTTATACACGTGTATCGTAGTTAGTGTAGATGATGGGTTCCTTCATATTATCCATCTTCCCTATCCCTTCCTTTCATGGGATTGTGCTCCCCTATAACTTCTCTTCATGGGATCGTGGGGAGAGACCGGGTCAATATGAAAGATAGAGGGCCTGGATTTTGGGCCGTCAGAACTGGGCTACTCGCCCAGGCCCATGGTTCTCAATTCTGGGTACCTACAGTAATATAAGTAAAGTCTTATGATCATTCGCAATGTTTTCTTTTCACTTTTATATTTTCTGACCTCAAATTATGTATTGTTGTTATGTAGGTAAGGGTGACAATTTTAGAAACGACATGAAAAATGATACGAAAGGGCACAAAATTGACCCGAAATTTACACGATATGTCGTGTTCGTGTCAAGTTTTTTTTACACGAAGTCATGTCGTGTCATGTTCGTGTCAAAATTATGAGTCGTGTTATCGTGTCTTGTCATGTTAATCGTGTTTTTATTCGGGTTATCATGTTTATTTATGTTTAATTTAGTGTGAAAATTAAGAAATCGAGTTATTTACATCGTGTCGTTTTTATTTAGGTCATATTCGTGTCAATTAAAAAAACACGAATTCATATTGTGTTGTGTTCGTGTTTAAAAATCCTCGTATTACCGTGTCGGTCTGAAACATGGACCCCAAACACGAATTGACATCCTTATATGTAGGTAATTTGGGATCCCTATCGAGATGCTCGGGCTGCTGATCCATTTCCCGACGCATCATTTTATAGCGGGATTATGATTTATTTAGAATTGAGGGAGCCCTATTACTCGAAAAGATGTTTAAGACAATTTGGCGGGCTGCAAATTATACCACGCGAGCCTATGACACCCTTAACGAACAAGAGAGGAAACAAGGTGGATCAATACAAGGTCAAATTTGATATGGAAAAATGGTACCAATAAAACTGATAAGACCGCCTTATATTCGAGAAGTCTAGGTCGATGCCCGTATTGAGCCCATGGGACTGTAGCAGTGATTATATGGACTGGTTCATATCCATATCCCATCATAGAGTCCAAAACCCCGTCTTTAGTAAAGTCAAACAAAAGCAAATATCTTTGGTAAGTTTTATGTTTTTACTAATTTCAAATGTGTTAACTAGTTTATTTTTACTAATTTCATGCTATTATCTTTTCGATGGGCGGATGAGGTTCGCAAGGCGATGGATATATTAAAGCACAATATGGACAATGGAATTTCTGCAGATCTGGGTGCACTAATTACACGCGATGTCCAAGCTTACGATATCCTTCCTACGGCTATTGGGTTCAGTCGGTCGGTTATCAGTGAAGAGCGAGTGGAAAAGAAAAGCAAGACCAAGGACAAAGGAAAAGCGAAAGTTGCTGAGGGACCAAATAAGGAAAAGAAAATGGTAGGAGTTTTAATTTATTATTTTCAAGTTGTAATTGAAAATGGTTGGAGTAGGTTTTAATGTAAAACTTGTTTTGAATATTGGTTTGAATATGAATATGAATCTGGGTTTGGATATATATATATATATATATTGTGTTATTTGTTTAAATTTAACTTTGAATTATATATTGTGGTTTGAATATAGATTATGTTATTTGTTTGGATTTAACTTTGAAATTGGTTTGTAAATGATATAAGTTGGTTTGAATGAAATCATACTTTGAAATTGATATACGCCTCATTCGCCATAAACATAGAGAATAGGTTCAACGATTTTCTTATATACATAACGAATAAGATATAGTTTCGGGATAAACATCCCTGACAGTGGAAAATCTAAGAAATTATTTAGGGTTCATTCATTATGAACATAGCGATTAGAATTTGGTATTTCGTGCTAAAGATGTAGACCAAGATCTGGTTCAGGATAAACATCCCTCACAATGAAAATGTAAGAAATTGTTTAGGGTTCATTCGATATGAACATAGCGAATAGTATCAGGTTTTTCGTTCTAAAGATGCCAAATAAGATCTTGTTCGGGATAAACATCCCTGATAATGGAAAATGTAAGAAATTGTTTAAGGTTCATTTGCTAAGAACATAACAAATAGTATCAGGTATTTAGTGCTAAAGATGCCGAATGGGATTTGGTTCCTTTCAATTTATACATAGTTAATTTAATTTCATTTGATACATAGTTCATTTCATTTCATTTCATACATTGTATTTCAATTCAAGTTTATTTCATTTCATACAACTTTATTTTAATTCAATTTCACTTCATTTCATACAATTGTATTTCAATTCAAGTTCGTTACACATAATACAACTTCATTCCATTCATTTCATACAACTTCATTTCAATTCTACTTCATTTATAAGTACATCACCAAAATTTACATGATTTTGTAAAATAAATGACATTTACAACTAGTTGATCTCGATAGGTTGATCGTTGGTTGCTATATCTTTTGGGCAGATTAATCAAAACTCCGATACTTGATCCACATATTTTTCAATCCAAGTTTTTTCTTCAGACAATTAACTAATATGTCAATGATTTTCTACCGGTGGAATCAAATAACTATACTTTAAATTCAAAACTACAAATTTATTATCGCAAACATGACCAATATCTATAAAGATTTTAAGTTACCAAATCTTTCATTTTTCTCGTCCATTGTTTTGATTTTAAGAAAACAATTTAAGAAACACAAGATCTTTTAAAAAGATTTCCAAAGCTCTGATACCAATTGAAAAACTGTTACTAAAGCCGTTTAATACAAGATTAAACTATTTAAGTAACTCCGAACTGTTTTTTTGAAGAAACTCTTTTCTTTAAATCAAATGCATTTTAATCACAAGAAGTGTTTAACAAAACATACATGAGATCAGTTTAAGATTTGTAATTAGTTTTAAAAAAACAAAACTTAAAAGATTAAACTAGCACACCAACAAGAATGAGATGAGGAGATGTAGAAAGATTAATGACAAGAGATTTTTAACGTGGTAAAACCTCACCCAACTGAGAAAACATCCACGGTGACTTCTAAGTCACAAGCCAAAAAAAATCCACGAAAACAAAATATATAAATTACAAACTGTATAACACAAATGCACACAAATCAGTCCTAAATAAGTTTAGGAATGTACCCACTGGTGTCCTTCTAACTTTTCTGCAGTTCTGATTGCTGATGTGGTTCTCCCAGTTTGCTAACTTCCACTTTGTTCTAGTCTTTACGTCGACTCTTGTTTCAAGATCTTATTACCAACACTTTCAGTGTTGTAGTGTTTAAGTGTTTGTGATGGTGATCTAACACATACATGAACACACTCACGCTTATTTTTACAAACAGTCCTAGCAAATTACAAATTAGATCTATATGTTGTGATTTTCAGTTTCTCTCTTCTTAGGAAACTTAAACCTTATTTGACCTTTAAAAAGGACCCAGAATCCTCGGCTATCTTGCTCAGAAGACGTTTCAAGATCTTAATCAATTTCAGGGTTTTGAAAATGTTTTTGAAATTAAAAACCGCCAAGTGTGATTCCAACTAGGTCAAAGTTCTTGTTTCAAAAGAACTAGAAACATACAATGATTTTGTTGATTTTGAAGATGAAAACATTTACAGAAAATAATCAACAAAAGATTTCTCAAGATGAGAAACTATAAATGCAGGTCTAGGTGTAATATAACATAAAAAAGACTAGATCTATGATTTTTATAAAGTAGAAATACAGATCTACCCTAATGTTTAAGTTGGACACAAGATCTTAAAGCGAAGAGTTTACAACACGAAACAACTTTCAAACTAACACTCAAAAACTCTCAAACACTCAAGGTTGTGTTTGGTTTATGCTTGTTTTTGGTAAAGGGTTTAGGGCTTGAAGAGGTGTTTGGACGATTTAGGGTTCGGGTTTCTAACTCTGTGGTTTCTATCTCTCTTCTCTCTGTTCTCTCTTCTCACTTGGAATGACGAAGTGGCAAAAACTTGTCAAAGGCTGAGGGTTGGCCTCCTTAAATACAGGGTTGAGAAGGATCGAGAAGGGGGTTTGAAATCAATGGCTGAGATTAAGTCTTGCCATATTGACTTTCATCTAACGGTTAAAGATAAGCGATTGGTTAAACGCTTTCTGATTGGCTAAGAGAGGTTCACAGGGATTGGGACAAGGACGCATACAGGGCATTGATAAGCTCAATCCAAGGGCTGTTAATAAACACCGATTTTGTCTCTTAAAAGAAACACACAACCAACTAATAGGAGGGCAACAGGTGTAGGGCAAACAATAGACCACAAACGCGCGTCCCAAACTAATCACAAACACACCCTAATGTCTCTAGCGCTTTTAGTTTCTACCCAAGTGAACTTTTTAGGGATAAAACCAACAACCAGAAATTAGAGAATGACCCCAAAAGTTTTTAATTCCAATTTTAATTAAGAGAAAATTGTTTTAAAAAACATTAAAAATTCCCCCCAAAAAATATTAAAAAGGTTTTTAAGGGAAATTAACACACACAAACACTCATACAAACAATTTAGCAATATATGACCCATGAATGCAGTCTTAATGTGTGTGAGTGCTTGTGAATATACCTTTGAACATCCAAACAAGAGGAATGAATTGAATTGAAGTGTCTGAGGCTTTTTGGTATCTAGGGAAGGGACCCAATTTTGTCACTATTTCCAAACTAGACGAGCACTTATACAATGTAGACTCAAGTAAGTTAAAAGTATAAGGTGCTTCAATCTTCCCCTTTGGAAATATGAGACAAAATCTCCTTTGAGTCTTCTTAGACTGGTAGGGCAACAAAAAGAAAAAGAAAAACATATTCCTATACAAAAAGTCTATCTACCCATTTCATAGAAAAGAAGATTACATCACTCAACTAATTACAATTCATTACCCTATTACAACTGTTGAGAATAACTTGAACAGAATCCTGCAAGTAATTATTAAGATCAAGTTTTTTAGAATATGTACAGAATAAATGAACTCTCATAAGACTCAAATTTCTCCCCCATTTTGTCTCAAATGGACAAAGGGAAAAAATATGTAAGCCAAAGAGTTTAATCATCACAAACCATTCCATCGATTTACGTAAAGAAATAAACCTATTGTAATCCAAAGGTTTGGTAAACATATCTGTGAGTTGCAAATAAGTAGAAAGATAATTGATTTCTAATTCCTTAGTCTCAACTAATTCGCGTATAAAGTGATGCCTAATTTTTATATGTTTTGTTCGCGAGTGTTGAACATGATTTTTAGAGATATTGATCGCGCTTTAACTATCACAATAGAGATGTAATTATTCCTCTTTAATACCATAATCACTTAGCATTTGTTTAAGCCAACGTAATTGGGCACAGCAGCTTCCAGCGGCTATGTATTCAGATTCAGCTGTTGATAAAGAAATGCAGTTTTGTTTCGTACTACTCCAACCTACCAAGTTATTACCAATATAGTAACATGCGCCTGATGTGCTCTTACTATCCTCAGTACACCCTGCCCAATCGGCATCAGTGCATCCTATTATAGTGCTAGGAGTATCATTGGTGTTCCAAAGTCCTAAATTTAGAGTGCCTTTAATGTATTTTATAATTCTTTGAACACAAGTTAAATGGCTCTCTTTAATAACGGGAACACACGCAAACAACGTACATGATATCAGGATGCGAGGCTGTAAGGTATAGTAAGGTTCCTATCATACTGCGATATAAAGTTGGATCTATGAATTTTCCAGTTTCATCCTTAGACAGTTTGATCGTAGTTGCACTCTCAAGGCTGAATTTTTTAACAATCTCTAAAGAGTATTTTGATTGTGAAACAAATAATCCTTCTGAATTTTGTTTGACTTGAAGACCCAAGAAAAATTGTAACTCCCCCATAAGAGACATTTGAACTTCTTTATGCATAATTTTAGAAAAAGTTTTAACTTCTGAGGGGGAAGTTGATCCAAAAATGATATCGTCAACATAAACTTGAGCTATAATGATATGTTTGTCAAAATATTTGACAAAAAGGGTTTGATCATTTCCACCTCTCTTAAAACCTTTGTCTAAGAGAAAATTGGAAAGGCGCTCATACCAGGCTCTTAGCGCTTGTTTTAGGCCATACAAAGCCTTTTTAGACGAAAGACATGGTTGGGATATTTAGGATCAATGAACCCTTTTGGTTGTTCTACATAGGTCTCCTTAGTCAATATTCCATTAAGAAAGGCAGAGTTGACATCCATTTGGTAAAGCATAAAATGTAAGAAGCAAGCTATGGCAAAGAGAAGACGAACATATTTTAAGTGAGTAACAGGAGCAAAAGTCTCATTAAAATCTATTCCTTCAATTTGAGAGTATCCTTGAGCAACTAATCTGGCTTTGTTTCTAATGACTATCCCACTTTCATCAGATTTATTTTTAAATATCCATCGTGTACCAATAACCTTTTTGTGATCGGCCTAGGTACAAGATACCAAACATCATGAATGATAAATTGAAGAAGTTCTTCCTGCATTGCAGAAATCCAATGAGGATCATTCTATGCATCATTTACATTCTTTGGTTCCACAAGGGGAACAAAATATGCATAATGAGCATAGTTTCTTAATTGAGATCTTGTACGTACAGGTTCACTAGGGTTACCAATAACGTTGTTTATGGGATGGTCTTTAGAAACCCAGTTAGGTACTTCAGGTGTCTTAATTGGTAAAGAATCATCATTTTCTGGAGAGTCATTTTCTAAAAAAAATTCAGACTCTTCCACAATAATTGGTTCTCCAGTCTTACTCTCTACAGTAGTGTCACTTACAATAATGTTTATGGATTCCATTAAGGTCTTAGTGCGAAGGTTATAAACACGGTATGCTCTACTGTTAGGAGAATATCCTAGAAAAATAGCTTTATCTCCATGAGTCTCAAATTTGGATAAGTGTTCTCTATCTTTGCAGACATAACACGTACTACCAAAGGTTCTAAGGTACTTAAGATTGGGATTTTTCCCATACCATAGTTCGTAAGGAGTTTGTTTAGAATTCTTTCTAAGATAGACCCTATTGATAATGTGACACGCGGTATGAATAGATTCTACCCAAAAATACTTAGGTAGAGTCTTGGCATGAATCATAACTCGTGCCATCTCTTGAAGGGTACAATTCTTTATCTCAGCAATACCGTTCTGTTGAGGAGTCTTAGGAGCACTAAATTCATGTTTGTAACCATTGTAGTCACAATACTCTATAACACTTGTATCTAAGAATTCTCCATCTCTATCACTACGAACTCTATTTACTTGAGTGTCTTTCTCATATTCAATTCGTAGTAAAATCTTCAAAAAGGTTTAGAAACTGTGAGACTTTTGTTTTAAGAAAGCAACCCAAGTGAATCTGGTGAAGTCATCAACCATAATAAGAATGTAACTATGTCCACAGAGACTAACAGTTCGAGAAGGACCTATTAGGTCCATATGGATGAGCCCCAAGGGTTTAGAGGTAAGGATATCTTTGACTTTCTTATGAGGGGATTTAATAATTTTTCCTTCCTGACATGATCCACAGACGATATTAGAAATAGGTTTGATCTTAGGAATACCTCTAACTATTTCTTGAGAAGACAGTCTACTAAGGTTTTCATAATTTATATGACCCATACGATTATGCCATATCTCAGTGTCATCCATTTTGGCAATGTTATAGACCTCAACACTGTTTTGAATAGTATAACAATTGTCTGGAGTCCCGAGTCCTGTAATAATGCACTCACCTTTTTTATTTAAAATTTTGCAATTATTATTTGAAAAGGTGACAGTATGATTTGAGTCACAAAATTGCGAGATGCTAAGTAGGTTAGCCTTAAGACCTTTTACTAGAAGAACATTTTCAAGTAAAGGTAATCCTTATTCTTGGAGTGTTCCTTGACCAATGATTTGAGATGAAACACCATCACCAAAAATAACGTTTCCTCCAGCAAAGCTGGTTTTGTTTAAAAGTTTGGTGTCATCCCCAGTCATGTGTTTTGAACATCCAGAGTCTAAATACCAACCAGAGGGAGTGTGTTCAGCTTTTAAAGCAGTAATAACAATATTACACTTCATTTGGGATAATATCTCATATTTTCTAACTCAAACAACTCTTGTTTTCATTTTGTGCTTATTTGCTCTCAATTGATAAAATTTGCGAGCATTGGATTTCCGTTGAAAAATGTTTTGCGCATGAGGTTTAATTTTATGATCAACATGAGCATTTGGCTTAGGAAAGTATCTAGGAATCCTTCTTGAAAATGATCTTTTAGGTTTGGTCTTTATCTTTCTATAGTTAGAGTTTTTGTCTGGTTATCTAGGAAGAACATAATTGTTACGGCTTCTCCTAGAATAGTTAAAGTTTTGGTACACAAGAGTATTATAGACAGGGTTGACTAAACGTCTAGAGTATCATCATTCAAAAGAATGACCATATAAATCACAGTAAGAGCAATATAGATTGCTCGAAGATGGTATTTCCTTAGGAAAGTCTCTAAACATAGGCTTCATGGAATTTTGGGGTTAATCCTTATTCCTAGGGAATACAGTTTGAAAGGCAGAATCACTTTTCCTAACCGGGGGGCAGACATAGTTAGTCTTAGGTGGACTTTCACACTTAGAGTAACTTGATTCCCCAATATCAAACTTTGATGATTTTTTATCAAACTCATTTTTCAAAGAATAAAAATCTGGACAAGTTTCTATAGGTCTTTTGCCTGCTGACACAAACCTAATTGGTTCAAAATTTTTAGTTTGAGTCTTCAAATTGGGGCAAAACCCTATTCCAGTTTGATCATCAGAATTAGTTTTAGAATCAGTAACAAAACCATCAAAACAGTTTGAATTATTTTCAAATTTAGAATTTTTTTTAAAAATTATTGTTGTCTTCTCTTTGGATTGTTCCAATTATGATAATGTTCCTTTATATTTTTTCTCCAGAGTTTCATTTTCTTCAATCAAATTCTTCAATTTTTGATCAAAAATTTTGACTTCATTCTCATGAGTTAGACATTGGGTAGTATACTCTTCAACGTTAAGTTTAACCATCAGACTTAGGTCTTCCAATTTCTTAGTGAGATCTTTCACTATCTTCTCTACTTTAGTGCTTTTCTTGAGGGTTTTCACATAAAGTGTGTGAATATCAGGGAGGTCTTCAGTGTCTGAGTCACTAAGTGTAGTGTGTGAAGTGACCCCTAAGGATTCAATTTTTAAACTCACGCACCCATTGACATCGTCATTATCGCATTCCCTTTGACTCACACACCCCGTGGTAGAATTAACAATATTCTCATAAATTAAAGCATCTAAACCTGTAGCAACATGATTCATAACAACATAAGTAGAGCTATTATCATCAATATCATACATATGCATATCATCATTGTAGATTATCTTTGCAAAGAAAGACATGCAAGGATAAAAAAATATCATAAGATTCAGGTTCCTCGTTTTCAGAATCACTTGAATCATCCCATGTTTTGCAAATGTTGGCCCTAGTATGTTTATTGGCAGTGTTCAGTTTCACTCTACAGTCTTGTAGTATGTGTCCTAGTTTTCCACATCTAAAACATTCAATGTTCTTGAAGTCTTTGTTGGGTCTCATGTCCTTGTGATGTCTATCTTGAACTTTCTCATGAGGTTTGTAGTTAGACTAAGTTGGATAATTTGGCTTGCTTTGTCTGTTTGCCAATTTATTTCTAAATTTGACAATTTTCTTAAACTGTTTTGACATCAAGGCAATTTGATTATCCAAACTATCTATATCACATTCCTCATCAGAATCACTAGTGGGAATAGTGATCTCAGGTTTCATCAACTTAGAGGAAAAACTCAAGTAAGAACTAGTCTGTTTCCTATGAGACGGGGTCATTTTTTTCTTAAATTCTAATTCCATTTCCACAGTTCGTAGTTTACTAATGAGTAATTCAGGAGTGAGATTTTGATCACACATCTCCTCAATAGCATATCTTTTATTGTTAAATTTCTGTGGCAATGATCTTAGAATTTTAGATACAATTTCATGTCTATCATATGTTATCCCATTAGCATGCAGTTTGGTCACAATGTCAGTTAATTTCATGTAAAAATCATCAAAGGATTCAGAATCTGACATGATTAAGGAGTTATACTGCTGGACAAGCATTTGAGTTTTAGCAGCTATTGATACCAAAATTAGTATGCTAATGTAGACAAATAATAAGAAGACACGTGTCAATCTACGTGGCACAACAGCAACAAGGAAGTTCATTCCCCCGACCAAGTTAGACTCACTCCGAGCAACAAGTATACTCCGAGGAACTCCAGCTCTCCGAGGAACTCCAACGCTCCGAGGAACTCTTGAACGATGAGCAACTAAGGCGGTTCGAACTGCATCTCGACCGCAGCATTGATTGCCAGATAATCAACAGTTCAACTATTCATTGAATGCTTATCACCTTGACGCACACGTTTGAAGAGCATTAAATGAATTACCCTTTCATATGTGTATCATTTAATGTAACACCCTTTCATGTACAGCCTAAGGGCTATAAATACCTTGTATCACCCTCATTCAAAGGGAGGGGAATTTCTTGATAGAACTTGTAATCGAGAATTCCCAAACACTCAGCAATAACATAACAGTGGACGTAGGCCATTCATACAAGGCTGAACCACTTTAAAATTCTTTGTCTCATTTATTTATCTGTGATTGAATAATTAGAGTAATCTAGTTTTTTACATCAACAGATTGGCGCCGTCTGTGGGAACGATTGTTATTATCGCTTTTTACCAAAAATCATTCATCATCAATGGCAGATAACCCGGAATCTAGCAATCAAAACGATGGAAATGCTGGAAATTCTCCAAATCCCTCTGCACCTCCAGATATGGCTGGGATTATGACGAATCTGGCTCAAGGACAAACCGCCATGCAAGAAACAATGAGGCAACTCATACAGACTCTTCATGGCGGTGCACCTGCACGTTCAGTACAACGAAGTGGTCAGAGGCAAACTTATTTACTTTCTTCACGATCCAGGCGTACTGAGTCATATCGTAATGAGGAATCTGATGATTTCTCTTATCAACCTGGCCGAACTTCGTCAATAAGGGCTACAGATACTGATCAACGTATCACTCTCTCTCCAGAAAGGCCCAGTGCCTTGGAAAGACTGAGTAGGGTGTCTCCTTTCAGTCGATTAGGCCCTAGGAGGAATAGGAGTCCACCTAAGACCATGTCGAGGAGTTTTCGACGACCATCAGATCTAAGAGAAGGATCAGCACAATCACGACCAGTTGCTCGTCAAGAGAGATCTCAAGAGGCCACATCAGAACAATCAATTGCTCGAACTAATAAGCCCGAGGAAGGAAACGATGCGTGGAAGGGTTCCATTCAGCGCTTGGAGGATAGATTAGGAGAAATGGCTAAGGCGAAGAATCCCTTACAACGAACTTTTGTTCAAGGGACACCTTTTTTCCAGGCCATTGTGGGTTTTCCTACCCCGTCAATGTTTAAAGCACCTGTGGTGACCCCCAAATATGATGGAAAGACAGATCATGTTCTACACATAGAGCAATATCAAGCTGCTGCAGACATCTATGCCATCCCCGACGAGATGAGATACAGAGCATTCTCAGGAACTCTTACTGGAGCTGCCCAGATATGGTACAACAATCTTCCTCGGGGTAAGATTTCAACTTTCTTTCAGTTGGCCGAGTTGTTCATCGACAATTTCTGTTTTGGGGCAAAGTCAGTAAAAAGAGTAGCACACTTGTTAAGTGTTAGACAAAAATCTGGTGAGAGTACTAGAGATTACATAACTCGTTTCAATAACGAGAAACTGGAAGTTATAGATTATGAAGAAAAGACAGCAATCACCGCCTTGATGAGTGGGTTGTTGCCTAACAAGTTGTATTACACTTTGGCCAAAGATCCACCTACAACTATGTCAGAGTTGATGGCGAAAGCGGCCAAAATCATGAATGCCGAGGAGGCTATGGCTGCGAAGAAGAATATGGATAAAGAAACCAAAGTGGACGAAGACAAATCCAAGAAGAAAGAGCATAAGGGCAATGGCGGTGACAAGCACTCCAAGAATAATAAATCGTCATGGGAAGTCCTGAAGAAATTCGATAATTATACTCCTTTGAAAATGGGTATTAATCATGTCTTGGAAGAAATCAAGAATAACGAGGAAGTAAAGTGGCCAAAGAAACTGAGATCAGACCCTGACCTAAGGAACAGGGATAAATATTGCGAGTTCCATAAGGATCACGACCATATGACCAAAAATTGCATAGCTCTTCAGAACGAGATTGAAACACTCATCCGAAGAGGGAAACTAGCAAAGTATGTTGATCGGGGAGGCGAAAGAAGAAATAATGACCGAACTAGAGAAAGGTCTAGATCTCCTCGTCGAGCAGAGGAGAAAAAGAAAAGGGATCATGAAGATGATACAGAGGATGACCCCGATCTTCCCAAGAAACCAAGGCAGCCAGAACGAGAGGTATTTTCATTACGCTTTGGATCATTTGATTGTAATGTCATTACAGGAGGAGATGCAGGAGGAGGAGACCTTACTGTAGAAAGAAAAGCTTACCTCGGTGAGGCTCAGGCTTGCTCATACATTCAGCGGATAAATTTGGCTGAAGAGGATCACCCGAGGAAGGTAAACAAAGAGAAGCTGGTCATTGGCTTTTCAAAAAATGACCTGGCAGGTGTTCTTTACCCTCACGACGACCCTTTGGTGATCAAAATGAGGATGAAAGAAGTAGTGATTTCAAGGGTGCTAGTAGATAATGGTAGTTCGACCGACATCATGTACTATTCATGCTTTGACAGTTTAAATTTGAAATTATCTCAATTAGAACCTTATCACAGACCTCTATTGGGTTTTGCTGGCGAGAAAGTTTTTCCACTTGGGACGATCAAGTTGTATATATTCATCGGAACTTGGCCTGCTTGTCGAACAGAAAGAATACGCTTCTTTGTGATGGATAAGAATGTACAGTCAGCTTACAACATCATCATGGGAAGAGTTGGTTTGAAAAAGTTCGAAGCAGTTCCATCTACAGTACATCAGTGTTTAAAATTCCCTATAAATTTTGGAGTGGGAGTTGTGAAAGGTGATCAGAAAGTAGCTCGGGAATGTTATTATTCGTCTGCCGAGCAAGAGGAGCTTGAAGAGTCAAGGAAAAAGACTACCACCTACCAGGTGGAGGAAGGTACAGAAATTGAAACACTTGATCCCAGAGATGAATCCCAACTTGTAAAAGGACAGGTGGTGGAATCTACGAAAAATGTTATTCTGGACGATGAGCACCCTGAACGAGTAACCCAGATAGGTTCATCGTTGGATGTTTCAATAAAACAGGAGTTGATAACTTTTTTGAGAAACAGAAAGAAAACTTTTGCATGGAGTCATGAAGACATGCCAGGAATAGATCCGAACTTCTTATGTCATGAGCTCAATGCGAATAAGGAGATCAAGCCTGTAAAGCAGAGAAGAAGAGTGTTTAGTCCCGAGAAGAATCAAGTCATACAAGAGGAGGTCAAGAAGCTCCAGAAAGCCCAATTCATTGAAGATGTGAAATATCCAGTCTGGTTAGCAAATGTGGTGATGGTAAAGAAGAAAAACAATAAATGGAGAATGTGTGTTGATTTCATTGATCTTAATAAGGCTTGCCCAAAGGATCACTTTCCATTGCCCAGAATTGACCAACTAGTAGATGCTACCTCGGGACACGAGCTGCTCAGCTTCATGGATGCTTACTCTGGTTACAATCAGATCAAAATGAAACCCGAAGACAGGGAAAGCACTTCTTTTATTACTCCTAGGGGAACTTATTGTTATAATGTTATGCCTTTTGGTTTAAAAAATGCAGGTGCGACATATCAGCGGCTGATGAACAAGGTTTTTGCAGAACAAATCAGTTGCAATATGGAAGTCTATGTCGACGATATGATGACAAAGAGCAAAAAAGCTGCTGATCATCTAGTTGACTTGGGTCAGACCTTTGATCAACTGGATAAATACCAAATGAAGCTCAACCCGACGAAGTGCACCTTTGGAGTACGAGAAAGAATGTTCCTCGGGTACATCGTCAACCAGCGAGGCATTGAGGCAAATCCAGCAAAGATCAAAGCTCTCTTAGGGTTACGATCTCCAACGACGAATAAAGAGGTGCAGAGTCTTACGGGACGAGTTGAAGCGCTCAACAGATTTGTATCCCGAGCAACGGATAGATGCCTTCCATTCTTCAAAACACTTCGAAAAACTTTCGAGTGGAATGATGAATTGAAAAAGTCTTTCAAGACTTGAAGAAATATTTGGGAGCACCTCCATTGTTGTCCAGACCAGTAATGGGAGAAAAGTTATACTTGTACCTGGCAATCTCAGAGAATGCAATCAGCTCAGCATTGATCAGATTGGAGAATGGAGTCCAGAGGCCCATTTATTACACAAGTAAGGCTTTCCGAGGTGCAGAGATTAGGTACCCAAAGCTGGAAAAATTGGCATTGGCATTAATTGAAGCAGGTAGAAGAATGAGGCCTTATTTCCATGCCCATACCATCGTCGTGTATACCGACATGCCATTGAGACAAGCCCTTCATAAGCCAGAAAAATCAAGGAGACTGATGTATTGGGCAATAGAGCTCGGTGAATATGATATTGTGTATGAACCCAAATCATCATTAAAAGGACCTAACCTCGGCTAGTTAATTCAGCCGAGATTATACTCTTGATTAGAGGACCAACGCACCTATCGGAATCATCAACCTCATCCCCAGATAGGCCGAGGTTCCAGTTAATGATACCACAAGTGAGAACATATGCAAGCACAAGGAAGACTTGGAACATATGGGACAATACCGTTACAACTAAATCATTCCCTCACGTGAGGGAATATTTGGTCATTATTATCTACATGTGGTACAATCAGGTGTCCACGTGAGATTGGCTAGATCATCACACTCACTCTCATTGCATGCTTGGGGGGGTACACTACACCCCCCAAGAACTATATATACTTGTCTTCCCCTTCCTTATAGGGGGATCGATACGGAAAACCCTAGCGGAAGATCTGTTAAACTACACAGTAGAGAGAAAGTGAGTGCATTGTATCGCAAGGCCATTAGAGCCCTTATTTTATTAGTGAAGATCACTCACCTGCATAATGGACGTAGGCCTAGATAGGCTGAACCACATATATTGGTGTGTTTATCCTCTTCTCCTCACCTCCTTCTATGTCTATATTGCCTACTTACTGCCATTGTTATACTAGTTTGAGCTCTCCAATACCTTGATCTGGTGGTGCTATTTCCAGCATCATCGGACCATACGCACTCACCTTGATTTGAAAATATGCTAACCTTGGGTGAGGATAATTATTGTATGACTTGTTCATATCTCTCACATAATGATATTTTCACACTTAAAATGATTTTAGAACACATTAGAACTATTACACCTTCAAAGACTCTCGACTATATGTTGCATCTTCTCATAATTCCTATATAACATTTGGAATGTTTAACAATCACACCATACTCTTGTACACATAGAACATCTACACATTTTGACCACTATACAGTTGTAAAATCGTGAATTCACCTACTTATATATTCACAAGATAATATTATTATCACTTGAAAATATTCTTTCAAAAACACTCCCATATTGACTTTAAAACATACACATGAAACATGATTTCCTGATGCACAATTGAGCTTTTGAACACTTTTCCTTGTCACAACATGTAAAAGCTACATTGATTTGAAGTTATAAGTATATCAAATTTATCCCAAATGATTTCCCAAAATAAAAACTCAATTGTACACATATGATTCATATTGGAATGACTTTAGGATTTTCGACATTTGAAGTTTGATAAATGTTTCACACGAGATTTTTAAAAAAATTACTATATGGCCACATTAGACTTTTCCACATAGTATCAAACATGTGAAAAAATCAAAAGTTTCCTACAATTCCCAAAAACAAAAAACAAAGTCTAGAAATATACTTTAAAGTTCCACTTTCACGAATCAAAAGAGTTATGAAGACATGCACCTATTGCATGACAAATGAAAATAAAAATCAGATAAACTATTTTGAAAAATAAGTTTAAAATAATAACATATAAGAAACTTGAGAATTGTTTAGTTATTGAAACACACAAATATTTTATTCAGACAAATAGACTTGGGCACATAGTATACCAACTTAAAAACTTAACATCAATCGAATTCCATTACAAAGAATATACTCATTAGCCTCCACAATTTTTAGGTCATCTTATTCCATAGACCAAAAACCATTTTGAGTCTTGGTTCCAAAGGTATCCGAAAATATTCACATTCAAGATTTTATGACCAAAGTTCACTAAAAGCATCATCACTACAAATTCACAAAATAAGCTAATTTTTGGGAAATTTAGGGTGAAGGTAAAAGAAATTAGATGAATTAAATTTACTCCAATAGTTAAATGTGCCTTAAATTAAAAAGATAATTTAATTTAACCAGTGGTATGTGGGCTTGTCAAATTCATGATGCAATATACCTATCTTATGAAAAAATGTTTTAGAAAATGAATCCTTGTGTATGTAGAATACTTGGTTTATAGGTTGAAACAAGTTCTTTTAGTTTCGCCTTTTTTGCAACAACAAACTCATGTTGCAAAACTTATAAAATGTCTTTATCTTTTTGCGACCTTCACTCATTAATGGTTCAGCATAGGAATATTTCTTTCATTCTAGCTAAAAATTCTTGATCGCCCTCAAAGTCCTAAATAGTTTCCCCTCAAAACTCTAGGTAATTTTTAGGGTAGTAGACTAAAATCATGGATTTTTTAGTATTTTAGTTATGGATTTATTATTTATTTTATTTTTTTATTTTTTAAAGAGAATCATATATGGGAACAATGTTGTATTACTTAGATATTGTTAGTATCATTTATTATACATAATTGGTGATCTAATGTTTAGAATACAACTTACACGCAAAAGATCTGATCACCGAAATTATAAGTCTCTCATTCACAGTGTTGGGAAGTAGACACACCATCAGTAGGACTATAGCACAATATTGCAGTAGGTATATCTTGATTATGAGAAACAGTATAGTTCTGATTTATTGTCGTGAAAACAAAAGTAATTTAAAAGGAAAATAACTAATTTTGTATGTAAGCATATCAACTGAAAATATAGAATACTTCATTACCTTATCTCTAATGTCCTTGAGATAAAAATAATCACTCAATACATGATGATATTCTATTATAGGAAAATAATATAATGAAAACCAAGTGGAGCAACTTCTTCAAGAACATCCAAGTCCATATAACTACAAGTCAAGAAATTAAATTCAACGAGAAGTTCATAACTAATCAGAACTTCATATCCAGCGCATGAGAACTCAGTCGCCACTCAACTCATTCAGTCATATACATACGAGAATCACACTTACTCAAACTCCATATTAAATCAAAGGCACATTAACCAAAAAATTCAATCCTTTCAAAGCTCCTGAAATTCAAAAGCACAATCACAAACATGTTCAAAGCATTATGTAATAAGATAAGTGATCAAAAGGCTCCACTATTTCATTACAAAGTGTTGAGTGGTTAGGGAATGTATGAAAAGTTTTATTACATCTTCTATGACTATGTATCATCTTAAAAACATATTCAAACTCACCTTAAACCAATCGAGTAGTTATATTTATACCACACACCCAAACGGACTAGGTTCGCATTGGGTGTGGCAGGAAATTATAGAGTCGTTTTATAAATATCCATAATTTGGAGAAATAATGGATAGCATTTTGTGGAACACATTTATATTCACTTCAAGTTTGGTTTTATTAAGTTGTCCATGCAGAGTAATTTAAACCAACCTCCCATAAAAAAACATACATCACTTAAAAAGCCAATTTTAGTCGACTAAAATAGGTAAATTAGGATTGCATCCTTTGGACAGTTTATGAATCAAAATCCTTGGAGTTTTATTTGACTATAATTTCCTATCTCAGTTTTCCAACGTCTAGGATTTTCAAAATTATAAAAAAAAGTTACAGAATTTACCAAAATGCCCTCCAACCACTAGTTTTTTCTCAAGCCTATAAATAGACCCTCAACCCTAATTCCAAATACACACAAGATCATAACAAAAACATAAAAAGATAAAAGTTTCATAAAATATTATTTTAACCATTTTTTTGAGTTTTCAAGTGAGAGAAACCAAGACCTATTTCCAAAAGTGTGAATTTTGGCAAAACTGATTTTCATATTGAAATCTAAAAGCCTCCAAACACCTGATTACACCCAAGTTTGAGATATAAGAATACTATCTCTATATGTCTATTTGAGATCTCTTATTTGTTGCACTATAGTTATTTTATCTTCATACTATGAGCGTTTCGAGCGGTGGAGACCATGTTTCTTATTGTGCGATGATTGGATTGGTCACGAGACAAGTAAGATCAGTGAAATACTGAGATGTGGGAAAGAACCTAAGTTGTCTGACTATTGGAATGTGTCCAACAGTGGATGTGAAGAAGGTGATAAGGGACAAAGAAGCGCTTCAAGACTTTAATGCGTCGAATCTGTGAGTAAGTCCAACTTGTCCTTGTACCGAGACTTATATCGTATATGACTTGTATGGATGGGACGTCCAAGGTTTTTCCCGTTATGGGCTTTCCTCATACATTGTTGTATTGTGATTTACTATTTTTGTTATTGATTACTCTCACATAGATATATGTAAGGGTGGACAAAAAATAGACCGACCTGAATGGATCGAACCAAAAATTAAGGCTATTTTGAACACGGTTCGGAAATCGGTCCATAAAAACTAAGAACTGATTAAACCGTTTTGGTCCGTGGTCCACTATATTAAAAAACCGGTTTGGTTTGGACCGAACCGATTCCCATATATATATAATAAAAGTAATATTATTATTTTTCTTATATATAGTTTTTAAATTAATGTATATAACTTATGAATTTAATTTGGGTTAAGAAAACCCATGTAAATATTACTTGGGGTTTTGAGTATTATTAATGTAATTGTTTTGTCATGGTCCTTTTTTCATATTATTTGGGTATGTTGTCACTATGTACATGGATCTATGACGAACTTGATCTTTTTTTGTTTGAATATTATTATTATTGATACCTGAAGTTCTTGATTTAATTATCGCTATGTAGTGCTAATGTTTGGAAGATATTTACAGATTTATTTAACTATTTTCCATTGACTGCATTGGTTAACTAATGTTCGAAACATGTTTTGTGGATCTATATATATTTATTATATATACATATATATATGATAACAATAAATAAAAACATTCATAAAAAATATTTATATACATATATAAAATAGGTTCAGGACAAATTTTACCCTAAACCAAACTGAAAAAATCTAGGGTTGAATTAGCAAATTAACCAAATTAATCGGTCCGGTCTCAGTCCGAAAAAAATGGGGACTGAATATTCGATCCAGTAAAAAAAAATTGGCAAAAATCGAACCGGACCGGACTATGCCCACCCCTAAATACATGGTAAATTGTTTAAGACAATACTTGGTTTAATTTGTGCATATATAAATATTGAAAAATTAAAATTATGTTATGTTTCTATACAACCCTAGGGCACCAGAGTTTTTTAAATAGGTATCAGAGCAGGTTACACTAGTTTGTTGTGTTTGATCCCTATTTTTGTGCACCTTTGGGGTTTAGATGGATTTTAACCAAGAGGGAGTTCTGTTAACCGACGACCTCTATTATTTAATACGACAAACTATCCCTATTGGAAGGCGCGAATGCAATTTTTCTTAAAATCAATCGACAAGAACAATTGGAACACGATTGAGTATGGGTAGAATCCTACCACCGAAGGTGGTGCTCCGAAAGATTTTAACTCTTGGAAAATAACTGAAAAAATGCCTCGATTTTCAATTCCAAGAGTGTAAACCCTATTTCTTATGCTATGACCACTGAAGAATTTAGAATAATTATAACTTGCGAGAGCGCAAAGGATGCTTGGGATATTTTATGATTCATAACGAGGGTACATATGCTGTTAGGATTTCCAGTGTTACAAAATCAGACGACTAAGTTTGAGATGATTAAGATGTTAGATAATGAGTCTTTTGATGAGTTCTATGCCAATTTTCCAGATATTGTCAATTCGTTGTTTAATTTAGGTGAGCCTGTTCTCGAGACTAGAGTTATGCAAAAAATCTGAAGGTTGTCGCCTGGAAGATTTAACGCAAAAGTTATGATCCTATATTCCTTAGGTGGCTTCAATACCATAAGAGTCCAAAAACCTGTAAGTGATCATTAAACCTATGAGATAAACATGTGTCCTTTAAAGAAAATGAATAAAAATAAAGATAAGGGTTTTGCTTTGAAATCTCGAAAGGAATATGTGACTGATTCTAATGGTGATGGTGAGCTTGATGCTGAAGAGATAGCTTCAAGAATTTTCTCAGGCCTAAGAACTTTAATGACTGAGATAGGAAGAAAAAGGATGGTCCTAAGAAAATGGATGACCAAGACAAGTTCTTTGAATGCTAAGGTTCTAGGCATTATTCTCGTGAGTGGACCACTAGACTAATAAAGGAGGGTAAGAAATTGATGGTGTACAATTCCAACCTTAGTGATAGTGAGTCAGAAGAGGAATATGATTCCCCCATTGAGCGTAACTACACCCCATTCACAACTAGTAATGTGGGCTTATATGAAAAGGCTTTCACCATTAAAGATGATCATTTGTATGATAGTTTCGAGGTCCGGTATTATGATTCCCAAGTGAGGATAGATGAAGAAATAGTAGTAGAAGAAAAAGACGATGAGGAGGTGAGTGAGATTAAAGTGGAATTTCGGGAGTTGTCTGAGTCATTAAAGTTGAAAAGGCCAACTTGCATTTATAAGTTAAGATGAAAAAATGTGCCATTAGTAATGATGATTCCAGCTTGATTGAGGGTCTTAGGGCACATGATAAGATTCTTACGGAGACTATCGAGTATGTCGAGGTCAAGAGAGATAATTAACATTCGTGGTTTGATGGAAGTTTTGAATAAATAGCCCCTTGATTGTGAAGAGTCAAAGCATTTACATGGGTCTAGGATTCTAGCATTAGAAAGAAACTGAGTGACTCGAGTCATGTCAAATTTAATTTGGAATCTAGATCAGAGAATCTAGATAAGATGTTAGTAACCTTCCAAGTGAAATATGATAATTTTAGAATTGGCTTCGATGATACAAATACTTTCGTTGCTAAATCCAAGACCAATGTTTAGAGAGTGTCAACCGTTACTAAGGACGTTAGAAAAGGTCAACCTAAAGGTAAGATTCCTCGTGTCTACACTTCAACACATTACTATAGGAAAGGTCACCTTAGGCGTCCCTACTATGATCTTAAAAAATGTCCTAGGAAATCTAAAATTAGTATCACCAATGTTCCTAAAACTCTTGATCATCACGTTACACCATCTGGGTTAGGAGACCTGATTTAGAGGCACTTAATGGTAGGCTTGTTTATTCTTGCATGTTATCACATGATTGTTCACATGCTATATCTTATGAGTGATTATGGATGCATATTTTCATACACTACCTTTTCTACTTCATGTTATATGCTTTCTAGTTGTATGATGTTTACCTTTTGTATATTGATTTTCCTTTTTTGTGGTCTTATTGAGAAAAGTACACAAATATTTTGTTTGTCTTTGGAGTCGCTTTAAAAAAAATTAAAAACTCAAAAATGTTTTTTTGTTTATGTGTAGTTTGGTCATACACATTTGTGTGTTTGGATCCAATTCGTTTCATTATTCCACGTGGCTAGGACATTTGATTATGATTTTAAATGCTTAGGATTGTTCTCAATCATGCTTTAAAGGAGTTGTTCGAAATTGATTTGCTTTGATGGATTCACTTTGTATATGCCTCCGTACACACTTTACATGAGATCTTTTGGATTATAACTTCATATGTTACATGAGCTAAGTGAGGTGTTCTCGTATCATTATTATTATAAATATACATAATATTTTTTTTACTATGGGGGATTTTTGCATGTAAGAACCATTGCGTGAGCTTAATCATAATTGATAAAAATACGTGTGTGTAATGGGAAAGGGCTACGAAAAGAGAAATTCCTTTGCTTGAAAGTCCACCGTTGTGAAGAGCCTAAAAAAAGAGGGGCAAAAGAATAAAAAAAATTCTAAGGCCAAATTTTTGCATTGATGCTTCAAAATTTAGTATGTTCGAAAGAAAAATAAAAAAAAAATTATATCTATCTATTTTTTATAATGTTAAATTTGAAGACCAGTGGATTTTCACAATAAGTTCTAGTTGATCTTAAATGTTTGACGCTATTGATTCGAGAATTATCAAGATTTCTAGGCTAGTGTGCATTGTGTATGTTTGCCCATTTTAAGTTATTTATCTATCACTACAAATCTAAATCTAAGTTGATAAGTTTTTGCGATCAAATAGAAGCCCTTGACCATTTTCGAGTGACTGAGTCATGTTTCTTGTTTTTCTTGTTCACGCTCATTCACTTTGTACCATTTTTGTTTACACACATCAATAATATGCTAGTGTTAAAAACTTATGTGTTTTGTGTCCTGTTTATAGTGTTTGTGGGGGCAATATATATGCCTACGGAATAGCAGGACGTGTGGGGAGCACCCCGGTGAAGATGGCGACGTGCCAACAATATAGGGACGACTAAAGTCCTTAGTAAACGAGAAGACCGAGGAGCAGTATCGGATTGGAATGAAACTCCACGAAGATAGGGCTCATCCATATTTGTTACTCATCCATATTTGTAACCCTAATATAACCCCTAACTCTATATAAAGGGGACACCCCCCATTGTGAAAAGGGGGCTTAGAAGTTAGAGAAACACTCTCATGTAAAACTCTCTGATCTTCTAATGAAACACACCAGCAGCCCCGTGGACGTAGGTCATTCATGGTCGAACCACGTAAATCTTTGTCTCTCTCGTATTTATTTTTATACTTGTATTGTGATGAATTGACACCCTCATACGGGTGAGATTTTTTTCACCTACAATACCATTAGAAACAAATTCACCTTAAGAAATCAAATCGAACCAACGCGGGGCAACATAGCCCAACATTGAAACCCAATTAAACCAACACAAACTCTCCGTTGAAACTTGTTGGTCTGAGCTTCCTCCAAGAGACCATAAATCCAACGGACCTCGAAAATCTATGAACATAAAACTTCGATCTCCAAACAGCTATCTCTAAGGAGCTTCATCTCCGAGGACCTTCACCTCTGAGGAGTCTTAACCCTCGAGAAATCTGATCTGCTCTCGAGGAGCCTTGGCCTTTGTAAGTATCTCAAAGGGATCTCACTCTATAAAACATCGACCCAACTCAATGTTTAACTCTAATCCATCTTCAAGAGAATAAACCACATATGGGACACCTGAAAAATGACCCGCTAAAAAACTATCAAAATTCGAATAAATATCTCTGAATATCCTCGAAATTTGAACATCTTTAACCTTTGAACACCCTCCGAACATCCTCGTATGGTCTTGATCTCCAAGAAGGAAACCTTGATCTCGGAATAGCCTTGATCTCTGACCTTGATCTACGATAAGCCTTAACGTACGAGTTGCGTCGATCATCGTGGAGGAACTGAAACCCAAGATAGGTTTCGTATGAACTCGTGTATAATATATTTGTTGTTAACTGTGATTTTAATTGAGAAAATATAGACCATTTGGACTCCAAAGTCCCAAGTTAGTGGGTTTTTCTTTTGTATAATATTTATAAAGGCACTGAGATATTAAGGTACTCGAGGTACCTCTTTTAAAGGAATGGGTACGATACAATGGAAGTAAACCACATTGGAAATATTTCCAAAATTATGCATGAATTACACGGTCATTCGAACAGTTTGGCAATGAACACTTTCTAAGATCATTGGTATGTGGTATTGAAAAAAATAGGACAAATAAAGCATATTGCCTCTTTCATTAATTTCAAATGTTATGATATTTAAATTGTGCGTGTTTTATTTACACACTCTGAAAAATACTCCCTAAAGCTTAAGAATAAATGTAGCCTCGCACAAATTCGAGTGGTTTGGGTAGAAAAACATCTATTTATGAAAAATCCATATACCCTTGAAACAAATATTTTATGTTGTCTCAAATGAGAATATTCAAAAATTGCAATCAAAATTAGTACAAGCATGTACTCGAACAAACCATGTCAAAATTGACTTCTTTGGAACAACCTTATCAAAATAATATTTTTGCTGAAAAACTTAGCGATTTGCTCATTCATAGTAGCTCGAGTTGCCTCATTTATAGTAGCTCGACCTGCCTCATTCATAGTAGCTCGATCTGCCTCATTCATAGTAACTCGAGTTTCCGCAACCATGGTGACTCGAGTAGCCTTAGATATGGTTTCTCGGAGCAAGCTTCTGAGCAACTACATCCATGATCGCTCAGAGCAACTCTCTGTGCCACCTCGTATTCAATTTATGCTCAAATATGATTTATTCACATTATGATATTAGTTACATGAAAATTTAAGTCTAAAATTTATTATTCACCTCAAGGTGACTCAGCATGCTTAGTAACTGAATTATTATGCGCATGATTTAAATAGATCCCAAAACTTCTAAGTTTTATCAGCTTTGATAAATAGAGGGGGCATGAGATAAATATCTCATCACATGATATATCTGCACCTTATCATTTTACGATAGTACGAACTGAATATTGTAACATATCAAACTGGCATCATGAAACTACACAGTACAATATATTTTACGACTCCTAGTTTAAGGAGCCGCAATTTTGAGTTTATTTTATTATATTTAACATAAAATAAAATAAAGGAGGCAAGATATACCCAACATGATTATGTATGACAGTGTAGCACATATGCCCCACAACTTACTAATGGTTTTGTGCCAGAATTAGAGATGATTTTTTATCCTTGTAGATTTTGAACGCACGTGAGCAAATCAAGCTCAAGCAATTACATCAGGCTTAACAAATGTCAAAGGCAAATGCTCATGAGATCTTTTAAATTTGGGATATCACCCAGTATAATGTATTTAATTGTATTCATATGGCATTGTAACTGATGTATGAGTTTTTCTATACTTTTTTTTATCTTGAGATAAAATACAAAACAAAGAAAAAATGGATAAAGTGAGAACACACTATATGGTTGACTTACTTGAGTCTGTGCCATATAGGAGTTCCAACTAGTTTGGATATCGAAACAAAATAGGATTAGATTTTTTTGAGTTGCTCTATCTCAAAAAGGCATCAAGCTTCATCAAAAGCATCCCAGTCCAAGATCTCTAATATGACACAAAGAGGTAAGTACAACTCTTGAACCACAATTAGGACACATACACTGCATATACATGCTTTATTATGTGTGCATATTTTTTATGGTGGTGTTTCTTCAAATATTTTTTTTTGGAAAAATAAATTCATTTGAATATTTTTTTAATCATTTAAAATGATTTTTCATTTAATTGAAATATGATTTTAAAAAATATATTTGAGGTTAACATAAGAATATTTTTTATGATAAAAATTTGATTGGTTCAATTTTTAATGGGTTAATATTTTTTGAGTCAAAAAATTTAATTTTTTACAAGACTTTAAAAAACACATGTGTGTTATTTTTTATAAGGCTATTTGTGTTTGTTTAGTGTCTTGTTGTTTAGACTCATTTGTGACCCTAGATTGAGTGGTTATCTATGGACTATATTTTTAGTGGCTCAATCCTAGTGAACACCTCTTAGCCAATCAAAATTAGTTATCCTCTTTCTTTCTACACTTTTAGATCTTGGTGAGTTGATCTAAACCCTCCATTCATAACAAACCCTAGTGTCCCTCGTATATAATATCTTTTAGGGTTTATTATTCTTGGCTTAAGAAAGTGAGAGGCGGCTGATAGGTTAGTAAGAGAGAGAGAACATTTCATCTTTTCTCCATCCATCTTGAGAGAAACCAAGAACCAAGAGAGAAGAGGTTTCAGGCGAAATCAACCGAGAGAACAGCCTTCGCCGCTGCTGGAAGTCGGTGTCCGATCCCATTGCCGGTCGAAGAACCAGGGACCTGCCATCGTCGGACTGAATTAGAGGAGATTCGAAACCGAGGCAACCATCGCCTACCGCAACCACCGGCACTGCCGAATTGGAAACCAACGCAACTGTCACCTCTGACCACAGGGGATGCCGAATTCGAAATCGAGAAACTTCCGTCACCGAAAAACCGAGACAGATAGAGAACGGAGTTCCCACCGGAAAACCGAAATAGAGAGAGAACGGAGTTCCCACTGGAAATCGAGACAGAGAGAGAGAGAGAACTGAAAAAAATTAATCTCGCCGGAATTTTTTTCTTACCGGAAAACTCGCAGAAAAAATCGCCAAAAGATTTTGAACCTTTCAGATTGGTGTACCTTCTTTCCCTATATCTCTTAGGGAATATTTTTAGCACACTATTTCTAGGATTGTTGTGTGTTCATTCTTGGATATTGCAGTTGTATTTTTTTTAATCCAAGATTGTGATATCAAATACATGTTGAGAAATTATACTTGTTGTATATTTTCAGATTTGGAAATAAAGGTTGTCTCATATTTGGGATTTCACATTTGCGTGAAATAGGTTTGAAAATAAATAATTTGTTGGGACAATATTTTTGGAGAAAAAATTATTGTGTGTCAAATCTGAAAATAGTAAAGTTTATTACTCAAGTTGGATTTGAAATAAAATTGCATATCATATAGAAGTTGAATGTAATTTGTAGGTATTGCTTGTAATTGATTGAGAGGCGTGAGAAGCATTTTGCATGTTTAGTTAATTCACAAACACTATCACTCTCACATGAACACATAGGATTTGCGGTTCTTGGTGAGGTATTTTATTTGTTGGGGTTGCTGAAATCCGGGATTCAAGGACAACAAGGAAGTTGCGTGGAGAAGAAAAAATCAAGAAAGAATGCCTTTGAGAGTGGAGTAAACTCGGGTAGGTACATTTTTTGTTCTTGTATATTGGTTCTTAGTTGCATGTTTTAAGGTTGTAACTTGGTTGTGATTTTAGTGGACTTTTCTTTTTGCTACGTAGAGGGAGCCGTGGATGTTTCCCTATTTTAGGGTTTTACCACGTTAAAAATCGCGTTTTAATTTGCTTAAATCTTCTTAATTACTTTGGCAAGCAATATCATACTTGAGACTTAATTGAACGTTTTTATTTTAACAATCTCAAAGTTATCAAACTAACGAATCCAAAAAACATATTCAGAAAAATTATTTTAACACATCTAGTGTTCATTTTGAAAAGAGTTTCGTTTAACGAGTTTATTTCGGAGTTTACTAAACTTATAACTTTTTGTTATTAATCTTGTAAATGCAATTTTTTCATAAAGTATTCTATGATGTACCACTTGTAGTTACACATGAACAAAGGTGACAAGCATGCTCAGACTTGGTCCCAGAATGTCCATCATTGATGAAGAATCTCCAAAAGAAATATCAGAGTTGTTCAGCATAGCTACTAGTTGGCTCACATATATCACTGACTATATGACATTATTTCCAGCAAAGCGATAGGGAGCAAGCAAATTACCCGCAAAACTCGGAGCATGGATACAAAGTTTGCATCTTACCAGTATTGTGGTGAGTCACCCACAAATGTGCATTATATTTCTCACAAACCTTCCCAGTATCGTGGTGAGTCGCCCACAGAGGTGCATTATCGTTCTCATAGACCTTACCAGTACTAGTATCGTGGTAAGTCACCCATAGAGGTGCGTTATAGTTCTCACAAACCTTGTTAATATCGTGGTAAGTCACCCACAGTGGTGCATCATAGTATGAGAAACCTTGACGTAAGTGGTCACAAAAGTCCTACATTACTAAGCGTGCCAGACCCTCACTTATGGGAGATTAAAGTCCTGCATTACTAGGCGCACCTGACCCTCGCTATGGGAAACTAAAGTCCTATATTACTAGGCACGCCTGACCCTCGTTTATGGGAGATTTAAAGTCCTATATTACTAGGCGCACCTGACCCTCGCTTATGGAAGATTAAAGTCATATATTACTAGCACGCTTGACCCTTGTTTATAAGAGATTTAAAATCCTACATTACTATGTGTGCCTGACCCTCGCTTATAGGATATTAAAGTCATATATTACTAGGCACGCCTAACCCTCGTTTATGGGGACATTTTAAGTCCTACATTACTAGGCGCACCCTCACTTATGGGAGATTAAAGTCCTATATTACTAGGCATGTCTGGCCCTCGTTTATGGGAGATTCAAAGTCCTACATTACTAGGCGCGCCTGACCCTTTTAAGGGAGATGAAATTCCTATATTACTACCCTTGCTTATGGAAGATTAAAGTCCTAAATTACTAGGCACGCTTAAAGACCCTGATTTTCAAGCACGCTTAAAGTCCCAATTTACTCAAAGGATCTTTATGGTTGCTCGAATAAGTAAAATTGGGAACACTTGCCAAAATATGTTAGTTTTAAAACCCCAGTTCACTTGAAGCACAAATGGTTGCTCAGTCTAATACTCATGACAAGTTTTAATCTTGTGATTGCAAAAGATCCACTATACTTAGATAACCACCCATTGGTGGCTCAAGCTGGTATATCTGGAAAGTTTGTTATTCAAAATGTTTAAAACCACAGTAAAATTATGGAGACATGCTCATTCGAGAGGAATGGGGGCAACCCCCAAAATACTCATCCAAAATGAAAAAACAAAGGCAACAAAAATAGCCCTCAAAACTATATGCAAATGATATATGCATATACATGCATACTACAAACCAAACATAGTTATATGATGATTTTCTAGTCAAAACAGGTTAACTAATTATTTCTTACACACAGTTGATATGTCTCAGCCGAAGCATTAACACACCAACTATGCGTACGAGGGGGAAATGTAGAGTGTGGTTCAATAAATTAACCACCAACACTCTAATAATTAACCCCACATATCTGATCAAATATTGATTTATTATTTATCAAGGTTTACTATAAATCCAGTCCCTTCATGGATTGAGATATTATTATGCGCGTATGATATATTGTGTATACTTCGCATTTGACTGATTACACTAGACAACACTCTAGTAATTATTTAAATTGTTCATTTAAGATGTCACTACAAATATCGCAACAAGTGGCACCATAACTAGTGGGACACTTAGCTCTACAGAGATCATAACATGTATTAAGCCTACTTGGGTAACTTTTCATGTAAAAAGAGGGTTTCCCCCTCATTTGATGGATGATGGTCTTGAGGGAAAAGTAAGGAGATAAAATCAAACTCTTCCCTCCCCCCCCCCCCCCCTCGAACCTCTTGAGCTCCGTCATGAGTTTGATAGTGACAAGAATATTTTCATAGTTTCATTACGAGTTTTACGTATTTTATATGGTATATCTGCGTTTAGAGGCAGCTAGCCATATTTGGCAACCCCCGCGCACAAAAAACACTAAAAACTGAGTTTTTCGATGTATCGTACGGACCCACGAACTACATAGAATTTGATTCCGCAAATAAAATGGATACGTAGGCGCAACAACGTTGCTAAAGTCTAACTACGCTCAATGTGGTGCTTCCCCAAATCAGCGCTCACATTTTACAGAAGGACACGTTCATAATTTCCTATATTAGTTACGGGTATGCTGGTAAAATGCCCACAAAAAGACTTAAAGCTAAATCATTTCTACCAACTGTCATCATGGGCTGAATTTTAAATTATAAGAAGCCTTGGAATTTGAACCAAACAATCTCAAAAGTTTTCTACCGCCATTTTGTTCCATCAATTCAACTATTCCAAGGCAACCGGAGGTTTCTGTAACTTTCTTCACTTGTAAGTCTTCTTCTTTCTCGTATCTTCAATTTTCTCTTCAACAATCCTCTGATTTTTCATAAATTTTCATTGCTTATTCTTTCTGAGTTAAGAAAAAATGGTTATTCGGGAATGATAAAACTTTAGTGGAATTTAGGGAGATATATTTAATTCCCAATTGGGTAAGATTTGAGTGTGTCAATATACCCGCCGATTGCTATAATTTGAAAGTATCCATTGGATCGACATTATCTCAATGGTTCAAGGGGGTATAACCATTCCCCCCAATCAACTCTTCCTTGAGTTTTGTGAGTTTTTCAAAGTGGTTCATGCCCAATTTCTCCAAACACACGGATGATCGTGAACGGGGTTCACGGGATAGATGAATTGTACGGTACTTAAATAGGGATAACAAAAATTAAGTATTGTTATTCATGGTCAAAAATTAAAGACAGTATCTTTTATTTAAAAGCAAAGAAGGTGGATAGATTTTGGTCATTAATCTTCATGACTCCAATAAAGGATATTGCGATCATGGATTTATTGCTAGGGATTGACAATATTCACCTACTCCTGAGGGTGGTGAACCTTACAGAAGGTTTATGTGCCGTGATAGGGGGAAAAAATAGGTTGATGTTACATTCTCTTCTAATTTTTTTGTTATCGATTAGCTGTCGTATGATATTGTTGCTAATTTGGATCTCTTTTTGTTTTGCGCAGCTAGGTTAGAGAAAAAAGAGCCTATTTTTTCTCATTTCAAACACGAATAGATTATTAAGGTCTGGAAGCTAAGGAGGCCTTTGAATCAAAATGCTGAACATCCTAGATCGGTATCTTTTTTGCTCGAGTATACCAACTCCACATCCATCTTTACACCCAGGCTTGTCAATTAAAAACTTGAGATACCAGTCCCTTCAACTAGTGAGGGATGTCCAAGTGATATTATCTCGTCCTCTTTTTAACCCATGAACATAATTGACATCCCTGTTGTTGAAGAAACTATGCCTCCAAGGAAGATAAATTTCACCTTGGTGGACGAATCTGATTTCTCCACCTCCTTAAAGGCAAAAAATCTCTAAAAGGAAGGCGAGTTGGAGGTCCCTCTGATCTCGCCACTCTTGTGGATTCTCCTGATAAGGAAAAGGGAAGGAATAAAAAAGTCCCTCTCTTTACTTCTATCATTGTTCCAATTAAGAAACTGGATGCCCCCAAGACGGATAAGGGAAACTAAACCATGTCGGTGGCTAATAATCCATCTTCTGTCCTTGGTCTAGTGAGGGGGCCATTTTGGCATAAGATCGAGAGTAGGTCGACAGGCTGACCTTTAACCATATCACTTATCATGCCGTGCAGACATTATCTGCGGTATGTTTATGACTTTTAGTATGATTATTCCCTTATTTTGATTATTGTGTTGGCTCGAGTTCATCTTATTTTTGTAGTTCGTGGCAGGCTTTGTTGCCCTACTAGACAGGAGGCCAAATAGGTCAAGAGAAATAATAACCTGGAAATGGCCTTGAATATATCATGAGAGCCTCTTGTTTCAGCCAAGAAGGTATTGGATGATGAGAAAAAATCCACCAACTTGGAGATGTCTGAGTTAAAGTTAGAGCTCAATAAGATGGAGAACGCTGTCAAGAATCATCCTCAAATCTTGGCAGTGGTAAAATATGAGGCCAATGACCTGGGTATGTGGAGGCCTTTGTCGAGACCAAGAAGTAAGTGGCTTTCATTAAAAAGTCAAACTTTAAAAAGGGCTGGGATGCAGCCTTGGTCAAGACTGATACTCCTTGAATCTGAGCATTTGGGGGAGCATAATTCAGGTTCTCCATCAAGGCAGGATGAAGGGGATAAGGCATCAAGCAACAACCAAGAAAAGGGTTTAGAATATCAAGAAATGGTGGATGTCGATCACGGTAAACCTCAGAAATCCAAGAGCATGTGAAGAAAAAGGAGGTCCAAAGCTAGTTGGGATGAGATTAGGTACCATAACTCCTTGTATTTCTACGCTTTTAAGAATTTTTAAGGGCTTGATCCACCGTTGGGTCTAATGGAAAAACTTATGCTATTATCAAGTCATTGCTTGCCAATTATTAATTATTCCATGAATGCTTTGTAATCATCTCTTATAAGTCTGATTGTTCTTATTTTGATCCTTAGAGCTTGAAGTAGTATCGTAAAGATATCATTGCTTCCAGAGATTGGTGATTTGAACCTAGTTCTTAGTCAGGAATTTAGCAGTCCAGCTCACAATGCGTTTGTTAATATTTGGCAAGCTCTATAAAAGATGACAAGTGCCTTTGATGAGCAAGCACATTTGGTCATTGATCTGAGGGTCGAGGTTAAGAATGTCAGTGATATTGTAGAACTGTTGTAGAATACAGATATCTCGCTAAGGGAGAAGCTTGATAAAGATGAGGAGAAATTTGGCATGATCAAGCAAGGCATAATTTGCGACATAATGAAATTAAAGTATCTCTGTAGGAGGGATCCTCGTCAATTTTGGGCTTCTCGTTATGATGGTGGATGCCCCCTTAAACTCGATGAGGCTAAGCGGGTGGCATATAAGTATGGTTGGTTGAACATCCTATCTAAAATGAAAGATCCTAAAGACTTCGATATTTGGTTCTGGTACCGGAGTGCCCTGCTTATAGTCACCCTTAGAAGTGATAAAAGTTGGATTCCTCTGGACGTTGTTCCCCTTCTATTGGCGAAGGATTCCTTATCGACAAGCAATTGTGATGATGAGTTTGGGCCTAATCCTGATGACAGACGAAAAATTGCAGTTATAGAGCTGATAACTCATCAAAGATGACTGCTTTGTCTCAAGACTGTATATATTCAATTTATAACTTTACTAGATAGACCTTTGGTAAAATAAATAATCTATTAAATTGACAGTTAATTCCATGTTTTTATTTTCCCATTATTTTATTACGAGCGTGTTTTTATTATTTGCCTTGCCTTTTATAAAGTGTCATCACACAATCTTAGGCCTAGGTCAAACTATGAAAAAAAATGCACCTGGTGGTAGGGCCATACACTCATCTAGATTTTAAACCGACCAAAGTTGGTAAGCTTAGTGCTTAGGGATCCCCATAGGTATTTTTCTTATCTGGGAAATATTTGATGTTTTTGTGTTTTTTATGACAAATATATATAACCTTAAAATGTTGCTTACGTGAAATCATGCCAAGGCATTCATGCCGGTGACCAGTCTTTGATCAAATATAATAATCATTCATAGATAAAACAGAGTTAATCTACCATTTTGAACAATAATTAAGCTAATTGTATCAAATTAACTTAAAGTTTTCTAGGAAACATAACTTCAAAACTCAATATAAAGATAAAAATGAAATTTGCAATTGAAAATAAAACTTCCAAATACTTATCACATTCCAGACCCTATGGATATCCTTACTCCCCAAATGTGTCCAAATAGTAGGCTCCATGGATATTGTCTCTAATAATATTGAATTGCTCTTCCCAATTAGGACCTAACTTTCCAACTAATGGCATTCTACCGTTGTCGAGCACTTTCCTGAGGACGTAGTATCTGACCTGGAACCTTTTGGGTTGACGTATTTTTTGTATTGCTTAGCCAACTGTTGTTGGTAGGAAGCTGACTTGATTAAGTCTTGTTTCCTTTGTTCATTGTCTAGGTCGACCTCAGTCCCAATGATTTCTCGATTAAAATATTGGTCGATAATGATCATCGTCATAGTTAGTAAGCCATCTTCAATAAGGATTATGGCTTTTATCCCATTGGCTAAAGCAAAGGGCATTTCCCTAGTCGACCCTCTAGGCATAGTATGGTATGACCATAGGACGTGGGGAAGCTCGTACACCCAAGAACCATTTTTCCTTTTCTAACCTTTTTTTCAATCCATCGAGCATTGTATTATTGGAAGCCTCTGCCTGCCCATTTCTCTGAGGGTAGGCCAACAAAATGAAGTGATGCTTGATAATGTGGTTGTTGTAGAAGTTTTTAAATGCTCCGCTTTCAAATTACGTCCTATTATTCGTGATGATCATTATTGTCATGCCAAAATGAGTCACGATGTTCCTCCAGATGAATCTGATCATATCAAAGTCTCTGATGTTTGCCAATGGTTCAATTTGAAACCAATTTGTGAAATAGTCTATACCGACCAGCAGATACTTGCAATTTCCTGATGTAGTAAATAATGGGCCCAGATTTCATGGACTGGTTAATGACTTTAAGTCATTGGATGGATGATGAACCATGGGTGAGAACTTTGACACTTCTCGCATCTTCTGGTGTAGGATATTTCATCCATATTTATATATGGACACCAGTAACCTTCTTTGATTGATCTTAAATCCAAAGATCTCCCCCCTTCTTGGCTCCCACTGATACCCTCATAAAGTTCGTATAGGATTTGGTCGACGTCATTTGGGTGCACGCATTGTGAAAGATCTCCTATAGATTTTGTCTTCAGGCGATAAGTATAAACGAGGAGATTTTATCGTGACCTGATGGGCTTGTTTCTAATCGGCTGGTAGGATATCCTCTTGCAAATAAGTTACGATTGGATCCATCTAGCTAAGATCCTAGACGGTGAGGACTTATTCGGCAACCTTTGGCCTTGTGATACTGGGTCGGGCGAGGAAATCCACCTTGATGGTTTTTTTAAAATTCGAGTCTACCGATGAACCCAAAGTGGTTAAGGTATCGGCATAACTGTTGTTTCTACGAGGGAATTATTGAATGTGGATCTTTTCAAACCTAGCAATCAGGTCTTGGGCAACCTACAGATATGCTGACATTCGCTCATTTTTGGCATTGTAGACTCTAGATACTTAGTTGGATACTATCCTTCAGCCACAATAGACATCAAGGTGACTTGTGACCAAAGATGAAGCTTTACGTAACCTGGTGATGAGAAATGAGGACGATTCCCACTCCTTCCCATCTTGAATTAGAGGCTTTGTCTACATATAGAGTCCACTTCTTGAGTTGGTCAAACTTTTGGCCAATCACATGGTCAGTGAAGTCCTTGTCGTTGGGCCTTGCTTCCCTTATGAATTTGGTAATGAAGTCTTCCAGTACTTATCCCTTTATTGCAGTCCTTGGTTTATAGGGACCATTTGGACATCCGTCCAAATAGGTTGACTTTCTGAGGAATGCTTTGAGCGAAAAATAGGTGATGACTATGATAGAGTTAGATTTAAAGTAATGCTTTAATTTTCGCGAAGCAATAAACAGAGAATAAGATAACTTATCTAAAGTGGAATTCAGTGTTTCTAAGCATCAAGGAGCGTCTTGTTGATATAGTAAACAGGATCTCGGTGCACTTCCTTCTCACACATCAAGGTCGAGATAACTACATGATTGGATATCACGAGATATAGGTAAACTGGATCCCCCAGATTTGAGATCGCGAGCAGAGGTGGTCAACTCAGGTAGGTTTTGATTTCATCAAGTGCCTTTGAGCATTCCTCATTCTAGGTTAAGACTCTTTCTTTCTTCATTAGCTAAAAAAATGGTCAGAACTTCTCTAAATATTTGAAGATGAAATGATTAAGAGCGACCAATATTCTCGTTAACCTTTGAATATCACGACGCATCTTTGGCAGTTGAACATTTTTTATTTCCATAATCTGGTAGAGGTTGGCTTTAATCCCCTTTTAGCTGACCAAGTAGCCAAGGAACTTCTTATATTGGTCTCCAAAAGAGTATGTGGCTGCGTTGAGCTTCATTTTGTAGTATCTGAGGACCACAAATTTCTTTGCTAACTCTTGCAGGTCATTGAATTTATGCTTGGTTTTGACAATAATGTCATTTATATAGACTTCCATTGTGTCACCTAGTTATTCTTTGAAAATTTTTGTGACCAGTCACTAATACGTAGCTCTTTCGTTCTTGAGACCAAAATGTAATGACTTTGTAAAAGTTTAGGCCGAGTGTGGTGATGAACGAGGTCTTGTCAAGATTAGGGTCGAACAGAGGAATTTGATGGTACCCAAAGTACGCATCCAGAAAACTCATTCGTTCGTGTCTAGTTTTGGCATTGACCAATTAGCCAATCTTCGAAAAAGAAAATTTTTCGTTGGGATAAGCTTTGTTAAGGTCGGGGAAGTCTATCCACACTCTCCACTTTCCATTACTTTTTTTCACTACTATTGGGTTTAATAGCCATTTGGGGAAATGAACTTCTTTAATGTTCCTTGCCTTCAGAATTTTCCTTACTTCCTCTTTCACGGCATTTACCTTTTGGGGGGCTATTTATTGAGCCTTTTACATGATCGGTGGGTAAGTAGTGTAATCGATCCGAATTTATGGGTTGCCCGTAGTCAACTCGGTCCGACCCGAGCGTTAGGTGTGAAGTGCAATGAAATACCCTATATAATGTTGTTACTCCAGTTTTATTTGAATTAACAATTTACTTGTTTAGCATGAGATTCCAATTTCAAATCAAACTACGTGAGGGACCCGTGGGAAGCATCCCCGGAGTCCAACCATACAGAGCTACTAACGTAAAATAAAAGAGAGTACTTACATGTGTAACGCTCTTAAAATACGAACCCGCACCCAACCTGCCGTAACAAAGACGAGGGTGTGAGTCGAATGCTCAGTGGGAAATATACAAACACAATATGGAATAGAATGGCAGAAAAAAGACTACCTACTTGCACATGCAACCACCTTATATATATATATATATACATAATACAAGAAGCCGTTTTTATTTCCAAAAAATGTGATTTTTCTCAATTACATTACCTTAATCTTATAAAAGACTTCCTCTTTCTTGACTTGAAATTTACCCCTTTACTTAACACACGTGGTTAAATACTTGTACAACTACAATTTATTTAACCGAAAACTATCTCCTTATCGAAATCACCCTTTTCATTTAAACCAGTTCACTCAGTATTTTCATTGAAAATCGCCCCTTTCAACACACGAGAACACCATGTTAGAAAATACTTGTTTAACTTTTGAAAACCTTTCATAATACACCCTTGTGTTAACTATGGTTAAACCATATTTGGTTGCTTACCTCGTCTGTTTAACCACTATACATTACCGTTCCTTTACTTTATAGACATTAATCAATTTACACGTTTCTTGTCCACTTTAACCTTTACCAGAACATTTATTAACTTATTCGAGTTAGGTTGTCTTAACGCATTTTCACCACACAACCCATTTCTTGACATGATTTTTATTTCTTTATCTTTTTCTCAGAATCATATAATAATCGCGTACTTTAACGTGCTCCATACCGCCGACAATGCCACCATATGCTCTGGCCAGGGATTTTGGGTCTTTCACCTCAAAGCTCCGGGCCCTCCTTAATTATCCTAATGTCATTCGAGTTCCTTTTAATGTATTTTAACAATTTACAAATGTCCAGATTACTTCAGCTTTCCCTTTTTACCCGACCGAAGCTAAAACCGGGGATTTCACCCCAACTTGTGTTACACTTTGAAAATCATCATTTCATGTCCTTTACACTTTAGCTTTGATTTTATTCCAAAATCATGTTCATTTAGGACCATTTTGTGTAAAACCATTTTCAACATTTTTTCCCATAAAAATGTTCCACTTTATGTAAAATTACCATTTTACCCCTTTGTTTCCAAACTTGACTTTTCCTCCATTTTCACAAGTGTTATTTCTCAGAACACCGGTAAGTTACCCACACTAACTTCTTAAGTGTTTTTAACACATAAACACCTTTTTAACATTTGGAGTAACATTCTTCCAAGTTGAAAACATCTTTATTCAAATACTTCTTTTCCAATTTCATATGTATTAATCTTTCAAAATATTAGTAAGTTACACACACCACCTTCTCAATGTTTTAACCATTAACAGTTATTCAACACTTTTACTAACCACTTTTCTAAGTTAAACATTTCTTTACTTTCGTTATCCAAGAAATTTAATTACACTTGAAGACTATCTTTATAAGAAAATACCATTCCTTTTATTAGCATATGTAGTCTTATAACCTTACCATTATCACATTTTTAACCTTTTTTACTCACTTTGAAGACTAGAATTTTTACTTTTCATATTTCATGTTTAAATCCAACAAGGTGGAAGGGTGGTGGTGGCATCGTGGTTTGAGTTGGAGAGAGGTGCATAAATCTGAAAATGGTGGGGGAACACCCCCCCCCCTCTCTCTCTCTCTCTCTCTCTCTCTCTCTCTCTCTTATTCCACTCCAAAATAACCCAAATAAACCCAAAAACCCTTATTATAATATCCCCAAACCTTAAAATCCCATTTTTGCCCAATCTGGACTCGGAAACTCATCCATCCAATGGCCCAAAACGTGACAGCGCACAAGGGCAATCGATGTAAAATTATACGTGACCTCGTTTGAACGAGAATCGTCTCTCGTTCGAACAAGAATAGCTTCTCGTTCAAACTGTGCTTCGAACGACCTAGACCTATTATTCATTGGGATATCGTTCGAACCTTGTTCGATCCCCTACTTTAAACAACCTTGGTTTCTCATTCGAACTACCTTAACTCGTTCGAACGACCATTCTTCATTTTTCTCCAAATTTTCCATTTTTTATCCCATAATCTTCCAACAATTACAATCAGGACCCTGAACAGTCAATTGCAGCTATAAACTCAATCATAATGATCCAAATCACCAAGTTTTCATACGATTACAACTTATGCGAGAAATTAATAAAATATTGGGGAACGATATTACATTCTTCCCTCCTTAGAAAATTTTATGCCCGAAATTATCAACCAATAAATCCTCAAGCTTATGGGGTTTATCAATTTCTACTCTAAGTCATAGGAATCCTCCAAGACTAAATCATCAAATTCCTCGAATACCAAGATAACATCATACGCTCATTCATGATTTTGTCACCAAAAGGTTCATCATGCATTATAACCTAGTGCTCACCCTCAAGCTAATCATCAAATTCACCAACAGTCCTTGTATCTCCACTTCTCGATAATCATGCTTAGTTGAGCCCTAAGACTACCTTGGCTAACACCTAAAGCATAAATGTGCCCCCACCAAGAAAAACCCTTTTATGATCAATACTCACCTAAGAGTAAACCTTAACACAATCAATACCTGATTCATCATCAAGTATTTTCTCAACCCTTATAACTACACACTCTACATTTCGCAAACTTTCGGATCGTCTTGCCACATATCTTTATTCACACTTGACATTAATATCATATCACTAGTCGCTCGCATCAAAGATCAACACACCACTAAGTCTCAATCCACGTGTCTAACTAATACCCTTTTACAGGATCCTCACGTGAATTTAGGGTCACTCTAGGCGCCTAACTAAGGGACACACACCTGAGCATTACACAATCCACTAACCGTGACAAACCACACTTAGTGCTAAGTTTCCTTGAGTTCTAACATTCTATGATGCCCTCAAGTTATCATCCTGCTCTTCATAACCAGATCCCTTAATCGCCATGCCGAATAAAATCCTATGTCGATACTTCTAGGGAAAGAAAATACCATGAGCAATCGTATGGCCGAAAGCGCATCCACTCGCACACGAAACTTATGCAATAGCAAGTATACCTTAGACAAGGGCGCACCCAGTTACCGAGTTGCATTAACCATACCAGATCCAACCATGCTCTACTGTACCAAACTGCACCGCACCACGTCGTGGCACAAATCTGGGTTATCACAATCGTGAGGGATATAATTTCCCATCACCAAAACCAAAGGAAAACACAAGAATCAAAAGATACAACCAATAGATCCGAAAAAAACCCACTCACGTATAATCGTGATGGTGTACAAGGACGAACCTATGTCACGCATTTGGAGTCCATGTACCGTCCCGGGCAAACTCAACGAATCCTAGCCTAGCCATACGACTTGGCTTGAGTTACCTATCATGAAAAACCTAACCACTACCCACTTATTTCCTCAATAAGGGAGAAACATACAAACCTAACGTTCTTTGGGAAGTCAAGCACTGGACTTCCATCCTTAAGAATAAGGGCTCCTCCTTACATCCTTGCCAAGCACGAGCCACCCGGTCGACGAACGCTAACGTCCTTCTCAACACCGACCTCATCCATCTCATTAGTGATGACATCACCAATCTAATACACTTAGATTACTATTTTTATCGTATAATAGTCATACCCAACGTCTCTTTTGGCACTACCCGATTCAGCAAAACACTTATCCTATCATGGCTATCATCGTCACAAGGTTACTGTCGCCTAGCCCAAAGTTTAATTCATTTGACTCCCCATGATGGCCAGTCCCCATTATTAACACCATAAGGGTAACTCTTGGACGTACATCCTTGAGTCCACGTGAGTCTAACAAGACGAACAAAGGTCTAAACATTCCCCTACTAGGGTTATTCTAACATATATTGTCGACTGACATCGATACCCTCGTTACGCTTCAACATCTCATCACAATTGCTACTTGCGGGGCCTAAATCATAATATCATTGGCCCAAATATCCAATGCATTCCTGGTACTCGTCAAATCTAACACAACCCTCTCTACATCGGTCTCCTCAAGACAATGAGTATTATACCCAACCATGATATGAATCTCTAATTTCATCTCGAATTATTGCACTACCTAATTACATTAAACTTTGGCAACCTCACACAAGGCTATATGAAGCGACTCCTTTTAACTTAGTCGTTAACCCAAGGTCACAACAAATTTTTCACATCCTTTTGTTGGACACAAAACATTTCATAAAATCTATGCTAACTAGTTCCCTAAGGTCACCAAGTGTACCCAAGCATTTGTTACCAAAGACTAGATAAGACTTCATCGACCATAATTCCCACAAATCGATTATGCCCTCAGACTTCTCTATATTCGTTTCTTCGATTGCCAACTACTAACCCAAATATTAATCTATGATTCTCTAACATGGTAGGTCATAGCCGTCAAACACCTCTAGGCGTCACAACGAGCTTACCTTTCATCCCAGGGATAATTCAAAGACTTTCTTACTACAGCTAATGTTATACGCCACGTATTAAACCATAAGCTAACACTACTAAGAATTTTGGTAGGATACATGGCATTATGCATAACCAGTACATCCCTAGGTCTACACTGTCGATGTCGCTAAAGATCCTATTCATCAAATCACTACACCAAATCTGCCAATTTGTCAAGGTCATTGACCTTGACAAATCCACCTTGTCAAGGTCAATGACCGTGACATTTCGAGGCGAGACAACTTTTTTTGTCACGGTCGTGTCACGGTCATTGACCTTGACAAAAAACTCGCGTTTTGTGTCACGGTCGTGTCAAGGTTAATGATCGTGACACGTTTGCCACGGTTCTAAACCGTGACCCCTCTTGCCCAGAATTGTCACGGTCAATGACCGTGACAATTCTGGCCAGAATTTAAAAAAAATCTGTTGGGCAGTATGGCCACCGCCACTGCCCAGCAGTATATTTGTACTTGTTATAGCAACGTTGTACCTGTTCCAAACATCATATATCCAACACAAACTAAAGATAATGCAAATATATATTCATGACGATATAATCCAAATATTCAAAGTAAAAACAATATACATGACGATATAATCCAAATATAATTAAAATGGACAAACTTAAAAATAATGTTACTACATGTCTTGGATAAAACTGAGGAGGTGAGTAGGCCACACGACATACGAATTGACGCACCCACTAATATACGTCGTGCCGCATTGTTCGCGCAACCACAATAGGGAGTTCTCCTTCCCGGGTATGACATGCGTGACGAGCACCCTGGACTCCATCTCTTGAAGCACACGTCCATGGACTATTCCACCCTCGACGATATTCGGGTCCCTCAACCCCCGCCCTATCCGCTGGCCATCAAATACGTCCAATATGAACACGCTCGGCCAACCAATTGTCGACAATGGTCTGTTGGAGGGCTTCAAATAGGGAAGTGGATCGTCGAAGTACGAACGTGTCGGTGATGAAGCAGCGAGGTCCACATCCTCGTCATCCTGCGCCTCATCCTCCCTCACCTCCTCCTCCACCGCCTTCTCCTTCCCTTTCCCTTTCCCTTTACAGTCTCCACCCAACGTACGCTTCATGAATGCGTACATATCTTGGACCGTTGCCTCCAAACGGGACAGCTTCGTGTCGTGTGAATCCACCGTTCGAGACAACCCGGTGTCGCTCGTCTCCAATCCGATGATCCTAGACTTGGCCACCCGCGAGCTCACTCCCCTTGTCCTCCCTTTGCGATCAGAGCCAAGCACTTGGCTAAGTGCGTCTGTGGACAAAGATGCCTTGTCGGCATCAGACTGCGACTCATGCACTTCCTTAAGCTTTGCCTGAAACGACAAAAAGCACATGATTAGTAAAATAAGTAAACTAAAAAATTATATCGTAATTAATAATAATTAAACTTTCGGATTACTTACAATCGTGGCCGCGACGCTCGGGGACACCTCCTTGTCCTTCCCCTTCTTCGTCCGAAGAGCCACATAAGTATCGAGCCTATGTGGCTTACCCCCTGGCCCACTCCCTACCCCCTGAAATAAAATAAAGTAAAGTAAAATTAGTATCGGTCCCGCAAAGTAAAATAATATCCAATAATATATTTCTGTAGTTATAGATAAATTAAATCTTACCTGCATCCTATGCTCCACCTCAGCGTAAGAGGTCCGGCCGGAGTAGTGCACGTCCGTCTTTTTAGCCCAATTTTCCCTCCCCGATTGGCGAGATGCCAATTGTCGATCCTCGATCTCATTGTCAATGAACTTTTACCATTGTGCCAATGAGATCGGCTCCTTGGGCGGGACGGATCCGCGCCATTGTAAAATGGACTCTCGTGTTTTTCCAAAGTACCGTGTCCGCATATTTTTCTTCCACGTCTTGTGTTGCTCCCTCAACTGCTCCAAGACGGAATCGCGTAGCTTTGGATCCAAGTTGAATTGTTCCTGTCCAACAAATACAATGTTAGTTGCGAATAAATATAAATATAAATTGAAATTGAAATATTCATATAAATATTACCTGTAGTGCCGCCCAAACAGCTAACTTGAGCTCATACGGCACCTCCTTCCAACTCATAAACCCCGGGCCGATGATCGTCTTTAGCAGCTCGAGGGATCTCGCTAAAAGCTCCGATTTGTTTTCGACGGTAATCCCAAATTTTCCATATTTGGGGAGCCTAGCGGCGGAGGAGCCCTCGTCGCCTCCGCTACCACCGAACCCAGACGACATCATCATAAACAGCATCATCATCTTCGCCTTAACATCTGAATGAGACATTTTTGCTGTAAAAAAAATGTTATTAGTACAGATAAAAAAAAAATGTTAATAGTACACATTTCGTTTTACCTAGTTGAATTAATAGTACAGATAAAAAAATGTTCCGTCTATATTATAACGTATGTGTAAGTTCCGTCAATACCATTTCGTTTCAATTTTGTAATATTATATTTTTTCCAAATATTTAAAGAGTTATTAAATGGATGCCCCACCCCCACCCACCGCCACACACACACGCACACCTACGCGCACACACACACACACACACACACACACCACCCCCACCCCCTCCCCCACCACGACCGTGACAACTACATATATTGTTTATCAATAAAATTATGACATGAGATAATTATAATTGTAGCATAAATTTCATTATCATGGGTTTTACCTAATTGAATTAATTTCATGAATAAAATTATTATCAATTTAAATGAAAATATCAATTATTATCCAATATTTTTGAATGAAATATTTATTTTTAATGAAAATATCAATTATTATCCAATTATTATCCAACTATTATCAATTATTTATTTTGAATGTAAATAATATTCAAAACCCCACCCACCCCCACCCCCTCCCGATGTTTATTATCCAATTATTATCCAACTATTATCAATTATTTATAAAATTGATGTCTACTTTTAGTGTTGTGTATATATGTTAGTTGATGCCATTATATTTTTACCCTAATTAGATTCTAAGGTTATCTCAATTTATATTTTAAGTTCGTATCCATTTGTGATGTTCAAGTAGTTTGAAATGTTGGAATTATATACTATTACTTTGACCGTTAGTTTGTGCACCAACTAAATTGAACATCACACACACACACACCCCACCCCACCCCCTGCCCCCCTCAACCACCCCCTCCCCCACCCTGCCCCACCCCGCCCCACCCCCCACACACTCACACACATACACACATATATATATACACATACACACATAAATATACACACAAATATATATATAAATGGAAGAGAGAGAGAGAGAGAGAAATTGGACCTGAGAGAGAGAGAGAGAGAGAGAGAGAGAGAGAGAGAGAGAGAGAGAGAATAGCGTCGAGAGAGAGAGAGAGAGAGAGAGAGAGAGAGAGAGAGAGAGAGAGGGAACGGTGGGAGGGAAAAAAGAAGGGGGAAAGGGTTTTTGCTGGAAAAGTTGTCACGGTCGTGTCAAGGTCATTGACCGTGACAAGACCGTGACAATTAAATTTATCACGGACTTGTCACGGTCAATGACCGTGACAATTAGTTGTCACGGTCGTGTCAAGGTCAATGACCGTGACATAAAACGCGTGTTTTTTTGTCACGGTCAATGACCTTGACAAGGCTGGCCGGCTGAAAGGTGACAATTTGCCCATTTTGGTGTAGTGAATGTTGGATCATTCTTTCCAAAACTACCCCACAAAGGGCGGCCTAGGGTTCACTCCCCTGTCACTATAATTCATCATTGTTACACATGTGACACATTTGCCATTAATGGCCCGCAACTCTAATCACGGATCATGAGATACATACATCAGTCGACAATCATTAAGGCACTCACCCATAATGATAGCATCCTATAAACTAAAACTGAGTGTACATAACCTCAATCATTGACCCACGTAATTTTACATGCTCATCGAGCTATCCACCTATCTTGGCATTACCTCAAGGATTAGATTTGCCTAATCACATCATTGACACTAATCATCCATAAGTGACGCACCTAGGGACTATATGAATTTTACTCAGCAACCTCCATTACTCAGCCACGACACCCTAACTATCAACCTTTGCCGTTGACTATACACAATTTGTGCCACCTGCCCAATGGGTGTCATCATGCTCTATTAACATATCAAAAGACTCTATGTCATCAAAGGCTGGAATACAAGCACCTCACACTAAAACCATCATGTCACTACTATTGGCTTGGATGGACACCAGTAAATTATTAACATATCTAATCACAAGCATGGAATAAATTAATAACAAACAATTGATTGTGTGCCACTTTGCATTGACTTACCAGTCGTTCTAACCTCCTTTGACTTAACCATTGAGGACACGAACTAAATCGTCACCAAAATTATCATGACCGGTCCAAACCAACATCGACGTCGAAGGATACACTACCGACCTAACCACTCCCGAAAGGAATCTTGAACCTAGAGCTCTGATACTATTTGTAATGTCATGGCCTGGATTTATGGGTTACCCATAGTAAATCGGGTCCGACTCGAGCATTAGGTGAAGTGCAATTAAACACCCTATATAATGTTGTTACTCTTATTTTATTTAAATTAACATTTCACTTGTTTAGCATGCGATTCCAATTTCAAATCAAACTATATGAGGGACCCGTGGGAAGCACTCTCGATGTCCAAGCATACAGAGGTACTAATGTACAATAAATGAGAGTACTTACCTGTGTAACGCTCTCAAATTATGAATCCGCTCCCAACCTGTCGTAACAAAGACGAGGGTATGAGATGAATGCTCAGTGGGAAATTTACAAACACAACATAGAATCTAACGGATGAAAGAAGACTCTAACACGTTATACATACTTGCACATGCAACTACCTTATATATATACACATATATACTTAATACAGGAAACCATTTTTATTTCCAAAAATCTTGAGTTGTCCTGATTACATTACCTTAATCTTACAAAAGACTTCATATTTCTTGAATTGAAATTTATCCCTTTACTTAACACACGCAGTTAAATACTTGTACAACTACACTTTACTTAACCAAAAAACATTTCCTTACCGAAATCACCCTTTTCATTTAAACCAATTCACTCTAGTATTTTCATTGGAAATTACCCCTTTCAACACACGCGAACACCGTGTTAGAAAATACTTATTTAACTTTTGAAAACCTTTCAAAACACACCCTTGTGTTAATTATGGTTAAACCTTCTTAGGTTGCTTACCTCGCTCGTTTAACCACTATACGTTACCGATCCTTTTCTTTATGGACATTAATCAATTTACACGTTTATTGCCCACTTTACCCTTTACTATAGCATTTATTAATTTATTCAAGTTAAGTTATTTTAACACATTTTCACCACAAAACCCATTTCTTGATACGTTCCTTATTCCTTTATCTTTTTCTATGAACCTTTCGATAATCACGTACTTTAACGGGCTCCACACCGCCGGCGACACCACCATATGCTCTGGTCAGTGATTTTGGATTTTTCACTCAAGGGCTTCGTGCCCTCCTTAATAATCCCAGTGTCATATGAGTTCCTTTTAATGTGTTTTAACATTTTACAAATGTCCATATTAATTCACTTTTTTACCCGGCCGAAACCAAAATACCCACCTTGTGTTACACTTTGAAAATCATCATTTCATGTCCTTTACACTTTAGCCTTGATTTTATTTCAAAATCATGTTCATTTAGGACCATTTTTGTCTAACACCTTTTTCAATATTTTTATTTCATACAAATATTTCACTTTACGTAAAATTATCATTTTACCCCTTTGTTTCCAAACTTGTCTTTTCTTCCATTTTCACAAGTGTTATTTCCCAGAACACTATTAAGTTACCCACACTAACTTCTTACGTGTTTTTAACACATAAACACCTTTTTAACATTTGGAATACATTTTTTTCAAGTTGAAAAATGTCTGTATTCCATTATTTATTTTCCAATTTCAGAGTGTTAATCTTTCAAAAATTATTAAATTACACACACCAACTTCCCAAAGTTTTAACCATTAACACTTATTCAACCCTTTTACCAACCACTTTTTCAAGTTAAATATTTCTTTACTTCCTTTATCCAATAAATTCAATTACACTTAAAGACTACATTTATAAGAAAATACAATTTCCTTTTATTAGCATGTGTAAGTCTTATAATCTTACCCTTGTCACACTTCCAACCCTTTTTACACACATTGAAAACTAGAGTTTACACTTTTATTATTTCATGTTTAAACCCAACAAACCCTTCTTTGAACTTGTTTATATCCACATTATATGCATGAGAAGATGGATTTTAATTAAAAAAATCCTATTACATGGGTTAAACACACGATTTATTCTAAAAATTCTTAGCACTTGCAAGACATACCTTCCAAGACTAAAGGAAATTATTATTTCTTCAAAACTCAAGACAGTGTCTCATTTTTATAAAATCTTCATTTTTGCAAGAAATCAAACTTAATTTACCTAATATCTATAGCAAGATAAAAATGTAAATTTAAAACATTTTTATTCCATAAAAATGTTTAGCACACAACTTCTTGAAGCATACCATTTACATGAAAATTCTAATTATTTCAAGAAAACTTGAAATATTTACTCATCATTTATTTCTAATAAAATAATATTTTGTCAACATTTTTATTCAATAAAAATATTTAATGCAAATCTACTAAAAACGGATCATTTTATTCATATGCATTCTACTCTTAAATCTAACAACAAGACTACTAATGCACAAAATAGAGTCTTTTTTTCCACATCAAATAGAGATCCAACAATGGTAGGCGTCAAAGGTCTAAGAATATAGCAACCTCCCACCTCCTAAGGTCGTCTTAGAAAGGTTGCCTAGCTCCACCAAACTTGCTCCATTAAGCTTCCAAGCTAAACCCCCTTCAAACTTTATAAATCTTCCATTTCCATCTTCAAGAACCCCCAACAAAAGCTCCATAAATTCGTAACTCTACTCATCCCTGGTGGAAATGGGTATGTAGAGTTTGGATATTGTGGAATAAATGTAAAATGTGGTGACACAAGTTTGAAGGATGGTAGTGGCATGGTGGTTTGTGTTGGAGAGAGGTGCACAAATCTGAAAATGGTGGGGGAAGATCGCCTCTCTCTCTCTCTCTCTCTCTCTCTCTCTCTCTCTCTCTCTCTCTCCTTACACTCCAAAATAACACAAATAAACCTAAAAACCCTTATAAAAACATCCCCAAACCTTAAAATCCCGTTTTTGCCCAATCTGGGCTCACCAAATCTCGACAGCTTATCCATCCAATGGCCCAAAATGAGACATCACATAAAGGCAATTTGATGTAAAAATTCTGCGTAACCTCGTTCGAACGAGAATCCCCCCTCGTTCGAACTATGCTTCGAACGACCTGGACCTGTTATTCAGTGGGATCTCGTTCGATTCCCTACTTCGAAAGACCTTGGTTTCTTGTTCGAACGACATGAACTCGTTCGAATGACCATTCTTCATTTTTCTCCAAATTTTCTAATTTTTATCCCACAATCTTCCAACAATTACGATCAAGACCCCAAACAGTCAATTGCAACTATTAACTCAATCCTAATGATCTAAATCTCAAAGTTTTCGTATTATTACAACTTATGCGAAAAAATTAATAAAATATTGGGGTGGGGTATTACAAGTATGGTCCACATGAAGTCGATCGTACATGACTTCGGGATTGATCCCAGGCATATCATAAGGTTGTTAATCAAACACATCATGATTTTTCTTCAGTAGAGAAATCAATTATTCTTTTTTCTGGCGGTCGATCAGTAATTTATTCTCTGGGTGTGAATCATCAAACACTACCACTTGTAATGGTTGTATGAGCTTTTCTACGGGGGCCATCCTTGTCTAAACTACCCTCGATCTACCATACTTTAGTTGCTATTTGGATGGTATGGCTCCATCATCGATCGGCTCAGAGGCAGCCTCTTATCCTTTTTATTCTCATATTTAGGACTCGTGGTGGTGATAAAGCATTACCAAACTACAGCCTGGTTTTCCCTAATATCCACTATCCATCGGTCGGTGATGCATTTGAGCTTATGGTGATAAGTGGAGGGGACGGTTTGCATAGTGTGTATACATCGTCTTATACGGATAGCATTGTAAGGAGAATCAAAGTCCATAACTAGGAATCCAATCAACTTTGAGATATTCCTAATTCAGACGAGCATGACCACCTTTCACAGTGGCATAGTCATATTTCCAGCAAAGCCGACCAAAGGGATGGTCGCTTCCCTTGATTCCTCCATCTTGAGATTAAGTTGGTTGAACATCTTTAGTTACATAACCTCCAAGGATCTTCCCTGATCAACTAGTAACTTATTCACATCCTAGTTTGCAATCCTTAGTGTGATTACTAATGCATCATGATGTGGAGTTCTAACTCCGACAAGGTCGTCCTCCGTGAATACTATGTGCTTGTTGTAAATAATGTCTTCCGGGCGTCGACGCTTGCTTGTTGGACTCTTGGTAAGGTCAATCTGGAATGATTTTATCACTTCATTGACTTTTTTAGCTCCGTCCGAATGGTGTTACCTTGAATCTTCTTTGGGCTTGAGGCACTATGGATGACTGCAAACTTGTGCCATATCACATCATTATTTAGGACTTTATCGGGATGCTGGTCAACGTCAATGCCTAATGCATAGTGGGCAACCGCCTCCTATCTCGTCATCTTCCAGGATATTGTCGAGCTTTTAGTCGATGTCAACAATGATTTTGGCCCCCTTTTTCTCCACATAATTGCTCAAGTGGCCGATTTGATCCAATTCTTCCAGATGAGACTTGAGGGCTTTGCAGTTCTCCGTTTTGTGTCCATGTTCTTTATGGTACGTGCACCTGAGTGCGTTATTTCTCTTTGTCAGATCTCCCCCCATATTCTTTGGCCACTTGAGGAATTGTTAATCCTTGATTTTACTCAATATCTTGTAAATTGGTTCCTTGAACACGATTTTTGTCACCTGGAAAGCCTTGGCAAGATCTTCCTTATATCCATTCTTCGATCCTCCATTCTACTTCTTGCCCCCTCTCTAAGGGCATTCTCTTTATCACCATTTTTTGTCATATTTGAGCGACCGTTGTCATTCTGGGCGATAGTGACCACATCTTCCACCTTCGCGTATTTTTATATATGTGACATGAGGTCGTCGACGGTGTTTTCCTCTTTCTTAGGGAGAGACTGATGTGACATAGAGCTACTAGGAAACCCGATATTGAACGAGGCCACAGTGGCCATCTTCAACCCGATATTGAACAAGGTTTCTTGGGGATTTTTCCTTAGTGAGGAGAGAATCCTTTCTCTTGGGATGGTCACTACTGGTGATAAATCGAGCAGTGAAAGCCTATGCGAGCTGCTTGAAGTTGTTAACCAACCTATGTAGAAGTTTTTCAAGCCATTGATGTGTGATATCCCCTAGGCTAGAAGGAAATATACGGCACATGAGAGCATAGTTGTTGCTCCACAAGGTCATAATCTGTTTGTACTGTCATACGTGGTCAATGGGGTCAATTTTTCTATTATGGATTTTGAACCTAGGAGTTGCAAACTTCTTGGGAGGCTCTAGTTCTTCAATTTCCCTTGAAAAAAGGGACTTCATTCGAGTGAGGAGGGCCTTCCTAGATAGTTTCTTGGTGGATATATCCCCATGGTTGGCGAGGTGCTGATCCATTTCTTTCCTGATGAGATCGCAGATGTCGTGTCTTTGATGTCCTTCCAAATATCTTCTCGTCCTCGGAGTGCTATTGATCACAAGGTGAACTACTTCCTCGACTGTGAGTTTTACTCACCTGAGAGTTAGGGATTCTTCCATGGCGCTTACGCTTATCTCCATGGAGCTCTCGCTCCATTATTTCCAGACGTCGTTGCAGACGTACATTTTTCTCCTCTTTGAGGCATGTGGCATCCTCTTATTGACGGAACCATTATTCATATGCATAGACCAACCGTGAGATTTTGGTTGATGTAGGTTGTTCATTTTTCTACTTAAAGGTTTACTCCTGGGAGCGATAACGTTAATGGGGTGTGTTATGCCTCCCGGTCTGACCTTACCCTGGGAGCTAGAGGCCAATTATGATGGTTGTCGTTAGATGGCAGAGGTGTAATATGCGGGTGAGATATGGCTATTTATTGGTTCTAATTCTATTGGAAAAAGAAAGTCGTTTTCCACGAACGGTGTTAATTGTAGGTGAAAAAATTCCACAATGAATAATCCCAAACAATTCAAACCAAACCGAATGGACGAGTCACATAACCACACAACACAATTATTTAGTGGTTAGGCAATGGCCTACGTCCACGGGGTGTTTCTTATTTTCTTATTAATATTATTATGAGCCCTTTTTTCCAGGGATAAGGGTTACATTTATAAAGAATGTCGGGAGGTTAGGACGTTCAAGTCTCTAGAAGCTCTTATTATAATCATGATATGGTAGAGATGATCTTCTCCAAGATTCTAGCTAATGGAATTCTCCTCCGTGCTTACCATGAGTTGCCAACCTTTATCACCTGACGTCAGACAAGTGTCTGAGTTATTCAAACTGTTCAAATAATTCCCCCTGGTACATAATATGATTCCCCATGTTAAGCTTCTAATACCCGTTTGGTGAAATCAATTAGTTGTTGATCGAATTTAACCAGCATCTAATCAGTTTCCTTGATTCTCAGACTTAACTTATTTTTCTACCTCCACCGGATTATAAATAATCCACTGATCCGATTTACATGAGGAAAAAAAACCTTATAAGTCTATCAAGTGGGTATCACAATCCAAGGTATCCCCGAACGCAAATTCCTCCAAATTAAGATCTCGGACCTACTTACATAATTGTCACCCAAGATGCGAAGATCATTTTATTCAATTTAAAATTGAATCGTACTCATAGCAATCAAAGTGACAGTTACATAAGCATCTCAATCCTCATAATTCTTGTGATTAAGAATCTATGCACCCTTTGCAAAAGGTGTGAGATTTCCTGGGTCAAATCTAAATATCTCTTAGACTCATATCTCATGGTGGTCTCGTTTAATACATTCCTCGGATGTACCGATCGCAATCATCTGTTAAACTATTGCACAAGTTCCCGAACCATTGCACTTATTCACTGTAGTTTGAGATTAACTACTAGGATTGCATCGTAATTGTTCCAATATAATGTCAAGTCCCTATCTAGGTTGTGAACTTTTCAATGGTGCTAGAACCAAAATTCCAATCTCCTTGTGATCAACCGAAAGCCGACTAACTGGAATTCGTACTAAGCTCTATTGACCAACATTGATACTAAACAATATATTTAAACAAATATAAAGCATGCTCACAAATTTTATTCTCATTTCACAATGAACAAAACTATCATTTATTAATCAATAATAAAATGTTTTACACGTGGTTTTATGAATAACCCCAACAAAACCGTTGTTATGCTTTTTGCCCCCTTGTAGGGGGGTGACATCTTTGTCTCCATTCACATTTGCCTTTGGTCAACCATTGTCCTGGTTTGTTCCTGTAACCATGTCTTTTACTTAAGCATATTTTTCAATCCTCGACATTAGGACATTGATAGTGGTTGATTCCTTCTTGGTGAGGGAGTGGTATAACATTGAGTTGTTCAGCAAACCAATCTTGAACAAGGCTATTGCAACATGTTCGGTACAACCTGTTCAGCATACTCATATAGCGTCTCTTGTGGCTTCTTTTTAGCATAAGGAGCGAATCCATCCTCCTAGGGTAGATGTTGTTTGCGATGAATATGGTGGTAAAAGCCTCGGCGAGTTTCTTAAAACAAGATATAAACCTATGAGGCAGCTTTTCAAACCATGTTGTGCCACGTCACCCAAGCTTAAGGGAAATATCTAGCACATCAGGGGTTCGTTATTGTTCCGAGTGTCATGGCTTGGCAGTACTCTGGCGAACATGGCATGTGGGATTTGTTTCCCCGTTTTATATTTTGAACCTAGGCACGGTGAATTTCTTTTGTGGTTCTAAGTCTTCAATCGATCAAGTGAATAGATATTTCATTTGGCTAACAAGGGCCCTTCTGGACAGCTCCTTAGTGGTGCAGGCTCCTCGATGATTTGGGTGATAATCCATCTCCTTCTGTGTAAGGTTACACACAAGTCTTCTTTTCCATAGCGGTTTTTACGTCGAGTTTTTTCTTTCTCTTGGCGTTCTCTGGGGAGAGAGATATAGATCACGTTGTGATTTCCTTCCTCAACTACTTTTACTCTCTCCTGACGAATAGGTGTGTGGGTGATCTCGTGGTGTTTGCTCAACTCCCTTTAAATTTTTGGCTCCATCATGTCTAGATGGCGTTGAGGGGAGAATTCTCTTCTTGTTTACAGTGATTGGTTGCCTCTTGTTCGCGGAGAGGTTGCTTGTAAGTGTCAATGAGACATGATATTTGACTGAACCTTGGTGGCTCATTGCCCACTACCTTTTTCTCTCATAAGGATGGTAACGGGAACTAGGTGTACTAAAGTCTTAATGGAGCTTGACCACAAAGACTCCGGAGTATTGCAGGTATTCGTCGTGTGAATGTGATATGATCCGACTACTCTTATCTAGATACATTAAATATCTCAAATGTTGATAAGTATGCCTTATCTAGATCCATGAAGATCCATTAACTAAATATTACTGTCTTATGGAGAACGGCCTAATGCTGTCGCAACCCAATAACTTGAATGAGGCGGAACTTCAATGCGCTGGCTAGTGCGCAGTCAGCCCATTCACTTGAATGGGAAAGTGCTATTCGCTTTACATGTATGTGTTAGCAATCATTATATCCATTTTTTATGCTTGGTTTGGGCTACCATATGTGATGATCAACTGTGGTTGAGGACTGGTGGCAACATGATCTGCAGTTCCACTAGACAGGGAATTAAGTCGAGCTATTTTTGTTGGAGTGCGAGAATTTGAACGGATATTTTAGTTGTAAAAATGATTATAATGACATTATAGTGGAAAATTGACAATAATGATTTGAAATCCAAGACAGTTTTTTGGTACATGAAATCCAAGATAACCCATTAAATATAAAACATCCAATAAAAAATTAGTAATTCAAAGCAAAGAATTGTAAGCAACCCAGGAAACGAGACCATAATACCAGAAAATCAAGTGCATCACTAAACCACTACATTTACACCCGTCAATTTAGATGAACCAAACAGTTAAAAAAGACAGCAGAGAAGTTCTAGCTATATATATTTTTTTTTTTAAGATTTATTGTTGGGCTAAATGAAGACCGCACAAGTAAAATAAAATAAAAGACTTTTCTATAGTCTCTGCTTCACCCGTCTACCATTGAAGTCGCTGCCATCAAGGAGACGACTTTCATTCCCATGCCTGCAGATATTGACAGAGTGCTCACCAATCCTAGCAACATACCTCAATAGCTCAGTGAGCACAGTAGGGCAACTTTCTTGCAAGTATTCAAAACCATCCGTCTGCATCACAGCTGTGGAAAACAAAAAACAAGCACAACAAACTTCAACTACGAAAACATCCACACCAGAATTTTGATAAATAGTCATTTGTCCCATCCAAGAATAAAACATAAAGTGGAAACTAAAACAACTGGTCTCGCTCTCCCTACAACGTTGTCAGGGGCGGAGCAAATTGGGTGCTGGGTTGAGCAAGTGGCCCAACCTATTATTTTAAAATTCAGTTTTTACCCTTATATATTTTATATATTTAATATAGCGCCCCACTCATATGTTAATAGATTTCCGTTAGTACATATCATATCATTATCATAAATTAAATAAATTCAAAATTTAAGAAATGATACAAATATGTGTTCTAGGATATTCATCATCATTTTAGACTCTTACATATCTCTATATTTTTATTTATTCTTTTTTAATCTGATCTTCAAAAATTGTTAATATAAGAAAATTCTCTTTGAAACTAGTACCACCAACTCCATACATTTTCAAAATAATTTTTCTGTGATCTTCCACATATGTGATCTGTTACATGAACTTTTGCCCTTTTTCGTTATAATTTCTGATTTATTCAAATGTCAATTCCAATTCACATGTCACGATTTTTATAAAAATATTATTCATACGTGCATTATACATATGAGTATCTCTGTGTGCGGGTGAGTGCCCCACCAAGAAAATATTTCTAGCTCCGCGAATGGTTGTCGCTCTGCATGTAATTAATTACATGCAGACAACTTTTGAACAGATATGATGAATGTTTGATTGTTAGTATCATCTATACAGTTATTATTGCTTTTAATATTTTTTCTGGTCATATATTCTTAAAGTTGTTAAATTAACATATATTCTTATTACATGTAAAAACACATTGTATTATTTATTTATTCCCTTATCCTAGTTTTCTTAGTTTTGGTGGAACATAGTATTTGAATCGTATTAGATACAACATGTGTATCTGCACCTGTGCTTCCTAAGCCTTGTAGCATTTGATGAACTATATATATCCAATAGCTGTCACCCAATATAGTGTCCTTAATTTCTCCACCCTTGGAGAAAACAAAATTTGAAAAGAAAAAAAAATGAAGGTAGTAGTAGGCAAAAAATTGAGGGGTTAACAAACCCAGAGGAATGTGTATCAAACGAGTGGTCAGAATTTGGCAAACATAAACCTTGGATTTCTCATCCCCAAGAGAACAAACCCACTTGAGAATACGTACCAACTTGACCAGGACTTTGATATATAAACAATATAACTAAAAAAAGCTCACATAATTCCTTGTTAAGCTTTAGATGATTCCAGTTTATATAATATAATATTTTGGAAGAAAAGTTTAGAAAAAATGTGTGCGAGATAAAAGTCACCTCTGAGATTTTCAGGCATCGCAACAAACTTGAGACACACTGATTTAAGCTGAAAGCAATGATGCTGCTCTGCAAGGGCTAAAGTTGTTGCAACTGTGTTGATGGCAACATCCTCACACAGTTTAGCCTCGCAGTGCAACCTGAGCCTCTCTAAACCATACCGATCAGCAGCTGCAAGCAGGTGCTGTGACATCGAAGTTGAAGCCCATTTTGAATTCATACAACTAAGCTCTTCCATGTCAGGCAGCTTATCCCAGTATATAAAATGAAGTAATGCCTACATAGCACAAAAAAAGGGTAAGAAAGAAACGCTTAAACTAGTCACTTCAATCTAAAAATTTGGCATTCCTTGGTGGCAAAATAATTTTCACCTCTCTGAAAATTATAATGGTGAAGACTAGTATATGGGGTATTTTGGCTTTACCCACCATGTAATTATCATTATTTCACTTTAGCCATTATTTTGTTTTTCTTTAAACTTTAACCACTATTTTGACTTTTTGGCGAAGCACTTTTCACTTTGCAACACTATTTTCGTTGCTAAAAGTCAAAAAGGTGGGTAAAGTCTAAAGAAAAACAAAACAGTGGCTGAAGTCAATTAATGATAATTAAATGGTGGGTAAAATCAAAATACCCCAAAGTATAACCTATTTAGAGTTAAACTGTTTGCTCGTACATAACAAGTGGACACGTGCTATAATTATGGGATTTGACCAAAAAGAATGACAAAATTTAACTCCGAATGAGAAAAAAAACTTTTCAACAATTTACTTTCCACCTAAAGAGAAAGAGGTTTCACCCTCAACCAATCGGGCCTTAGTTCTACAAAAACTTCCCAACGTAAAACAAATTAATATGAACAATAAGGTACAAGTCTTGTGACATATTAATCTTGTGGACGAAACACTGAAAAAGGAAAAAGAAAAAAAAAAAGAACGAAAGAAAGAAAGGAAAAAACATATAGCATCACATATTTTTTACTATAAACTTAAGAGTAGAAGTGTATAGTTTGTTCAATAATATCTCGAGGTTAGCACGCAAACCAATTACCACATGTAACTCCTTGAAAAAAGTTGCAAAGCGTAAACAATATTCAACCAGAAACACAATATTGAGTTTGTGTTTCTAAAAAGTCCAGGGACGCCTTTTTTTTTTTTTTTTAAATCAGATTGTTTGAGGAAATATGCGTTGGCTAAGGAAATTACTGGAGCACATAATTTGGTACTTAACATAACCGAATAACAATAAACAAAGGGACACGATATTTGAAGAAATTAGTTCAAATCAGGTTGGTAAAACTGCCTCAGTGCTCCCCTTGAATACAGATCTGTTTAAAAAAATTCTAAAGTTTTTCATTTTAGAACTTGAAACTGCTATGTATTATAAACTGCTATGAATTTCCTACTTGAGCAAACTGACAATTGTAGGACGGTAGTTTTCCTTTAGAGGTACTGCTTGAGGTGAAGTGAGTAACTTGGTGAGAAGCTCGAAGATAAACTATGCTGGACACAGTAACATAGGGAAGAGAAAATGCGAATACAAGTATGAAAGAGATAGGGAATTGACAGGACTCGACAACCATGGTAGGATTTCAAGTCTTGCTAGGGTTTGACCAACCTCATTATATAATCATGCCATCAAATATGAAAAAGTACATGGGAAGTGGTCTTGGTGCTGTTGCTTCACTTGTAAGTGGGCTCCAGACTGAGTTGGATCAATGTTACCAGAATTGTTGGTTGCTTTGACATACGGTGCGGGCGGGCATATACCTCCAACGGAATGGGGTGCGTTGGGGTAGGCTTAGTTTGAACAATATTCTAGATCGAGGTTCGCATATATACTTACAATGGTGTTGCTTTGATAGCATGTAATATTATTTGCAATAACATACAAGTATACCATTATACATATATTTGAGAATTGAGACTTAAAATGATTTATTATATTTGAATATATAAATAAAGATCCTAAAACTTGTGAAGATAATGCATCTTTATAATAGAAAGGAAAATAATGATTAATTGATTTTTGTCTTTAGGGTGTCTATTTTTCTCTTTTTTTAAGTTTATTGTTGACAATAAACTGTTAGCACATGCTTCTAATTGTTAGGTTAGAAGAGTTTAACATCTGTTGCACCAAGGAATTAGAATAAAGATTGTAGGGGGACATTCCATTACAACTTTTTTCTTTGGGTATGTCTTCAGACCGTTTCTTCTCCTCTTCTAACTGAATGAAATTAGAAACCTTTTTTAATTTGACACATTTGTTAGCTGACCCGACAATAGGGAACTGTAGCTCATATATTCAAAATAACCCTAATTTTTTCTTTAATTACTTACCCTGACATAGTACGTGCATTAGAAGTTGTAGAGTCAGTTGTAAGACACTTGTATTTAAAAAAAAAAAAAAATTCCGAGCACCAAACTTTCATTGGTGTAACATTTTTAATCATTTACTTTTCTTGTGGCTGGAAGAGGGTCCCGTATTTAATGGTCAACAAAGCCTTATTATGCCTAAGCAGAACGAGCATGAAAACCAAACAATATGCCTCTAATAGGTGAATTTATTGAAGCTTAATTGGCGGCACTCCAAACACGTCAATACTGAGGAAAGAAACTAGAACAATAAGAAGATAATATTATCTACATTCTATATCTTTGCGGAAATAACATTTACCAGATCTGGCTACCTTCTGAAATTAACAAGTTTCCAAAAGAGCATACTGCACAAGAGCAATAAAAGCACCCACAATAAGCCACTTCTACAGATAATGTAGTACTTAGGGTGGGTCAGTTTTATCTAGGAACTATAAGATACTCAAACAGTGGGAATGGGAGATGGATATTAAAATAAACATGCCGTACAAAACAATAGATGACGTTAGGATTTGGACAATCGATTTACAACTGCACAAAAGAAAGAAAAAGAAATATGTACTGAACCTTAAAAACGAGGGCCTCCATGTCTACGACTTTAATACAGTGGGTATTCTGATCTTTCATTGGGCCAAAAAGTTGAGCCCTGAATACAGGAGAGCGAGTAGCAAGTACCAATTTGTGAGCAGAGAATATTTCTCCATCAACATCAAAATTAACATCAGCCCCTTTTCCACTTTCGAATAATTGACCGAAATGCTGACCACAGTCGGACGGTGGTACTGCTATAGAGTAAATCTTAGGGCCTTCAGTGTGGGACTTAACAACACCAACACAGCAATGAACTTGAAGGCAATCATCTTTCAGGTAGTCTGATGTCTCTAAAGCAGCTCTTTTGAAAAAACGTTTATAACCCCTGCAGATTCCAACCAGCAAATCCGTCAACATCATAACATATACTTCCTTAGTAAACAGGTTATGCCAAAATTGACCATTAGTTTAATAGTACCAACACATATAGAACAACTTCATATAGAATTACAAAAGATAAATAAGTGACACAACCTAAAACGCTTAATTGCTGCTCAACTGAACCATAGATTTCAAAATAATAAAGTAAAAATGCAAGGGCTAATTAAAAACGGCCTGGAGTATGATACCAAAAATCCATGTCAATGATACTGTTCTTATAGCCTATGTGTTCTATTCTTCCTACAAAGAGGAATGCCGATGAAATCTTTTCACAAACGACCAGTAGTGATAAGTACTAATCCTAGTTTATGGGTTGAGAGAACATGGGGAGATTATATCTCTTTTGGGAATACATACATATATATATATATACAATGTTTAAAAAGGCGAATGAGGCGTACGCCTCGAGGCGCGAGGCGAGGCGCTAAGAAAACTGTTACATGAGGTTTACGCCTTTTGTGTGTCCGCCTCAAGGCGGTGAGGCGTACGCCTCATCCACTGTGCTTAAAAAAAAAGGGTTAAGTTACTTAAAAAAAAACGCAAGTTAAAATCACATTTCGACGGTCAATGTTTAAAAACCGTAAGCCCTAGCTTCTCTTCTCTACTTGAAAATCAAATTCCGGCCTTCGTATCTAATTTCCGGCCTTCGGATCTCATTTCCGGCCTTCGTTTCTGATTTCCGGACTTTGTTTCTACTATTCTGACCTTCGTTCCTGCCTTAGGTAACTTATACGGCCTTTGTTTCAGCTGTGTTAGCTGGTACGACTTTTATTTAATTAGAAAACTTTGTTTTTTTGTATTTTTTGGGTAAAAACTCTGTTTTTTTTGGTTCAGAACAGGTAGAAACCTTTATTTAATTAAAAAATTTGTTTTTTTGTAAAAACCTTTATTTCGTTTTTTTTTTGAAAAAAACTGTTTTATTTTTAATTTTTTGTAAAAAATCTTATACGGTTTTGTAAAAAATTGTTGTTTTAGTTTTAGTTTTTTATACTGTTTTAGTTTTTTTTTATATTGTTTTTTTTAGTTTTTATTCAATAAAATTGTTGTTTTCTTTGTAAAAAATATGTTTTGTCCACTGTTTTTTATACTGTTTAAGTTTGATCGGTTGATGGATTGAATGATTATGGATTCTTTTGCATCATTTAATGTGTTGGATTAATTTTTTGGGAATTTATTAGACTATTTATATTTTTTCCCCTTTTTTTTTCTTTTCGGTGAGGCTTACGCCTCGCCTCGCCTTTCGCCTTTTTAAACATTGTATATATATATATAGCAAGATATATGTTAGCACTGCTCTGGGATAGAAATAAATATCGGGTAACTCTTTGGGCTTCTTCATAATGACTGAGAACTTGGGTGGGATTACGTTAAAATGTATCAGGGATTTGCTGTGCCTTTTTGACTCAGCTTTATTTCTATCTTTATCTTTTCCTAATAAGGTGTACTACTGGTCTTCACTTCATTTGAATCTCTTCATTGTATTAATTTACATCTTCATTTATCTTATGAGAAGGAAAACAAAACTTGAGATAAGTAATAAATTATATACCACGCTCAAAAAGGTATACTCAAACAAACAATATAGGAGCGACGAGATTCTTCGGGGAATCAAGGCTACTCCAAGGACACTTGAGAAGAGTTCAACAGTTCGATTACGAAATTTAGAGCACATGAAGGTAGTCTAATTTGATATCCTAGAAAACCATGAATCCAATGAGATTAACAAAAAACATCTCATTCCTCTCTAATCACACAGACAACGAAGGGCTTGGATATTACATTTCCTTCCTTTTATGTTACCTTAATAAACCATCTCACACCAAAGCATGTCTTTAGCACTCTCTAGAAGTGACCCAGCCACAATAAAGTGTCCCCAAAAGCCTCATCCGGAAAAGGGATAAAAGGATAAGCATACAATGCAACAATAAATTATTTGTATCATCTCCATGGTTGTAGCATAACACACGCACAAGGTGAGAAAAACTAGTGTGCATTCCTCTTTTGCAGCATATCAGCCATTATATTTCTCTCATCTCGCCTTTGAGCTGACACATAAGGTGAGAAAAACTAGTGGTCATTCCTCTTTTGCAGCATATGAGCCATGATATTTCTCTCATGTGCAACAAGCCAAGAGAAAATCTCACCTTTGAGGGGATGGCTGTCCAAGGTGCAGAGTTGACATTTGAGGATAGATTGATGACATAATCGGAACTTTTAAAGGGCGTTGGCTGTCCAATGCATTTATCGGGAGCAAAGGTGACTTTAGAGGACAGATTGGTGACATAATGAAAGAACGACTTATATGTGAAACCCTTCCCTCCCAAACTCACACAAAACTTTTATACCCATAGTCAAACTTACCCCTCTAAAATTGACAAAAAGGACGTTAGCTCAATGTTTTCCTTGTCTTTGAAGTTTCTTCCAAAGGTAAAAATCCAACATGATTGAAGCAGGGTGACATTTATGCGATGCAATTGGATTTAGATAAGGAAACAAGAATTAAATTGAGGCTTCTCCTCTCAATTTATCCTCCCAAAAGCTATAAATTTCCCCTTCCTTTACCTCTAAAGTCGCACTCTAGGAAACAATTAAGATTTCCTAAGCTGGATCAAGTGACTTCTAAAGGTTCCTTTAGACATGGTTGTCAATATCGACCGTATCGCGTATCGTATCGTCGATACGTATCGTATCGTTAGCAAAACGATATGTATCGGGTATAGTATCGTTTTTTGGGGTGTATCGGCGTTACGATGTGTATCGGGCGACACAATATGTATCAGCGATACATACGTATCGTGCGATCGATACGTATCGTGCGATACTTTCCAGCACGCTAAAAAAAGCCCTTAAACGATCCCATTCAACTTAGAAAACAAAAACTTAAAACAAAACCCACTCAAATATCAATAAACGACTAAAAGGGTTTTCAAAAAGCAAGAGGGTTACGTGATAGAGGTAAAAAAACGAAGAGATTCAAGAGAAGAGGAGAGAAAAACAACTTTGATTTCTACTCACAGATATGATTTGAACTCTTCTCTTTGATTTCTATTCACGGATATTTCTCCTCTCCTCTCTTTTCTTCTTCAAAGAGAAGAGTCGATTTTCTCCTCTCCTCTTCGGCTGAGTGAAAGTGAGTTTTATTCTGGTGGCGATCATCTGTTTGTATATTAAAATATGTAGTGGGATTTTTGTATACTAAAATATTGACTATAATATATATTACATATTTGGGGTTTCTGTTTGTATACTAAAATATGGATGATATTATTGTTTATTGGTATATTCGTAAACTAAACATAGATTACATATAATAGATTGAAACTTCTAAGTTATAACGTTCTCTTTTCGAATTTTAATGATGAACTATTGGTGGAAACTTCTAAATTTAACTTTTGTGGAATTTTGTTAAGTGTGATGGTTGGAAGATGACATATTGCTTATTGATAGTAGATAAAAATTCATATTTTGATGTTTAAGATATTGAAACGTATTATATTGCATGTAATTTGTGTTAGATTGTCTTTTATTTCGTTTTAGGTATCTATACACATATATTAGTATATAATTATTAAAAATTTGAGTGTATCGTGCGATACGATACAATACACGATACGGTACACATTTTTTGAAAAAACGACACGCCTTTGATACGTGTTTTGACAACCTTGCCTTTAGATGCTATTTTCAAGTCCTCTCATTCTACCCATAGATGGTCTTAATGATATTTCAAGAGGAACTCTCCACAACCATTTCCCATATTTCCCAAGGAGAGCTTTAATTATTAGGATCAAATTCCCCATTCCCAAACCTTCATTAATCTTTTAACTTTGTAACTTTACTCCACTTAATCAAATGTTGATTTTATCTTTGTCACCACTCCTCACACAAAAAAATCATCATTCTTTTCTCAATTAACTTGCCCCCTCCAGACTGAAAATGGGTAACTACTAAGCACCACTCCAATTAGAGTCGATCTATCCAAAATAACTCTTACCACCTATCATGTACTTTTCTTGACTTTATTAATGGCCATATTCCCAAAATCAAGAGACAAATGTTTGAACTCCTAATGGAAGGCCTATGTACGTTAAGGACCACCTCCCGACTTCACACTTGGTAGTTTTTCGAACTTTCTTCCACATTAATACCCACTTACACGCATTTTGTCGAGTTGATTTTAACTTGCTACCCTACCACCACTTGATTAAAAAAAAAAAATTCTTCATCATCCCCCTCCCAAAAAAACGTCTTCATTAACACGACCATTCCATAGAAAATTCTAAAACAATAGGAAATAAATAGGAATACTACTAACCACCGCATGGATTAGGGTCGATCTACTCCCTTTAGGTAGACAACTCTTTTTTTACCTATTTTCTTGACCGGATCATTAATCATGGTTCAGAGACTCAACCGAAACGAGTTGGCTCGATTTCAGCCGTGGTCGATCCAAAAACAGTTGCACGTTATGTTTATTGGATGATTCTTACTTGACAAAGCGATATATCGGCTGTTGGTTTCAGCAGTGGTCGATCCAAAAACAGTTGCACGTTATGGTTTTTGGATGATTCTTACTTGACTCGACAATATTTCTGCTCAAACATCCAAAACATCATCCAGACACCGAGTCAACTCATAAATATAAGAAGAAAATCATTTCAAAATCAGTGAATCGCACATCCTCTAATCCTATCTTGTAAGAATGCAAATCGTTTCCAGAAGTTAACAAAACTCTTACATCCTCTAATCCAATCTCGACATCTATTTGAAAATGCACGATCAAGGATATCCAGACATGGGCATAATACTTTTCAAATTCAATCTTAAAAACCACTCCATTCTTTTTTAACCAATACACTTCCATCGTTTATTACCTATCAAAACCAAGTCCAAAACCTGTCAATCCCTAAAAAAAAATGTTGTTCCTTCAAACTATGGTTTCTTCTAAAACTTCCCTAGTATCAAAGAGAGGACCTTTGCCAAAACCTTGTACTCACGAATGAGTTTTCTAAAGGATCAAACGTATATATGCGTCTCATTAACTAATTTATTGAGACACCCGTGTTCAGAAAAAAAACTTAATATCCTCTTTGATCACATCCCAACTTTCGTTGAAAAATGCCAACATGAAACCATTAGGTCCCGACAACCTCTCCCAACATTCCATAAGTAGCACATGGCCTTTCAATTAAAAAAGATTTAAAAAAATCAGAAGAACCAAAAAAAAAGAGAAACACATAAAAACAAATAGTAAAAAAGAATTAAATTCAAAATAAAAAGAACAAACAGAATTACGAAGAAGAAAAAAATAACCCACAAGCAACCACCCCCGCGCCCATGACATAACCGCAACCTTCCGCCGCCATCAAATCTCAAACCTAAATTACCAATTGCCAACCACCCCCGCGCCCATGACCTAACCGCAACCTTCCGCGCCATCAAATCTCAAACCCAAATTACCAATTGAAAAGTGCTACTTTAGGAAAAAAAAAATATTTTGAAATAAACATATTCTTTTAATGAGAAATGAAAATATCTCATGGAAGATATCCATTGAAAATATTTCAATCAAACAACACCAAAATTTTCATGGAAAAATAACCGTTTTCCAGTTGGAAAGTGGTGGCAATCAAAGATCTCAAAAGATGGAAGAACAGTATTTTCTAGCCGCAATACAAATGCAATTAAATAACACAAAATGTTGTTTTTCATGGAAAAATTTCCAAATAAAACAACTCCATGAAAAACAAATCTTTTCCACCCATTTGTTATCGTTGTTATCAAACTCCCGCAAATAATATTCAATGTTTGGTTTTTTAGTGTGTAAGAGGGGTTACCTATTCTAGATTAGTGACTATTCCACAAACATTGATGCAAAAGGCGTCGGCCCCGTTTAATGCCCCGAATTAAAGAGTGGGAAATTATAAGAACTCTCTCATCTCAACGAGATAAAATAATCCCTCGTCCAACATCAAATATGGGATAAAATTGCGTCCTTGTCCGGCTCATCAAACAGGGGCATACGTTATTGATTTTCATTAACAAGAAAATACTAATCGCATATGTAACCAAAATGAAAAGATATCCAACTACCTACTTTTCCGGAACTGTAGTCGCTAATATTATGGTCAACAGAAGCCTGGCAGCTACGATTTTCATAAAATTGAAATTATTCTATGTTCAGAGATGAAAGTGGAACATGGAACGATGATCCATTTAATAAATATTGAGTTTGACATAGTGATTAAAATGATTAAAGACTCAAAACAACAATGTTTGCACCCGTCCATAGCTCATTACTTGCATTACATACTACCTCTATCACCACGGGAAACCATATTGCAAAGAACACGTCTAATGCTTGCTCTATACTTCCAAATGAAAATATGAGTAATTCTACATCACCCCAAATAAATCCCACGTAATTGTCAAAACAAAAAGATAAAACGAATGAGAGAGAGAGAGAGAGAGAGAGAGAGAGAGAGAGATTCAGAGCATATTGTCAACTGGGGAACTACGGGGTAGGGCAGTGGGAATAAGCGATGCAATTTCAAATGGATGCATCAAGTTTATGGTGAAATGATCCTATTTCAAATTTTACAAAGAAGCTTAAATGGGCTAATTGTTGAAGCTTTTCATTAATGAAACCTAACACAATTAATGGACCAATTTATAAATGGAACAATTTGACCCCATTTGGTTGTCCCAAAATTATAAATTGATCCATTTACAAATTGATCCATTAATCGTGTTTAGTTTCATTAATGAAATGAATCAATAACTGCCCCATTTTAACTCATGTGCAAAATCTAAAATTGGATCCTTAGAGAAAATATATGAAATGCATCCATTTAAAATAGAAGTCACATGCATGCTCCTCTCTCTCTTTCCTTCCCTCCTTCCCTCCCCCTCTCTCTTACTTTGCTTTTATCTTTTTTTCCTCATAGAACCTTAACATCAATTTCAAATTACCAAACATTGCCTGAAATTGAATTTAAACTCATTTCAAATCCACTCATTTACAATTCATTAATTCACAATGAACCAATTTACATAATCAAACAATTTGCGCAATCAAATAGGGCCTTTATAAATGGGTCAATTTACAATATTGGGGAAACCTAACAAGGCCTAATTGAATTGAAATGGGTTTAAATCGCTATTGTTATAGGTTTGGCAAGTAAAATGAAGTTATCCATTGACACACGCACTAGAGTCTAAATGAAATAGTAAGTGGTAAGGAGAATCAATGGAAGTAGTCCATTTAAGACTCAAGTTATAAAATTAAAATTGTGCAATTCCAAGTTTTTAATGAAGTTTCCTAATTCAAGTTTTTATAAATTAACTTCAATTGGTTCATTCTTAAATCCAACTAACAGTAATAATAAGACAATTCGTGAATGAACCCATTTTAAATGGGATAATTTATCATTTTGGGGACAATCAATCAGGCCGTTAGTTAATCAATCAACTATATTAGATAATGTTCAAAAAAATGGATCAATTACCAAGTGGAAAAACATACGAAATCCATGTAACATGAAAATATCAAACCAATCCGAATAGACAAACAAACAAACACATGAAACTAACCACATGCTTCCTCTATATTTAAGAGTGTAAGGGCCACTCTCCAACGCCCTCCCAAAATGGCTATGAATCTTATGCCTCTCCTTCCCACTCTGGTCCAAAAGAGTCAACTCGAAAAGCGCCCTCACGTCCGTGCCCTCGCTCGCCAACGCGATAAACAGGGACACATAGGTGGCGTTATCCTCGCTACTCTTCCCATCCGGGTAAAAATAAATGGCCCAAGCATACCCACCCACCATAAAAGTATCAGACGCTACATATTTCCCAATCCCAATCCCCTTCGATAGCGAGTAGCCCGTGATCTTAAAATCATGCTCACCGTTCACAGTTTCCGTGATGGATGTGGAGGTGGATGAAGTTGAAGATGAATTTTCTGTGTAAACCCTACCCATGTTAACAACCATACACAATTCGGTGATCAGATCTAGAGATTTGTGTTGTTTGTGGAAGGGGTTTTTTTTTTAGGGTTTGGGTGGACAGATGGAGATGACGAGAGCCCAGAGAGTGAAAAGGATTGTTTGGTCAGAAATGAGACGGACAGGGAATTTATATTGGACAGTCGTCAAACCGGCCTACCGGGTATTACTTTGTTTGCGTAGCTGAACAGATCACCGACTCCGTTTTTGCATGTGACACTTTTTAAGACTCCTTGTTATAATTGAATCGACCTTATGTCGCTTTTAATGAAATGAAACGCGTGTTAATGAATGATTAAACAGAAAACGCATTAATTATCGGGCAACCTTCCATCAACGATATAATGATTAAAATAAGAATTTTTTATCAATTAGTTTAATTTATTAAGTATCTAGTTCAATAGATTTTAATATTTTTTTTGCTCCATTAAGTTTCATAAAAAAAAATTAGTTCAATAGGATCTATTTGTAAATATACTGTGAATATTCACTATATGTATAAACAGAAGTTATTAAGAAAAAATGTTGCGACAGAACCTATTAGGAAATATCTCGTATAAATAGGACTTAATAGGAAGATCCCCTTAAAATAAACTAGCATGTAGGCACGTCATGCGTGGTCGAAAATCAAACTCAACTGAATTTTATTCCCGCACGATGCGCAATTGATTTGTAGATTTATATGTAATCGTTTAATGCAACTTTTCGACTTATATGTGGACAAATTTATTACGCAAGAAATTTTAGCACGACATCATAAAATTATGTATTTACGAACATAGATAATTTACTTATAGATAGCTGGAAAGACTTAATTTTCAAGAGCCTCATTATAAATGGAACAAAGTTCATAAAGTTTCTTCGTAAAAATTATTTTTTTTAGCTCAGGGTCGATTTGGTTTATAACTATAATTCTGTTTTATGTGTTTAAATAGAATTCTAATAAAAATTTGAGTTTGGCAACCTGTTTTTAAACAATGAATTATAATATTTCTGTGTTATAATCAAGTTTTTCAGAAAACAGCAAAAGGGTATTATATAACTTCTATTTTTTATTTTTCAACTCAGAATTATTCATTCTTAATATCTTAATGCATTTAGATCTTAATATATGATATACATACATAATACATTAATGTGTGTGTAATTATTTTAAATAAAAAATATATATGTAAATGTACATAAAATTACGTATATTTATATTATTAAATTATATAATATACTAAGATCCATATGTTAAATAATATTATCAATAGATAAATGATACTTATATATAGTTTTATACATGTATTATTAATGTATGGAATAATACAAGTTATACATATAGTACATATGTATTAAAAAATATTATCAATTCATGTATGTATATAGTTTTATTATGAATTATACATGCAATATCATTATATATATATATATATATATATATATATATATATATATATATATGTGTGTGTGTGTGTGTGTGTGTGTGTGTGTGTGTCTGTGTCTGTGTGTGTGTTTGCCAATTTTGTCAAATTATTAAAAAATTGTATTTAAAAACAAGTTTATCAAATGCGCACCAATAATTATAAACACAAAAGGTTGAATTTTAAAACTGTATTTAGAAGCAACGTTTAAATCGAGTTTTTATGACACCCCGCCTAATTAAATACCGGGTGATCAATCATTTATTAATTAAATCAGAATATCCAGTTGATTCAGATTATGCATCACTGACGTTTTAAAATACTAACCACCTAATATTTAAAAAGGTTGATGTCAAAATTTTATCCTATCAATTAATATAAAGCAATTAAACTAAATAACCAATCATTCACCATTCAATTCAATCTCATACGAACTGAAATAACGGACATAAAATACAAAAGTTGGAGTAAACATATCCAGTCAAAATCCAATACAGTAATCCAACTAAATAAATTCAACAACTGGGAATATAAATGAATTAAATTTCAAATCTCTAAATGTATAAATAAGAAGGGACGACATGTCCAACTGGTGTGCCCAAAATAAAGCTTGTGATTCAAGTGCAAATCTATCGCAACAAGTAATATCCGGTAAGTACGGAATCGTGATCCACAGGGATTGAAACACTCCTAAGAGAACAGGATTCGGGTAAAGGGATTCTCTAAACGTCACAAAAGTTAAAGTGTAAAAGATGATTTAATAGTTTGGAAAAGTGATTGAGAGTAATCTCTAAACTAACATACTATTGATGATCAGATGATTAATTAATAATTACGGAACTATGAAAAGAACTAAGGTAAGCTTGAGTTCAAGAAATTAAAGGGATCGAGGATCATTCTCCCACCTCGGATTCACAAAGAAGGGGCTTATAGGGCATGGTTGAAATTAATTCTAATCGAGCATAACTAATTAAGTCCGAACATCAACCATGTAGAGACTAAACTCAACAATGGAGGATTAGGGGTCAATTAATTATTGCTAGATGGGTTGGGTTTGTAGTAAAGCTTCAAACACTAACTCTTGCATGACAAGAGAAGTTAAGAAACTATGATACTCTAAAACCAACACATGAAGTTCCATTAGAACAATTATAAACCAAACCCTAAATTTGAAGTTCAAGCATCCAAGGTGGGATTATGATCCCCAATCATAAGTCTAGCTACTCATGATTGAAACTAAACTACACATGCTAGTTAACAACATAGTTAAGTTAGTTATCTAGTTTAAACACAAACCAATACAAGGGATGGAATTAAATGCAAATTAAAGCTAGTGGAACAAGGAGAGAATAAGTAATTGAACCTTTCTTGCATTAATAACAACAATTCAACTAGTAATCAAGGCTTTACAAGTTGGTAAAAACCATAAATGAACTTTGACCTAGGAGAGAGAAGAGAGTGTTTTTCTATATCACCAAATATCTAACAAAAGTAATCTCCCTACAAAAGAGGAAAAACAAGGGATAAATCCCCAAAAATCCAACCAAAATGGCAAACTAGTAATAATAAGAAAGCTGGAAATGCAGGGCCGAATCGATTCGATGCCAAATCCGAATCGATTCGGATGTGTAGAGATTTGCCCCTGTATGAAACCGAATCGATTCGGCAGAGTCAGCGAATCGATTCGGGCCTGCTGTGAGAAGGAGAGATGCCTATATTGGCATTAGTTGTCCCATGTTTCACCGAAACTTCCGTAACTTCTTCGTTCGAGGTCGGATTCAAGCACCGTCGGAAGCCACGCGAAGATAAGAAGAAGGTCTACAACTTCCGTGAAGAAATCGAGATCAAAACCCGAGTGTTGAAATTACCAAAATGCCCCCGACTGTGCAAGTGTTAACGGAACTTTTCCGGATCAAAACCAAACTTCCCAAAATGCATTCCCGAGACCTATAAAAGCTCAATAAAGACACATACAAAGTATATATGATGAATTCAGGGGTTAATCAATAAATGAGTATAAGAACCGGGAAATACATGCACGGGAATGCTAGAATGTACAAATTAACGGGGTATAAAATACAATAAAAGTGACGAATCACACCCCCTAACTTATACATTGCTAGTCCCGAGCAATGAAGTATGAAGAAACAAGGGCCAACAACGCAACCAAAATATAAGAAATATGTACAACGAAGGAAAAATTGCCACTTTCGTAGGCGAACCATTGCATTTAGCGTATGCAATAAGCCGTTTTTAAACCCCTAGGTGGCCCTAGGGGACGAGTGAGGTCTCGTGAGGGTTTCCAGGGATGACACCCACAAACATCAAATCAACTCAAACTATGATACGGCAAAATCCAATGCGTAGCTCAACAAATATCTAAGAAGCACAATTTATCAACAAAGTGAACGAAGCTCACACAAAAGACGACAATTATCGGCATTAAACAAACAACTTCAATGAAAATTGAAACCATGGAAATGCGAAATAAGCGGACACATGTGGTAATTTAGATTTGGCAAAACTTTCAAAATCCATATAAATGCTAAGGCGCGCATACTCAAGTTCTCTCCGGTTGTTACACTCAACAAATGAAACACTTAGAAATGGGATGTAACACACACGGGACATGCGGGCATTAAGAGTAATTGTAAAGGGAAACTAGGCCACACACATGTCATCAATGAAGAACGCAATATAAAAGTGAAAAATATAATCTCATGAAAGGATATCGCATATTAACCAAGAGAAAAGCATTTAAACAGATTATCGCTAATGTTCGACCTTTGAATCACATCACCTTAGGATCAAATAGGACTTTTGGGGTATAGAATTTAGGCTAGGTTAGGGTACAAAATGAAAGGAATGTATGAACGGATTCAAAGTGTTCGGAATGAAAAATCGGGATAATGGGATAAAGCGGGCAATATCAAAATTGGAAAACAAGTTCCAAACCAAGCATTAAATGTATGAATTGGAGAGTGATCAAAGCTTATTGAACTATAAACACAACATATACAACTTTCTCTTCTCTTTTTCTTTTCTTTTCTTATGTTTTCTTTTGTTTTCTATTGCTTTCTCTTTTTTTTTTACTTTCTTTTCTTTGCTTAACTAACTCTCATCTGCCTAAAATTGCAACCGACATCATAACAACATCATTCAATCCCAAGTAACATTCCAAACAAAGGTATGGAAAGTGTATGTATAGGCTAAAACTCCAATGCGGAGTTGGTTATGGGAATGGGGTTATGAAACGAAAGGCGAATATTTAGGCTCAAAGGGGTTGAATAGGGGAAACATTAAAGGGAAAGGTCAAGGTCATATGGGTGATATAACAAAGATGGCCTATGATTATTTCATAAAGTTTCATGTGATTCGCGGGACTAAACACCATTGAAAATCATGCTCAAGTGTTCAATCAATTAATATGCAATCGAATGAAAAGAAAATGAGATCGACAACGAATTCATTGACAAGAAAGATATAGAGTGGGTGTATACGCTCACAAATGATGATAAGTCTCAATTTTCACTTTTGTAAGGGTATAGCATGCGCCTTAGAATAACGAATTTGAAACACTTTAAACCAAATCATAAATAATTATTTGTGTATATGTTTAAAGCTTCACAGTTTAATTTTATGATGCTATTCACAATGCAAACAATAACGGACTAAAGGGTAATAAATCAATGACTCAAAGCATGCTTCATAGCTATACAATAGGATATGTCGATCATTTAAGTAATCATAGTAGATATGAGAGATAAAAAAAAATTTACTACTAACATGATAACTGGCATCACAGTTGTATACCATACCCCCTAACTTGAATGAAACATTGTCCCCAATGTTAGTAGGGATAAAAAGGGAAAATGGGTATGAAAATAGTCACCCCGTAAGGAGTAACTCGAGAAACGCGCAACGGCATGCCTGTTACAAGTTAGTACCATAAACAATAATATATACAAAAGAGATATATACAAGAACAAATATGAAACTGAAAATGATTAATTTCATTAATAATTACGAGTTGTGTGCATGGGGCACAGAAAAAATCAAAATTAGAAAATACAATAAATGTATTCTCTCCTCCCCACATCAAAACACAACTACAAAGATAGAAACCCAAAAATCAAAATGAAGAACCACAAAAAATCAGTAGCAAAGAAAGTAGGATGACCGCGGCCTACATATCGTCCGGATGGCGGCGCGGGGGGGTCACGAGGGGCATAAGGGTCATAAAGGTACGAAGGCACAGCAGCCTCGCCCCCTCGGAGATGTGCAAATAGGTCCATCTGCGCCCGAGTGATCATAGAGATATCGCGCTCGTAAGCGCCCCGATAAGCAGAAAAATCGGCCTGGAACGATGCAAAGCCCGACATGTACGTGCCCCTAAACTCGGAAAAATCCGCCTTTAACTCATCCATCCGCACCCCGAGATATGCGATGGGGTCAACAGTAGATGGGGCTGGCGGTGGGATAGGATGAGGCACATCCGAAATATCCGGCATAGGAGCATCAGGGGCAACAGGAGCGTCTGCAGGAGCATCCAACATTCGCTTCTTTCTCCTCTCCCAATAATCCTTTCCAAGACTCTTCTCAATGGCCTTCTCGCCAAGCAACTTGGGAAGGCGAGGAATGTTGTCCGTACTCGCCACCTCGCAATGCGCATCTCTACAAATACGAGAAACCAACCGCGCGTACGGGAGGGTAGTGGTACCCTTCTCACAGTAAGCGGCCTTTAGCATCCGCTGAAGTACCAATGCGGGAAGGTTGACAATAGAGTTAACGTCCAAGATGGTAAAGGAAGTGGGCCTGGGCGGAGCGAAGAACAGCCTTGGTCTGGGTCGGTGTGATGGAATTTACGGCAACAAGGTGGATGATGCGGTGGTTGTCGGGCATAAGAGATGTGGGGAAAGTCTCCCCAGCCCAAACATTCCCTGGCGCCAGACGCGCAATCAGGGTCTCATTAGTCAGCCTCCCCTTATCGGAGCAAGGGTAATCAAAATCCTCGGGGTTGTCGGCCCCAGTCAGATGCAAAGCCAAGAGAGGCTTAGAAATAGGAATTCGCTTACCCCGCACGTAAGCCTCGAAAGTTCTGTCCCCAGTTGGGACGAGAGATGCATAGAACCTACGAACGTGCTTATCATTGACATCACCCGCCCGGGCAAGGTGAGCTTCCCAATTAAACTTCTGAAAATACCGACGGGCAGAGGCAGGGAAATCCTCTAGGTGCACAGGCCTCTCAATAGCAATTGGGCGACCCGGAGGAAATTTAGCAAGGAACCAGTCCCTTTCCTGCTTTGAACGAAAGGATTCGAAACCTCCCCGACCCGAAATTATATTGGATGTGGGCTTGGAGGTCGAAGAAACCTACAAAACATTAATTCAATACACACACCATAAGTGCGATGCACAAAATCAAAGTAATGGTGAAATAAGGGGAACTAGGTTCGGAGGGTGTGCGTTGGGAAAAATTGGTCGAATTGACGTTACCGACACACACCGCACTCAAACAAGGATAATTCAACACAAATGTGCGATAAAATGTGCGAAGATGAAGCTTTAGCGCACAAAATCTCCACAGAGGCATTTCATCGAACACTTAGTGTGCAATGTATAGAAAGTAGGGTGAAAATGACATTCTCAATGTGGAAAAACCCCAACAAATACAACTTAATCATCAAAGCAACATAGACAAGTTGTATTTGTTGGTTTCACATCACAATCAATGGGAAAATAAGGGGATTCATGCAGAAAACATGTGGATTTCAAAAATACATTTACCCCTACTTTCATACCAAAAACACTAAATGTGAATTGAAATTGATTTAATAGGGTTGAATTAGTACCTTGGATGAGGATGCCTTGGAAGAGGAAGTCATGAGGTGGAATAAGAATGGAGGACTGGAAATGATAAGGGAGAGGCTGTTTTCGCAGGCTAAGGGAATAGAGAGAATGAGAAGAGTGTTAGAACAAAATATGGGATTTTTAAGTGGAAGGTGCCTCGAATCGATTCGCTAATCTCGGATTGAACACTGGAAGGGGCCGAATCGATTCGGTATTAATCCGAATCGATTCGGGAGAAGGGACTTGACACTTTGGACAAGCCGAATCGATTCGGCTGAATAGCGAATCGATTCGCTGCACTCGAATTTTGGTACTAGGCAGGGTCGAATCGATTCGGTGATAAACCGAATCGATTCGGTAGCTGGGATAGGACTATCTGCTAAGCTGATTTTTCAATTCTCATGAGGTTTAAGTTTTGGGGCCACCTCAACTGGATTTCATGGACCAAAGTGATATACCATATGTACGTAACTGGTCCGGAACAAAAAATTTGCAACCCCACACATGCCGGGGGTTGCTCGGCACCAAAAAAAATGAGAATTCACCGAACCGAATCACCCCTGCTAACGGGGCAGCTGCGTACGATGTCCGGTTGTAAATCCACAGAGATTATTAGGACGTACTTCACGATATGAACACATATCCTTCTCCTCGGACTGACTTTGCTCCAACCAAGGCTCATACACTTGACAATTATATCGGGTTCAAGATCGGAGGATATGACACCTATCCAAAATGGACTACCCCAACCGCTGGACTCGCGTTTGGTTTTGAAAACCGGATTAATATTTGAAAGAGGGGGCCATGGGTTCTTAAAGTGACGGACCGGAGGGTCGGTGCACACATCGATAGAGATAATTTCTAACCTATTTTTCTCGGAGCAACTCTCCTTAAACGGGATTGATGACTCTATGTAAGTGTCAGCTTCGAAAATGGTAGAGTCATCAATCGGAGTGACATCAAAGTTGCCTAAATTATCCCGAATTTCATGGTTTTCTACTACGCCAACCTCTCCTAGCATGTCAAAACACACATCTAACACACTCCATTCAATTTCCTCCCTCGCAATATGATCGTCGTCCACACATGTCATTCCAACGAAATTCACTTCCCGCACACAATCATCTTCGTCACTCGAGAGGTGCGACACATTGAAAATATTGACATCTAATGTCATATTCCCAAAAGACAAGTTCATTTCACCATTCCTACAATTTATCGAAGCATTCGCGGTCGCGAGGAATGGTCGTCCTAAGATGACGGGAGGTTGATTGTTCGGGCTTAAAACAGGTTGGGTATCAAGAACGATAAAGTCGACCGGGAACACAAAGGTGTCTATCTGGACGAGGATATCTTCCAAGACTCCCCATGGAATTTTGGTGGAGCCGTCGGCCAAATGAATTTTAGTTTTGGTAGGACTAAGTTCTCCCAAGTCCAATTGAAGATAAACCGAATACGGCAAGAGGTTCACACTAGCTCCTAGATCAAGAAGAGCGCGATTAATGGCGAAGTTTCCGATCATACACGAAACAGTTAGACACCCCGGGTCCTTAAATTTTGGAATCGTGTTGTGTTGGAAAATGGAACTAACTTGTTCAGTCAACTCCACCTTTTTGCGAGAAACATTATTTCTCTTAAAGGTGCACAAATCTTTCAAAAACTTGCCATATGAAGGGATTTGCTTAATCGCATCAAGGAGATGGAGATTGATTTTTACTTATTTGAATGTCTCCATGATTTCTTGATCTTTGTTGGGTTTAACAATCGGAAGGAGCCTTTGAGGGAAGTGTGCGGTAAACGGACAAGGGACTGAAGTTTTCGGCCCCTTGGTCGGCGACTTATCTCTTTTCTTTTTGGGAGTCACTTCACTCTCTCGGGGAGTTATTGTGACCTCGTCGGATACTTTCGGGGAAGGTGGAGGTGGATTTTCAATCACCTTCCCACTCCTAAGAGTGGTGATAGAATTTGCATGTTCCATAGACCTACATTGAGCGGAAGAAGGAGTAGAAACATCGGAATTCATGCTATTTTGCCCAACGGGCCCATGAGATTGTGACGGGAACTTTCCTTTTTCTTGCACACTCAAAGAAGCGGCCAACTTGGAAATTTCTTTTTCGAGCCTAGCATTTGTGGCTTGTTGAGAGGTCACAAAAGATTGAAAAATTTCTTCTAGACTTCTCTTGTTCGAGTGCGTGTAGACAGGTATAACTGGTGGATGTGGTCCCGGAGGGGGACCTTGCATTACAACTTGGGAAGGGGGATGTTGGTTGTACGATTGTTGGTAATTCTGAGGCGGGGGAGGATGAGATTGTTGATATTGGTAACCGAGTTGGTTACCCCACGATGGATTAAACCCTTGGTCGGGAACGTTTTGGGATCTTCTAAAAACTCCCATAGCGTTCGCTTGGTCATGGAGGATCACTTTGTAAGCCGGAATAGTAGGACAATCTTGGGTCGAATGAGCATTAGTGTCACAAATGGCACACAAATCCTCAATTACGGAATGAGTTTGAACAACGGGATCACGAACTTTCGAACCGAATTCCTCAACTTTCTTAGATAATTTATCTAATCTCATTTTCATCTCGTTCCCGTCAGTGAGGTGATACATACCAGGGTTAGACGAGGACGGAACCGAAGGTCGCGAACTAGTTTTGTTCGGATCCGAGGTGTCCCATGCTTGGGTGGTCTTGGCACAATATTTGAAATGTGCCCACGCATCATCGGTATCTAAACCAAAGAACTCACCGGAGCACATTGTCTCCACTATTTGTTTCGCATTAAGTGTAAGCCCATTGTGGAAAAATGAGATTAATCTCCACTTTTCGAAACCGTGGTGTGGGCATTTATGAAGTACCTCATTAAATCTCTCCCAACATCGCTCGAATGATTCACCTTCGGTTTGAACGAATGTTTGGATTTGACTCTTTAAAGAGTTGGTGCGATGAGTTGGAAAGAATTTTTTCAAAAACTGCGCTTGCATTTCGCGCCAACTCCCGATGGAATTAGGAGCTAAAGACCAAATCCAAGTTGTGGCCTTGTCTTTTAAGGAAAACGGGAAGAGTTTGAGACGTGTGACATCTAGAGGGCAGTTTTGATCGCTAAAAGTAGCGCACACTTCCTCAAACTCTCTAACATGAAGGTAAGGTTGTTCACTGTCCATGCCGTGGAAAGTAGGAAGTAATTGAATCATTCCATTCCGAAAATGGAATTGCGCGGCATTGTAAGGAAAAATGATACAAGACGGAGAGGTGGTACTCTCCGGTTGCAAATAATCACGCATGGTCCTATACAGGGGGTCGGGTGCAACCCCTTGACTACCGTGCTCACTAACATTGTCGGCCATGGTTGTGGGATCAGAGTGAGCCCAGGTATACGAAGAAGACGAGACCGAACTAGAACGAGAAATTATTGGTAAAGGTCTCCAATAATCCGAGGGTTCACTAGACGATGGTTCACGAATAGGATTCAAATTGCTACTACTCGCGTCATGCATTTACAGAATTTTGGATTGATTTTTGGAAACCGTGATGTCACGGTGACCACAGGGAACGATAGTGTAAAGAGAATTTCTAAACCCTAAGCTGGTTGCCAATCCCCGGCAACGGCGCCAAAAACTTGGTGCGCCCAAAATAAAGCTTCTGATTCAAGTGCAAATCTATCGCAACAAGTAATATCCGATAAGTACGGAATCGTGATCCACAGGGATTGAAACACTCCTAAGATAACAGGATTGGGGTAAAGGGATTCTCTAAATGTCACAAAAGTTAAAGTGTAAAAGTTGATTTAATAGTTTGTAAAAGTGATTGAGAGTAATCTCTAAACTAACATACTATTGATGATCAGATGATTAATTAATAATTACGGAACTATGAAAAGAACTAAGGTAAGCTTGAGTTCAAGAAATTAAAGGGATCGAGGATCATTCTCCCACCTCGGATTCACAAAGAAGGGGCTTATAGGGCATGGTTGAAATTAATTCTAATCGAGCATAACTAATTAAGTCCAAACATCAACCATGTAGAGACTAAACTCAACAATGGAGGATTAGGGGTTAATTAATTATTGCTAGATGGGTTGGGTTTGTAGTAAAGATTCAAACACTAACTCTTGCATGACAAGAGAAGTTAAGAAACTATGATACTCCAAAACCAACACATGAAGTTCCATTAGAACAATTATAAACCAAACCCTAAATTTGAAGTTCAAGCATCCAAGGTGGGATTATGATCCCCAATCATAAGTCTAGCTACTCATGATTGAAACTAAACTACACATGCTAGTTAACAACATAGTTGAGTTAGTTATCTAGTTTAAACACAAACCAATACAAGGGATGGAATTAAATGCAAATTAAAGCTAGTTGAACAAGGAGAGAAGAAGTAATTGAACCTTTCTTGCATTAATAACAACAATTCAACTAGTAATCTAGGCTTGACAAGTTGGTAAAAACCATAAATGAACTTTGACCTAGGAGAGAGAAGAGAGTGTTTTTCTATATCACCAAATATCTAACAAAAGTAATCTCCCTACAAAAGAGGAAAAACAAGGGATAAATCCCCAAAAATCCAACCAAAATGGCAAACTAGTAATAAGAAGAAAGCTGGAAATGCAGGGCCGAATCGATTCGGTGCCAAATCCGAATCGATTCGGATGTGTAGAGATTTGCCCCTGTATGAAACCGAATCGATTCGGCAGAGTCAGCGAATCGATTCGGGCCTGCTGTGAGAAGGAGAGATGCCTATATTGGCATTAGTTGTCCCATGTTTCATCGAAACTTCTGTAACTTCTTCGTTCGAGGTCGGATTCAAGCACCGTCGGAAGCCACGCGAAGATAAGAAGAAGGTCTACAACTTCCGTGAAGAAATCGAGATCAAAACCCGAGTGTTGAAATTACCAAAATGCCCCCGACTGTGCAAGTGTTAACGAAACTTTTCCGGATCAAAACCAAACTTCCCAAAATGCATTCCCGAGACCTATAAAAGCTCAATAAAGACACATACAAAGTATATATGATGAATTCAGGGGTTAATCAATAAATGAGTATAAGAACCGAGAAATACATGCACGGGAATGCTAGAATGTACAAATTAACGGGGTATAAAATACAATAAAAGTGATGAATCACACCAACTGATGCAAATAACTTAAAAGTGCGGGAGGATAGACTTAGAGGCGTCTACAACCAAAGTCCGATAGCCTTTACAGCAGCTACAGCTCGTCAAATGAATGGAACTCCTAAGTTCGGTGTCCCTGTGGCTGAGCACCTAAAATAATCTGATAAGAAAAGAGATTTGCAGAAAACGGGTCAGAGCCTGAGTTGAAAATAGTTTAAAAATTAGCAAGTGCTTAAAATAGTTTATTAGCACATATATTTATCATATTAAATTATCGAACTCACTTGGGGATGCTCACCTCTCATCTAATGTGCACGCCTAACGAATATCCAAACCCCACTTGTTATATTCACATGCTAACTAGTTCTTCCTATCTAAGCCCATCGTAGTCCAATACTGACCCCGATTATTTTCCTCGCAAAGTACACTACATATAATCAATCCCACTTTAGCATAAATAAGCGTTTTCAGTTTTAATCCAATTAAGTGGCTGCTACTTAATTCATTCCGAATTTTATCATAAATTTGACGTACTAAATACACACAATAGATATCAACACAAGTGCATACATATATTCACTCTAGCTCGTACATATATATATACAATACTGCACCCCGAGACACAGCTGCGGTGCCTGCATACTCTGTTATCCTGTCCTCTTGCATCGCTCATTTTGCATAAAGGACTAAAGGTTCAATCTCTCGCGGACCCTCAGAAATATAACACATATATTGGAGGCGAACATAGTCCCAAGCCGATGAGCTACGCACATACATACGCACCCATACGATCGTCATCACTACCGTTTTCATAGATAGTCCGTACCTAGGTTCTATGCTCTTAATGGTACCAATCAATATCCCACCCGAAGGCTCCTCAAGGGATGATTGTCCACAACGCGCAACCTCCGCTCGATAGCAAGCAGCATAGGTATGTTATACACATAATAGTTCAATCAATAAGTATGCACACAACTTATTACATTCATTAGGTATTCACACAACCTAAGTTCCTGATATTATAGATAGTATCATCATCACTACTATTCACTTTATCGCACACTTCGACTTATCTCTTTAACATATATATTTTCTCTAAGGCTCTATTCCCCCGTTATATCCCCTTGAGTAATCGCTCCCTCACTCATTACTATCTAGGAGTTTAAGTCATTTGGTAATAGCATGGATTAATTTCTCTCACTTGGACAAACCTAGAGGGTTTTAACTTATCCGGCCCAAAAATAGGCGTTCTAGAATCTCGTTAGAAGTTCCAGGATTCTCGTTCGAATGAGGTCGTTCGAACGAACTTCTCACTTCGAATGAACTCAATAATTTCGTTAGAAGTCTCGTTGGAATTCTCGTTCGAATGACCTGGGTAGGTCTTCGAATGAGAATTCCAAGATCAGCCATGTTCTTCTGAAATTCGTTTTTCCAATCATTTCTCATCCAAAACCGTCTCAAACTGATCCAAACTCCCAATAAATGATTTTAAACTATTCATACTCATAATGGAATACTTTCTAACACAATTTAAATGACAATTATATAAATAATCAAAGGAAATCTAAACAACCTCCTAAATCTTTAAAAGTCCTTCAATAATGAACCCACCATTAACGATCATTCATACTCCCGATTATATTTGGTGATTTTAACCTAGAATTTCCAGATTTATCATTACTATAACAAGGCTATTCTTCTACATGCAAACCTATCTCCCAATTTCACAATTTTGTTGACAAATCAGTTCCAAATTCATAGTATTATGTTTATCTCATCAATTAAGGTTAGCATGAATCATATATGCTAAAAAACACAGCAAGATAAACACTTGTCTTTCTGTGAACCTCTGGATTGATGAACGAAATTGGTATGGGGGTGATGCTCTCCTCGCTATCTATGCATCGGTATGATTTTCTGGTGGAAAGCTTGAATCCTTAGCCCAATTATCTCCGTCTTCTTCTTCTACCTCTTAGGTTCTCTCTAGCTCTCTCGTGGGTTAGAAACTGTCAGACAACCTAATGCCCACATTCTTTTTTTCCTTTTTAATTCCTATTTTCGTCCATTTAATTTCCCAAAAATATAAAAAAAACAAAATACACCTCTGGGGTGTCGTCTTGGGCTAAAATGCCCCGGACTCCAAATAAAACACTCGAGTAGTGTTTTTTGACTAATTCGACCCTTCCGGACACATTGACGCGCTCAAAATGGCTATACGAGTTACTAAAAATAAATCATCCTTTTTAGCTCACTAAAGTATTACTGACACGACTCACACGCGCGTCTCAACTGAGTGTATTGTAACTATCGTATATTTCACTCCCGGCTAAAATAATATTCTCATATTCATATATTACTTTACTCGCTAAGTAATATTCCATGTAATTATTTCAGATAAATACTAACTCTCGTCATGCTAGTAGTTATTATAATTAGATCCGGATTAATTATAATTTAAATTTTCTCCCGTTAAATTAATTTAATTCAAATCCCATGATTAAAATAAAATTCTACAAAATTACGGGGTATTACATACTTCCCCACTAATAACAAAATTCGAAAAATGGCTAGAATAAAGTATACCTGTTGGAAACAACTCTGGATATTTTTTATCATGTCATCCTTACGCTCCTAGGTAGATTACTCTACATTATGATGTCGCTACTGCACTCGTACTAACGGCACAACCTTTGACCTCAGTTTCCTCTCACTACGGTCAAGAATAGCTACTGGTCCCTCCTCGT